>CM076577.1:817021820-817674264 GCA_034641835.2 Pinus albicaulis
TATCATCATGCTCTGCTCCTGTTTCGTGCCTTTCGACCCGCACTGCTGACCTAGTTGCGTAGTCACGATGTCTGGTCTCATCCAGTGACGGGGCATCGCCTACAAAAACAGATAATATTAAATTTTAATTGTCGGTTTTTAAATATCATTGAACTAGTTCGGTAATATTAATAAAAAAAAATTGCAATGAGATTATTTACCTGGTGCACCAGTTGTCGCCGCTGACCTAGTTGCGTAGTCACGATGTCTGGTCTCATCCAGTGACGGGGCATCGCCTACAAAAATAGATCATATTAAATTTTAATTACGCTTTTAAATATCATTGAACTAGTTCCCGTAATATTATTGAAAAAAAATTGCAATGAGATTATTTAATTGCACCAAATGGTCGCCATCGGGACTATTGCCCCGCCTTCCTCGTAAAAGATCCTCAAGGGAAAAATTCTCCCTCATTTAAAAAAAACGTTATAAGGACAACCATCAAGGTATAATTAGAAAAAATTATAAGTGGAAATCAATTACCGTCACGGCCCTCACTGATAGTAGCATTGTCGGCCTAGTCCCCACTACAATGATTAGGTTGCACGTGAGGATCATCTACATCAAGCTCTAAAACTGGGTTATTTGCCTCGTTGGTAGTGCTAATCCCCTGATTTAAACAAAGTTGCTAGAAATTAAATTTATGGACGAAAACAAACATATTGAAAGGTCAATGTTTTACCTTATCATGCATTCTGGATCTTGGGACCTGCCCCAAGCTTCTACGACGTTCAAATACGGCTTGATATCTGAAATGGAAAGAGATATTTTTATCTTCCTCTGTAGTTTTTGTTTCTAAGTCATCACCCTACATTACATATAGTGCTGCTCCCCTGATTTAAACAAAGTTGTTAGACATTAAATTTATGGATGAAAACAAAAATATTGAAAGGTTAATGTTTTACCTTATCAGGAATTCTAGATCTTGGGACCTGCCCCAAGCTTCTGCGACGTTCAACTACAGCTTGATAGCCAAAACAAAAAGCGATATTTTTATCTTCCTCTGTAGTTTCTATTCTGAAGTCATCACCCTACATTACATATTATTGTGTATTTTTAATCATATCTGATAGGATTACAAAAATGTTGGAAGGCGATACAATTAATTATAAGATGTTTAGCTACTTAATTACAATTCTTGCAGCTAATTTCAAGTAGCCACCCTGGCCGAGCTTGTGATGGCCCTTTTTCTCTATCCTAGCTTTGGTTGCCTTTGAGGTGTCAGGCAACCTAGCATCAAAAGATTGAAGTCGGATATGACGTAGCACACTTTTATTTTAGACATAAAGAAAATTAAAGCTATTGAATTAAAGTTGTAATTTACCTTGCGGGTCCAGTTGGAATTTTTCCTTCTTTCTTTTCCCTTTTCTCTTTTTCGTCATGGATGAGTGCTCTCCACTCACTCTCTGAAACTGCGAGAGGACGCTCATATCTAGGGTTAAATTGCAATTGCGTCCTATAGGTGTCCCTGGTATATTTCAAATGTTTGCCGGCTACCTGAGCCACCGCTTTTCTGTCAAATGTGCCGACCCCAAAAAGGGCTTCTAGATAATCTAGAAGTTCTTTTTTTAGGTTGGAATTCTGGGAATTCCACCCTGTACGTATGGTTGGGCCAAAAATTACCAACGCATGGCTCTCCAGAATCCTATAGAACTCATTGTTTCCTACACAGAATAAAACCAAAAAAAGAAGAAGATATTATCATTAATTTAAAAATAAAAATCATGATAAATATGTTTTAGATAAAGTACATGAAATAGTTAAAATATTAAAATTTACCTGGGAGTTGTACATGCTTTGTAGGGACACCCTCATCGTTCACCAACAACGTGCCATTAATGGTCCCTGTGGAGCTGACACGTGTAGCTCCAGGAAACGCAATAATGTAGCTGGCCATATCAACCTCATCATTGCCAACACGTTCAGCAGTTGGCTGGGTGTCAGCTTGGGCAGGGTGTGTTTCTTGGCTAGCACCTAAAGGAGTAGAAGGTGTACGAGAGGGTTGTTGGGCAATCTCTTGCCCTTGTGTCCCACTACCACCAACACCGGGTTCAGCAAATCCCAGAAGACGCTACATACAAAAGAACTTTTTGTTAGTTTAGTCAATGTAAAAATTAAAAATCAAACTATCACAATTCATCTCATGCGGAACAAAAAAAATATCCTTTTGACTTTTTATTATTACCTGATATCTATTTAGCTGCCTCATAAGATGTTGTATCCTCTCTTCTGTTTCAGGTGTTTGAGGCGCATCTATCAAAGCATTAAATTCCGACCTTGCATCTCGTGCCTTTTTTTGCAACAACAACATTGGAGATAGGGATGAAGAAAGCTCTTCCTCAAAGAGGGAATCATCAGGCGTACCATGGCTAGGTGTCTGCATATTTGAACAAAATTAATATTATTTCAATTATGTAAATAACTAAAATACATAAAGATAGAGCAATGCTGGCACTTTACATGTTCTTCCGCTGGCCTCTTTCCGCGATCATCCTGTCTCGGGGTTGTTCCTGCACTGCTCTGATCAGTCTGCCACATTGCAATAAAATTATAAATGTAAAAACTTGAAAACAATATCTAACTTTAAAACACAAAATGAAAACTGAAATAATTTCTAATAAGACACCGGAAGATAGAGTTAGAGTTTCAAATATGCCTTGCATTGAATTCAGTCCTGGAAACATGTCATTGCACATTAAGGCACCCAAAAATTCAATCCACAAATGATATATTTAAGTAGGCTTCTCCTATTCAGGGAAAACACCATACCTATAATGCATTCACTTGCATGTATAAAGGGAAAGGAAAACATGTTTTCATACAACGGTGACAAAGGCATCTTGGGGAAAGGTATCTTCACTTTTTATTTATGTTGTTCACCCACACCATTCTCGTGTTTTCACTAATCCTGTTTTGTGATTTTTGGATTCAAATTAAGTTAAGGCCTTAAGTATTTTTTGACCTTTCGGTGTAGTTTTTATAAGTGGCATGTATGGATTTTCCATTAATTCTGCACTTTTTCTCTTCATGCGCATGTTTCCCTGGAAATCAAATGCATGATTTAGTCCCATACATTTAACAAGTTGTTGGATCAACTCTATAGGAAATATCATGTTTCCTATTCAATCAAAATTTATCTCAGTTAGGGTAGGTAGGAAGGTTTTCCCTTTGTATTAATAGGGCATTTCTAGATTGCATTTTTATTATATCTTTCAAATTTAGTGTCGTTTCAATTAGGGCATGAATTTTTGCAACTTTCAAGGTGAGAATGAACAAAGACAAATTTTTGTGATGGATGACTGTATATGACTCCATGGCCAGAGGAAAAGGCACTAATCTACTTCTTCAAATATCTATAGTTCTCATTCACCTCATACGGAGATGGTCCTTGATTTTGAGCCAAATGTTGCAGCAAAAAATTCCCCCCCTCCATAATTTGATATTCAATGGAAATTTCTTAAATTGATGATGGGGCATGATTATGGAACATTGGCACATACATATGTAATGGAATTCCAAGATCATGATATATGTTTGCATATGTTTATGGCAATGTTCCACAAAGTCCCCTGGAGGTGGGAGCGAGGGGGCGAGGGAGCGGCCTATGCAAAAGGTCCCTACCAATTTTCAGGAAACGTGGGGGGACGTCGGGGTCATAAAAATTATAAAATTTAATATTTAAAATGTAACTATATTTTTGCAAGGAATGTATATACAATCATCATACACTTGCATCATGAAAGATAAATTACAAATCGATGAATGATGAATCATATAATTGAAACAAATTTAAAAGTTAGAAGTTAAAACATACATCATACAATCATGCATGTAAGTTTGTAAGTTTGTAACTATATAATCATTAATGTAACTACTAACAATGTACAATGAAAATAAAGTTTAAGATATCATATGACATATTATATCAAGATTCAAAATAGAGTTTAAGCTGAAGTTTACAACTCAAGTCTGAAACATAAAACTTAAACGCAAATAAGTTATGTCTGAAACATAAAACATAAAACATAACATATGAATATCAAATGATATCATCATAATGATAAATGAGCATAAATGCTCAAGTTAATGCCCCACTAGTCTCTGCATCCAACTTCTGCACGAATATATCAAGATGAACCATGTCACCATCTGAATCAGAATCACTTGGATTCTCAAATATGCTAAGTGGCACATCAAATTTTAACACGAAACCATAAACTAAAAGGGGCGGTGAGGGGACGTGAGGGGGCGTGAAGGGGGGTGTGAGGGGGCGAGACCCCGTGTAACACTGGTTTATGGAGGTGGTGGAGAAAAAAAGAGCTCAAATAGAGCTGAAATTTTTCACATAAAAAGGATTGTGGGCTTGACTAATGGTTCCATTTAAAAAATGATATCTAGACAGAGAATAAGTGTAGCATGCAAACATGCATTGAAAATCCATATGAGTTTGCATTGTATTACTTATGATGGATTCAAATTTGGGTTTCAAAATGCTAGGTTATGTAAGATGATTTTGTCGAGAAACCCTTAGTTGGATTCTCATGTTGGTTTAATTTATATTTTAAGTTTGTTTTGCAATATTTGGGTGATAGTAACTCATGAACTAGGTTACCAATGTGTAACAATCATATTTCAAGAATAAAGTTGTGATTTTTTTATATTATTATTATTATCTATTACCTACGAGTATTGACACCTAATGCCTAGAATTTTGACATCTTGATAGCATGGATAATTTCAAAAATGTTTCTAGTAATGTTAACATAACAACTATATAACTATCATTACGGGTCTTCACTTTTGTCACCATAATAGACTATGGATATGGACTCATCACACAACTTCATATGCTATATCCCAACAAGTTCAAACCGGTTGAACCTACCTCATAGTGTGGTTATTATGGACAAGTTGCTTGGTATATAACTCGATAGCATAGACCGCGTTGCAGTTCTAAAAATAATCCTCGAGTGTCAAAAAAAATTCACAATATGTTCCACTATAAAGCCTTTTGGGATACCTGAAATAATATATGTATCATTGATTACTTTTAAAGTATGACAAGATCCAGAGGGAATTGAAATCAATGGAAGAGTGATCCACCAATGAGAACCTAGAATTTAGCATCAGATGAGTTAGAGTCTAGGAAATTGAAACCCTATAATTTTAATTAGTGATGAAGGACATCACATAGGTAATTATATTTTCATGTAGAATAATCGTTAATTCAAATTTAAACTACATAATATGAAAGCCATACCATAAATTTTCCACGTAAGTCCAATCAACCTATAAAAGGGAAAACCTTCTTTTTCCATGAGAAATAATTTACCTTTCCCTTTTCAAGATAATCTAAATCACAAAAATTATGAACTATACTACACACATTATTGGATCATAATGTGAAAGTGGAAAAGGAATACCCTACACAAGTGATGCACACAAGTACACTTGAACACTAATAGATTTTTGTAGTTGAAAAATTTATGTAATGCTTGTTCTCATTTAAATGTAGGGCTTTTAAAGTAGGGAGAAATAATGGCTGCCAATTTAATAAGCGTGTCTTTGGGAAAAATTTAAATCTTGTATTGGGTGATGAAGATAATAGAGGGTATTGAATCTTGATTCGACATCTAGAGAGAACCACATGCCCTAACACAATGCAATGGAATTGGAACAAAAAACCCAAATAGAGTCAACCCTACTATAGGAGGAAGGGCCTCGGTAAGAAGAACTTACCATTTTGCAAGAGCCGAGGGCTAATGCCGTTCTCGCAAGAGCCGAGGGAGAATACCGAGGGCAATTCTCGTTCTGCAAGAGCCGAGGGTACCGCGTTGTTCTGAAAGAGCTGAGGGCGAATCCAGGGCGAATGCTGTTCTACAAGAGCTCAGGGCGAATGCTGAGGGCGAATGCTATTCTGCAAGAGCTCAGGGCGAATGCTGAAGGCGAATGCTGTTCTGCAAGAGCTGAGGGCGAATGATGAGGGCGAATGGTGTTCTGCAAGAGTGGAGGGCGAATGCACGCATGATATCAGACGTTAATGTAGCACACATGGACATTTGAACACTAATAGATTTTTGTAGTTGAAATGCAATGCTTGTTTTCATTTAAATGTAGGGTTTTTAAAGCTGGAGAAATAATGGTCGCTAATTAATAAAGCGTTTCTTTGGGGAAAATTTAAATATTGTATCAAGAAGGAAGATAATAGAGGGTATTGAATCTGATTCTTAAATCTACAAGATAATCAAAGCAACCTAACACAATCCAATGGAATTGACCAAAAAAATCCCAAATAGAGTCAACCCTACTATAGAGGAAGGGTCTCACAGCAAGAACTTACCATTTTTCAAGAGCTAAGGGCGACGTCGTTCCGCAAGAGCCGACGGAGAACGCGATGTATGCACGTCGAGGGCAAATGCTGTTCTGCAAGAGCTGAGGGTGAATGCTGTTCTGCAAGAGCGAAGGGAGAATGCGCGCGTCATATCAGACGTTAATGTAGCTATTGCGACGCATATGAAACAATAAAATCATTTTTATGTAGTGCGCATATAAGTTTCGAATTTTAATGTAGCACGCATATAAGTTTCGTATTTTTATGTGGCACGCATATAAGTGTCGTTATACCGACGACGGAAAAGGCATCGCTATTGCGACGGGTACCTAAACGTCGCAATGGCGACACCTAGACATTGTGTCGCACTTGCGACGATTGGAGTCGTCTCAATAGCGATGCTTTGGGCCATAGTGTTGCAATTGCGACGTCTTCCTCCAAACGTCGCAATTGTGACACTTTTCTAAGTGTCGATATTGCGACACTTTTCTATAAACGTCGGTATAGCGATGGGTTCGGGCAGGATGGAAAAAATTTGGGGAAATTTCCGACATTTGGTCAAAAGCGTCGGAACCAAGTGTCGGAATTTCCGCAAAATGTAGTAGTGTTGTTTCCCTACTGCTATTTCACCTTCTACGGCCACGACGCGCACTGCGCAATTTTCGTTTAATTTCTCTCTCAGCGCTTACAGGAATTATAGCCAAGTCACTGTGGGTTTCCGCGAGGAGGCCCAAACGGAGGAAGAATGCCGTCCCGTGGGTTGAGCTCGGGAAAAGTCAAGCCCGACGTCGAGGCCTTCGAGGAGGAGCGTGGCATGAATGTGGACATAACACCTAAGCGATCCTGGACCTTTCGAAGGATGGTGCCGGGTGTGGAGGAACCACGGAGGTAGTTTGGTTAATTTGTTTTCTTGCTTAGTAGGCCCTCTTAATTGGGCATGTTATAGATTATATTCTTGTCTTGGGTTCACAATATTTTTGAATTACGTAAACATTCAGAAGTGGTTTCCTCGTATGAGGCGGTCTTCTTAATTTTGATTTTTTGATGACAAATTTGCCATAAGTCTGGGCAATGTTTTTGACTTCGGTCATGCTGTAATTTTATTCCCACTATTAATAGATTAACTTTACTTAGAAAAAAAAATGTTGCCCTGTTTCTATTTTAAACTTGTTTTTTGAAATACAGAGCCATGTTTATAGGATTTTTTATAGTTGAAGCGTTGCGGGGTGGTTTATTATATTAATATTTCACGGTCGAATTATGTTCATAACAATTGGAAAAAAAAATGTTGCCCTGTTTCTATTTTAAACCTGTTTTTTGAAATACAGAGCCATGTTTATATGGTCTACGTATTATACTCTTTCTCTGTATATCTACAGGAACCTTTTTGCTATGAACATGGTGGATGCTGTAGCAGGTTAGTAATGGAAACAAGCGAGCCTTTCCTGTATCCGCTTTATGATACTATTTTATGTGTTGACATGTTATCACTCTGCCTTCAAAACTAGCGATGCTGGTCTATGTTGCTGGTTTATTGATATGGTATGATGGTCTTTTTATATTTTGGACATATCACACTCCTCACATGATTAGCGTTTTTCTCTGTTCAAGGATTTTGGGTACTTTAATTTGTACTTGGAACAATGGATGTCGATACTCTATCTGTTGCTTTACTATTCTACATATTGCTATTTCACTTTCTTATAGATGCCTCGTGCATATTTGGATGCTTTCTCAGATTATCGATAATCTCCATGTGGACCGTTATTGGGTTTTATATCATGTCCCTGTATGTGAAATGGGGTATTTTTCTATCATTGTCTGGGGTGGGACTTCCACTTTTCTGGATGGATATTTGGGTTCCAATCTTCAGATGTGAAACTGTAATGACTTCATGGATTGTTTTACTTCATATAATATATTCAAAACAACATTTTTTCTCTTGTGAAAAAAAAATGATTAATGTTTATCACTCAGCCTTCAAAACTAGCGATGCTGGTTTATCGATATGGTCTGATGGTCTTTTTATATTTTGGACATATCACACTCCTCACATGATTAGCGTTTTTCTCTGTTCAAGGATTTTTGGTACTTTAATTTGTATTTGGAACAATGGACGTCGGTACTCTATCTGTTGCTTTAATATTCTACATATTGCTATTTCACTTTCTTATAGATGCCTCGGGCATATTTGGATGCTTTCTTAGATTGTCGATAATATCCATGTGGACCGTTACTGGGTTTTATATCAAGTCCCTGTATGTGACATGGGGTATTTTTCTATCATTGTCTGGGGTGGGACTTCCACTTTTCTGGATGGATATTTGGGTTCCAATCTTCAGATGTGAAAATGTAATGACTTCATGGACTATTTTATTTCATATAATATATTCAAAACAACGTTTTTTCTATTGTGAAAAAAAAAATGATTGTTTATAGTCGAAGCACTGCGGGGTGGTTTATTATATTAATATTTCACGGTCATTGGAACGCCCACAATTCATAACAAATATTGGATATTTACTGTCCTGTTTTAAAGTTCATTTTTTTTTTTTTAAATTGAAACCGCCTTCGGTATACCAACGCCTTGTAAGCGTTGGACTTGCGACATCTTAAAAAATTCGGACCACATTTCGTCAGAATTGTGACAGTTTACAAACGTCGGAAGAGCGACGTTCAAAACGTAGGACCACATTTCGTCGGAATTGCGACCGTTTACAAACGTCGGAAGAGCGACGTCCAAAACGTCGGACCACATTTCGTCGGAATTGCGATAGTTTACAAACTTCGGAAGAGCGACGTTAAAAACGTCAGACCACATTTCGTCGGAAGTGCGACCGTTTACAAACGTCAGAAGCACGATGGTTTGGGAAATGTCGGAAGAGCGACGCTTGTTTGGAAGCGATGGAAAAAGTGTCGGTAGTGCGACACTTTGTAAATGCGTCGGAAATGCGACAGCATGGAAAACCACGTATTTCCTATCCTCGAACTGTCGCTCTTGCGACGACTATGTGTCGGAATAGCGACGATTTGGCCGTCGGAAATTGCACCAAATTTTCTAGTGATGCATTCAATTGATCCATGGGTAATAATACTACATGTGACTGCATGCAAAGGGGTGGTCACACCACTCCCTTCTTTTAATTTCCTTCATGTTTCAAGTTGACAGGAATGACTAATGACATTGTTATTTACCTTGGATTGCACCCCTATTGGGGGTATCTTTTAATGGAAATAATATTTTATAATATTTTTTTGTTTAGCTTATTAGTGTTTTCAAAGAGTTTTATATTTTTTTTTTCTATGTAGCACTACTACATATGGGTGAAAAATCCAACGCTTTACTTCGACATTACTGATAAAATCAGTCATATTGTTGTATTTTATATGGATTTTTTGTAATTAAAAAAAAAAATCCTCGACCAACATCATATGTATGACGATCTCGCTAGATATCCAATGCTCTTGCCAGATATATAACCCATTCTTATACCATGATATGTATAGCTCCATGATGGGAGGGTCTAGGCTTGAATAGGCATGACCTTGAAGCTTTTAGTTGGGATATATTTGCCCAACAAGGCTTCTAAAATTAAATTTTTACTTTTACTTTTTTGTTGAGTCATGTGCATGGTCCATAGTGTAATACAGAGCACAGTTCTACACGGGTACCAATGGTAGGAGTTGCACATGCACAAAAACTAGCTAGGAAAGCACGCAAGTCACTAAAAATAAGGTTTTGGACTTATAACCCAAAACCTTTTCTTTCTTCAAGGTGATTAAGTTGTTGAATTGAAAGGGAGTGCTTTGGACACATGAATTGGATAGAAAAATATCCATTGTAATGGTCAGTTGTCATGGTGAAAAAATAACCTGTAACATATTTCCCCCTAAAGTGTGAAGTCTGAAAAGTTTTTTTAAATATTAAAGTTCTTTATCATGCCAAATATTGGATCAAATACCATGGTTGGAGACCTGCAACAATCTATCAAGGATTACAATGCAATATAATCATCATCGAGGTAGGAATTCCAATATTCAGAGTTAGCATAACTCAATGAACTAGTACATAAATACCCTAAGAATCATGTCAACAGTAGAAAAAGTATGGACACAACCATCAAATATGTTTCTATCTACACAATTATGAATACATAGCTCCTCGCAACCTGGATGGATGAAACTAGATCCAGGGTCTTGATCTCCATAAATATCGATGCAAAGTACGAATCTATCCATGTGAATATATGTCTTAAAGTAGAACATGGTAGAAATCACTTGATTACCAGTCAATGATGTGAACCATTAACAAGTGTGAGAGAAACCACCATTAATGTCAGTGGTCCTCAAGGTAGCCCCAATACAAACTATGAAGTGTGGAAATATGTGCTGAAGTTGAACACTCATAGAATTTCTTGATCAAAGGTTAATGATGAGAACCTATCATCGAATGTGAGAAACCTGCCATTAAGGCATGCATGCCTCAAGGTATTAAAGAGGGTTTTTAGATCAACTTCCTAGATAATGAGCTGAAGTCGATAGGAAGTGATCCATCGTAGGAGAGCCTACAACATGAAACTTCATGTCAAGTTTTAAAAATATGTTTTGCAAGGAATGGCCCAGGGATGGATGACGTTATTGAAGGATAAAAATAGCAAGGTAATTTGAACCGAGGTTGGACTTCTCTTGAACATATTGGTGACATGACACCTAGACTTGGAAGAATTTGACTCAACGATAATACCCAGAACCAATTGAAGACTTTCAATGAGGTTTTATGAACTATGAGATAAGTGGATTTCCCAACCCGGACAAAAATGTGAGAAAATGTCATGTTAAAGAGTGGCATACTTCCATAAATGAAATACAAAAATGAAATTTTTTTCCCAATCCCCCCCCACCATTATTGGCAAGTACCTCTTTATTTTTGTCAAGCTTGAGGAGGATAACATTTGCTTGTCCTGTAAGCTCATCCTTCGGATGAGTCCTCTGAAGTATTTTTAACAAACCCTAAGAAGTAGTGGTTCAGTCATGTCATGATTGATGAGTCCTGTACTATTTAAATTTTATGAGTCTGGTGAAGGGGTAACTCGATGTTGTTTTCATGTTTAAAGAGTTTGAAAAGACATGAAAAGAAAACTCATGTTGTTATTTCAATGTAAAATTTTAACGAGCCCAAAGAAAGTGAAGCTCGATGTTTTTAAGTTTTAGGCAGTCATTAGAAAAACACAAGCAAACTCCATAATGTTATTTTTCATAAATTTATTCCCCCTAGCCTGAAAAAGGATAAAATAATGCACGACAAAACTCTATTGACCATGCCTAGTTAACGCATACCTTTTTCGTAAATAATATAGTTCAGTCCAGAAAAAGGGTAGAGTTATACTAAATATACGACTGTTCATTTACTTCTATGAGTTTGAATAGTCAAGTACTCGATGATATTTTCATGTTTAGAGAGTATGAAAAGGGCTTAAAAGAGAACGCCAAAGTTTCCCTTTTTTCGTATCGAAAGGCTGAAAAAGAGATAAAAGTTTGCTTAGCATAAAAATGATCCATTTTTATGTTATAACCTATGTAATGCACATTAAACCCAAAAAATTATCAAATCTTCTCAAAAACCATGGAAAAAACCATTATTTTTACTATTTGAGTTTTTAACCATTTGAGAGGAAAAAAAAGGGTTTTTTTTTACCACGAACTTCAAGAGCTGATTCTAAGAAAATGGGTGGAAAAATTCGAGCACTGTCTCCTCTAGGTAAGAGAACTCTTCACTATCTTCATTTTCATATGATTAATTTTTCATTTTATCCATTATTTGGGGAGGTTTTTCTTTTTAAATTGCGCCCTCGAATGTGCGCAGTTTCCATTCACGGGGACCGTGCACACCGACTATTTTTTATACAAAGAAATCCATGATTTGCATAGTTTTTCTCCCAAGAAACCATGAAAATGCGTTTTGTAAAATACAACCACACAAGCGCTGAGGGTTTTCTAAAAAATAGGAATTACACCCCCAAAATTTGTAAAATTTCTTATGCTTTTCTAACTTTCCAAAATTGCTATTTTTCAGGTTTTTGACCATTCATAATGGAGTGGAGAGAGAGAGAGAGAGAGAGAGAGAGAGAGAGCATGAAAGCCAATATTCAAAAGCTTTAAATGATCCGAAAACACTGCAGGTGCTAAGAAATTATGGCCTATACAAATTTTGCATAATTTCGGGGATGAAAGCCAAGTTTAATATCATGACTTGGATGGTGAGGGCATGGGATTTCCAAGAGAAATGTTTCATGCTAGGAGATTAATGTCTCACCATAGATGCTGATGATATCTATTTATTGAATGGACTCTCTTGCAGAGGAATAGACATATCCTTGTATGTACAAAGCCTAGGTGGAGAGACTATTGCTTGTTATTTGAGGCGATATTGTGTTAATGGGGTTTAGCTCAAATATGGTAGGATTGACATCAAAACCATCGATCAAATCCCTTTGAGAACCATCACTTTAACAATCACAAAAATATGTGGAAGTGAAACACTTGACTTGAACACAAAGGCCCAGATGCAGATTCCTGTAGAGTGCTCATAACCCACTATTTTCAATTGGTGCGAAGGGGTAGTTGCCAACATGAAAGGGAAATTGAATAGAGAAAAAATAGGGAAGATCAAGAAATTTGTATATGGTGGCATCTTGATTTCATGTTCTCTAGAGAATATTCCCCTTCTGTCCCCACAATAGGTTTTGACAGAGACAGGAGGAACTCAGGATCCTCATATACTATTTTGGGTCTCATTGATGGCTTGCCATGGAGGCATTGACCCGATGGTCAAATATACTCCTGAACTCTTTGTATGGTTGGAGTGGTAGATCATTATGATCGAAGAATTTTTGTATGCAGGGATTGATTATAGAGGTGACCCATATATCCCACTCTCAACAGGGACTTAGTGGGGTGACCTAGGTAAAAATTTCTTATTTTGATGGTTTTTATGTTTTATAATTTTTTGTTTATTTTTATCGTTCAAAGATAATTATTTGAATTTTTCATGTAGATATTGGTGTGGCTAGACTAGAGGGACTACGATGTTTTGATAGGTGGGGAGATGAACCAGTAGTTGTTGCAGTGACTAACCTTGATGCAATAGAGGCCTTCTGAGTTAGATAATAACTTGGAGAGGTTGGTTCTAGATATTGCAGAGACTAGACTTGATTATTTTTCTTTACAGTACTAGAGGCATGTAGTTGGAGTTACAGGGCCGATCAACCATCTACTACAATGCATAGCACGTGCTATAGTCTACTATCATGATCATCATCATGAATAGTTGCTAGTCTTTTAGGGCCATATTTTGATTTTTTGGTGTCAACATTTTCAAACAATAAAAGCCACGAGGCCTCATGTCTTTGGATGACATTTTTGTAACACAATTTTTAAAGACATTATTAAATAATGGAGACTACTACTTATCATTTTAGTTTATCTTGTTCAATATGTGGATGAATATTGTTTTATTTAAAAATGTTGAAAATGTCTATTTAACACATGGTTTGCCAATGCATTAGTTATTGTGTTTAAATTTCTTGGAATATGTTGATGTAATCAAGTTGTATTTCCAAAAGACAGGCCCATAAAAAATTTCTTAACATTTTTGAGATTCTAACTGCATAGACACCATTTAAATTAAAATACTATGAGCTGTGAATCTAACCTAACAATCAAATGAGGAATGCCAAATGAGATGACATCAGATAATAGTTCAATTACTGCAATATATTCTGCTATGTTTTTTGTCATTCGACCAAGGAATATCCCATGAATAGAAACTAACTCATAAGTGGGGGAGAAAATAGCCCAAGGCATGGAATCAAGATTCCAAGGACTATCACTAGTGCCATCAACAAAGCCAATGTAAGTATGAAGGAACATCGACATCTGCAAATCAAGTGTAACACAATATCAACAAGAGAAGTAGTAGGCAATCATAAAAAATGAAAAACCTAATGCACACACATAAAAAAAATGATACAAGTAATTTACAAAAAATATTATTGAGATAAATCACACATAATATTTCTTTACATAGAGACTATTCCTCGGCCTTCCAAAGAAACACTGTCATAGTCAACTAGTTCATAGGACCCTTTGGCTAGTACATGTTTTACAATGTAAGGACCATGCCACATGGGTTTGAATTTATCAGTGCCTAGCTTATCATGCACTTTATCATAGACAAGGACTAGGTCACCTTCCAAATATGAACGAGAGTTCACGTTTCGATCAAACTAAGCCTTAACCCGTTTCTTATGAGCCTCACTAGCTAGCACAACATTATTACGAGTCTCATCTACTCATGATAGGTACAAAAAATGTTCCTCTTCTATAGAGGTAGTTGGTAAGAACTCAATGGCCAGTTTCAATGATGAAATTTCGCATTCGATTGGAAAAACGACCTCCAAACCATAAACAAGCTGGAAGGGAGTAAATCTAGTCGATGTTTTTGCGTTGGTATGATATTTCCATAAGGCTGAAAAAAGAATAGTATCCCAATTTTGTTTATGAATGTCAACAATTTGTTTGATCATATTGGTCAAAACCTTGTTAAAAAATTCTACTTGGCCATTTTCTTGCAAATAATAAGGGGCAGAGTTGTCATGGCACAATCTTAGATGTGTAGAAAGTTCAGTCATCATAAAGTTTTGAAAGTGGCTACCATAGTCAGTGATGATGGCTTGTGGTACACCAAACCTAGAAATTACATGATTGAATATGAAAATGGCTGCGGTTTCACCATCATCCTTGTATGTAATGTAATATTCCCAATTTTTCTCATGATATTTGGAATATTAGAGTTCTTAATAAACTTAATTAATTAAGTAAATAAAAGGGTGGAGGGACCCATAATCCTCAAAGATGAATAAAATCCACTTTTTATGTGTGTATGTGGATATTCTATATCTAGATCTAAAATCATGGAGTAGTGGAGCAGCTCCATTAATGGAGATCATGTCTCTTTTATGAGATAGATTATGGAGGATGAAACAACCAAATAAGATCATTGATCTTAAGTGAAAAATCATGAGGATCTTTGATAAGGTCAACTGAGATCATAGTGCATTCAAATAAGATCATAAAGCACTTATGATAAGATAGTGGAGGACGTGATGCATTTAATGCACACATGATGGAGAGGGTAATCACCCCATGTGAACATGATGGAGGGCATGGATCAACAACATAGTCAACCATGGAGACTTTTGTCCACATGTAAAACATAGTTTTGGAGTGGGCCTAGGATATGGAAGGCTAATATCTATATAATGAATGTGAAGGCACATTGGAAAGCATGATTTGGATTATTCATTTCTTGATCTGTTTAGATCTAGATTTGTCTTAGGACATTTCTATACAGGCTTGGGATGTTTAGCAGAGTTTGCAGTGCTGTTTAGCACAGGGTGTTCTCGAGAGGGAATCCCACCTCTCTCTTTGAGTGATCTCTAAGGAAGAGGATTGTACTTCATTCCTTATCAGTCATTGGTTCCATCTTCAAGAGGTTGTTTCTAGCATTCAGCTAAGAAACTGGTGGAGGATTCATCCTATCACTTTGTTCTTCACATTCAACCTTTCAGAAGCAGCAGATCTACATCTGGCATTTAGGTCATTGGGTTTTACCTCCATGCAGTAGCAGTCCCTTCAAGGATTGCGCAGTCCAGTCCTATATATCTATTGGAGGAAGGAAGTTTCTAGTATTTTAGCTATAAATCCTGTGAAGGATCATCTCCTCACATTGGATCTATTGTTTCTGTCATTTAAGAGATGATTTGAAATATATAGCAGTAGGCTATTGAGCCTCCCTCTATGACAACACAATTTTCTAAAGCTGTTGTTCATCCAACAACTATTTTTAGTGGAGGAGATTGGAGGAGATAGATCTTGAGCTTTTAGCCCAAGGATCTAGTGAAGGGATCAACCCTTATTGCATAGATTTTATTGTGCATCATTGCAGCCATGATATCATCACATCTAGCTTTAGATCTGCATTCCCAAAAGCATATATGTGAATTCCTAAGAGGGTGGTTTTCTTAGATTGACAGATCTGAGAAACCCTTTCTGGGTTATCATGGGAATCCATCATAGAGCCCTGTAATACCCAATTTTTGCAGCTAATGGGAATATTGCATTTTAATTTCAGTTTGCTTAACTCATGAATAAAAGTGTAAAGGAGGAACTCTAAAACTCCTAATCAGAAAAATAAATCAATTCCCAATGTTAACATGGAAAAATATGGGCCATTTCAATAAAATACACTTAGGTGTGAAAAGGAATGAAGAAGGTTGACTAGGTCAACAGGACCAAATCATAGCAGTGTCTAGATGCATTGAACCTCCTTATTGATCAGCACAGTTTTAGATGGAGACCCTTCATGTGAAAAGGTTTAACTCATTGGAGGTGGTTTAGGGTTTTCTAAGCCCTAATGTTATAAAATGAAGAGGAAGGCCACAAGGAAAGGTTGTTGAAGATAATTCGATTTTGGGATTGCTTAGGCAACTCAAAATCTCTGGCTGTTTAGCTAGAGAGAGGAATTTCTTGTTTAGGAATTCCTCCTCCTTCATTGAGGAGATATTGAAGGAGTATGTTCTGAAATGCCTCACATCTAGGCTTGAGGCCAAGCATCCTCCATCAAGACAACGTTATTTCTACAACAGAATAATACTGTGTTGCTGGGTGTTGCAGTGAAGGGTTTTCAACACCACTTCCAAATCTAGTTTTGCAGAAAAGGGAACATTCCTTTCTATGGAAGATTAGTGAGGAATCCTTGACAAATTTAGACCTTGGCATCAAGCCAAAGGAACTTCCAACATCATCTATGCAGTATACTTCAGAAAATACGTTATTTTTCCAGCGCATTGCTGCAACAGGGTTTCTACCCTAGTTTGGTGCTTATTTCCCTGAGGAAGGGCCATCCCTTCTTCTGGAAAGTTTGTATTGCAGCCCTCTTTTGTAATTTTGTAAATTTCAGCTCATATACTCAGATTTTCAGTGATTATGCATTTTTCAGATCCATATTCTGCAGATCTGATACTTGTATTTGTTCTTTCATGAAATCCCCTTGGCGGGTGATCTATTTGATGTATAAAAGGAGTTGAATCTCTATTTTTCTTCATTATATGTTATAATTAACTTAAGATATGATTTTTCAGACATATTTTGTCTAATGTATTCATAAATTACGCTATGCATGCTTCAGCCATTTTCTGCATACTCAAAGTCATGGGAAATCAACATTTTTAAGCATATATGGGGATGGAGGAACTGTTTAACATAGCTATAATGATTTTTTTAAGCTGAAATTTGGAGAATAGGTCCCTCATGAACTAATATAAAATAAACTCCCACAATTTCCCTTAATTTTACACATATTTCTGAATACATCCATTTTGGGACATAAATCCTCACTTTTCCCCACTATTGGATGAAGGGATTGAACATCTTTCTTGCTGTTGTGTTTATAATTGATGTATGAGTTTATATCAGCATATTTTATGTATTGAAAACTCTCTTCACTTTCAGCAGGTCGTTTTCCCTTGATGCAATCCGCATTGGGAAATTTCTTGAAGTTAACTAGGTGTGGGAGATCTGTTTAACCCACCTAGTCTTATTTGTTTCAGCTTAGATATTGGATTCAGATTGTATATTGTCTTATATAAAGGATCCAAGAGTTATTTTCTTGTTCCAAAGTACATTTTACTGAAAATTCATATTTTAGTGTATGATTCATGAGCTGTTCCCAATCTGGAACATTACAATGGTATCAGAGCATGATCTCTGGCCCAACCTGTGAGATAAAGCTATCAGATAAGAAAAAGAGTAAGAATTATGGGGAGGATGAGTTTACTCTCATCAGTGTTCAGATCTAAGAGGAGCCTCTCCAAAGAGGTAAATCAGAAGGGAGAAAGAAGTTGCACCTAGACTCCTAGAGGGTTTCGAGAAGAAGAAAGCTACAGTAAAACCTGCATGAGGTTTCAAGAAGAACAAGGAAGCCCTATCACTTCCTATCAGCAAAGCAGAAGACCAGAGAATCCTAGACCTCCTCATAGATCTACTATGCCCACTTTATTTGAAGAAGGTGAAAGGTATAGAAATGAAGAAAAGAGATGCAAAGAAACTCCTAAAGGGTTTCAAGATGGAGAGGAAGAACTATACACCTCCTATCATCATAAATCAGGGATAATGACTGAATAAGAGATCTCATTTCTTCTTTTTCAAACATTGAAGAGTATTGAAGAAAATCTCAAGGAGTTTGATGAGGAGAGGAGAAAAATGAGCTACAAAGAGACATCTCCCAAGGAAACAAAGGAGGATGTCAATCTTGTCACTTTGGGCAAGAGATCTCCATTTTCACCATCTGCTGCTAAGGTGCTTGCATCTAGAGGAGAGGCACTTGCATCTTTGCAAGGAAGTATTGAGCTCTTAACATATGGAGTCCCATTCATGAATCAAGAGATGCATGAGGAGGAGAAGGAAGATACCAGTGCTGGTATGCTTGAAGAAAGGAGACCATCATTCTTGCTAGAAGTTGGAGGCATCTTTGATCCAGGTGGAGGAACTCTTGTGTTCTGTCAAGATTTTCCCACATATCAGTTGATCCAAGGTATGCATGAAATTTCAGCACATATTGTTTCAAGATTAATGCATAGCTAAGGATTAAATCAAAATGCTGATTTGAAGCAAAGACATGTCACACCGCAAAGGACCCTTGATCTAATCAAGGGTGAGACTGGTAGCTATCCCTATGCATCATTGTTGAGCTGCATTCAATCTCTTGGGTTGAGATGTAGGGTCTTAAGAAAGGGGATTAGTACTATCCTATGTTCAATGGCTGATTGTGAGATCAGTAATGAAACTTGCTTTGAGACATTGCATGCATCACCTTGCAGATTTACAGCGCTGTCACTTAGTGACTGTGACAAAGAGGCTTTAGCTCTCTGGGAGCTTTCTAAAGGTAGCTTCAATCTTGAAGTAGTGGAGAAGAAGAAGATGAAGAGTAGACATCTTGAGATGAGAAGCATTTTCTCCCCTCTAGATGACACTCTCTCAATGAGCATGCTACAACTCAAAGAGAGACTTCTACTTACTATAGATTCAAAGTCTCACTGGGTTTGGAAGGCCATAGATGGAAGAAAGGTCTCACTAAGATATCTAAAAGAATATGCATTTCAATATTTCATGAGATGCAAGGTTCTTCATTGGTTCAAAGGAGATGGTATTCTACAAAGGGAGGATGCCATGATTATGCAGCACATCACTCATCTTCCATATTGGAGTGAGTGGATGAGGATGATGAGCAAGAGATCACATGATCACTTGCAGACATATATGGACCAGCAAGCTTGGTCATGCTGGTTGCCCTTGGGAGACTCCTATCACTCTCCAAAGGCACCTATTTCTCTAATCTATGCCTTGAAGAATAGTCATGAAATGAATAAGGAGGCATGGCAACGTTGGCTGCTTTGGGGTAAGCATGGTCACTACCTAAAGATTCTCATTCTCTCATCTCATGCTTTATGCATCATTAATTGAGTATATAAAAAGGAAGCACGGTTGATGTGGTTGTTAAAAGGAGAATTTGGACATCACATGTTAAATCTCATGTCCATATATTCACCCATGTTTGAAATATGTCTCATTTATCCACATGCATTTCTGTTGGAGAGATGTTCCACGCATGAACTTTGGCTTGGGAGGAGGAATGACTCCCACATGATGTGGTATGAGGGAGCTTGCTTGTAATATATTGATGAGACATTTCACATGGCCATCATTGTGTTATTGCTCCATGATCCACATGTTGATAAGGCAAGAGGGCTGCAAAAGTCCTTGTTGCTATGGCTGCTCTTGGGTGAGTATGGTTACTACCCAATAGCTCATCATTTTCTGAATCATGCCTTGGATTTCAATGATATGTTGTAGCAAGATAAGGCATGTATAATTTTGTTTCACTTGAGAAAGTATGGCCACCACATGAAATCTCCTATGTCTATGTGTTTTGCATTGTGTAAAATTTGGCATGTTGATCTCATGGTGTGCATTGATGATAATAATTTGTATTGGGCTGATGTGACATATCATATGTCCATTAGTATGGTTTGGTTTCATGATGCACATGAGGAGGAAAGAAGGCAGCAAGACCTCTTGTTGCTTTGGTTGCTTTTAAATGAGTATGGTGACCACCCCATAGCTCATAATTTTCTGATTCATGCCCTATGTATTAAAGATAAATTGTAGCAAAGGAGGGACATGTAAATCATCTTTTGGAAAGCTTGGCTTGCCCATCTTACATGGAGGAGATGGAGGATGGCAAAAAAGGGCCTTGCTCTGGTGGTTATTATTAGGGGAATATGGTTTGACATCTTTTTCCACCCATGTTTCTCCTTCACTTCTTTTGCATAACGCCGGAATGATGGAGGGATCCAACAAGGCCAACAGGGCTAAGAATGAAAGCATAACAATGCTTAATCAAGTTCATAAAACATGGATGAAGGAATGTTATTGCATGATGAAGCTTTTCCATTATGGAAGGAGCTTCTTTATTTTATGTCTCTCATGTGTTTATGATGGTGTTGTACATCATGTAATTGTCATTTTGTACTTCATGATAAGAAGAGGACATCTAACCTTACAGTTGGAAGTCGTCTCATGAATTTGTGGAAGACAACTTTGGAACCAAACATACATAACCTATTGCAGAAAATGGAGGAAGCCTTCCTTATGTGGATGCCATTTGGAGGGGAATATATGGTTTGCATCTACAATAAGAGTTGCTTGAGGGCAAGCAACATTTTTCTGGGGGAGACTGTAATATTCCCAATTTTTGTAGCTAATGGGAATATTTCATTTTAATTTCAGTTTGCTTAACTCATGAATAAAAGTGTAAAGGAGGAACTCTAAAACTCCTAATCAGAAAAATAAATCAATTCCCAATGTGAACATGGAAAAATCTGGGCCATTTCAATAAAATACACTTAGATGTGAAAAGGAATGAAGAAGGTTGATTAGGTCAACAGGACCAAATCATAGCAGTGTCTAGATGCATTGAACCTCCTTATTGATCAGCGTAGCTTTAGATGGAGAACCTTCATGTGAAAAGGGTTAAATAATTGGAGGTGGTTTAGGGTTTTCTAAGCCATAATGTTATAAAATGAAGAGGAAGGCCACAAGGAAAGGTTGTTGAAGATAATTCGATTTTGGGATTGCTTAGGCAACTCAAAATATCTGGCTGTTTAGCTAGAGAGAGGAATTTCCTGTTTAGGAATTCCTCCTCCTTCATTATGGAGCTCTTGAAGGAGTATGTTCTGAAATGCCTCACATCTAGGGTTGAGTTCAAGCATACTCCATCAAGACAACGTTATTTCTGCAGCAGAATAATACTGTGTTGCTGGGTGTTGCAGTGAGGGGTTTTCAACACCACTTCCAAATCTAGTTTTGCAGAAAAGGGAACATTCATTTCTCTGGAAGATTAGTGAGGAAGCCTTGAGCTTCATATTCAAATCTTGGCATCAGGCCAAAGGACATTCCAACATCATCTACGCAGTATACTTCAGAAACTGCGTTATTTTTCTAGTGCATTGCTGCAACAGGGTTTCTACCCTAGTTTGGTGCTTATTTCCTTGAGGAAGGGCCATCCCTTCTTCCAGAAAGTTTGTATTGTAGCCCTATTATATAATTTTGTAAATTTAAGCTCATATACTCAGATTTTCAATGATTCTGCATTTTTCAGATCCATATTCTGCAGATCTGATACTTGTATTTGTTCTTCCATGAAATCCCCTTGCCGGGTGATCTATTTGATGTATAAAAGGAGATGAATCTTTATTTTTATTCATTATATGTTATAATAAACTTCAGATCTGATGTTTTAGACATATTTTGTCTAATTTATTCAGAATTACGCTCTGTATGCTTCAACCATTTTCTGCATACTCAAAGTCATGGGAAATCAACATTTTTAAACATATCCGGGGATGGAGAAACTGTTTAGCATATCTAGAATGCATTTTTTAAGCTGAAATTCAGAGAATAGGTCCCTCATGACCTAATATAAAATAAAATCCCACAATTTCCCTTAATTTTATGCATATTTCTGAATACATCCATTTTGGGCCATAAACCCTCACTTTTCCCCACTATTGGATAAAGGGATTGAACATATTTATTGCTGATGTGTTTATAATTTATGTATGAGTTTATATAAGCATATTTTATTTATTGACAACTCTCTACACTTTCAGCAGCCTGTTTTCCATTGCTGCAGCCCTCATTGGGCAATTTCTTGAAGATAACTAGGTGTGGGAGATCTGTTTAACCCACCTAGTCTTATTTGTTTCAGATCAGATCTTGGATTCAGATTGTATATTGTTTGATATAAAGGATAAAAGAGTTATTTTATTGTTCCAAAGTATATTTTACTGAAAATGCATATTTTAGTGTATGATTCATGAGTTGTTCCCAATCTGGAACATTACAAGCCCCGATCTACATTTTCAATGTCATCGGACCTCCCATTATGCCTAGATCTGACTTTCTATCTTTCAGGAAGTTTCAATCCCAATAGTTACAGCAAGGACAAAGCAGTTTACCTTCCAGCAGTTCAACAGTTACGGAATCCCTCTTATGGGATCATTGCAGGGTCATTCTAGGCCATCTCTTTGGCTTGAGTGTCTCATATTTTGGCACTTTTTTACTTGCTATTCACCTCTTATATAATAAAATGGCTAAGCTATTTCTGTGCATTCTGATGTGTATTTATATTTATTGTTTACTTTGCTACAGTTCTTATATTGTGTTTCAGTATTGCTGCATACTTCCATTTGGGATATTACATGTAAGCATCGGCTCGACCCATTTTATAATATAATCTATTGTGAGAATAATATACCCATTCCCCCTAACCGATTGAGGGTTACATGTACAAAAAATTACCCCATTTAGCAAATGGATCGACAACTACGATTGGGTGAAGAGGAGCTAGAGGCGCACACATCTTGCGATCATAAACTTAGAATTATGGAACTTATGAACCACATTTATGCAATCTTTAAACATTGAGGGCCAAAAATAGCCAACCCGCAATATATTTTGGGTAGTGGCAAGCCCTGACATATGACCACCACAAGATATAGAATGACAGTAATTTGATGCCTTCTTGGCTTCTCCGTGTGTTAAAAAATGTCGAAAGATGGAATCAACACCACGAAGATAAAGTGTATCACCAACAATAGTATATTGCTGAGATTGGTACCAGATTTGACGATGATCAATTCAAGAAAATTTAGGCCGAAATTCTGAGTTTGAAGATATATAATGATATCTCCATATGAGGGATCTAAAGTACTGATAAGAAAGAGGGATTCATCTGGAAGAGAGTCCTTTGCCACAATTTCTGTCTCAGTATAGGGAAAGTCACAAAATAACTCAAAAAATACCAATGATTTCTTAGAATTTGATCTTTCGAATTCTAACTCAAACTCTTGTAGGATAAGAATCCATTTAGAGTATTTCCCCCCTAGCAATTGTATGGTAAGAATGTACATCATAGGGTTGCAATCATAGATCACAGTTATTTTGTGTAATAGTATATAGTGACGGAAACATTGGACAACTTAAATGACTACCAAGATCAATTTATCCACGTGTGAATATTTTATTTTAGTTTTTGTGAGATTCCTACTGAAATAATAAATCACATGTTCAATTTTAGATTCATCTTCCTAAACTAGCACCATGCCAATGGTGGCTTCAGATGCAGCTAAATACAAAAAGTAGTCCCGATGATAATCAGGTGGATGCAACAACGGTGTATGGGTTAACACATTTTTCAATGCATCAAAAGGTTTTTGAGCAAGCTCATCCCAAATAAATGAAATTTTCTTTTTCAAAAGTTGAGTGAAACCTTTAGTTAGCTCAACATAGCTAGGTATGAATCTACGTAAATAGTTCGCTTTCCCTTTCAAACTTTGGAGTTGGAGGAGATTAGAAGGAGGAGGAAAGTTGACAATAGCCTCTACCTTGAGTGGATCGACTTGAATTCCTTCCTTCGATATGAAAAATCCCAACAATAAACCAGATTGTACACAAAATATGCATTTGTGAGGATTCAGATGAATATCATAGTGCCCTACATCTAATCAAAATTGCTTTCAAATGCATTGGATGATCTTGCCATCTAAATGAATGAGCTGATAATTCATATAAGTAGGGTTTCTCAATATTTTTGATATCGTGAAATGCATAAGACATTTCCCTTTGAAAAGTTTCGTCAGCATTCTTCAATACAAATGGGAATTTCCAATAAGCAAAGGTTCCCGATGGAAAAATGAACACAGTTTTATGTTGATCGGTAAGGATTATGTTTATTTGAGTGTATCCGAAAAATCCATCCATAAAAGATAAAATCTCATTTTTGATACAATCATCACCAATTTGATCGATATAAGGAGTAGGATAATTTTCCTTTGGACAAGATTTGTTGATATCCCTATAGTAGATGCATACTCTAATGGTCCCTTTCTTCTTGTTAATTAGAACAATATTGGACACCCAATCAGTTAAGGGAATAGGATAAATGAAACCTACTCTAAGTAAATTTTCAACTTAAACTTTTATACCAACAACTTTCTAACAGGTTTGGCATTCGGGTAAGTCTTAATTTCATGAACTACAATGCTAGGGTCAATTCTTGAAATTTCCTCACAGGAATAGGAAAAAATGTCTCGAAAGTCTTGAAATAGGGATTTATATGCCTCAATTTTGTCAAGGGAGCATGAATCATCTATGTGAATGTTCTCGGGAATTCTAGGTTTAACTGAGATTTTGATGGTTACTGTTGTAGATATGTTTCCCAGATTCGTTTCAAAATATGAATGAAGGATTAACACAAGAAATTGAGGACTATCGACAATTTTAGATGAAAAGATAGATGAAAAATCATTCTTGATTTTATCAAGTTTAGGTAGAAAGGATGAACGATGATGGTAATTGTACCATGGCATTTCATCCAAAGTCATGATTTCCGTGATACTTTCGTCAGTTGGAAACTCATTATTGAAGGGATCAGGGAATGGTATTGGTACTAAATGTGATAAATGAGAATAATCATCAATGATCACATTCACTTGATAAATTTCAGATGATGGTGACTTGAAAAATGATTTAACTGCCTTATAAGACAATTCAAACGGACTTAAAGGAATCTCACTACCATACAAGGTCAATTGAGACTCTGAAAGAAAAATCCAAGGATCAAAAGATTTTATTGCGCTTGATGTAATCATATTAACATGGGAAATATTATGAAGAAAACTGGGTGGACGGAGTATAATAGATCCCATAATAGGTGAATCCTTAAGAAAACCTACCCCAACATCTTCATATAGAGTAATCAATTTTCCAGAAA
Organism: Pinus albicaulis; assembly: GCA_034641835.2. Classification (NCBI taxonomy): domain Eukaryota; kingdom Viridiplantae; phylum Streptophyta; class Pinopsida; order Pinales; family Pinaceae; genus Pinus; species Pinus albicaulis. The sequence continues at coordinate 817,047,644 of CM076577.1, forward strand.
AGGGTATACAACTGTAGAATAATGGTCTGAAGTCTAGTAAGACAATTGGTATACTTTTACAATTTTTCCTTTATGGGGAAACATTATCATACAAAAAAATGACGAAACCACTGCCAACATAACATACGACCAACTTCATCCTAGTAAAATGTTATAATTAATATGAGCATCAACACATTCAACTACAACTGCAACTATTTTACCTTTTAAATTTATAGGTAGATCATTTAGAATTACACATGGACGAAAACATTTTCCATCAAAGGCTTTCAAATTTGCGGGAGACTGATTGATGGCTAGATAACCCAAGGCTTTCCAACAAGCAATAGACATAATACACACATAAGCTCCTTCATCAATTACCATGCGAAAGACTTGTTTAGTTTTGAAGAAATATGGTATTTGGAATGCTAGTTGATGCGGAAGTCTAGGTACATAAATATCAAGATCAAAGAAAATGAGATTAGAATCCCGGGGATAAATAGCTCCTATTGCTGATAAAAGAAATTTCCTTTGTGTTGGACAAGTTTGCAGCACTTCAAGGGTTGACATTGCTGAAGGTGACATAACTAGATATTCAATAATGTTGTAATTCTGAGTAGCTCATGCATGAGGATTGAAAGTTGAATTTTAAAGAACACCTTTAGGAGGAACTCGAATCACCATGTTAGAATTAGTTTTTTCAATCTGTAATGGTTCACAAGGAGGAGGAATTGATGTGGAATATTGACTAGGTGAACCAGTATTGTTTCCATTTACAAAAAGACCCTTAAATCCGTAATCCTTAGATATTGTGGCTGCCATAACTTGTGAGGAAATAATCATGATATCTGCCGATGTAGAGGAAGAGGAAGGGTTGTTTGAAAGCATCTTATTGTCTTGAGAAGGGATTGAATCCTTGAAAAAAGAAGGGGTGGGTGAACCTTTGACAAATTTAGTAACCTCAATGCGATGAGGGTACTCCTTGGTGTAATGATCTTCATCAAATATTAGACAAGGATAATGAGGATTTTTCTTTTCGTCAGATGATTCAATTTTATGTGATTTATCTTTTGACGAAGAATTTTGTTTTGCTTTACCTTTTCATTTATTTTTACCTCTGGTTGATTTATTCTTACTAGTAGATGAATCTATAACATCAATCTCAGAAGTAATTTCGAGAGAAGGATTTCCTTTGGGTGAATATGGTAAAGTCACAATCAGAGTAGATTTGAAATTTTTCTTCTTACTCTTAGATTGGATAACACAACCAATCACACTATCAGTGGCATGAGATCTTGTAGGAGTTGAGGTTATTTGACCAGGGTGAGGAAAATCCAGAATATTATCATACAAAGTTCCAGACTGTGTGTAAACAAGGTCTAGATACTGGGCATGAGAAATAACATTCTCTTCAGTTACAAAACCTCCCTTGGCCACATCTTCAGTAATGACTAGAAGTAAATATTTTCTAAAGCATTCAAAAACAATATGATCTGGAATGAAAACCTTAACTAAACAAAATCTTCGTATCCATTCATGTATATGATCAGAAATATGAGTAGAAAATGATTGTTTCAAATAATTCAAAAGTTAGGTACCAATATCATAACAATGGTAACTGAAAATGTGTTAAGAAAGCAGTGGTTAAGTGTAACATCCCTGGTGAAAATTCCATGTAATAAAGCTAAAAATAATAAACATGGTTGATGGAACACTTATGATTCAGAATTATGGAGGAACCCAATAAAATACAGAAATACACATAAAAATAGAGATGCAACACAAATATGACTTCATTTCATTAATATAACATAACTGAAATACGCTTACAGACATAATGGAAATAAACTAGCTAGGGTGTTGGTAGCTTATCTCTGAGAAGAGATGCGGTGGCTACATGCCTCTGAGATGTGTTACAATGAGGCTCGAAGGGATATTTATTATTGAGAAACAATGGAAAACCCTAAACTTCCAAAAACCTAACCCTAGGAGATGAAACACCAAACTATGGGCCCCGTTGGGGTAAATTGGTATACATCAATTTTCCGGGGTCATCACTTTGGCATACGATCTCTATTTGGTGCACATGATGCCTCGTTAGAAATATCTATATGAGGAATAAAACAAATGATAAAGAATATTGATTCAAAGGCTCATATTCACTTAAAGGTAGTTTTACCAAAAAATTTCGTTTAGGGCCGTAAAACGGCTCCGGAAGTTCAGGACCCAAAAAACTACCAAAAATAGTAAATTGTGCTACAACTAAGGAAATTGAAAAACTGAAAGAAAAAATGTTGGGGGTCCAAGTGGAATAGGTGGGTGGCCACCAATATCCACCTAGATCATTCCTCTCCCCTTAGGAATAAAGGGTACCCATTGCATTGAGTTCCTCCATGAGATGAGGAAACGTATGCTGAACTTGGTCCTTGGTGAGCCACTTGCCCTGGTGAAGGAGTTGGCTTGCTTTGACAAATCGATATAGCTGGATCTTCTACTAGTGGGTGTTATTGATCTACGTGTCCATGATCTAATTAGTTGTGTCTTGTTCCATGCAGTTTGGGTTTAACTATGTTGGCGTGAGTTGTTCTGCCATGTCGGGTGTGTCCAGTAGAGGTGGAAAGTAGGACCGAAGGCGGTACACATTGAACATTTGGTGCAGACCAAGGAATGGTGGAATACTAAGCTCAAATGAATTGTCCCATACAACCTTGGTGATGGTGTATGGCCCATATCAGAGTGGGAGAAGCTTGCAATGGGGTCCAACGAGACACTCCTTCTGCAAATGTAGCCACACTTTGTCGCCCACCTGGAAGTTGTGTGGCACCTGATGTTGATCATGACGCTGCTTATAGTTAAAATTGGCCTTGTCCAATATTTAAAGAACCTATTGGAGGATGTGCTGAATATGCTCAATGAAATTTTTCATCTTGTCAGCTTCAGACTAGACATGAGTTGAATCGACTTGAGTAGATACAAATGGCATGGATACGTTAATGGGACATAGTGGCTGGAATCCCAAGCCCACCTAAAAGGGGTTGTCGCTGGTTGAGATTTGGAGGGCCCGTTTATAGTTATGTTGTACATAGGGGATGATCTCATCCCATGTGTGTAGATGATTTGAGTTGTACATGTGTAGAATGTGTAAGATCATCATGTTGATGACATCTGTCTGGCCATCAGTTTGGGGATGGAAAGCTGTGGACTTGGTGAGCTTGGTGTCTAGCATTGACCAGAGGCTGGACCAAAATGTACTAAGGAATCTGATGTCCCGATCTGAGATGATATACTATGGGATCCAAAAGTGTACCCACAATCATTCAAAGAATATTTTAGCTGTGGCTTCTTCTGTGATATTCTTCTTGCAGGCTTCCATAATGGCCATCTTCGAGAATCTGTCGAAGACCATGAAAACACAACCATTTCCATGCTTACTAGAAGGAAGGCCTGACATGTAATCAATGGAGATGGATTCCCAACGTCGACGAGGGGTAGGTAGCAGAGTATAGAGGACTTTCTTCTTGATGGTGGGTTTGGAAATGGTGCAAGAAGTGCAGGATCTATTGTACTTCCCGACATCCTGTCGAAGGTTTTGCTAATATAAATACTTCTGCAGTACTGCCACTGTTTTCTCGACCTAGAAATTCCTAGTGAACTGACTATAGTGAAATTCCAAATGCACCTTCGCACACTCGCTTGAATGAACACAAAGGTGTCCCAGGTGACATAACAGTGCATCCTAGAGGTGAAAATTTGTAACTTGGTTACCCTCCAAGAGTGTCTTGTATGTGGCTGAATTCTAGATCAGTCTTGTAGAGAAGCGACCAATTAGAAGTCTCATGCACACAAGAGTTGAGAACGGTGGTTAGCACCACGATTGGTGGTCGGCTGAGGTAGTATGACACATTATTGGTGATTCCCTTCTTGTACTTGATGTTCAAGTGAAACTATTATAGATATGTGGACCACTTCTGATGGTGATCGTTCTGCAACATCCCTTATGTCTATATGAACTGCATGAGTCGGTGGTCTGTGTGGATGACCGTTTCCTTACCCAAAATGTAATGCTTCCATTGTTTGCAAGCCTTCATAATGGAATGCATATGTTTGTCATAAGTGGGATACTTTCGGACTATGTCAGACAATTTCTCACTATGATATGCCATTGGATGCCCTTGTTGAGTAAGAACTACCCCAATAGCATAGTCAAAGGCATCTATCTCGATCTCAAATGGTTGTTGCAAGTATGGTAATGTGAGCACTGAGGTAGAGCTAAGGCGATATTTCAACTCTATGAATGCCTTATATTGAGATTCATAACAAAATAATTTTTCTTTCACTCCTCCCTTGGTGACATGACTCAAGGGCCAAGTGATATGAGAGAATCCCAACACGAAACTGCGGTAGAAATTAGCAAGACCTAGAAAAATACAGAGCTATGTTAGAGTGGTTGGGGCTGGAAAATCCCAAATGACTTGGATCTTGGATGGATCTACATGCACCCCCTGCTCATCAATAATGTATTCCAGATACAAAACCTGGGTCATGCAAAAAGTGCACTTATCCAAATTGGCAAAAAACTTATGTTACCGTAGTGTTTGGAGGACCTGTCGAATGTGGTGGAGGTGCTCTTCACAAGTCTGGATGAAGATCAGGATGTCATCTAGGTACACTACTACAAATGAGTTGGTGAATGGCCGCAAGATTTCATCCATAAACCTCATGAAGGTTGCAAGAGAATTCATGAAATCGAAAGGCATGATCAACCATTTGAATAGGCCCTCCTTGGATTTTAAGGCAGTATTCCACACATCGGAGGGTTTGATTGGTACCTGGCGATACCTGGACTTCAAGTTGATCTTGCTGAAATATTTTTCCCTCTTGAGTTGGTTTAGATGGTCATCAATCTATGGGATTAGGTACCTATTCTAGAAAATTATCTTGTTCAGTGCCCGAATCTACCTCGATGCACCTCCTGAATCTGCCTCTTGATTTCATCGTTCTTTAGAACATAGTACCGATATATTGGTCCATTGGGTAGTGATGCACCTAACGTTAGATCAATGGGGTGCTTGAACTAACAGTGTAGAGGTACCCCTGTGGGTGAGGTGAAAATGTCCCCGTACTCCTCCACGACCTTGTCCATTTTTTGTTTTCATGTGAAGGAGCCCTATCTAGAGATTGTGGCCACAATCTTCTTCTTGACTTGAGGGTAGATCATCAGAAATTTTTTTTTTTCTAGTTTTGGAAATGAGCTTACTGTATTCTTTTTTTGTAACCCAAGAGATGGCAACAGGTGGTGCTACCTCCGGTATCCTGTACAACTTATTGCCCAAAGTAACAATAACAACGTGAAGTCGAGACTCATACACAACATGTCACTTCCAAAAGTATGGTTGGCCTAATAATACATCACAAACATCAATAGGGGAAATGCCACATAATAAATCATTCGTGAAGAGATTTATTTTGTAGGGAAGGTGAAAATCCCGGTTGACGCAGAGATCTTGTACTTTGTGAAGCCACCTGATGGTGTACGACTGTGGGTGTGATGTGGACAAAAAGCCTAGCCCGTTCACTACATATGCTGAAATGAGATTCTTTTGTATCCCACTGTCGACAATGAACTGCAGTGGGGAACCCTTTACCCACATTTAGGAATGGAAGAGGAACTCCTCCTCCTCTGGATCTTCCGGTTCTACCTTCTGGATCTTCATGGTGGAAACAATGGCGTTGGGCTCCACATCAATAATTTTCTTCCTTTTGTCACTCCCCTTGTCAGTTTCTAATTCATATTTGGAGCATGCATCCAATTCAGAATCCTTCAACTCGACCACGAGTGACTTCTTGGCTCGTAACTCACTTGTTTTGTGATTTGAGCTCTTATGGGACTCACACCACTTTTCCATGTCCTTATTTGGATTCACGGTGTTGTTATTTTCTTGCAGATTTGGTGAGTTATCTTGGGCCTCCTTGCCTTGGCTTTGTCCTTTGTTCTATGGTTTGGGCGCACTTATCCCTCGCTTATAATTCACAGATCCAAAGTCTCACTTCTTATGCTTAAACTTCTGGTCAATCTTGACAACATACCGGTATGATGCACTAAGTGAGGAGATGTTGAGGAACTCCATTTCCTCCTGAATGTATATGTGCAGACAACTGTGGTACTTCAACACCAAACATTTCTCCGAATCTTTGATAACCAATTTTTTGCACAGAGTATGGAACAAATTAGTTATCTCATGCACATATTGATCCCTTTGATGCCGTAATGTAGTCTATTGTATATACTTGTCCTCATAGCTCCCCATAGGATAATATTGTTCCTTGATGGCATCTCGGAAAGAATTCCAATTGGGTGCAGCCAGAAAAAAAAGAGGGTTCCCTCTCGTCCTTTTTCTCATAGTAGGTTGGTCACTAGTCCTTGACATGGGGGTGACTTTGAGGTGTGAAAAAGTATTCTTTTCCTGGTTGGAAAAGTCATGAACCGAGAAATACCCATCTAATAGATTAAACCACCTATATACGATGTCTGCATCTATTTGGCCCTCAAATATGTGAATGTTAAAGTTTACTTGTACCTTAAAAGGAGTTGCACCTCTGGAGTGGTTTTTGGATGCAGATGCACCGTCGGTGGGCAGTTGTTGAAGAATGTGGGAAAAGTTATCCATCATCGTGTTTCCTTGTTTCTCGAGGGCCTCCTTGAGAAATATTTAGATAGGATCTCCTTCTCCCTAATATTTCTTTTCGTCCCCCATTTTGTGAGGTTGATTTTGCAAAGGTTCAACCATATCGAGCCCTAATTCTTTATACCCCGACCTCGTTGAGGACATGTAAAGAAAGATCAAGAAAGAGAAAACCACTTGGATAATACTGATCCATACTTATGCAGGAGCATAATAAAATATAGAAATACACATAAACACAGATATGCAACAGAAATAAGACTTCATTTCATTAATATCACATAAGTGAAATATGCTTTTTCAGATATAATGAAAATAAACTAGCTATGGCACTAGTAGCTTATTCTTTGAGAAGATATGTGGCGACTACATGCCTCTGAACTGTGTTACAATGAGCCTTGAAGGCCTATTTATTACTGAGAAGAATGGAAAACCATAAACCTCAAAAAAACTAACCGTAGGAGATGAAACACCAAACTATGGGCCCCGTTGGGGTAAATTGGTACATTAATTTCCCTGGGTCATGACTTTGGCATACGATCTATGTTTGATGCACATGATACCTCGTTAGAAATATATATCCAAGGAATACAAATTTTGATAGTAAATATCAAGTCAAAGAATCATATTCAACTAAAGGTGGTTTTCCAAAAAAACATAGTTTAGGGCCTCAAAACAACGTCGGAATTTCAGGCTCCGAAAAATCGCCAAAAATAGTAAATTGTGCTACAATTAAGGAAACTGAAAAACTGAAAGAAACAATGATGGGGGTCCAATTGGAATAGGTGGGTGGCCACCAATATCCACACAGATCAAGTTATTCCAAGCTGAATGTTGGGCAAAACATCCTAGGGGGTGTTCATTTCAGTTATTATGGCTAAAGGAAATTGGCAAAGGAAATGGAAAAGGCTTTGGAAAAGCAAAGAGGCATTATTTGGAATCTATTTATGAAAATAATGGAAAATAGGATAGGAAGGTGAAAGGTCACAGGTTGCATGTGAGGAGGAAAATGAAGGAAAATTATGGAAAATGACGAAATTAGAGGCCTCGTTGATAAAAAGGCTTCTGAGGATTAGTTGGCAAGCTTTAGCTAAGCTTTTGCTCCAACCTTTTGTCAGTTCACTTTTTGGAGCTCTCTAATTATTATCTCTCTCTCACTCTCTCTCTCTCTCTCTCTCTAACTCTTGGACACGTAGAATTTTCTTGGAGCACTATGTGTAATATTCCCAATTTTCCATCAGTTAATTGAAATATTAGAGTGTTACAGAGAAATTTGTCACTGTCCTTGTACTCCCTGTTCCTTGATCCTGGAGGACCCATACAATGAACCTTGTGTACTTTCTAAGCATGGGATACATACCCCTGAACCACACTTTGTATGCCAATTCATCTCCCTTTACAACTTTTCTGGAAGATCCCTATATAAAATTGGTTTTCAAGGTCGGCGCTTTGTTTCAGTGTCTGACCCACACCGATAGCAGATATTTTCATTGAGACCCGCACTGATCGGTGCTTTGTCTTAATGTCAGACCCATGCGATCCTCTTTTTAAATTTAAAAAAAAAATAGAAACGAAGTTTCCATGGTTAGAAGTTTAGTGAGGAATTGAGCTGGAACTTTGTTTTGAGGATATGGCCGAGGAATTTCCCTTTGGGCTTCTTGTTACCATAAAATAGGAACTAATCCAAAGGATAAGCTCTTTTCCCATTATTTGAGGGCCCATAACCTCCTTCTCCATTGTTATATAAGGAGACCTCCTGCACCTCTACTGCCTTAGTTAGCGAGAGAGGTGAAGAAATTATAGCTTCAGGAGAATAGTGCATAATGTGATTGTTTTTGTGTGTTAGGAACATAGTGAGATCTGGACCTTTATGTATAATGGTGTTGCAAACATGCTTGGATACGGATCTACCGAAGGAGAGCCTCAACATCAAGACTTGGTTGTAAACTCCCCTTGTCTTTATCATAATAAAATGTAACTGATGTTTATCTTCCACCCTTTTTTACATTTATAATGATATTTCTAGCATTCCTTGATCAGTTAGATATGTTGTAATTGTTTTATGTTTGTCTTGGTTTTACGATTGTCGTGGTGTCTTGACTATATGTATAGGTAATCGGATGTTGGTAGCAGCGTGTATCGGGCTTTAATAGAATGACAGATCAAGAAGCTTCGACGAAAGACGGCAACATAACATCAGAACAAGGTAGGTGATCTTCCTTTGCTATGAATTTCATTTACAATCTAGGAAGGTAGATGTTAGTATGTTCCTGTAGTTGCTAGACCCACCCTAGGGCTAGAGGGATCGCCTCTATTCGCAGAGGGGATTTACCTAGAAAACAAATTGGCGACTCCACTGGGGAGTTTCCTTTGAGTTTTTTACTCTTTGAGCTCTTAGTCATTCAACGAGTTTACTCGAGCAACCATTTCCCTATTTGTTCCTATGTTTTTCACCAATTACCATATTTTTGTTTTTTCTTGAAGTGGTGAGTCTGGTCTTGGTTAGGAGAAATTATTTGTTTTATTTTTATTTTTTAGCCATTGGCGATTTTATTTGTTTGATATTCACGCTAATTGGCACTATTTTTCATTTATAAAGTTGCGCCATCTGGCTGTTGGCACTAGTTTCAGCCCCAAAAGTCGTGCCAATTCCAGTATGTGTAAAACATTAAGGTTTTTTCCCTAAGTCATTCACCAGTGTGTCTTTCCCTTCTGGTCCTTTTCTCTGTATGATTTACATGTTCTCCCCTTCACTCAAGTTGGTTTGTTTGGCTCATTGACTTGGTTTTTGTTTTTGTTTTGTTTTTTTTTTTGTTTTTTTGTTTTTTTTTGTTTTTTGTTTTTTTTGTTTTTTGTTTTGTTTTTTTTGTTTTTGTTTTGTTTTTGTTTTTTTGTTTTTTGTTTTTTGTTTTTTTTTTGTTTTTTTGTTTTTTGTTTTCTTGTTTTTTTGTTTTTTTTGGGATGTGCATCCTACATCCTAGGTTTTTCTAGGATTGTGTGTTAATTGCCTGGTTGCATGCTTCGTGGGACATCACCTTACTGATTGAGTTAGTCTCCTTTCTTGGTGAGCTATATCTAGCTGATTTTATTTTTCTTTTTGGTTGATTGAGTGATTAAGTCTCAAGTGTCTTTTCGAGTTCATTTGGTGTGCTTGTTCGCTTGTGAGCATAGATTACATTGCTCATTGTTCAACTGAAATGTCTTCTTTATATGATTGCTTGATGTAAAAGGGAATGAATGCCTTGTTTTGAGCCCACGCTTTGGAATTTCTCTTTGTGCTTGAACTCATTTTTCTTGTATCCTTTTGAGGACTTTCGTTACAAAGTGTTCGAAACAATGATTGAATTCTTAATGTGTAAAATGTTGAGAAAAATACTGAGAGGGGAGGGGTGAATTAGTATTTAGGGCTAAATTTTTTTTCTTTTCTTTCCCTTAAAACCATATGTTACAGTAAAACATCCAACATGTATGTCCAGATATCTTATTATGTCATTACTTAGAGCATTGCATCAGATAAGCATTAAGCATGAACAGAAATAACAGGACAAACCATCAAACCTAAACAACACATATGAACACCAAGATTTAAGGTGGAAACCCAATTCAGGAGAAAACCACCGCTGCTGTAATTTCAGTCTTCAATATTTATTATAGAGAAAAACTTCTTACAATATGTGCTGGTGTAGACTTATACCAGCACGCAGGCACCCACCTGCAAAAGGCTACAACCTTCTCTCGTTTACAGCCTCTCCTGGAAGGGAGCTACTACCCCCTGCTCTCGTTTACCAGCTACCACTGGAAGGGAGCTACAACCTCCTCTCTGAAGGCTTCAACCCTCAGCACAACTGCGGACCACGTTTTATCAATTTTCTCACTGGATCAAGCCGGAATCATATATGTTCTTCAGTAGACTTGCACCAGTTCTTCGTCAATTCTTCTGTTGAATAGACTTAAGGCTCATCATCTTTCGATCAATACGTTCATGGGTGCATTATCGATTTAGATTTATCAGTTAAGCACGTAGCTCGCTCATGCAGATATTCCTTAGAGGAAATTTATTTTTCAACCCTTGCACATGCACACCTCGAATAATAATGTTTTTCCCTTTATATAGTTTTCGCCTTTATTAAACCATGAGTCAAAAACCATTTAAGCGCTAATGGTATTCCTTTGACAATATTTCCATTAGTTTGTCCCACGGGGTTTTTATTTCTTTTTAAAAATTTATTTATCAATTGATAAATAAATATATTTACAACGTTTTAATCCCTTATGTTTAACCCTTCGGATTTTATAAACAGTATCCAACGCTTTCAAATAGTTTAATATTTCAATAAACCTTTGACCCCTGGCCCACATATGCGCCCCACCGTACCAAAATAAACTTCGCGCAAGTCCATCGCCCGATCACCATTAGATCGCGAGCTTCCAAGATCAACGACACATATGCATATTGCTTGACCTCCGATGCTGAACGTTAACGTGCGATGGCGTGCAGTAATGACGATTTTTCCAGGACACGTGTCACTCGTTCTATGGAATCGGAGCCAATCTCTTTAATACCATGTATCCCGCAAAAGCGGTGCGATATGGGCAATCCGCTTTCGCAAATCCACTCGCAGTTTTTAAACAGTTCTCCGTACCCAAATATCCGTATAACTTTGATTTAAATGTTCTTCCTCCATGTATATATATATATATATATATATATATATATATATATATATATATATATATATATATATATATATATATATATATATATATATATATATATATATATATATATAATGTACCCTGTACACACAGAACCCGTTCGAAGCTCACTGTACCGTGGCCTTAGCACCCCGAAATCTTATACAAAAACACAAATCTAACCATAGATCATCACACAGAGTTGCAGGGAATTTCGTACAAGAAATGGACCAATCAATACCCCAATTTCTCTAGGTATTTTCCACCTAACAGAGTATCACTAAAACTCAACCATACACAGATTTTCTTTCTCCTCCATCAGAAAACATACATTATATTTATACATGAATTAACTTCCGTAGGGATTCTAATATCTGTCAATTCAAATCAACCCTGTCTTTGGAAAACTCTCCTTCAATTCACTGCTTGTCTCTGTAAATGCATTCTTCCTCTGTTCTTTGCTATTGATCCTGCTGATCGTTGTTCTCTGCACCTCTGCTGTTCTTCTTCGTTGCCCATGCCTTTTCATACTGCATTATTCCTCTGTTCTTTTCTACTACATTTAGATGCCAATTCCTTTGCCACATCCTTTGCCATCAATGACAATATTTCCAACAATCTCCCCCTTTGGCATTGATGGCAATACTCGTCCTCTGAAAGTATTATAGGAACCCTTTGTTGCTTTGCTTTTCCTCCCCCTTTGACATCAATGGCAAAGAGTTGACAATACCATGCTCCCCCTGAGATCACGCTGCATCTTCATAAAATAACAATATGACTTATAAATGCCAACGATGCATCCTTTTCATATGACCAATGCTCCCCCTTAGCCTGTGCATTCAGAGATGCCCAACATCACATCACAACCAATTTAATCTTCTGTCTTTAAGTAGACCTGATCCTCTGCATGGAAGAGACTACTCCTAGTTTATGTCTGAGATATTTGAATGCTTCCCTGGGTAGAGGTTTGGTAAATATATCAGCAACTTGTTCTTTGGAGGGGACATACCCCAATTTCACCTTTTTTTCAAGCACTTTCTCACGTAAGAAGTGATATTTGATGGGAATGTGCTTGGTCTTGGAATGCATAACAGGATTCTTTGAGATACTGATGGCACTTGTATTGTCACACATAATAGAGATAGGGGGTGAACATTTGATTTGAAAGTCTTGTAGGGTTTGCATCATCCAGAGAAGTTGAGTGCAACATGATGCTACTGCTACATATTCTGCTTCTGCTGTAGATAAGGCAATGGAGCTTTGCTTCTTGCTGAACCAAGATACTAACCGGGCCCCATATAGAATGCACCACCACTAGTGCTTTTCCGATCATCAACACTTCCAGCCCAATCTGCATCAGTGTATGCATGAAGAGTAAGATCAGCATTCTTTGGATACCATAGTCCAAAGTCTTGAGTTCCTTGTAGATATTTGAATATTCTTTTCAAAGCTTGAAGATGAGACTCTTTTGGATTAGCTTGGAATCGTCCAACAATCCCAACTACATGCATGATGTCTGGTCTTGTCCCAGTGAGATAAAGTAGACTTCCTATCATAGATCTGTATTCAGGTTGATTCACCGTGGGGGAATAATCATTAGAATTAAGATTACATCCGGTTATCATTGGTGTACTTACATGTTTGCAGTCTTCCATGCCATACTGCTTCAGGATTTTCTTGAGGTATTTTGCTTGTGATAAGAATATGCCATCTGTTGCTTGTTGCACTTGTAAGCCAAGAAAGAATGTTAGTTCTGCAAGCAAAGACATTTCAAATTCTTGCTGCATATCAGAAGCAAATTTGTGACTCATAGAATCTTTATTACTTCCAAAAATGATATCATCAACATATACAACCACAATTAATAGTTTGTCATTTTCAGTTTTTGTGTATAAGTTGCTATCAACAAATCCTTTTGAAAATCATTGTTGATGAAGATATTTGTCAAGACGATAGTACCATGCCCTTGGAGCTTGTTTGAGACCATATAGAGCCTTTTTAAGTCTACAAACAAGTTTTTCATCATTTCCCAAAATGAATCCTTCTGGTTGTTCTATATAAACTTCTTCTAAATCACCATTGAGAAAAGCAGATTTAACATCCATTTGATAAACTTTGAATTTTTGGAAGCTTGAAAAAGAAAGAAACATTCTTATGGCTTCAAGTCTGGCTACAGGAGCAAAGGTTTCTTCAAAGTCTATACCTTCTTGTTGAGCATACCCTTTGCACACCAGTCTAGCTTTATTTCTTATAACATCCCCATTCTCATTTAACTTGTTTTTGAATACCCATTTAGTTCCAATAACATTTTTGTCATGAGGCCTTGGTACTAATTCCTAAGTATGATTCTTTTCAATTTGATCAAGCTCTTCATTCATGGCTTGGATCCAACATTCATCTTTGCTAGCTTGACTGACACTGTGAGGTTCAATAGTGGACAAAAATTCTAGATTGCTAGAAGATCCCACAAGAGTCCTTCTTGTTTGTACACCTGATCCCTTTTCTCCCAAAATTTGAGATTCTGGATGATTCTTTTGAACATATCTAGATGGAGCTTTTTCAGATAAACCTTCTTCGGGTTCTTCATTGGGTTCAATATTTATATCATTCTTATTTGATATAGAAGGATATGTGTCATCATCATATTCATCTGTTGTTTGCTTTTCTTCTTTTGGAGCTGCAGGAGACTCATCAATAAGAACATCAATACATTCAACAATCTTCCGAAGTTTTTTATTGTAACATTTATATGCCCTACTCCTAGAGGAGTAACCAAGAAATATTCCTTCATCTGCTCTGGGTTCAAACTTGCCAAGTTTTTCATCATTATTCTTGATAAAGCATTTTCTTCCAAAAATTCTAAAATGCTTTACAGTGGGAGGTTTACCATACCAGAGTTCATATGGAGTTTTATCACTATTTACACGAACATGTGCCTTGTTGAGAATATTTACTGCTGTATGTGTAGCTTCTCCCCAAAATGTGTCAGGTGTTCTGGAATCATCGAGCATAGCTCTAGCCATTTGTTGAATAGTTCTATTCATTCTTTCTGCAACACCATTTTGTTGTGGAGTGCCAGCTACAGAAAACTGTCTTTTTATGCCATGTTGTTCACAAAACTCAAAGAATTCATCTGATATGTATTCTCCTCCTCGATCAGATCTGAGACACTTTATTTTTAGATCTAATTCATTCTAAACTAGTGCTTTGAAGATCTGAAATTTCTCAAATGCTTCATCTTTGTGTTTAAGTAGCCTAATCCAACACATTCTATAGAAATAATCAATGAATAAGATATAATATTCTTCACCACGTGGTGAATTTTTCCTCATAGGTCCACATATGTCAGTATTAATGAGTTCAAAAGGCTTACTTGATGATCCTTCCTTGGCATTAAAGTGCACTTTGGTTTGCTTACCGAATTGGCAAGATTTTCATATAATATTTTCAGGTAGAGTGATATTGGGAAGATCATGAACAACTTTAAGTCTGCTTGATTTGTTGATTTGAGAAAAGTTCAGATGCCCCAACCTTCTATGCCATATCCAATTTTATGAATATTTACTCAAATAACATTGTTCTTTGCAGTTCTTTAATATATACAGGTTGTTTGGAGTCCTTTTTCCTCTTATAGATGCTTTACCTGTATCAAGGTCACGTACCACACAATCTTTTGAACTAAAGACAAATTCAGTTCCTTGATCACACATTTGACTTACACTTAACAAGTTATGCTTTAATCCATCCACATACATGACTTCGTTAGCTTTCACCTTTTCTTTTAGAAAAACAGACCCTTTTCCCTTAATGATTGCAGGAGTATCATTTCCAAATGTAACATTCTTTTCCTTTTCTAGAGCACTATATGCAAGAAGTTTGTCTTTATCACCTGTCATGTGTCTTGAGCATCCACTATCAATGTACCATTTGTTTTCTTCATCTTCTGCAAATAACGCTATGCCACAATTTTCAACCTGTAATTCCTTCTTTTTCCATACTTTGGAGCTTGAAGGAACATGTTCTTTTGGCTGAACTTTCCTCCTGCATTCAGATTCTTCATGGCCAAAGTTATTGCAATAAGTGCATTCAACTTCATTTTGAAGAGGAGAAAATTTGTTATAAGTATTCTTCTTTGCTTCAATATCAATCCTTTTCTTTCTTGCTTCTCTTGTCATGATAGTTTTATATGCTACACATTGAACAACTTTATGACCAAAATTGTGACATGAGAAACATTGTCCATTGAAGAAGAAATTTCTGCGATCATAAAATCTTCTATATGAATTTACTTGTTGATTGGTGTTTCTTTGAAAGACATTCCTGTTAGTGTTCTTTGAATTGAGATGATCATGCTTTACCTGTAAAGATTCTTTATTCCCTTGCTGAGTGGCAGCATGTTGTAAACCAGCTGTAACTGCTTTTAGATAATTTGGTGTTGAAGCCTGAGAAGATTCTCCAATATATCCAAGACCTATCTTTATAAGAGGAGAACGTTGTACCTTGATAATCTCATCTAAGGTTTCAGACCCTTTAGCAAATCTAAGATTCAGAGTCTTTACTTTCTCAAGTTCTTTTCTTAGATCTACTACTTCACACTCCAATTTCTCATTGTGTCTCTCTTTTTCTTCAAGCTGATTTTTCAGAGTTTCTATGGTTATTTTACTCTCTTCTAAGCAAATTTTGAGTTTATTGTTTTCGACAAGAAAATCACTGTCTTCTAGAGCATCTTCAAAAGTATCCTTTTCTTCTCTAGATTCATTTTCAAATGCCATGAGAAGTCTAAGATCTTGTTCACATTCCTCCTCACTATCAGATAAACCATCACTGTCTTCATGAGTATAGTAACTCTTTCTAGTGATAAAACAATTCTTATTCCTTCTTTCTACTTCCTTCTCCTTTTTATGTGTTTCTTTATAAGGACATTTAGCAACATAATGACCAACTCTTCCACAATGAAAACATTTTAAAGGAAGCTTACCTCTGAACCGTCCTGTTCCAAGTTGAAGTTTCTTTACAAAGTTTATCTCATCTTCTTCTGAGATATATCCCGATCCTTCTGTTTTTTGTACTTCCTTCTCTTTTGTAGAGGTTCTAAAGACTGCTTCTTTGACTTTAGATGGTCCTCCTCTTCTCATTTCATATGCAGTTAGTATGCCATGAAGTTGCACCATAGTAAGGTTTTGGAGATCCTGCTTTTCTTCAAGGGAAAAAACTTTTGACTCAAATTTTGTTGTTAGTGACCTTAAGACTTTCTCAACCAATGTAGATTCAATTATTGTTTCTCCCATATTTCTCATACGATTTACAATATCATCAAGTCGTAAAAATAAATTGGCAATGCTCTCCTCATCCATTTTTAGATTCTCATATTGAATTCTGAGAGTTTTGAGTTTAGCACTTTTTACCTTTGCATCACCTTCATAACTTAGAATGATTTTGTCCCATATTGCCTTTGCTGTATTCAGCTGCATGACTTTGACAAATTCTGATTCATTTATAATTCCTAATAGAGCATTGACCGCCTTTGCATTTGTTTGATAATTCTTTCTTTCCGTCGGATCTGTTGGTACTGTAGCTGGATATTGATAACCTTGTTCAAAAATTTCCCATACCTCTGATCCTAGAGACTGAAGATAGGATCTCATCCTTGTTTTCCAAAAGATTAAATTGTTTCTGTTGAAGAGCGGAGGCCTGATAGATGTTGTTCCATCTTGATTACTCATATTTCTTGATCTTCCTTCTAGCGGCTAAGCTTTTTCAGAAGGACCTGCTCTGATACCAATTGTTGAGAAAAATACTGAGAGGGGAGGGGTGAATCAGTATTTAGGGCTAATTTTTTTTTCTTTTCTTTCCCTTAAAACCATATGTTACAGTACAACATCCAACATGTATGTCCAGATATCTTCTTGTGTCATTACTTAGAGCATTGCATCAGATAAGCATTAAGCATGAATAGAAATAACAGGACAAACCATCAAACCTAAACAATACATATGAACACCAAGATTTAAGGTGGAAACCCAATTCGGGAGAAAACCACCGCTGCTGTAATTTCAGTCTTCAATATTTATTATAGATAAAAACTTCTTACAATATGTGCTAGTGCAGACTTATACCAGCACACAGGCACCCACCTGTAGAAGGCTACAACCTTCTCTCGTTTACCAGCCTCTCCTGGAAGGGAGCTACTACCCCCTGCTCTCGTTTACCAGCTACCACTGGAAGGGAGCTACAACCCCCTCTCTGAAGGCTTCAACCCTCAGCACAACTGCGGACCACGTTTTATCAATTTTCTCACTGGATCAAGCCGGAATCATATATGTTCTTCAGCAGAATTGCGCCAATTCTTCGTCAATTCTTATGTTGAATAGACTTAAGGCTCATCATCTTTCGATCAATACGTTCATGGGTGCATTATCAATTTAGATTTATCAGTTAAGCACGTAGCTCGCTCATGCAGATATTCCTTAGAGGAATTTTCTTTTTCAACCCTTTCACATGCACACCTCGAATAATAATCTTTTTCCTTTTATATAGTTTTCGCCTTTATTAAACCATGAGTCAAAAACCATTTAACCGCTAATGGTATTCCTTTGACAATATTTCCATTAGTTTGACCCACGGGTTTTTATTTCTTTTTAAAAATTTATTTATCAATTGATAAATAAATATATTTACAACGTTTTAATCCCTTATGTTTAACCCTTCGGATTTTATAAACAATATCCAACGCTTTCAAATAGTTTAATATTTCAATAAAACTTTGACCCCTGGCCCACATATGCGCCCCACCGTACCAAAATAAAATTCGCGCAAGTCCATCGCCCGATCACCGTTAGATCGCGAGCTTCCAAGATCAACAGCACATATGCATATCGCTCGACCTCCAATGCCGAATGTTAACGTGCGATGGCGCGCAGAAACGACGGTTTTTCCAAGACACGTGTCACTTGTTCTATGGAATCAGAGCCAATCTCTTGAATACCGCTTATCCCGCAAAAGCGGTGCGATATGGGCAATCTACTTTCGCAAATCCACTCGCAGTTTTTAAACAATGCTCCGTACCCAAAGATCCGTATAACTTTGATTTAAATGTTCTTCCTTGGTGATTATGTTAATATATATATATATATATATATATATATATATATAATGTGCCTTGTACACACAGAACCCGTTTGAAGCTCACTGTACCGTGGCCTTAGCACCCCAAATCTTATACAAAAACATGAATCTAACCATAGATCATCACACATAGTTGTAGGGAATTTCATACAATAAATGGACCAATCAATACCCCAATTGCTCTGGGTATTTTCCACCTAACAGAGTATCACTGAAACTCAACCATACACAGATTTTCTTTCTCCTCCATCAGAAAACATACATTATATTTATACATGAATTAACTTCCACAGGGATTCTAATATCTATCAATTCAAATCAACCCTGTCTTTGGACAACTCTCCTTCAATTCACTGCTTGTCTCTGTAAATGAATTCTTCCTCTGTTCTTTGCTACTGATCCTGTTGATCGTTGTTCTCTGCACCTTTTTTGTTCTTCTTCGTTGCCCATGCCTTTGCATACTACATTCTTCCTTTGTTCTTTTTGTTGGGAAAAATAATGAGAGGGGGGGTGAATCCGTATTTAGAACTTGATCAAACTTTTTCTTTTTCACTTTCTAAAACCCATACGCTACTTTGCTGAAGCCAACTAGCGTATACACGCGGATATCCTTCATAAAACTTGCGTATACACAGAGATCTAATTATGCCATTAATTATTCACTTATATCATTCCATCATTCATTCATTAGATGTTCAACAAACAGTAAACATGTGCAGTAAAAACAATACAAACCATCACACATAAGCATCACACATGAACACCAGGATTTTAGGTGGAAACCCAAGTCGGGAGAAAACCACCGCTGCAGTTGCTCAGCCTTCAATATTTTATTATAGAGAAAACATCTTACAACATGTGTGATGGCACAGCCTCCTACCAACACGCAGGCACCCACCTGCGCTCATTTACCAGCCTCTCCTGGAAGGGAGCTACGACCCCCTGCTCTCGTTTACCAGCCTCTCATGGAAGGGAGCTACAACCCCCTGATCTCGTTTACCAGCCTCTCCTGGAAGGGAGCTACGACCCCCTGATCTCGTTTACCAGCCTCACCTGGAAGGGAGCTACGACCCCCTGACTGAAGGCTACAACCCTCATCACCTCTATGGACCACGTTTCATCAATTTTCACACTGGATCCAAAGCTTCCTTTAGGACACCACTTGCAGGCCACGTTTCATCATATTTTCAGACTAGACCCACTCCACACATTTAAGCTCAATCATACAATCAAACTGAAACAGACAACTCAGAACTGTAGAATACAGATAGCAGCAACACAACAGAACAAATCAGACATTTCATACCCCATGCTTCAGCAAACCCTAGTTTACATACGCGCTTTCCTTTCACTGATCCCGTGTATATACGCGCCTTCTACCATACAAACCCGCGTATACTTCTGTACATATTACAGAGCTAATTTTCACTGCGCATACGCGCTTTTTCTTCAGAGAAGCCACGTATATACGTGCTTCTTCTGCGGAAAACTAGCGTATGGTTCTTTAGACATTATAGAGCAGCATACTTCTTCAGATCAAATATTTAGTTCAGATTTAACCCTTTACTTCAGACAGATGTTCGCCTCATCTCAGATCTAAACATTTCACAACCAGATCTAGAAGATACAAATACATTTCAGATCTAGATACCCTTCTTCATCATTTTCTTCATTGGTGCTTCATGCTTTCAGATCTATCATTCAACTGTAACCCTTTCCATTCAGATATACTTCAGAGAGAAGTATTCATTCAAGCTCAGACATTTTTCTCCCGCACTCATGATTTGTACAATGAATTTCTTCTCTTTATATAGGTTTAACTTTTTCAATACCATGAGCCAAAACCACATTACTTCCAATGGTATTCCTGGACGGGGTCATTTAGATGAATCATTACCCAATACAATGGGTCAATACCATGGTGGTTACCCCCGGTTTTTCACTTTATGAGCGCTTTTTCCCATACCCGACTTGGAACGTTATTACCCGCGTGCATACGCGACTTCTTCTAGATAAAACTGCGTATTCCTTGAGACATACTCTTTTCATCATAGATCTAGCACATATTGAATTTCTTTCTTCATTACCTTCTGTACTCTCTAGAGATACATCATATTTACATCATTTAACAAGTTCATCAAGTAGGTTTCCATCATCTTCATCAAGTGGGTTGCCATCAAGGACAACATTCTGCATCATATTGCCAACAATCTCCCCCTTTGGACTTGATGGCAACCACGATGGTGTTTGATCACTATAACAGATAGATAGAATAAAACACAATGACACCATGTCACTCTCCTCATTCTGTGACACAATTCTTTTCCTTTATTCAAACACCATATCACTCTCCCCCTTTGACATCAAGGGCAAAGGGCGGATCAAAACCAACACAAGGTTTTTCTCCTCATGTAGAAGGAAGCGTTCTGCAGATCTGATGTACACTGAAGTGACCAAGCTCCCCCTGAGCTCATGCTGAATCTTCAAACATATTTTTCAATGAAGTACATGACTCTATGACCTTCCTATCACCAAAGACTCATACTTACATCAAAGATCCAACCAAGTGGATTTACATAGGAGACTCAAGTACCCAACAAAGTGGGTTTACAAATTTTGACAAGTCCTTACATGACTGAATATTACAATTTTACATCATGGGTCTCAACATGACTTTTTCATCAAATTACAAATATGACTTTGTATGACCAATACCAAAAAGACCTCAAGAAAGAGATCACATTTCAGAATCATCATAATGCCAACAATGCATTATACTCAACAAGGCTAGGGCTCCCCCTGAAAATGTGCATCCAAACATCCTTTCAATGTGACCAAGGCTCCCCCTTTGCTTGTGCAACTTGAACACCTTCAACAGCATGCCATCAGCAACAAACTCTGCATGATCTGTCCATATCTCTGAATCATAAGACTTCCATTTCATCCAACAGATACTCTTCATCAAGTAACAATCC
Source organism: Pinus albicaulis (assembly GCA_034641835.2). Classification (NCBI taxonomy): domain Eukaryota; kingdom Viridiplantae; phylum Streptophyta; class Pinopsida; order Pinales; family Pinaceae; genus Pinus; species Pinus albicaulis. The sequence goes on from CM076577.1 coordinate 817,069,104, forward strand.
GGGCTCATCCATGATCTTCAAACCAAGTATCATATCATCATTATTTAGAACTGAGAAAATAAACTGATACAGAGTCAATAATACAGTTATTAACAGTCAGACTGATGCTCCCCCTGAACCTCTGCTCCTTATCTTCAGCAGTCATCCCAATTCTCTTATCATTAATGCATACACGACTGTGTCTGCTGGAACTCACGTGTATACGCGACTTTTGTTCATCGAACCTGCGTATGGAAAGTGAAGCATAGAAATTTTCACATTCCTTCATCTCCCCCTGAATCTGTCCTTCCTGTACCTGTCTTCTTCATATCAGATGCTCTGTCAGAAATACATATAACCAGAATAACCAAACAGTACTGAAAAATGCTGACCCTCAACCAAAAATTGTCAGCAATTATCCATACGCAGATGTATGTTAATAGACTTGCGTATATATGCGACTGTGTTTCATAAAAACCATGTATTCAATTTAATCTTCTGAATTTAAGCAGATTTTTTCTTTTGACTGGAAGAGACTACTCCCAGTTTCTGTCTTAGATATTTGAACGCTTCCCTGGGTAGAGGTTTGGTAAAGATATCAGCAACTTGTTCCTTGGAAGGAACATACCCCAACTTCACCTTTTGTTCAAGCACTTGTTCACGTAAGAAGTGATATTTGATGGGAATGTGCTTGGTCTTCGAATGCATAACAGGATTCTTTGAGATACTGATGGCACTTGTATTATCACACTTAATGGGGACAGGAGGTGTACATTTGATTTGAAAATCTTGTAAGGTTTGCAGCATCCAAAGGAGTTGAGTGCAACAAGATGCGGCAGCCACATATTCTGCTTCTGCTGTAGATAAGGCAATAGAGTTTTGCTTCTTGCTGAACCAAGATACTAACCGGGGTCCCATATAGAATGCACCACCACTAGTGCTTTTCCGATCATCAACGCTTCCAGCCCAATCTGCATCAGTGTAAGCATGAAGAGTAAGATCAACATTCTTTGGATACCATAGACCAAAGTCTTGAGTTCCTTGTAGATATTTGAATATTATTTTGACAACCTGAAGGTGAGACTCTTTTGGATTAGCTTGGAATCGTCCAACAATCCCAACTACATGCATAATGTCTGGTCTAGTCCCAGTGAGATAAAGCAGACTTCCTATCATTGATCTGTATTCTGGTTGATTTACCGGGGGAGAATCATCATGAGAACTGAGATTGCATCCGATTATCATTGGTGTACTTACAGGTTTGCATTCTTCCATGCCATACTTCTTCAAAATTTGCTTAAGATATTTTGCTTGTGATAGGAATATACCATCTGCAGTTTGATGCACTTGCAAGCCAAGAAAGAATGTTAGTTCCCCAAGTAAGGACATTTCAAATTCTTGCTGCATGACAGAAGCAAATTTTTGACTCATAGATTCTTCGTTACTTCCAAAAATGATATCATCAACATATACAACCACAATCAATAGTTTATCATTTTCAACTTTTGTGTATAAGTTGCTATCAGCAGACCCCTTTGAAAATCCTTGTTGATGAAGATATTTGTCAAGACGATAATACCATGTCCTTGGAGCTTGTTTGAGACCATATAGAGCCTTTTTAAGTCTACAAACAATATTTTCATCATTTCCCAAAATGAATCCTTCCGGTTGTTCTATATATACTTCTTCTTCTAGATCACCAATAAGAAAAGTAGATTTAACATCCATTTGATAAACTTTGATTTGTTGATAACTTGAAAAAGCAAGAAAAATTCTTATGGCTTCAAGTCTAGCTACAGGAGCAAAAGTTTCTTCAAAGTCTATACCTTCTTGTTGAGTATACCCTTTGCAAACCAATCTAGCTTTGTTTCTTACAACATCCTCATTCTCATTTAACTTGTTCTTGAAAATCCATTTAGTTCCAATGACATTTTTATCATGTGGTCTTGGTACCAATTCCCAAGTGTCATTCTTTTCAATTTGATCAAGCTCTTCATTCATGGCTTGCTTCCAACATTCATCTTTTCTAGCTTGATTGACATTGTGCGGTTCAATTGTGGATAGAAGTGCCAGATGACTAGAAGATCCCACAAGAGTTCTCCTTGTTCGTACATCTGATTCCTTATCTCCCAAAATTTGAGATTCAGGATGATTCTTTTGAACATATCTAGATGGAGCTTTTTCAGATAGATCATCTTCAGGTTCTTCATTGGATGCACTGTCTATATCATTTCTATTTGATGTAGAAGGACATAAGTCACCATCATCTTCTTTTGTTGTTTTTTTTTCTTCTTTAGGAGCTGTAGGAGACTCATCAATAACAACATCAATACATTCAACAATCTTTCGAAGCCTTTTATTGTAACATTTGTATGCTTTGCTTGTAGATGAGTAACCAAGAAATATCCCTTCATCTGATCTAGGTTCAAACTTGCCAAGATTTTCATCATTATTTTTGATAAAGAATTTACTTCCAAAAACTCTAAAATGCTTCACAAAGGGAGAATTACCATACCAGAGTTCATATGGAGTTTTGTCACTATTTACCCGAACATGAGCCTTGTTGAGAATGTTAGTTGTTGTATGTGCTGCTTCACCCCAGAACATGTCAGGAGTTCCAGAATCATCAAGCATAGCTCTAGCCATTTGTTGAATTGTTCTATTCATTCTTTCTGCTACGCCATTTTGTTGTGGAGTGCCTGCTACAGAGAACTGTATTTTTATGCCATGTTGTTCACAAAATTCAAAGAATTCATTTGATGTATATTCTCCTCCTCGATCAGATCTAAGACACTTGATTTTTAGATCTAATTCATTTTCAACTAATGCTTTGAAGATCTGAAATTTTTCAAATGCTTCATCTTTGTGTTTAATGAGCCCAATCCAACACATTCTAGAGTAATCATCAATAAATAAGACATAGTATTCTTCCCCACGTGGTGACTTTTTCCTCATAGGTCCACATATGTCAGTATGAATGAGTTCAAGAGGCTCACTTGATGATCCTTCTTTGGCATTAAATCGTACTCTGGTCTACTTACCGAATTGACAAGATTTGCATATGATACTTTCTGGTAGATTAATATTGGGAAGACCACGAACAGCTTGAAGTTTGCTTGCTTTGTTGATTTGAGAGAAGCTCAGATGCCCCAGCCTTCTATGCCATAGCCAATTTTCTGAAGACTTGCTCGAGTAACATTGATCTTTTCCATTCAGTACATACAGGTTGCTTGGATTTCTTTTCCCTTTTATAATAATTTTACCTGTATCAAGATCACGAACCACACATTCTTTTGAACTAAAGACCACTTCTGTTCCTTGATCACACATTTGACTTACACTTAACAGGTTATGCCTTAATCCATCCACATACATGACATAATTAGCCTTCACCTTTTCTTTTAGAAACACTGACCCTTTTCCTTTAATTACAGCAGGAGTATCATTTCCAAAAGTAACTTTCTTTTCCTTTTCTAGAGCATTATATGCAAGAAGTTTTCTTTTGTCACCTGTCATGTGTCTTGAGCACCCACTATCAATGTACCATTTATTTTCTTCACCTTCTGCAAATAACGCTATCCCACAGTTTTCAACCGGTATTTCTTTCTTTTTCCATACTTTAGAGCTTGAGGGAACATGTTCTTTTGGCTGGACCTTGCTCCTGCATTCAGATTCTTCATGACCAAAGTTATTGCAATAAGTACATTCAACTTCATTTTGCAGAGGAGAAAAGTTGTTATAGGTGTTCTTCTTTGGTTCAATATTCATCCTTTTCTTTCTTGCTTCTCTTGTCATGATGGTTTTATATGCAACACATTGAACAACTTTATGACCAAAATTGTGACATGAGAAACATTGTCCATTGAAGTAGAAATTTCTGCGATCATGAAATATTCTATTTGAATTTACCTGTTGGTTGTAGCTTCTTTGAAAGATCTCCCTGTTAGTGTTCTTGAGATGATCATTCTTTACCTGGAAAGATGCTTTATTCCCTTGCTGAGTGGCTGAATGTAGTGAACCAGCTGTGGCTGCTTTCAGATAATTTGGTGCTGAAGTCTGGGAAGATTCCCCAGTATATCCAAGACCTGTTTTTATAAGAGGAGACCGTTGTATCTTGATAATCTCATCTAAGGTTTCTGAACCTTTAGCAAATCTAAGATTAAGAGTTTTTGCTTTCTCATTATCTTTCCTTAGACTTACTACTTCACACTCCAATTCCTCAATGCATTTTTCCTTTGCTTCAAGCTGATTTTCAAGAGTCTCTATGATTATGTTCTTTTCTTCTAGGCTTACTTTGAGTTGATTGTTTTCTTCAAGAAAATCATTCTTTTCCAGAGCATCCACAAAATTATCCTTTTCTTCTCTAGATTCTTTTGCCATGAGCAGTTTAATATCTTGTTCACATTCTTCCTCACTATCAGATAACCCATCACTGTCTTCATTAATATAGTAACTTTTTCTTGTGCTAGATCGATTCTTATTCCTTCTTGCTACTTCTTTTCCTTTAGCAGATGTTTCTTTATAAGGACACTTTGCAGCATAATGACCAACTCTTCCACAATCAAAACATTTGAAAGGAAGCTTACCTTTGAACCTTCTGGTTCCTAGTTGGAGTTTTCTTACAAAATTTGCTTCTTCTTCTTCTTCAGATATATAGCTGGATTCCTTGACAACTTCATTTTCTTTTCCTTTTGTAGATGCCTTAAAATCAGCTTCTTTGATTTGAGAAGGATCTCCTTGTCTCATTTCAAAAGCAGTCAGAATACCATGTAATTGAACAATAGTAAGAGTTTGCAGATCTTGCCTTTCTTCAATAGCTGAAACTTTAGAGTCAAATTTTGAAGTCAAGGATCTTAAGACTTTTTCCACCAGAGTAGTATCAGCCATGGTTTCACCCAAATTTCTCATTCGGTTTACAATATCATCTAGACGTAAAAAGAAACTGGAAATACTTTCATCACTATGCATCCTTAAATTTTCATATTCAATTCTGAGAGTTTGGAGTTTTGCATTTTTTACCTTTGTATCTCCTTCATAGCTCAGAATGATTTTGTCCCATATTTCTTTCGCTGAATTTAGCTGCATCACTTTAGCAAATTCTGGTTCAGACATGCTTCCTAATAAGACATTCACTACTTTGGCATTGATTTCATACTTCTTCCTTTCAGCCGCATCAGTAGGAATACTTGCCGGATATTGATAGCCTTCTTCCACGATTGCCCATACTTCTGCACCAAGACTTTGCAGATATGCTTTTGTTCGTACCTTCTAGAATATCAGATTGCTTCCATTGAATAGAGGTGGTTTTAGAGACATTACTCCTTCATGACTTCCCATTGCGACGGATCTCCTTCAAGCGATCAAGCTTCTGCAGAAAGACCTGCTCTGATACCAATTGTTGGGAAAAATACTGAGAGGGGGGGTGAATCAGTATTTAGGACTTTATCAAGACTTTTTACTTTTTCTTACTTGAAAACACATACGCGACTTTCATGTATCCAACTCGCGTATACACGCGGATATACTTAATAAAACATGCGTATGTCCAGCAATCTTATTATGCAGATAATTCTTCACTTATATCATTCCATAATTCATTCATTAGATGTTCAATAAATAGTAAGCATGAGCAGTAATAACAGAATAAACCATCACACATAAGCAACACACATGAACACCAGGATTTTAGGTGGAAACCCAAGTCGGGAGAAAACCACCGCTGCCGTTGTCTCAGCCTTCAATATTTTATTATAGAAAACATCTTACAACTATGTGCTGGTGCAGACTCATACCAGCACGCAGGCACCCACCTATGCTCATTTACCAGCCTCTCCTGGAAGGGAGCTATGACCCCCTGCTCTCGTTTACCAGCCTCTCCTGGAAGGGAGCTACGACCCCCTGCTCTCGTTTACCAGCCTCACCTGGAAGGGAGCTACAACCCCCTGACTGAAGGCTACAACCCTCAGCACCTCTATGGACCACGTTTCATCAATTTTCACACTGGATCCAAAGCTTCCTTTAGGACACCACTTGCAGGCCACGTTTCATCATGTTACTGATTTGGACCCCTCCCTACAATTCAGCTCAGAAGCTCATGCAAACTAAACTGAAAACGGTCTTCAGACGTAAGAATACAGATCATGACAACCTAGCAGAACAGATCAAACATTTCATACCCCATGCTTCAGCAAACCCTAGTTTGCATACGCGCTTTCCTTTCACTGATCCCGCGTATATACGCGCCTTCTACCATACAAACCCGCGTATACTTCTGTACATATTACAAAGCTAATTTTCACTGCGCATACGCGCTTTTTCTTCAGCGAAGCCGCGTATATACGCGCTTCTTCTGCGGAAAACTAGCGTATGGTTCTTTAGACATTATAGAGCAGCATACTTCTTCAGATCAGATATTTAGTTCAGATTTAACCCTTTACTTCAGACAAATGTTCGCCTCATCTCAGATCTAAACATTTCACAACCAGATCTAGAAGATACAAATACATTTCAGATCTAGATACCCTTCTTCATCATTTTCTTCATTGGTGCTTCATGCTTTCAGATCTATCATTCAATTGTAACCCTTTCCATTCAGATATACTTCAGAGAGAAGTATTCATTCAAGCTCAGACATCTTGCTCCCGCACTCATGATTTGCATAATGAATTTCTTCTCTTTATATAGGTTTACCCTTTTTTTTTCAATACCATGAGCCAAAACCACATTACTTTCGATGGTATTCCTGAACGGGGTCATTTAGACAAATCATTACCCAATACAATGGGTCAATACCATGGTGGTTACCCCTATTTTTGCACTTTATGAGCGCTTTTGCCCATACGCGACTTGGAACGTTATTACCCGCGTGCATACGCGACTTCTTCTAGATAAAACCGCGTATTCCTTGAGACATACTCTTTTCATCATAGATCTAGCACATATTGAATTCCTTTCTTCATTACCTTCTGTACTCTCTGCAGATACATCAGATTTACATCATTTAACAAGTTCATCAAGTAGGTTTCCATCATCTTCATCAAGTGGGTTGCCATTCAAGGACAACACTCTACCATCAAGGACAACATTTTGCGTCATATTGCCAACGATTTTCTACTACATTTAGATGCCAATTCCTTTGCCACATCCTTTGCCATCAATGACAATATTTCCAACATAATATTCCCAAATTTTCACATTATATTTGGAATATTAGAGTTCTTAATAAAATTAATTAATTAAGTAAATAAAAGGGTGGAGAGACACATAATCCTCAAAGATGAATAAAATCCACTTTTGATGTGTGTATGTGGATATTTCAGATCTAGATCTACATAATGGAGTAGTGGAGCAACTACTTAATGTGAAAGGAGTGGAGATCATGTCTCATTAATGAGAAAGATCATGGAGGTTGAAGCAGTCAACTAAGATCTTGGAAGGAATCAAATGTAAGATCATAGAGAATTTATGATCTGATGATGGAGAAAGTAATGCATTAATGCACACATGATGGAGATCATGAAGAGACATCGTAGTCAACATGGAGACCTATGTCCACATGTACAACACAGTTATGAGGTGGGCCAAGGCAAGAGAACGTTCAAAAACTATAAAATGAATATGAAGGCAACATAGAAGGGGGGTGGAAGATTATTATTGAAGTATGATTTTTTTAGATCTAGAGTTGTCATTTAACATTCCATGCAATATTATGATGTTTAGCTAAGTTGCAGTGCTGTTTAGCAGAGGGTATTCTTGGTCGGGAATACCACCTCTTTCATTGAGTAGCTCTTGAAAGAGTATTGTACTTAATTCATCCTTAGGCATTGGTGCCATATTATTCCAACTTTCTGTAGAACATCCATATTCAGAAATTACACATTTCTGAAGATCAGTTTGAGAGGAGGAGGTTGTCCTTCAATATTTCAGTTGAGGAACTGGTGAAGGATTCATCCTATCAACTTGAGCTTCAAGATCAGCCTTATAGTGCTTCAGATCTATATCAGGCATTATGCCATCTATTATTCATCTCCTAGCAGCAACATTTCCATCAGGAATTGCACAATTCAGTCTTGTAGATCCAAGGGAGAAGGGAAGTTGATAGCATTTAAGCTAGTAATCCAATGGAGGACCATTCCTTCACATTGCATTCATTATTTCCATCATTTCTGAGCTACATTGCATATCTTAGTAGTAGGATAGAGATCCTCCTTCCTTTACAACACAATTTTTATGAGAAGTTGTGTAGCAGCAACTGCAACCTTCTTTGGAGGATTGAGGAGCTAGATCTTGAGCTCCTAACTTGAGGATATAGTGAAGGGATCAACCCTTCAAGCTTATATCTGGTTATATAACTTACTGTAGCCATATTTGGATTAGATATAGCTTCAAATCTGCATAACCCAACAGTCAAAGGATCAAACTCTAGGAGGATGATTTTCAAAAATTGTAAATCTGGAAAATCCTTTCTAGGTTATCTTGGGTATCCATCATAGAGCCCAAATCTAGAATCTTGGCATCATTAGAGCTCCAGATTTCTGTAGATCTGCATTTCCCTATTCAACCAACATTCATATATTCATTATCTGCTATAGGGAAAGCACAATATTTTCTTCCAGCAGCTCTCTAGTTACGCAGTGCCTACTTTGGCATGTTTTCAAGGTCATTATAGGCCATCTTTTTTGCTAGATTACCTCATATTTTGTACACTGTTGTAACTGAACCTTCTCCACATAATAAAATGGCTCAGTTTTTATGTCTATATCTGTGTTGATCATAAACTTACATGTACATTTTTTGTGTTACAAATATTATGTTTGTGTATCAATGCATTATTCCATTTTGGGATATTATAGTGGTATTAGAGCATGATCTTTGGCTCAGCTTGTGGAAATTTTGACAACATATGAAAAGAAGATTGTAGAGATCTACTATGGAGAGATCAATGAAACAAGAAGAGAAAGGAAAAGAGAAACCTCAAGAATGTTTCAAGATGAAGAAGGTCCCACTACTTTTTTTCATCAGTAAACAAGACCAGAGAAGCAAAGAACTTCACATTATTCCACTAGATCCACTTTCTTTGAGAAATAGGACTAGTCTAAATATGATGAAGGCTTGGGGCATGAGACCGTAAGTGAATATTTGTCTGAATACAAGTCACAACCTAGAGCATTGAAGGAGAATCTTTCTCTCCAACAATTTTTTCAACTCAAAGAAGAGAGGAGATCCAAAAGAAACAATAGAAGAAAGAGGCATAGATTCTTCATTAGGGGAATTTTGAGGTCTAAAATGGGCCTCCTAAGGAAATAATAAAATAATATCTAAACCAATAAAATAATATTTATGAATTTTCAATTCACTTTTTGCACTACAATCCATGTAACCAAAGTTAAATTTAATTCAAATGTTGTAACACAATAAAATAAATAAATAAATTGTATTGATGTGACTATAAATAAGAATGAGATTTTCAAGAAAAATTCATTATCATTGAACAAATAATGCATTTGTCCTTTGTACTTAAATAACTTAAAATAAAATATAAATATAAATTTATAAATTCTTAATTATATTATATGCTATTAATTAAAATTTATTTTATTTAAATTGTATAATAACATGTAATTAATATACTATATAAATATAATATAATATAATAAATTTATAGGGATATGCATTGTTTCTTTCAAGAAATACGAAATGACAATAATATATTTTTATTCAAAAAGTGTGAAATGACATTTATTATGAGTACTTTACTTTGACTTTAAAAGTACTTAGAGCACTACCATGGTTAACCATGGGTTTTTATCCACCATTGAGAATGTGACAAGTAATTACCTTTAACTCAAGCAATACCACTTCAACCATTAGGGATGATGTCATCCCTTAAAATGTGATTGGTTCTCATAAAGTGAATTTTGATTGTACATTTTCTTTAGGATGCCCATTTTAGACCTCAAAATTTCCCTAATGTTTTCCTACATTTGATGGATATTCCACAAGCACATTGAGGGCTTGGAGGGAGGAATTATTTACCTTCTTTCTAAAATATCCTATGTCAGAAAGAGAGGCTGTGGAGTTTGCAGCACTGCACCTTGAAGGTGAAGCAAGAAAATGGTGGTTCAGTCACTTATCACACGTGGAAGTGTGTGCTTATGCAGATTTTATTCAAAGACTGATGGAAAGATATGGTAGGAATAAACCAGAGACATCTCACATAATGACATCTCCCATCATCAAGAAGATAGTGCATGAATATTCAAGAGAAGATGTTCTCATTATCACTCAAGAGGAGGAGCCTATACCACCACCAGTTTCAAATGTGCTTACTTCAAGAGGAGGATCGCTTGCATATTTGCAAGATGGTATTGAGTTCTTGACATTTGGAGCCCCATGCATGATTGATGAGATGCATGAGGAGGAGGAGACAGATACCTACACTGGTACACTTGTAGAAGTGAAACCATCACTCTTACCAGCATTTGGAGAGACCTTTGCACCCAAAGAGGAAACTCTTGTAACCTTGTAAGATGTCTCTAAATCTAAGTTGATCCAAGGCATGCATCCATTTTCATCTCATATTGTTTCAGTACGCCTTATTGAAACTTATGGGGACATGCCATCAGGGCCAATGCATGACCAAGGGTTAGAACATCATGTTGATTTGGAGCAACAACATATCACTACACATAGGATCCTTGATCTAATCAAGGAAGAGATGAAGAACCATCCTAGTTTGTCATTGATGAACTACATTCAACCCTTTGAGTTGAAGTGTAGATTTTCTGAAGATGGGATGAGTATGATCCTATGTATAATGGATGGCTATGAGTTCAACATTGTGCCTTGCTTTGAGACAACACATGTATCACCTTGCAGATCTACAACACTGTTAATGAGTAGCAGTGAGAAGGAAAGGACCCATTCATTATGGGAGCAATCATATGGTAGCTTCATTCATGAAGAAATGGAGGAAAAGATGATAGATGGTAGACATCTTGAGATGAGGAATAGTTTCTCCTTTCTAGATGACACTTTCTCAATGAGAATCTCACAACTTAAAGAGAAAATTCTACTTGCAGCAGATCCAAAACCTTATTAGTTTTGGACGGCCATTGATGAGAAGAAGATCTCATGGAGAGATCTCATTGGAGGTGCACTTCAACATATCATGGAGTGCGAATATCTTCAACAGTTTGAGGAGGTTGGTGTCCTACAATGGGAGGATACCAAGTATTTGTACGATGAGATCCATCATCCACATTGGGATGAATGGTTGATAGCATGGAGCAAGGGGTTTCCAAACCACTTGTAGATCTATGGTACAGGGAATCAAGAAGCATGGCTGCGCTGGTTTCTCTTGAGTGAGTATGGTTACCACTCAAGGTGTCATAATTTTCTGATTCATGCCTTACACATCACTGGAAGAATACAGAAGAATAAGGCATGGTTACTTTTTTTGTTGATGAGAGAGTTTGGACATCACATGATATATCTTATGTCCATGTGTTTACTCTTGTTTGGGATATGTCTCATGTCTTTACATGTATTCTTTTCTGGATGTATCTCATGTTTATGTATGTACTTGGGTTTGGGAGAAATTATAACTCTCACATGATGTGGCATAAGGGATCTTGTTTGTATTATATTGATGATACATTGCACATGTCCATTACTATGTTGTTGCTCCATGACTTGCATTATGATAATGTAAGGAGGCAGCAAGAATCCTTTTTGCTTTGGTTACTTTTGGGAGAGTATGGGTTGATTTCTTCCAATACATTGCATGGCATTAATGGAGGATGGAAACAGGAGGCCTTACAACGTTGGCTTCTGTTGGGGGATTATGTTCATTGTACTTGGTATAATGATGATGTGATGGGGCATCAATATGCCTTGTTAAGGTGGCTTCTCTTGAGAAAATATGACCACTACATTTGGTACAATGATGATGTGGTAAGGCAGCAAGAGACATTGCTGCGGTGGCTTCTTTTGAGAGAGTATGGCTCTCTTACTTTTTTTCACGATGATCTATCATGGTAGCAGAAGGATTTGCCGCATTGGTTGTTATTGGGAGAATATGGTTTTACATTGTTCATGTTCATCCATATGTCTCTACCTCTTGTTTTTCACTATGTTGATGTGATGTTTGATTCCTACATGGCCAACAGGGCTAATGATGTGAACATTGATATATGCAATCTACTCTATGTATTATGGGTTGGAGATATAATTCATGAGTTGGGAATTTCCACTTTGGGAATGAACCACTTCATCTTATGTACCTCATGTGTAGAGGAGATCTTTGGTCATCATATGGTTGCCACTTGGAGATTCATTGATGAGGATGGGTATCTAAATTTTTAGTTGGAGGCCATTCTAGAAATTCTAGAGAGGCAACTTTGGAGCTAGACATGCATGACACATTGTGACAGATGGGAAGGCCTTCCACATGAGGATTCCATTTGGAGGGAGGATGTTTGCTGTAGCATCCAATTTTGCAGTTGCTTGAGGTCAAGCAACATTTTTCCAGGGAGAACTGTAATATTCCCAAATTTTCACATGATATTTAAAATATTAGAGTTCTTAATAAACTTAATTAATTAAGTAATAAAAAATGTGGAGGGACCCATAATCATCAAAGATGAATAAAATCCACTTTTTATGTGTGTATGTAGATATTTCAGATCTAGATCTACATAATGGAGTAGTGGAGCAACTACTTAATGTGAAAGGAGTGGAGATCATGTCTCATTAATGAGAAAGATCATGGAGGTTGAAGCAGTCAACTAAGATCTTGGAAGGAATCAAATGTAATATCATAGAGCATTTATGATCTGATGATGGAGAAAGTGGTGCATTAATGCACACACGATGGAGAGTGTGATAAGTCCATTCACACATGATGGAGATCATGAAGAGACAACGAGTCAACATGGAGACCTATGTCCACATGTACAATGCAGTTGTGAGGTGGGCCAAGGCATGAGAAGGTTCAAAAACTATATAATGAAGATGAAGGCAACATAGAAGGGTGGTGGAATATTATTATTGATGTATGATCTATTTAGATCTAGAGTTGTCATTTGACATTCCATGCAATCTTATGCTATTTAGCTAAGTTGCATTGCTGTTTAGCACATGGTGTTCCTGGTTGGGAATCCGACCTCTTTCATTGAGTAGACCTTGAAAGAGTATTGTACTTCATTCATCCTCAGGCATTGGTGCCATATTATTCCTACTTTTTGCAGAACATCCATATTCAGAAATTGCACATTTCTGAAGATCAGTTTGAGAGGAGGAGATTGTCCTTCAATATTTCAGTTGAGGAACTGGTGGAGGATTCATCCTATCACCTTGAGCTTCAAGATCAACCTTCTAGTGCTTCAAATCTATATTAGGCATCAAGCCATCTATTATTGATCTCCCAACAACAACATTTCCATTAGGAATTGCACAGTCTAGTCTTGTAGATCCAAGGGACAAGGGAAGTTGCTATCATTTCAGCTAGTAATCTAGTGGAGGACCATTCCTTCACATTGTATTCATTATTTCCATCATTTCTGAGCTAAATTGCATATCTTAGCAGTAGGCTAGAGAGCCTCCTTCCTTTACAACACAATTTTTATGAGCAGTTGTGTAGCAGCAGTTGCAACCTTCTTTGGAGGATTGAGGAGCTAGATCTTCAGCTCCTAGCTTGAGGATCTAGTGAAGTGATCAACCCTTTAAGCTTAGATTTGGTTGTATAACATACTGCATCCATCTTTGGATCAGATCTAGCTTCAGATCTGCATAACCTAGGAGTTAAAGGATCAAACCCTAGGAGGGTGATTTTCCAAAGTTGTAGATCTAGAAAATCCTTTATGGGTTATCTTGGGTATCCATCATAGAACCCAGATCTAGAACATTGGCATCATCAAAGCTCTAGATTTTTGTAAATATGCATTTCCATATTCAGCCTGCAGTCATATATTCATTATTTGCTGAAGGGGCAACGCAGTATTTTCTTGCAACAACTCTCTGGTTACACTGTGCCTACTTTGGCATGTTTTTAGGGTCATTCTAGGCCATCTTTTTGGCTAGATTACCTCATATTTTGTACATTTTTGTAACTGAATCTTCTCCACATAATAAAATGGCTCAACTATTCTGTCTATATCTGTGTTGATCATAAACTTACATGTACATTTTCTATGTTACAAATATTATGTTTGTGTATCAATGCATTATTCCATTTTGGTATATTACATAATGTTTGTTGGCATCCCATTTGCATTCATCCTTCCATTAAGGAAATTTGTGTCCATTTAGTTTTCATCTCAAAGTTTGCTTTTCGTTAAAATGCATTAGATCAAGTTGCATTGAAAATTCATGTTTGAAATTTATCATTGAACTTATATTACATTGTTTAATGATTGAAAACTAAAAATTGCATTGAGTTCATTCTCTTTCATTAAAATCTTGCATTAAGTAGATTCTCATTTCATCAAAAAATGCATTGAGTGCATTCTTGTTCATTCAAAATAAAAGAAAATTGTACATAGATTACAATTGTATAGTTTTCAAAAAGATATTTTTTCATAGATTACATTGCATAATTCACATAATTCACATCTTTGAGTGTTTTAGATTACTTTTGGATAGTGAAAGTTATATAGTTAGGAAAAATTTTTGTTTGCAGTATTACTATTTATTGCATCATTGTTTGAGACTCTTACCTTAAATAGATAACATTCATCGAAATTAATGGTTTCTTTTCTCATTTTAGCTACATATAGAAGTTTTCAGATGACAACGGTAGGGCCTTGGAATTGAGACATAATTCAAGATAAACCATTAAATTTTTTTCAATCAATCTAAGGAAACATTGAAAATTAAAGCTCACATTTAGAGGTCTAGGCTAGTGACGTGTTCTGGTGTCATTAAACCTAGTAGTTTTCATTCGCCATATGGCATTAGACAGTGCTAGTACAGAATTTTTCTCCCCGTACCTTCGCATATATAAAGGGAGACCCCTATAGGTTGCAATCCTTTATCCATAGCAAGCCAAGTCTATTGCGTTGTAGTCGTGATACACTGAAAACATCATTCGAGGAGATTGGATGCCATACGTCAAGTCCTTGATCATTTCTCTTTCATTTAATCACCAAGGTGTATATTGTAGTTCACAATTACCTGGTAACCCTTTATGCCTAGAATACCCTGAGTAGCCATTTTGATCTTTCCGTGACTCTTTAAAATTTGATAAATAATTATTCCTAGAAAATAATAAGATAAATAAAGGTTTATCTAATTAATTTCTTTGATTTTGGGTTAAACATGACTCGGAATAATAATTAAATTATGGTTTAATTAATTATTCCATGAGGAAAATCAAACAAATATGGGTTTGTTTAATATTTCCTTTTGGGGTTTCCTGTTTTAACATAGTGAAAGCAGTTTTACTTAGGGTAAAACTGGTCTTACATGGAGTACTTGGGTCCATCTAATGATAATAGGTTAGATGACCAAAAAATGGTGTAACATATGGTACACAGTCCCAATTCGGGATTAACCATTGGTCTGCCGGTTTGGTTATTTTCGACCCTTGTGGTTTCGAACATCCAAACAGTTTCTCAACCAAGTTCTCCTCCACCTGAACTATGTCAAACCCATGTTGATCCTAAGGTTGACCTCTCACCTTCTTCGCCTATTTCTTCACCTTGTTCTTCCTCTTCACTTGCTGAAATTCTGGATTCTAGTAACTAGGTGGCTAAGAAGAAGAAGAAGAAGTCGAAGAAGAAGAAGGAAAATAAGTTAGGGGGAAAATAAACAACTATTTCTACCCATGCAGCTAATATCGAGAAACCTCCCACTCCGTCTCACAGAGTCAAATTTCCTTGCAAGCTATGTGATGGTGACCACCTTCTTTGTGATTGCCCTGGTATTCCCAAGGTGTTGGAAGTATGGTCCGTTGGCTCGATTCATCCTTAATCATCAACCTCTAGACATCATGCTGATGATGAGCCTTCAACTAAAGATAATGAGACTCGTAAGAAACAGGGTAAGATCAAGTTTCCCTGTAAGTTATGTGAAGAGAACCATCCCATTCACCTCTATCCTTATATGGATGAAGCTTCTAAAGTATTGGATACCCTTTTTGCTTCTGAGTCCTTTCTTCCCGTTGGTTATCGAAATTGTTTTTTTGAGTCCTCTGATAGTCGATCAAGTTATTGACCGGGATTCATCTTCAGTCAATTCCACTCTCTCCGAAATTCAGTCTCCCGAGTCCATTTCTGACCAATCATTGGTTGAGAAGAAGGTCGAATTGATTGCACCTACATTTCATTAGGTATTTTCCATCGAGAGTTGGTCTCATCCCAGTCAGGTTATTTTTGTTTCCTCTAATTCCCCGGGATCAAAGGGCGATCCTCCCATTTCCATGATTCAGGGGGGTGATCCTCTGACTCTTGTCACCACAGTTCTAGAAATTGATCCTCCTGCTCTTGTTCCTGGAGCCTAGGAGGATGGTCTATCTGCTCCTGTAACACAGGGGGATAATCCTCTTATTCCTATGGAACCCCCACCATGTATTTGATCGCTTCCTTTGATTCTGAGTCATTTTACGGCATATCATCTTCCTTCTTACGTGCCCTTTGAGATCAATGTACAAGCCTGCAATATGGTCATACCAGGAACGATCATAGATGAAGGCACCTCAGTGATTATTCTGTCCACCACTGCATGGAAAGATTTGGGTTCTCCGTAGCTTGTGCCTATTACTCAGAATCTATTGGATTTTAACAGAGGAACAAGTCAACCGTTAGGGATCCTTCCAAAGTTTCCTATTACTGTGGGAGGGAAAACCATCTATATAGACGTGATGGTGGTCCAAGGCCCCTTGGATTTTAATTTACTCATGGGCCAAGACTATGCTTATGCCATGGGTGTGATTGTCTCTTCCCTCTTTCGTGTGATCTGTTTTCCACATGAAGGTCATATCGTGACCATTGATCAACTTTCATTCTTTGGTCTTGATGTGACATCTGGTCTATCTTCGTCCCTTCATGGCCCTTACCTATTGGTGATATCTTCCCTTCCACATGTCAATTATGTGGCCACCTGTTCCATGTCCACATCCACTGATCATTTAGTTAGTGAGGTAGTACACCATGTACTAGGGGCATTGGATCCCAATTTCCAAAGTGTTGCTCTCTCGTCAAATGAGAAAATCTTGGAAGCCATGACTTATTATTCGTCATGATCAGGTATATGAAGCATAATTCATTTTCTTCTGTCAAGCTCCTTACAACATGAAACAAGCTCTTGTGAGGACAATTTGTTTACTATGTCAAACTCGTTAAAAAATGAATTAGGTTATGAGGATAGTTCTTTTATTGTGTGAACCCCATTAAAAAATGAAATGGGTTCCCTTTGAAATTCGAGATTTTGATTAGATCTCATAAAATCCCAGTCGAGTCTTTTGCCTGATCTCATAATTGAACCTTCATTCCATCCACCTATCAGTAATTAGTAGTCTACTCCGGTGAATGCATTGAAGCTTGGGGGGCATGTACCTTGAATTGAGTCACCATGCTGGGGGCATGTAAACTTTTTCAAGCATAATTTATTTTTGTTTCAAGCTTGTGTAAAAATGAAACTGGTTTCAAGCATAGTTTTCTAAAAAGTTTCAAGCTTGTGTAAAAATGAAACCAACTTAAAGCAGAGTTTCCTGATTTCAAGCTTGTGTAAAAATGAAACCATTCTTATTTTACCTCTTGTGATTGCCATTTTATCAGCCTGTTTTTCTTGATGAGCCTTGGTTTTCTTATTCCATCGTTACCATCTGCTTGGTTGATAATATGCCTTCACTCGATTGTTTTACACATTCCTGAGGAACAACTATAATGAGTGGTTTTGTTAGCCAATCTCTTGACCTTTACTTGTTCTGAGTAGTTCCACCATCATCGGAACTAGTTGCTACCCTTAATACCACTCGTTCCTCTAGGTGGAGTCATCTTTCAGCTCTTTTCTGACTCTCAAAAATTGAAAATATTGTCGAGATCTTGTTGTTTTGAACTCATTAAAGGCTGCAAAACATCATCGGCCCAGTATACATTTACCCTTTTTTCAGGCTGGGACAGATCATTTACGAAAAAAGAATACCTTAGTTGAACATGGCTAAGAGGTTCTCCCAAATATTGTTTTCTACCTTTTCGGATTTGTGAGACTACCTACGAAAAGGGACTTGTTGGAGTTTTCTTTTCCACTTCTTTTCAAACTCTCTAAACATGAAAAGACATCGATTTTTCCCTTTGTCAGACTCGTTAAAACTAAATGACATTGGAAATCTTCATCACGATGTTACCGAGTTCCTCCTTCCTAGGGCTCGTAAAATGTACTAGGATGGATTTGTTCGAAGGAAAAACTTATATGACAAGAATATGCTATCCACTTCAAGCTTGTGTAAAAATAAATAGGTACTCACTAGAAATGGTGGGGGAAAATGGAAGTTATTCTTCAGTTGTGTTGACAGTATGTCACTCTTGAACATGACACTTGTCTGCAGTTCATGTCGGGTTGGGATATCTTCACTCTGTCACTTTGCATCCATGGGTTTGGGAATTCCATTTGCCTCTCATTCGATTACCAATATTGTCAACATGACCTCTGATCCTATTCGAGTCAAATGTTGCCAAATTCTAGAGTCGTGTCGCCGATATGTTCAAGACAAAATACTTCTGCAATTTGTACATTCCTTGATCCTCTGTTACAGTATTGATTAACACTCATATCAAATTCTCTATTTTGTGTCAATGATGTGGGATTCATTATGAACGTCCTTCGATGAATCGCTTCATGTCGACTTCAACTCATTATCTAGGAAGTTGATCTAGAGACTCCTTTCTGGTACCTTAGAGCTTTCATACCCTAATGGAAAGTTCTTTACATTTGACGATAGGTTCTCATCATTGGAATTCGATCAGGTGATTTCACGGATGTTAAAATCCAGCTCATTGTTCACATTCCATGGATTTTACTAGCAGTACCTTGAGGACCATTGTCATCATTGGTGGTTTCTCTGACGCCTGTTAACAATTTACATCATTGACTGGTAATCAGCTGATTTTCCTACATGTTCAACTTCAACTCATTTATTCAGATGCTTGAAATTACACTTGATTGAGTCGTGACGGAGTGCAAGACCCTAGATTTTATTCTCTAGAGTCCAAATTGTGAGGTGATATGATTTTTCCATAATTGGATTCATGTTATTTCATATGGATGGCTGCGACCATATCATGAGTCTATATGAGATCCTTCTCAGATGGATGCCTGTGACCATACCATGGTCTCTTTTATGGATGGCTGTGTCCATACCTTGATTCATGTATTTTCATCCGATATTTAAGTTATGTATATTTATCTATGCTTGATTTTCAGGTCTCCTTACGACAACGTCTGGTTCCTTGCACGTACTTGTAAAGCATTCCACCCCTCACTCATGTTCGAACTTCATAATTTAGGGGGCATATGTTACAGAGAAATTTGTCACTGTCCTTGTACTACCTGTTCCTTGATCCTGGAGGAACCATGCAGTGGTCCTTGTGTACTTTCCAAGCATGGGATACATACCCTTGAACCACACTTTGTCTACCAATTCATCTCCATTTACAAATTTTCTGGAAGATCCCTATATAAAACTGGTTTTCAAGGTCAACACTTTGTCTTAGTGTCTGACTCGCGCCAATAGCAAAGATTTTCATTGAGACCCGCGCCAATCGGTGCTCTGTCTTAATGTTAGACCCATGCGATCCTCTTTTTCAATTTTTTTAAAAAATAGAAACGAAGTTTCCATGGCTAGAAGTTTAGTGAGGCGTTGAGCTAGAACTTTGTTTTGAGGATATGGCCAAGGAATTCCCCTTTGGGCTTCTTGTTACCATAAAATAGGAACTAATCCAAAGGATAAGCTCTTTTCCCATTATTTGAGGGCCCATAACCTCCTTCTCCATTGTTATATAAGGAGACCTCCTGCACCTCTACTGCCTTAGTTAGCGAGAGAGGTGAAGAAATTATAGCTTCAGGAGAATAGTGCATAATGTGATTGTTTTTTTGTGTTAGGAACATAGTGAGATTTGGACCTTTATGTATAATGGTGTTGCAAACATGCTTGGATAAGGATCTGCCGAAGGAGAGCCTCAACATCAAGACTTGGTTGTAAAATCCCCTTGTCTTTATCATAATAAAATGCAACTGATGTTTATCTTCCACCCTTGTTTACATTTATAATGATATTTATAGCATTCCTTGATCAGTTAGATAGGTTGTAATTGTTTTATGTTTGTCTTGGTTTTACGCTTGTTGTGGTGTCTTGACTGTATGTACAGGTAATCGGATGTTGGTAGCAGTGTGTATCGGGCTTTAATAGAATGACAGATCAAGAATCTTCGACGGAAGATGACAACATAGCATCAGAACAAGGTAGGTGATCTTCCTTTGCTATGAATTTCATCTACAATCTAGGAAGGTAGATGTTAGTATGTTCCTGTAGTTGCTAGACCCACCCTAAGGCTAGAGGGATCACCTCTGTCCGTAGAGGGGATTTACTTGGAAAACATAGAGTTCTTAATTTTCTTAATTAATTAAGTAAATAAGAGGGTGGAGGGATCCAAAAACCCCATAGATGAATAAAATCCAACTTTTATGTATATATGTGGATATTTTAGATCTAGATCTACATTATGGAGTAGTGGAGCAACTTCTTAAATGAAGGAAGAGTGGAGATCATGGATAATTAATGTAAAATCATGGAGATCTTGGAGGAGGTAAACTAAGTGTTGAGATTTAACAAGATGATGATCCTAGTCAAAATTAAGCACCTACACTAGGTGGGGTCCACAGGCTATTTTTAGGTGTATGTCTATTTTTAGAATGTTGAGAAAAGTCTATTTATAGTGGGAGTATATTTATAGATGGTTGAGAAAATTCTATTTATAGATGAGTTTCTGTTTTTAGATGCATGGGAGAAGTCTATTTATAGATCTCATGTCTAAAAATAGAATGCATGTTGATTATTATTATCTCTTAATAATAACTAGACAATAAATAATAATCTATTCTCTTGAAGCACTTGATTTTAGTTAACTGATGTGGCAAACTAGTTAACTGAAGGAAGTACGAGTTCTAAGGTTGGTTGGTGGGACATGAAAGTGGACTTCGTTGTAACTAAGTGATACAAAGTTGTTGTTGGGTGTGGAGCCTTATTATCTTTTTTATTTTGTATCACAACGTTGGACCCCTGTACCTTAATGGGGCGGCAACGCCGCCAGAAATTAAATGCTGCCCGGGGGGTCCAGGGGGGGGCGGCTGCGACTTTATGGAGCCCCCCCTTTGCGGGGGGTTTCAGGGACAACGCCCCCGAAGTAAAAACATATGTAAAATTGCCTTGTAAAAGTATAGTAATTTCTAGTCAATCTTGGCTGTTGATTAGGCGGATGATCTGACGGTAGAAGTTATGTTTAGTTTAGGGCTTTTTTTTCCCTAGAAGGCAACCCCTCTCTTGTATGAGGGTATGGTATTGCGGCTGTGTATTTTAGGTTTATTCTCAGAGCAAGAAAAATATAGGGAGACTGTGAGAGAGAACATAGGATATTACAACGGATCTGCTATAGGTTGTGTCTCTTTATTTTGTTGGATAATAGAAAGGAAGGACTGGCTGTTTGGGGTGGATGTAGCCAAAATTGGGTGAACCATGTATATCTATGTCTCTCTGGTTTTATGTGTTTTGTGTTCTTGTGTTTTCCACATATTTTATGTGTTGAATTACTATGTAATATTTAATTTTCTAGCAACTGGTATCCGAACCGAAGGTCTATTTGGCTGATAAACTCGCAGGAAAGAAGGGTTCCTGGTTTGAGTGGGAGAAATGGTGGAAGATGGTAAATTTAGGGTCGAGAAATTTAACGGCCAAAACTTCCCGCTGTGGAAGATGTAGATGGAAGATTATCTGTATCTGAAAGATCTGTACCTACCATTGAGCAGAAAAAGGAAGAAGCCAATGGCTATGATAGATGTAGAATGGGAGATTCTCGATAGAAAGGCACTATGAACAATACGGTTGTGCCTCGCGGCGTCGGTAGCCTTCAATATTTCGAAGGAAACAACAACAGAGGTTTTGATTAAGGCATTGTTGAAACTATATGAAAAACCTCATCCTCAAACAAGGTATTTCTTATGAAACGTTTATTTAATATGAAGATGTCAGAAGGTGGATTTGTTGCAGACCATTTAAATGATTTTAATACAATTACCAGTCAGTTAAGTTATGTAGGGGTAAAATTTGATGATGAATTTAGGGCTCTTTTATTTATGTGCTCATTGCCAGAAAGCTGGAATGGTTTAGTTATGGCCATTAATAACTCTGTATCTGGATCTAGTACTTTAAAATTTGATGATGTTGTCGGTGCTATCCTTAGCGAGGAAATGCGATGAAAAAGCTCTAGTGAGACATTAGGTAATGCTTTGAGTGCAGAGTCTAGGGGAAGAAGAATGGAAAGAGGAAAGAGCTCAGGATATCACAGTAAATCAAGGAAAGGCAGATCCAAGTCCAGATCGGGGATAGTGTGCTGGAAATGCGAAAAGAAAGTACACCTGAAGAAAGACTGTAGATCTCAGAAGGGAAAAGAAGGAGACGCACATCAAGAAAACAATCATGAAGCAAATGTGATAGGTGATGTGTTACAAGATGCTTTGATTATTTCTTTCGAAAATGTTACTAATTCTTGGGTGGTAGATTCAGGGGCCCCATTCCATGCCGCACCTGATAAGAAATATTTTCATGACTATGTTCAAGGAGATTTTGGACAAGTTCGTTTGGGTGATGATAAACCCTATAAAATCGTTGGAATGGGTAAGGTTCATGTAATACAACAGAATGGAAACCAATGGCTATTAAAGGAGGTAAGGCATGTTCTAGATATGAAGAAAAATATGATTTCAACAGGGCAGTTAGGCAGTGAAGGTTGTGTGACAAATTTCACAGATAAAACTTGGAAGGTCACCAAAGGAGCCTTGGTAATAGCAAAAGGTGAAAAGGTTGGTACACTCTATTTATGCAATGGTATATCTAACTATGTTAATGCTTTAACTTCCAAAGGAGCAGATGTAGCATTATGGCATCATAGGCTCAGACACATGAGTGAGAAGGGGATGAAGATTCTTTGCTCAAGAAATTTGTTGCCGGGTTTAAAGAATGTTGATTTGGATTTTTGTGAGAATTGCATTTATGGAAAATAGAAGAGAGCCAAATTTCTCAGAGTTGGGAAAGAAAAGAAGAGCGAAAAATTAGAGCTTGTTCATACAAATGTATGGGGACCTACTCAGGTATCATCTTTCAGTGGCTCTCGTTATTATGATACTTTTATTGATGATGCAACTAGAAAGACTTGGATTTATTGTATTCATAATAAATCTTATGTATTTGATACTTTCAAGAAATGGAAAGCTTTGGTTGAGATTGAGATAGGAAAGAAGTTGAAGTGTCTCAGATCAGAAAATGGAGGCGAATATTGCAACAAAGAGTTTGGTAGGTATTGTGCAGAGCATGAAATTTGTAGAGAGAAGACAGTTCCAAGAACACCACAAGAAAATGGTTTGTCAGAAAGGATGAAAAAAACAATCATGGAGCATGCAAGGTGCATGAGATTGCATGTAGGATTGCCTTTACAATTTTGGGTAGATGCTGTAGATACTGTTGTTTATCTAATAAACAGAGGGCATTCAAGTTCCTTGGATGGTGGTATTCCAGAGGAAGCATGGACAGGTAAAAAGGTAAACTACTCTTTTTTAAAGCCTTTTGGTTGTGAGGCCTTTGTCCATATTAATAAAAAAAATAAAACAAAGCTTGAGGCAAAATCAAAGAAATGTACCTTTATTGGATATGGTGTCAATGATTTTGGTTATCGCTTATATGATTATGAAAATCACAAAATAATTAGGAGCATAGATGTAATATTCAATGAAAAGGTTTTGCATAAGTATCAATTGTAGGAAAAGAAACAGGAAAAAGAAAATAAAGAATACACAGTTCTTGATGAGATCATAGAAAAAGTAAAGGTGCCTGAAAATAATAATAATCAACAGCCACAGCAACAACAACCACCACAACAGCAACAGGCACCTCAAGCACCTGAAAGTGGTGTTAGAAGATCTACCAGGATAAGTAGACCCCCTGAACGATACTCTCCTTCATTATATTATTTATTGTTAACTAATTCTAGTGAACCTGAATGTCATGAAGAAGCAATGCAGGTTGAAACCAGGAAGAAGTGGGAGCTAGCCATGAAAGAAGAGATGGAATCCTTAATGCATAACTAGACTTGGGACTTAGTCAGGTTTCCTACAGGTAAAAATGCATTGCAGAATAAATGGGTTTACAGGCTGAAGGAAGAATATGGAGGAAAAAAAAGGTACAAAGCTACACTTGTTGTGAAGGGGTTTGCATAAAATAAAGGTATTGATTTTGATGAAATATTTTCTCCTGTTGTTAAGATGACTTCAATCAGAACTATTTTAAGTCTTGTAGCAGCAAAAGATTTACATCTTGAACAGTTAGATGTAAAGAAAAAATTTCTCCATGGATATTTGGAGGAAGAGATCTATATGGAGCAACCAGAAGGATATGAGGTCAAAGGGAAAGAAAAATTTGTGTGTGGGTTAAAGAAGAGCTTGTATGGCTTAAAATAGTCTCCAAGGCAGTGGTATCTAAAATTTGACAGGTTTATGTCTGAACAAGGTTATACTAGATGTCACTCTGATCATTGTGTTTATTTGAAAACGAAAAATGATGGCAGCTATATTATATTGTTATTGTATGTAGATGAGATGCTTGTTGTAGGGTCTAACATGCAAGAAATAAATGTGCTCAAAATAAAATTGGAAAATTCATTTGCAATGAAGGATTTGGGAGCTGCAAAACAAATCCTTGGTATGAGAATAACTAGAGACAGGAAAAATCGAAAATTAACACTATCTCAAAATGAGTACATACAAAAGGTGTTGAAAAGATTTAATATGCAGAATGAAAAACCAATTAGTACACCTTTTTCTAGTCATTTCAAACTTAGTAAGGAAATGTGCGCCAAGGCCCACGAAGAAATGGACTATATGTCTAAATTTCCATATGCATCAACAGTTGGAAGCTTAATGTATGCAATGGTCCGCACAAGGCCTGATATTGCATATGCAATGGGAGTTGTAAGCAGCTGCATGAAAAATTCAGGAAAAGAACATTGGATGGCAGTAAAATGGATTCTCAGATATTTGAGAGGTACCACAAATCAAGCATTATGCTTTGGTGGTTCAAACATTGCTCTATAGGGATATGTTGATGCAGATATGGCAGGCGACAAAGATAACAGGAGGAGCACTACTAGATATGTATTTACTGTAGGTGGAACAACTATCAGTTGGGTTTCAAAAATCCAAAGTTTTTTTACACTTTCAGCAACAGAAGCAGAGTATGTTGCTGCTACAGAGGATAGTAAAGAAATTAATTGGTTACAAAGGTTTATGAATGAATTGGGTAAGAAGCATGATATGGGAATGTTATAAAATGATAGACAAAGTGCCATTCATCTTGCAAAGAACTCAAGATTTCATTCTAGGACTAAACACATACATCTCAAGTACCATTTCATACGGTTGGTATTGGAAGATGGACAATTGAAGCTAGAAAATATACACGCTAGCCAGAATCCTATAGATATGCTAAAAAAATTTGTAGCCAGGGAGAAACTGAGAATATGCTCAGTTTCAATTGGTCTTTAAGAATGATGATGAAATGAGAAACAACCAAGTCCAAAAAGGACTCATTGTCCAACAAATGAAGCAGCAATGCAGTTGCTACAATCAGTCTTCAAGTGGGAAATTGTTGGGTGTGGAGCCTGATTATCTTGTTTATTTTGTATCACAGCATTGGACCCCTGTACCTTAATGGGGTGGCAACGCCGCCCGAAATTAAACATTTCCTAGGGGGTCCAGGGGGCAGCGGTTGCGACTTTATGTTGGGGCAATGCCCTTGAAGCTAAAAACAGATGTAAAATTTCCTTGTAAAAGTATAGTAATTTCTAGTCAATCTGGGCCATTCATTAGGCGGATGATCTGACGGTAGAAGTTGTGTTTTGTTTAGGGTTTTTTTGCCCTAGAAGGCAACCCCTCTCTTGTATGAGGGTATGGTATTGCGGTTGTGTATTGTAGGTGTATTCTCAGAGCGAGAAACATATAGGGAGACTATGAGAGAGAATAGAGGACATTACAACGGATCTGCTGTAGGTTGTGTCTCTTCATTTTGCTGGATAATAGAAAGGAAGGACTGGTTGTTTAGGGTGGACGTAGCCCAAAATGGGTGAACCACGTATATCTGTGTCTCTCTAGTTTTTTTTGTTTTGTGTGCTTGTGTTTTTGACATATTTTATGTGTTGAATTTCTCTGTAATATTTAATTTTCTAACAGTTGTAACAGATTTGGATGTGTAGTTATGTGAGTTGTAAAGTAGTTTAACTCAGTTAAGTGAGTTAAACTTAGTTTTGCTAGTTGTAACTAGCTGTAATTAAAGATACACTAGTGAGAGATCAATGAATTAAATATTAAATTAATTCACAAGGAGTGATCTCACATGCAACTGAAGATTTACTATTGTTAACTACATGCATGTCAAATCCAGTGGAGACCTAGTTGAGAGATAGGTGAAAGGGATAGTTTGACTATCAGTTGTGACATTAGTGTGTGCACTCATGCAACCAAACACACATTAGATATGCCAATGAGGATTGTGCAGTCAAGGTAGGGCAAGAGCAAATTAATTTAGGGATTGTGATCAGCAGGGATTACACAGTGGAGGCAGGCTGTCAGGAGGCAGTAAATTGGTGCATGTGTGAACCAGTTTTTGTATGACAGTGTGAGACATTTGTATATTGTAACGAGAGCTCTTGGATTATATTTTTGTATGATATTTTTTCATGATCCATGATATATACATAATTATGATAGTGGGGGTTTTAGCTCTATGCTTTCTTGGTAAAAACATCTGTGTTATGTGTGCTTAATCTTTCTTCATGTGTTTGCAATTGGCGATTAAATTTCTGAAAATATTTTAGTAGAAGGATTCTGTATTTAAAAATGGCACATAATTGTTAGATTAGGATAATCCAGGAAATACATAATTGTATTAAAATTTATACATGGTATTAGATAAAAGAAGATTGCAATATTGAAGCAGTCGCTGAGTTTGTTGGTGGAAACAATTCGAATTTGCTACAAGAATTTCTTGGTGCGACAGTTGAGTAAACATCGAAATGGATTTCAATGGTTCGAGGCTAGAGTATGCACTCGAGGGCAGATCAAACTAAATTTCATGGAAGGACATGATGGAGGTGGTGCTTGAAGATAATGGCTTGAAGTAATTCATTGACAATGATGTTCCTAAGCCCACTTCGACGGATGCTGCATTACTTGATGCCTGGAAAAAGAAAGTAGTGAAGAGGAGAAGGATTCTGTTGGAAGGTTTGAGAGACCATATTGTCTCAAGATTTCATGGGAAAGTCACTCCATATGCTATGTGGAAGGCTTTGACAAATATTTTCCAAAGCAACAACGACCATAGGAAATTGGTGCCGAAGGATAAACTCAGAAATATCAAGATGGAGAAGGGCGAAAATATTCCTAAGTATCTCACAAAGTTTGTCTAATGTCGGGATGAACTGGGGAGTGTGGGAATCATGGTTTCTGATGATGATTTGGTAAGTTTGGCTCTCTTGGGACTTCCTAAGAGTTGGCACAATTATCAAGACTCTGTTAACGAACGGGAAAAACTACCAGATTGGGAATGACTGTGGTCGGATCTAGAGTAGGAGGAGTTTAGGTGGAACACCAGAGATGGCTCTTCATCAAAGCATGATGATGCAGAGGATTGTGCTTTGGATGCTAAGGCAAGGAAAGGGAAGGGGAGTGAATTCCACTCAAAATCTGAGGCTAAAGGCAAGAAACTAGATTTTTCCAAGGTGAAGTCTTTTCACTGTCATGAACATGGGCATCTTGCCACTAAATTCCCACAGAAAAAGAAGAACAAGAAGGCTGCTAGAGCTGCAGCTGGTGAGGCCCTTGCCTCACAATTTTAAATTTATTTCTCTTTGATCGCATGCTTGGTTTCAAGTGCAATGGAATCGGTGTGGTATCTTGATAGTGGTGCTTCCTTCCATGTGATGAGAGATAAGGAGCTTTTCAATGACTTGGAGGAGAAAAATATCCAAATGCATATTGAGATGGGCGACGATGGACGATACAGTGAGACCAAAATTGGTACCATTACCTTTGAGAGGGAGTCATGTAAACAATTTCTATTGAAAGATGTTATGAATGTTCCAGGTCTAAAGAAAAACTTGGTCTCAGTTGCGATGTTGGAGGACAGAGGCTATGACATTGTTTTCAGCGATGGAAAAGAGTCCCATACGACATAAAGAAATGGGTCAACCCAAGAAGATAAGGATTCGAGTTAAGAAGCTAGAGGTAGATGGCTGCACTGCAATAGAGGGAAAATCAGAATAAGTGGTGAGCTAGAACGAGGGTGAATTATGGCATAGGCGATTGGGCCATCTTCACCATGGCACCCTAAAAATTTTGTAGCAGATTTATACTGGACTTCCCAAGGGTACACTTGAGCAGTTAGATCAGTGCAAGGGGAAATTTCGTAAAGACCACCTTTCATGAAAAGAAGAATCATGTTTCGGTGATCCTAGAGAGAGTTCACATAGATGTGTGTGGACCATTCTCGATTGTTTCAACAACAAAACACAGGTATTATATTATTTTTGTTGATGAATTTTATCGTAAATGTTGGATCTTCTTCATGCAGAAGAAGGATCAAACATTCTCAAAGTTCTATGAGTTTAAGGCATTGGTTGAGAAAGAGTCGAGGAAGCAAGTGAAGGCTCTGCGGAGCGATAATGGTGGCGAATATATCTCGAACGAATTCAAAGACTTCTGTAGCAAAGAAGGAATTCTAAGAGAACTCATAACACCTCATAACCCACAAAAAAATGGGGTCGTGGAGAGGAAGAACATAACAATCATGGGTGCTTCACGAGCGATGCTGAATGATCAAGGCCTACCAATGCACTTGTGGGTGGAATCATGAAACACTGAGATTTATTAAAATCCGTTGTCCTCATAGAGTATTTGGCATGAGTACACCTGAAGAAACTTTTACTAGTAAGAAACTAGATGTTTCTCACTTTAAGATATTTGGCTCATCTGTTTATGTGCATGTGACCAAGAATTCCAGGAAGAAGTTGGAGCCGACTGCTGAAGTTGGGATATTTGTGGGGTATATAGAAACACCCCATAACTATCGCGTTTATTTTACAAACAGTCGAATGACTGTGGTGCGATGGGATATAAAATTCAATGAGGAGAAAGCCATGAAGTTGTCGCTTGAGAGGGAGATAGAATTGCATGCAGAGGAGGAATTTTTGGTTCACAAAGATGAGTCTCTAGATGTGGATCAACCACAGGAGGAGGTTCATGGGGTGGAGGAGTCCACTTACACAGAGCCAAACATCAGAACTAGCAGAAGGCATACCACAAAAGCTGAGAGGCTGAAGCTTGATGTGGCACAAAATGTAGGAGTCCCTACTTCACAGCACAAACAGAGACAGTCTCCTGACTGATTCAATAGATACATGGCTCTCATGAGAAAATGTATTGTGACTGAGCCACCTTCGTTTCAGGAAGCAGTGCAGGAGCCCACATGGGTAGACGCAATGGTGGAGGAGTATGATTCCATTGTCAGAAACAATGCTTGGGAAATTGTTCCAAGGCCAGTTGATAAATCAGTGGTAAGTTCAAGATGGAGCTACAAGGTAAAGCAAGTTGCTGATGGGAGTGTTGAGAAATACAAGGCCATATTTGTGGCCTGGGGCTTCTCATAGATCGAGGGGATTGATTATGAAGAAACCTTTGCACCTGTCGCACATTATTCTTCCATAAGGACCATCCTTGCGCTCTTAGCACAAATGGGTTTTCACATTCATTAGATGGATGTGAAGACTACATTCCTTAACGATATCATTGAAAAATAAGTGTACATTGAGCAGTCTGAAGGAGTTGAGAATTTAGCAATGAGTCGCATGTGTGTAAACTCAAAAGAGCGCTATATGGGCTGAAGCAAGCACCCTGTGCTTGGTACACTCGAATCCATAGCTATTTCATCGGAATTGGCTTCACCAAGAGTGAGGTGGATGCAAACCTATACCAAATTGTGGTGGAGGGTAAGATTTTAATCATTCTTCTTTATGTTGATGATTTAGTATTCACTGGTGATGAGAAACTAATACACTCATGCAAGGAGGACCTTGCAAAGGAGTTTTAGATGAAGGTTATGGGCCTCCATTATTTCCTTGGATTGGAAATATGGCAGCGAGATGGTGAAATTTTTGTATCTCAAGGAAATTATGCAAGGGAGATACTAGGTAAGTTTCACATGGGGGGCTGCAAACCCATGGATACTCCTCTTCCATGAAATTGGAGGAAAGAGGATGCTACATCTAAAGAGGTAGTGGATGCTACTGTCTATTGACAATTAGTGGGTTCACTAATTTATTTAGTAAATACAAGACCAGACATATGCTATGTGGTGAACCATCTTAGTAAAGAGATGGTTAAGCCTATCAAGCTCTTTTGGAAGGCGAGCAAGCATGTCCTGAGATATCTCAGGGGCACATCTGAGTATGGCTTATGGTACAGAAAGACGGATGAGGTGAAGTTGCATGGATTCATGGATACATTTTGGGCAGGAATCCCAATGGAAATAAAGAGCACATCAAGAGGGGTCTTCAGTAATGGATCTACAATTGTTTCATGGTACAGAAGGAAATAGAGATCCGTGGCACTGAGTTCAGCGGAAGCAGAATACATGGCAGCAAGTCAAGCTGCATGTGAGGCTATCTGGATGAGAAAGATCTTGGTTGGTTTGTTTGGTTCTCATTTATATCCTACAGTAATTCATTGTGATAATTAGAGTTGCATTAAATTATCGATTAATCCTGTGTTTCATGATAGATCTAAGCATATAGATATCCGGTATCATCATATCAAAGATTGTGTGCAATGGAAGATCATGTTGCTTCAGCACTTTCCTACGGAGGATCAAGATGCAGATATTCTGACAAAGGTGCTCACTAGGAGAAAATTCAAATACCATAGAGGCAGGATAGGGGTGAAGGATAATCCCTTTCTTGTTGAAAGGGAGTGCTGAGATTCAACAAGATGACGATCCTAGTGAAAATTAAGCACCTACACTAGGTGGGATCCGCAGGTTATTTTTAGGTGTATGTCTATTTTTAGAATGTTGAGTAAAGTCTATTTATAGATGGTTGAGAAAATTATGTTTATAGATGAGTTTCTATTTTTAGATTCATGGGAGAAGTCTATTTATAGATCGCATGTATAAAAATAGAATGCATGTTAATTATTATTATCTCTTAATAATAATTAGACAATAAAGAATAATCTATTCTCTTGAAGCACTTGATTTTAGTTAACTGATGTGGAAAACCAGTTGACTGAAGGAATTATGAGTTCTAAGGTTGGTTGGTGGGACATGTAAGTGGAATTCATTGTAACTGAGTGATACAAAGTTGTAACAGAGTTGGATGTGTAGTTATGTGAGTTGTAAAGTAGTTATCTCAGGTAAGTGAGTTAAACTCAGTTGTGCTAGTTGTAGCTAAAGATACACTAGTGAGAGACCAGTGAATTAAATATTAAATTAATTCACATGGAGTGATCTCACATGCAATTTTGATATTCAACAAGATGATGAGCTTAGTGAAAATTAAGCACCTTCACTAAGTGGGGCCCGTAGGCTATTTTTAGGTGTATGTCTATTTTTAGAATGGTGAGCATATTCTAAAGTTAGTAGGATCCTGATTCTAGATGGTTGAGAAAATTCTATCTTTGGATGAATTTTTATTTTTTAGAATATTGGGCGAAGTCTATTTATATATCGCTAATATAAAAATAGATGCATGTCGATTATTATTATCCCTTAATAATAATCAGACTCTAAATAACAATTTATTCTCTTGGAGCACTTTATTTCAGTGAACAAGTGTGGCACATCAGTGGGATGAAGGAATTACGTAATTCCTAAGGTGGTTTGTGATTCATGCATGGAGGACTCAGTTATAATTGATAGTGGAAAGTTGTGACAGAGTTGGAAGAGTAGTTATGGGAGTTGTTACTTAGTTTAACTCAGTTAAGTGAGTTAAACTCAGTTGTGCTAGTTGTATCTAGTTCTAACTGAAGATACACTAGTGAGAGTTTAGTGAATTAATTATTTAATTAATTCACAACTAAAGACTCACTTGCAACTAAACAAATACATCATTTAACTACTTGCATGTCAGTTCCAGTGGAGATCCAGTGGAGAGATAGGTGTAAGGGTGAGATGGACTATCTTTTGTGACTATAGTGATGCATTCAATGCATTTAACACACATTGGAGATGCCAATGAGGATTGCACAGTAAAGGAAAGGAAAGATCGAATTCATTTATGGATTTTCTTCAACAGGGATTGTGCAATGGAGGCAAGCTATCAGGAGGCAAGAAATTGGTGCATAGATATGCAAATTTCTGCATGACAGTGTGTGACGATTGTTGATTGTACTGAGAGCTTGATGTACTAATATTTGTATGATATTGTTACATGTTCCATTGATATACATAATATATGATAGTTGGGGTTTTTAGCTTTAAGTTTTCCCGGTAAAACATTCTTGTTATGTGTGATTGATTTGCTTCATATGTGTTTT
The DNA here is from genome assembly GCA_034641835.2 of Pinus albicaulis. Classification (NCBI taxonomy): domain Eukaryota; kingdom Viridiplantae; phylum Streptophyta; class Pinopsida; order Pinales; family Pinaceae; genus Pinus; species Pinus albicaulis. The sequence goes on from CM076577.1 coordinate 817,101,927, forward strand.
GCAATTGGTGATTTAATTTCTGCAAAGAATTAAGTGGAAGGATTCTATATTTAACATAAGATTAATTTGTTAGATCAGGGGAGTCCGGTAATATACATGCATATTGTATAATTTATACATGGTATCAGAGCAGTGTTGATCATTGGAGATTGCAATATTGAAGCGGTGCTAAGTTTTGTGCTGGTGGATAATTCGAATTTGCTGTAAGAATTTCTTGGTGCGACAGTTGAGCATACATTGAAATGGATTTCAATGGGTTGCGGTTGGAGTATGCAATTGAGGGTAGCTCCAAATACATAGCCTGGAAGGATAGGATGGAGGCAGTGCTTTAAGATAATGGTCTGAAGGAGTTCATCGATAGCGATGTTCCTAATCCCACTTCGGTGGATATTGCAGTACTTGACGCCTGGCAAAAGAAAGTAGCGAAGACAAGAATAATTCTGTTGGAAGGTGCAAAGGACCATATTGTGTCAAGAATTCATGGGAAAGCCACTCCATTTGCAATGTGGAAGGCTTTGACAGATATTTTCCAAAGAAGGAACGACCATAGGAAGTTGGCGCTGAAAGATAAGATCAGAAAAATCAAAATGGAGAAGGGCGACAGTATTCCAAAATATCTCACGAATTTTGTCCAATGTAGGGATGAAATGGGGAGTGTGGGAATCATAGTTGTGGATGATGACTTGGTGAGCTTGGCTCTCCTTGGGTTACCGAAGAGTTGGCATGGTTATCAGGACTCTGTCAATGGATGGGAGAAACTGCTGGATTGGGAGCGACTTTGGTTGGATCTAGTGCAGGAGGAGATAAGGCGAAGTACCAGGGATGGCTCTTCATCAAAGAATGATGATGAAGAGAATTTTTATTTGGCTGCCAAATCAAGGAAAGGGAAGGGGAATAAATCCCATCCAAAATATGAGGCTAAAGGCAAGAAGCTGGATTTGTCCAAAGTGAAGTGTTTTCACTATCACGAACATGGGCATCTCACCACTAACTGCCCACAAAAAAAGAAGAACTAGAAGGCTGCTAGAGCTGCAGCTGGTGAGGCCCTTGCCTCGCAATTTGAAATTTATTTCTCTTTGATCGCATTCTTGGTTTCAAGCGCAATGGGATCGGTGTGGTATCTTGATAGTGGTGCTTCCTTCCACATGATGGGAGATAAGGAGTTGTTTAGTGACTTGGAGGAGAAAGATCTCCGAATGCATAAAGAGATGGAAGATGATGGTAGATACAATGCGACTGAAATTGGAATCATTACCTTTGAGAAGGATTCAGGTAAACCATTTCTGTTGAAAGATGTTATGCATGTTCTAGGTCTGAAGAAGAACTGGGTCTCGGTCGCAATGTTGGAGGACAGAGGTTATGACGTTGTTTTCAGCGAGGGAAAAGCTTTCCTGCGATATAAAACAATGGGTCAAACCAAGAGGATAGGGATTTGAGTCAAGAATCTCTACAAGTTGGAGGTAGATGGCTGCATTGCAATGATGGGCAAAGAAGAAGAAGTGGTGAGCCGGTTTGAGGGAGAATTATGGCACAGAAGATTGGGCCATCTTCACCATGGCGCCTTGAAGATTTTGCACCAGATTTCTACTAGACTTCACAAGGGTACTCTTGTGTAGTCAGATTAGTGCAAGGGATGTACTATGGGTAAGTTTGTGAAGACCACCTTTCATGAGAAGGAAAACTGTGCTTCGGTGATCCTGGAGAGAATTCACAAAGACGTGTGTAGAACTTTCTCGGTTGCTTCAACAACAAAACACAGGTATTATGTTATTTTTGTTGATGAATATTCTCGTAGATATTGGATCTACTTCATGCAGAAGAAGGATAAAACATTCTCAAAGTTCTGTGAGTTTAAAGCATTGGTGGATAAGGAGTCGGGGAAGCAAGTGAAGGCTCTGCGGAGCGATAATGGTGGTGAATATATCTCGAACAAATTCAAATACTTCTCTAGAAAAGAAGGAATTCGAAGAGAACTCATAGTGCCTCATAACCCACAATAGAATGGGGTCAAGGAGAGGAAGAGCAGAACAATCGTGGGTGCTGCACGAGCTATGCTGCATGACTAGGGCCTACCAATGCACTTGTAGGCGGAAGCATGCAACACTATGGTTTATGTGAAAAACCGTTGTCCTCATAGATTACTTGGCATGAGTACACCTGAAGAAGCTTTTATTGGTAAGAAGTCAGATATTTCTCATTTAAATATTTTTGGCTCATCTATTTACATTCATGTGACTAAGGACGCCAGGAAGAAGCTGGAGCCGACTGCAGAAGTTGGGATATTTATGGGGTACAGAGAAACACCCCATAATTATCGTGTGTATTTGTCAAACAGTTAGATGATTTTGGTGTGACGAGATATAAAATTCAATGAGGAGAAAGCCATGAAGTTGTCGCTTGAGAGGGAGATACACTTGCATGTAGAAGAGGAACTTCTGGTTCCCAAATATGGGCCTCAAGATGTGGATCAGCCACAGGAGGAGGATCATGGAGTGGAGGAGTCCACTCACGCAGAGCCAAACATCAGAACTGGCAGAAGGCGTACCATAGAAGCTAAGAGGCTGAAGCTTGATGCGACACAGACTGTAGGAGTGCCTACTTCACAACGTAGACAGAGACAATCACTTGACCGATCCACTGGATACATGGCTCTCATGAGCAAGTGTATTGTGACAGAGCCATCTTCCTTTGAGGAAGCAGCGCAGGAGCCCACATGGGTAGATGCCATGGTAGAGGAGTATGACTCCATTGTTAGAAACAATGCTTGGGAGATTGTTCCAAGGCCGGTTGGTAAATCAGTGGTAGGTTCAAGATGGATCTACAAGGTAAAGAAAACTGCTGATGGGAGCGTCTAGAAGTATAAGGCAAGATTTTTTGCCTAGGGCTTCTCACAGATCGAGGGGATTGATTATGAAGAAACCTTTGCACCTGTCGCATGGTATTCTTCCATAAGGACCATCCTTTCTCTCTCAGTGTAGATGGGTTGGCACATTCATCAGATGGATGTGAAGATTGTGTTCCTTAATGGGATCATTGAGGAAGAAGTGTACAATGAGCATCCTGAAGGGTTTGAGATCTTTAGCAACGAGTCGCATGTGTGCAGACTCAAAAGAGCGCTGTATGGGCTAAAGCAGCACCCCGTGCTTGGTACACATAGACCAACAACTATTTCATTGGACTTGGCTTCACCAAGAGTGAGGAAGATGCAAACCTATACCAAATTGTGGTGGAGGGTAAGATTTTAATCATTGTTCTTTATGTTGATGATTTAATACTAACAAGTGATGAGAAGTTGACACACTCATGCAAGGAGGACCTTACAAAGGAGTTTGAGATGAAAAATTTGGGCCTCCTTCATTATTTCCTTGGATTGGAAATATGGCAGTGGGAAGGTGAACTATTTGTGTCTCAAGGCAAGTATGCTCAGAAGATACTTGGTAAGTTTCACATGCAAGACTGCAGGCCCATGGATACTCCTCTTCTAGGAAATTGGAGGAAAGAGGATTCCACATTGGCAGAGGTAGTGGATGCTACTGTCTATGGAAAGTTGGTGGGTTCACTCATGTATTTATTTAATACAAGTCTAGACATAAGCTATGCGGTGAACCAGCTTAGTAAAGCGATGGTTAAGCATACCAAGCTCTTTTGGAAGACATGGAAGCATGTCTTGAGATATGTCAGGGGCACATCTGAGTATGGCTTATGGTATAGACAGATGGATGAGGTGAATTTACATGGATTCACGGATGCAGATTGGGTAGGCAGCCCAATGGATAGAAAGAGCACATCAGGAGTGGTTTTCGGTATCAGATCTACAGTTGTTTCTTGGTATAGCAGGAAACAAAGATCCGTGGCACTCAGTTCAGCGGAAGCAAAATACATGGGAGAAACTTGCAAGTCAAGCTGCATGTGAGGCTATCTGGATGAGGAAGATCCTAGTCAGTTTGTTTGGTTCTCATTTAGATCCTACTGTGATTCATTGTCATAATCAGAGTTGCATTAAAATATCGATTAATCCTGTGTTTCATGATAGATCTAAGCATATAGATATCTGGTATCATCATATCAAATATTGTGTGCAGCGGAAGATCATGTTGCTTCAATACATTCCTATGGAAGATCAGGATGCAGATATTCTGACGAAGGTGCTCACTAGGAGAAAATTTGAATACCATAGAGATAGGATCGAGGTGAAGGATAATCCCTATCTTGTTGAGAGGGAGTGTTGAGATTCAAAAATATGATGAGCTTAGTGAAAATTAAGCACCTTCACTAAGTTGGGCCCGCAGACTATTTTTAGGTGTATGTCTATTTTTAGAATGGTGAGCATATTCTAAAGTTAGTAGGATGTTGATTCTAGATGGTTGAGAAAATTCTATCTTTGGATGAATTTCTATTTTTTAGAAGATTGGGCGAAGTCTATTTATATATCGCTGATCTAAAAATAGATGCACGTAGATTATTATTATCCCTTAATAATAATCAGACTCTAAATATTAACTTATTCTCTTGGAGCACTTTATTTCAGTGAACAGGTGTGGCACATTAGTGGGCTGAAGGAATTACACAATTCCTAGGGTGGTTGGTGACTCATCCATGGATGACTCAGTTATAACTGAAAGTGGCAAGTTGTGATAGATTTTGAAGGGAGTTATGGGAGTTTTTATTTATTTTAACTCAGTTGTGCTAGTTGTATCTAGTTCTAAATGAATATACACTAGTAATATTTTAGTGAATTAATTAAAAACTAGATACTCACTTGCAATTGAAAAAATACATCATTTAACTACTTGCATGTCAGTTCTAGTGGAGACCCAATGGAGAGATAGGTGAAAGGGTGAGATGGACTATTTGTTGTGACTATAGTGATGCATTCAATGCATATAACACACATTGGAGATTCCAATTAGGATTGCATAGTAAAGGCAAGGAAATATCAAATTCATTCAGGGATATTATTCAGCAAGGATTGCATAGTGGAGGTAGGCTGTCAGGAGGCAAGAAATTGGTGCATAGATATGCAAATTTCTACATGACAGTGTGTGACGATTTTTGATTGTACTGAGAGCTTGATGTACTAAGCTTTGTATGAGATTGTTACATGTTCCATTGATATACATAATATATGATAGTTGGGGTTTTTAGCTTTAATATTTCCTGATAAAACATTCTTTTTATGTGCGATTGATTTGCTTCATATTTGTTTTGTAATTGGCGATTAATTTCCACAAATAATTAAGTGGAAGGATTCTATAATTAACATAAGATTAATTTGTTAGATCAGGGGAATCCAGTAATATACATGCATCTTGTATAATTTCTACATGCAACTGAATATTTACTACCGTTAACTACATGCATGTCAGATCCAGTGGAGACCCAGTTGAGAGATAGGTGAAAGGGATAGTTTGAATAACAGTTGTGACATTAGTGGGTGCATTCATGAAACCACACACACATTGGATATGCCAATGAGGATTGCATAGTCAAGGCAAGGAAATATTGAATTCACTCAGAGATTTTGATCAACAGGGATTGCGCAGTGGAGGCAGGCTCTCAGGAGGCAATAAATCGGTGCATGTGTGAGCCAATTTTTGTATGACAGTGTGAGATGATTGTATATTGTACTGAGAGCTCTTGGATTAGAGTTTTGTATGATATTGTTTCATGATCCATGATATATACATAATATATGATAGTGGGGTTTTTAGCTTTATGCTTTCCTGGTAAAAACATTTGTGTTATGTGTGATTGATCTTTGTTCATGTGTTTGAAATTGGCGATTAAATTTCCGCAAAGATTTTAGTAGAAGGATTATGTATTTAACAACGACATATAATTGTTAGATCAAGAGAATCCAGAAAATACATAATTGTATTAAAATTTCTACACTAAGATCATGGTGCATTCAAAGTAAGATCATAAACCACTTATGATGAGAGAGTGGAGGAAGTGGTGCATATAATGCACACATGATGGAGAGAGTGGGAATTAAATGCAGAATGATGGAGATCATGGAGAGACAATGCAATCTTCATGGAGGCTAGTGGCCATATGTACAATGCAGTTATGAGGCAGGCCAGGGCTGTGGAAGGCTCATAATCTATATAATGAAGATGAAGGCACAATAAAAGTCAGACTTTAGATTATTGTTTACGATCTGTTTAGATATAGATTTGTCACGTGAAATTTCTATGCACGCTTATGTTGTTTAGCTAAGTCTGCAGTGTTGTTTAGCACACGGGTGTTTCCGAGCAAAAATCCAACCCTTATCCATGGGGGACTTCAAGTGCCTACTCTGGGAAGTTTCATTGAGATATACTCATCATCAGGCATTAGTGCCACATTCATCCACTCTCATATGCACATACAACTTCAGGAATAATGCATTCCTTCCTGAGGGTTTGAGAGGTGGTGGTTGTTTCTAGCATTTCAGCTAGGAAACCGGTGGAGGATTAATCCTTTCACCTTTTGAGTCATGTTAAGCCTTTCAGGAGAAAAATATCTATATTCGGCATTGAGGCCATCATTTCATACTTCCATGTAGCAGCAGTTCCCCCAAGGATTGCACAATAAGATTTGAAGGAGGAAGGAAGTTTCCAATATTTCAGCTGGAAATCCTGTAAGGGACCATATCTTCACCTTGGGCACATTATTTCCATCATTTAGAAGAAACATTGAAACATATAACATCAAGCTATAGAGCTTCCCTCTCTGACAATGCAGTTTTCTCCAGCTGTTGTGCATTCAACAACTGCATCTTTTGGAGGAGGGGTGAGGAGCTAGATCTTGATATTTTAGATGAAGAATCTAGTGAAGGGATCAACCCTTCTTGCATTGAGCTGATTTTGCGTTATTGAATCCATATATTCTTCAGTTCATGCAGTAGATATTCATTCCCAACAATCATATAGTTGCAGGGCCTAAGAGGGTGATTTTCCTAGATTGTCAGATCTAGAAATCATTTCTGGGTTATCTTGGGTGTTCATCATAGAGGCCGGATCTAAAGTTTCAACATCATCGTAGCTCCAGAAATTATAGATCTATACTTATATATTTTGTCGGTAGTTGCAGTCCTGAAATTTGTAGCAGGGACATCACAGTGTCCCTTCTAGCAGTCTAGTAGTTACGCAATCGCTCTTGTGGGATCATTTCAGGGTCATTCTAGTCCATATCTTTGGCTTGAGTGTCTCATATTTTTAGCACTGTTGTACTTGCTATCCACCACCATATTAATAAAATGGATCAACTATTTTGTATATTTTTATGGTGTACTTAGATGAATTGTTTACATTGCTGCATGTCTCATATTGTGTTTTAGTATTACGACATTCTCCCTTTTGGGATATTACAGTGGTAAGAGAGCATGATATTTGGCTCAGCGTGTGGGCATTTCATCTTTTGCATCAAAAGAAGAAGCAGATAGTAGAGATCTATCATGAAGGAGGATGGCAGTTTTGCCACTCTTCTCTTTAGATCCATGTAATATCTCTCTGAGGAGGTAAATAAAATTAAGAAAGAAAGGCAAAGGAAGTATCCAAGAAGATTTGATGAAGAAGGTCCAAGCACTTCCTATCAACAGAAGAAACAACTGGAGAAGCAAAGAGCTTAACATCATTCTACTGGATCCACCTCCTTTGAGAAGGAAAGGGAATGGTGTGAATATAAAGGGGACATGGGGCATGAGACCCTAAGTAAATATCTATCCAAGTACAAAGCACAACCTAGAGCACTGAAGGAGAATCTCTCTCTTGAACAATTTTTGCATCTCAATGAAGAGAGGATATCGCACAACAAAAATAGAATAAAGAGGCATAGATTATTCTTGCCTACATTTTATGGATCTTCCACAAGCACTTGAGGGCTTGGAAGGAAGAGTTAGCCACATTCTATATGCAATATTCTATGGCAGAAAGAGAGGTCGTAGAGATTGCAGCGCTACACCTAGAAGGTGAAGTAGGAGATTGGTGGTTCAGTCATTTGTCCCATATTAAAGTGTATGCTTATGCAGATTTTATTAAAAGACTGAAGAGTAAGTTTGGTAGAAAGAAACCAGAGACATCTCACATAGAGACATCTCCCATCATTGAAAATATAGTACATGAAGATCCAAAGGAAGATTTCCTCATTATCACTGAGGAGGAGGAGCCTCTACCACCACCACCAGCTATAGATGTACTTACATCAGGAGGAGCAACACTTGCATCTTTGCAATATGGTCTTGAGCTCTTGACATTAGGAGCCCCATGCATGATTCATGAGATGCATGAGGAGGAGGAGGCATATACCAATGTTGGTATAGTGGAAGAAGAGAAGCCATCATTAGTACCAGTAGTTGGAGAGACTATTGCGCTAGTTGGGGGAACTCTTGTAGATGTGCAAGATTTTCCCAAGGTTCAACTTATCCAAGGTTTGCATATACGTTCATCTCATATTATTTTAGTACCTGATATTGAGATTTGTGAGACCACGCCATCAGGGCAAGTGCATAACCAAGGATTAGAGCACCTTGCTGATTTTGAGCAACAAATTATTACTGCACAGAGGAACCTTTATTTGATCAAGGAGAATATGTATAGCTATCCCATTTTGTCATGGTAGAGCTACACCCAACACTTTGTGTTGAAATGTGGAGTTGCAGAATATGGGAGGAGCATAGTTCTATTCAGTACAATTCCAAACTATGAGTTTAGCATTGTATGTAGCCATGAGACAACACATGTATCACCATGCAGATCTACATCGCTGTCACTTAGAAGCAGTGATGAGATGAGGGCCTCATTATTCTTGGAGCATTTTGAAGGTAGCCTCATTCATGAAGCACTATAGGGACAAATGATAGAGGGTAGACATATTGGGATGGAGATTACTTTCCATTATCAAGATGAATTTTTCTTGATGAGATCATCACAGAGAGTATAATATACCTACAACATGTATGGAGCCTTATGGGTTCCAATAGGCCATTGATGAGAGGATCTCATGGAGAGACCTCAAAGGAGGTGCACTTCAACATTTCATGGAGTGAAAAGATATTCAGTTGGAGGATGTTGGTATTTTATATTGGGAGGATACCAAGATTGATCTTGGCATGATTCATCATCCACATTGGGATGAATGGATCCGGATGAGGAGCAAGAGGTTGTCTACCTTCTTGTAGGTCTATGATACAGGGTAACAAGAAGCACGGCTGCGCTAGTTGCTTTTGGGTGAGTATGGATACTACCCAACAACTCACACTTGTGTGGTTCATGCCATGTATATCATTGATGACATGCAACAACAGGAGGCATGGCTACGCTGGTTATTGATGAGAGAGTTTTGAAACCTCATGATGTATCTTATGTCCATATACTTGCTTTTGATTGGGATAGGTCTCATTTCTTTACATGTACTTTTATTTGGGATGTATCTCATGTTCATGTATGTACTTGGGTATGGGACTAGGCATAACTCTCACATGATGTGGCATAAGGAAGCTTATTTGTATTGTTCTGATGAGACATTCCACATGTACATTAGTATGTTGTTGCTTCATGACTTGCATCATGATGATGTAAGGAGGCAGCAAGAATCCTTGTTGCTTTGGTTACTCTTGGGAGAGTATTGGATGATTTCTCCCCATACATTGCATGAAATTGATGGAGGATGGAAACATGAGGCCTTAATAAATTGGATTCTGTTGGGGGACTATGGTCATTGTACTTGGTATGATGATGATGTGATGGGGCAGCAAGAGGCATTGCTACGAAGGATTCTCTTGAGAGAATATGGCCACTACATTTGGTACAACGATGATGTGGTGTGACAGCAAGAGGCATTGCTGTGGTGGCATTTTTTGAGAGAGCATGGCTCTCATACTTATGTTGATATGGCATGGCAGAAAGAAGGATTTTTGCAGTGGCTTATATTGAGAGAGTATGGCTCTCTTACTTGTTTTCATGATGATATAGCATGGTAGCAGAAGGCTTTTCTGCGGTGGTTTTTATTGGGAGAATATGGTTTGACATTGTTCATGTTCATCCATATGTCTCTACTTCTTGTTTTTCACTATGTTGACATTATTTTTGGATCCTACATTGCCAACAGGGCTAATGATGAGAGCATTTATAGATGCAATCTACTCTATGTATCATGGGTTAGAGAGATAGCTCATGAGTTGGGACTTTCCACTTTGGGGAGGAACCACTTCATTTCATGTAAATCATGTATAGAGGAGATATTTGGACATAATATGGTTGACACTTGGAGATTCATTGATGAGGAAGAGTATCTAACTTTTCAGTTGGAGGCCATTCTAGACATTCTAGAGAGGCAACTTTAGAGCTAGGCATGCATTACACAATGTGGTAGATGGGGAGGCCTTCCATACGAGGATACCATTTGGAGGGAGGATGTTTGCAGTAGCATCCAATTTTGCCGTTTCTTGAGGAGAAGTAGCATTTTGGCAGGGAGGATTGTAATATTCCCAATTTTCCATCAGTTAATTGGAATATTAGAGTTCTTAATTTTCTTAATTATTTAAGTAAATAAGAGGGTGGAGGGACCCACAAACCCCATAGATGAATAAAATCCACTGTTAATGTGTGTATGTGGATATTTTAGATCTATATCTACATTATGGAGTAGTGGGGCAACTTCTTAAATGAAGGAAGAGTGGAGATCATGGATTATTAATGTAAAATCATGGAAATATTGGAGGAGGTCAACTGATATCATGGTGCATTCAAAGTAAGATCATAAAGCACTTATGATGAGATAGTGGAGGAAGTGGTGCATCTAATGCACACATGATGGAGAGAGTGGGAATTAAATTCATACATGATGGAGATCATGGAGAGACAACACAATCTTCATGGAGGCTAGTGACCACATGTACAACACAATTATGAGATGGGCTAGGGCTATGGAAGGCTCATAATATATATAATGAAGATGAAGGCACAATATAAGGCAGGAATTAGATTATTATTTATGATCTTTTTAGATCTAGATTTTTCATGTGACATTTACATGCACGCTTATGCTATTTAGCTAAGTTTGCAGTGCTGTTTAGCACACATGTGTTTTCGAGCGGAAATCCCACCCTTATCCACAAGGGACTTCAAGTTCCTACTCTGGGAAGGTTTCTATTGAGATCTATTCATAATCAGGCATTGGTGCCACATTCATCCACTCTCATGTGCACATACAACTTCAGGAATAATGCATTCCTGCTTGAGGGTTTGAGAGTGGTGGTTGTTTCTAGCATTTCAGCTAGGAAACTGATGGAGGATTCATCCTTTCACCTTGTGCTTCATGTTTAGATTTTCAGGAGAAATAGATCTATATCAGGAACTGATGCCATCATTTCATACCTCCATGTAGCAACAGTCCCCTCAAGGATTGCACAGTCCAGTCTTGCAGATCTGAAGGAGGAAGGAAGTTTCCAGTGTTTATCTGGAAATACTGTGAGGGACCATCTCCTCACCCTAGGTACATTATTTCCGTCATTCAGGAGCTACATTGCAACTTCTAGAATCAGGCTATAGATCTTCCCTCTCTAACAACACAATTTTCTCCAACTGTTGTGCATTCAATAACATCTTTTGGAGGAGGTTGGAGGAGATAAATCTTGAGGTTTTAGCTTAAGAATCTAGTGAAGGGATCAAACCTTATTGCATTAAACTGATTGTACATCATTGAAGCCATCTATTCTTCAGTTCATGCAATATATATGCATACCCAACAGTCATATAGTTGCACGGCCTAAGAGAGTGATTTTCCTAGATTGTCAGATTTGGAAATCCTTTCTGGGTTATCTTGGGTGTTCATCATAGAGGCCAGATCTAAAGTTTCAACATCATCAGAGCTCCATAACTACCATATCTAAAATTTTATCTTTTGTTGGTAGTTGCAGTCCTGACATTTGCAGCAAGGAAAATGGAGTATCCCTTCCAGTAGTCCAGCAATTACGTAGTCCCTCTTGTGGGATTATTTTAGGGTCATTCTAGGCCATCTCTTCGGCTTGAGCATCTCATATTTTGAGCACTGTTGTACTTGCTATCCATCTCCATATTAATAAAATGGCTCAGCTATTCTGCCTATTTGTATGGTGTAATTATATTAATTTTTTACATTTCTACATGTCTCATATTGTGTTTTAGTATTAATGCATTCTCCCTTTTGGGATATTACACTATGGCATTGGAGCAAGTAGGAAAACAAAGCAAGAATAAGGAAGGATCAAGAAAGGAAGAGAAAAATGAAGCATCTACATCAGGATTATTTGCAGTTATTGATTTGCATGTGTGATTTCCTTGCTAGATCTAACATGTATGGTATTGCATGTAGTTATTTTTTTATCTTGGCATGGTTTTTTTCCAGGTCTAACAGTGTTTTCAGCATAGCCTTGCCATTTCCAGATAACCTTGATGAGATGGGTTCTCATACTTTGGTTGAGCTGGATTGTCGGACTGGATTTGAAGCTGAGTGAGGTGGATCTACGAATTGATATAACACATGGCCTAGTAACCCCTAAACCAGCATGTGGGTTGTGATAAAGACAGATAGTGTGTTGCCTCGGTGGGCCTAGGAATTTTTGCATGTGAATTGCGTGATATATGGTAAAACCTAGAGGCGGGTTACCTCAGTTTAGGGCCTAGTGATATGGGATAGATTGCGGTAAATCTTGAGCGATGGGTGCTCTTCGTTTTGTCCTATTAGTACCTGGATGGGATGAATGGTAAATCCTGGAGATTATGTCTCAGTTTAGGGTCTAGTGATCACTGATTCAAACTATGGATTACTGTAAAGCATGAGAGGCTAGGAGACAGGAAAATTCCTCATGGTGTAGGGGGATAAATCCGATAAAATTCATGTTTTTTTGGTTTTTTGTGATTCCAAAATTCATGCTTGGAATATGGCATGAGGATGATTGGTTGAAGAGATATTTGGCTCAACGAATCTATGGTTAGGTGGACGTGGAAGTCCCATCTTCGGTTGGTTTTTATATTCAGTAATGAAGAGCTCATTCCTTTGGTATTTGGTATGAAAATGTAATAGTTTATGTATGGATTTTATTTCTATTGTATCTAGTGTATTTTTATGGTTATTGTGTTGGTTGTAAGCATGTATTTGATTAGTGATGATGTATGGTTCTATCAATGTTTTTAATTGTAAATAAATGAAAAATGTATATATGGTCAGATAAATTGTATTGTAGCTAATGATGTAAGGGAGCTGTTGCGGCCCTATAATTTATAATATTGGAAAGAATAAATAATAGAGGACAACATCAAATTGATTCGGAGTCCAGGACCTAGCCTTCCTAGACTCAGAGAGGGCTCTCTCTGTTTTTTACGATTTAGCTTGATGGTTATAAATGCTAATATTAGGCTAGTTTTTTTTTTCTAAGTAAGCTTAATTCTATTGACAGAGGAGTAAAATTACATAGTGACCGCAGTCAATACACCTGCTCTGGAAAGTAGCAGAGATGGTAGGAGAAACATAAGAGGAGACTGCCTTGTAACAGGGAAACCAGTCTGACAGTTTGCCAAAACCCATGCAGGGGAGCTTAAAGTAAAAAATGAACAAAAAAAACTGGAATTCCACTTAACCGAGTTAACATACACCAACTCAGTAGAATGAGCCGCAGATACAGAGAAAAACACCATAGAATACTGACTATTCATCAATATTTTCTGCCATGATGCAGCACCAACCTGAAGCGCGCAGGTCCGAGGCTAAAGCTTCTTCTGAGACTGATGGGCCAAAGTCAGCCTGCACCATCTCCACCTTCGGGATGCTACGTGCTAGAGCTTCCAAAGGCTGCCTTGCCGCACTGTCAGCCCCATCATGAGGGAACAAAGTTTGGGCGAATTCCACACCTATGTCCATCGTGGGAGAAGTGGTGTCCTCCATTTGGGCGGTCTCATGAAAAAATACTGTGAAGATGGCCGTGATTCTCGGGTGATTCAGAGCACTATTGAAGATGAACCGAGCAGAACCTGTGGTGGGAGGAGGAACAAAAGCAGGAGGATAGGGAGTGTGGGAGCCCCTGTGATGAGAATCCAAAGAACTCCATCTCCCATTGCACGTACAAGGATAGTGGCCGCCCACACAACCTCTTGAAGTAGCAGGCAAAGCATAGGACGGGCTAGAGGGTTGGGTGGAGGAGCGACCCCTGTTGCCACCTCTGCTGCTTCTCATTCTGTGTCTCAACCTCTGCATATTGGAACCAAGAATAGGAGGAGCAAACACAAATGGTGGATTGTCCAAATGCGGCAGGGGGCCTAAGGCACTTGCAAACAGAGTCGAAATATCCCTCAACGCCCTTGCAGTAGGACCACAACCAGTCTTCCAACGCCCATTCCTCTCTCCGTCACCTTCAATAAGCTACCAAGTAGAACAGACATCCACCAGCGGGTAAACGATTTTGAAACCATAAACAGAATTGAGAAGGGGCCAGTGTGACCACCTAAGCTGCAAGGAGAAATGAACGCCAAGCTGCCCTTTATCATTCCTACTCCTGCTACGAGGATCCTCCGTTCGATCATGAGCATTGAAGAGAGGTGAGTGCTCCAGCATGCGGAGGCATGCGAGGTCAGAACCCTGCACGATAGTCATAATGCGGAAGGCCGAACCTCTATACCACAATCCTATGAACTGTGCGGGCTGTAAATGCTGAGATCCGTTGGGCGGCTGCATATTTACCTTCTTGTTCGGGGTGGGCAAGTGTCGACCCGATTTGTCACACCCCTGTCCCATCCTTCTAGTCATTTGTTTGATCACCCGCATCTGGGGCTAATATTAGGCTAGTTACAGTGATGGTGAAAACTAATTGTTTTGAATGATTGTGTGGTTGGACGGATAGAGCTGTGAAACTTAATCCATTGGGCTTTGGAGTCATAAAAGGCTAGATTGTGCATCAAATTTTCAAGGGCATTCACAGGGCAAGCTCACTATGAAGACTGGATCTTACTAGCATAGTGAATATGAGATGAAAGAAAACAATGAGTTTAGTAATAGCTAAAGAGCGGTTAAGAATTCTTTAACTATACTTCAAAAGAAAACATTAAGATAGTAAACACATACATAATTAAGGTCATCTCTCAACAAATCTTAATCTAAATTTTCTTTTTTACAATTAGATAAATTGATGCGTAGCATGAAAGAAAGAGAGAAAACATTAACATAGGGGAAAAAAACATCACCATTAACATAGCTCAAGAATCCTATGAACGGTCTCTTATTATTGATGCTCAACAAAAAACTACAGTGCTCCAATACAATGATTCTTACAACGCAGAGTCTCACAAGGTCCAACCCTTGATAATGAAAAAACATGCAGTATTTAACTGCAACTATGCCAGTTACCCTAATCTACTTTGGCAGCCTTCATTTATTACAATTTAACTAAAACTAGACAACTGTGGCCATGCAAGGCCCAAACAAAAATATCTCTGGCACAACACTGATTGTAACATTAACTTTGGCAACTCTTCGTAAATAAAAAAGAAATATGAAGGTGGTTGACGTGGTCATGAAGAGGAAACAATAGTGGCCTTGACATCTGGCCTTACTTTTGGGGCCGCCGCCGCTGGATTATTAAATATGACGTGATGTTGGTTCTTCAGATCGATCGATGGTTGTGTGATGTGTCCATTGTGCCTTTTCAGTCCCGGTACATGCACAATTTTCTTCACTCTTTCTTTCCTGGAATACTTGTACCTATGACCTATAGGTACACTTCATCCACCTCTATGTATTTGCTGAAAGCAGGCTTGGTGAGGAAAACATATTTTAGCTCATGTTGACTGAAGATATCATTGCTCAGGAGATCCAAAACAACCTTCCCGGTCATGTTCCCTTTAATTTTGGCAAATTTGGTGGTATCCTTAGCTACTTCCCCGAGCTTGGTCATGTAATATCCCTTTTGGACCAGCTTGTTGTTGATTACATATAGTGAGGGGAGTCCCTTTGCCCTCAGGAGCTCAATCTTGTTTAAGAATCTGCCAATGGCCATGTCCAATTCATGACACTTCTCTTCCAGTTGCCTCACTAAATTCCTCTTAGTGAGGACCCTTTTTACCTCTAGTATGGTTTATGCTCAAAACTGGTTTTTGAGTTTAGGAATTTTATGATCTTGGCGGCTATTTTTGGCATATTTCCCAACTCCTGATTTGCTTTATTGATAGCCACTTTGCATCTGTCAATTAGCTCCTTTTGTTCAAAAATAATGTGGATGGAATGCCATATCCCATCCATTGTCTCTACGATACTACCCCAAATTATCAACTTCATTTGGCCCAATATGCCGTTGGTAGAGAAATCATTTTCTGCCTTTTCCAATCTCTCAATTTGCTTCTTGGCTATCTCATGGGCAGTTTTTGATATTGCCATTTGATCCCTTAGGATTCCAATTTGTGCCTCCAACTTCCTTATCTCCTATGATTGTAGGGTCATGCTTTGCATAGCTTTGGAAAAATAATATGTCCCACTGGATGCTCCAGCAGTTGCTGGAATAGTTGATGGAATTGATGAGATAGGGGCAACTTATAATGGGATGAGTGTCCCTCGAGCTGCTTCTTATTTCTCCTTCAGTAGCTTATCCATCTCGGTCTCAATTTGTTTGATTTGGGCAGACTGTTCAATAACAAACTTCATTAACTCTACCTTCTGTGACTCATATTCCTCAATGCCCTTAGTCAAGGGGTCCTCTGTTACTGGCATCTTAAGCTATTTCCTGAGGGCTGCTATGTCAACATTCTTTTTCTTCAAAAGCTCCTCCACAACTTGAACATTGTTTGGGTCATGCCCAACCTTCACTATTAAATCTTCTAAAGTCTTGATCCTTGATTCTATACCCATGGAAGAAACCCTCTCCATCTTAAGCTATGATTGGGTGCTAGATAAGGACACCTGCAGTTTTCACAAGCTCATAGCAATACTTGTCAAGGTTGAAACTACCATCTCCCCGATCTGCTTATGTACTTCCATTTAGTCAATAGGATGGATTTCCTTGGCACTGAAATCAAATGATGCTTTCTTATAATCTACGGCTCCTTGAGGTTGGGGAGCGAAGGCTTCTAGGAATGCCATCTGCATCCTCCCTTTTTCAGTGTCAACAAAATAAAATAGCCTACTTTGTGAAATCGAAGTCTGCTTCCAGAACTGATTGTATGTATTAGTTTTCAACACCTCATTCCTCAATTTTATCTCTTTGAATATCTCAAAAATAGATTTCTCTTGGACTTCTATGACAGGTCTAGAATTAGATGCTTGTAAACCTTGTTGTTGAATAGACACTGTGGATGATACTGTAGGTGATGCCATTTTATCTCCACCTGTTGATGATGACTTAGGGGTGTACATGATGTGAATCACTGCCTGCTGATCTGATTCACCTCCTTGATCGATATCCATATGAATTCTAGCCCTTTTCCTGTATCCTAGCTTGAATTATTTACTAGAGGTATTATTCATCGAAGGTGACTGATCCTCTCTTGGCCTCTTGATCCCTATCTTCTTCTCTGGCTCTTTCCCTTTGTCTTATTTTTCTTCTACATTCCTCCTTTCTTGTGGTGTTGGGGTATGAATACGTGAATTAGAGATCACTTGTTCCTTATCTTCTTGGAGGGTGTTGGCCAACCATTTTGTTTGATTTTCATACTGATCAATTGCAGGTCTGTGTGTATGAACATAGGGCGTGGATCTATTTTCCACCCTTTTCTTGGAGATAATCCCTATAGGGTCATAAGACCAAGTGAAACTGTGACTGAAACCCATCCCCTTCAGTATTTTATCTGCCTCTTCCCCTGCTACTTTGTTGTTGCAAATGAAAGGCCCAACTTGTGTCTTGAACTTGAACTGAGCCTTCTT
The DNA here is from genome assembly GCA_034641835.2 of Pinus albicaulis. NCBI lineage: Eukaryota > Viridiplantae > Streptophyta > Pinopsida > Pinales > Pinaceae > Pinus > Pinus albicaulis. The sequence continues at coordinate 817,119,789 of CM076577.1, forward strand.
CTTTGCAGAAATAAAATGGAGCTCATCCGCATCTATCATCTGCCTTATGGACTCCAATTCAAAGACCCTTATGGAGAGGAACTTTGGAAATTTGTAAGGGGCTAGCTCACTTCCATAGACTCGAATTTCTATGTAATTTTGGTACAAGTGCCAATATGTTGTCTTCACTTTCTCTGTTAGTTGCATGGTTTTACTGATCTCTTCACTTATCTTGGGCTCTATAGCACTGCTGAGTGTGCTGATGGCTAGATGCACAAACAAATCCACAAAGTTATTATATGTATAGTTCTTCTGTTCCTTAAATAGCAGGGTGGTCTAGAAGATGATAGATTGAGGCTCAACATCTTCATTTACCTTGGCCATCTAAAATTGAAACCAATTGGACTAGAAATACAAAAACATATACACTAAAACAGAGGTCTATTTGAAAACCTCCTCTGTGTGAAACCTTAAAAATTGTTCATGAATGGAATCTTCTAGGAACTGGGCATAATTAAACATGACGGTGGGCTTAGCTTCTGAGGAGAGAACGGACCAAAAGCCTATCACAACTTCATCGACCCACTGATCAGAGTGATAGCCTAATAAATAAGATAAGATAGTGACAATATTATTGGTCCTTTCAGGAAAAGTAGATGAAGGGTAGTGTGGGTTTTTGATAGGCATTGGGGCATCAATTTCCATGAAAATTTGTAGAGTCTTGGATCTTCTGGAAAAATCAGTTCTCTGATAAATTTCTCTAAGGGATTCATAAGATAAGGGGACTGCTTGCTCGGGTGTGGGGGCCTACATCATTTGCTGAATGGACTGGGCATTAATGGTGAATAGGATCTCTCATGTTGGGGTGACTATGGTCCTATGATTAATGTCATAGCAAGCCTGGAATTTTCTGATGAATTCAGGGCAATTATGGGTTTTGGGTAAAATATATAGAGGTAGCTGGGTCTCCCACAGGCTAATGTCATTGGCTTCATCGAGAAATTTATCCTCGAGCCAATAGTAGACATCGAACAAGTCCAAGTCTGATTCTGTCTTATGAATTTTGTATTCTTAGTCTGCCAGGGCTGTATGATCCAAATCTATTTGAGGATAAACCATGGGGTTGAAAGGATCTTGGTCCTTCTTCGGAGGCATGATTTGCCTTCTGTGACTTGTTTTCAATCTGAAAATGGAGAATGGGATGTAAGAAAGGGGAACAGAGAAGGAAATTGATATCGACCAGTATTAGGGAAGGGAGATAAATGAAGGGACCATGATCAGAACAAAAAGTTCAAAAGGGAGACTGTAATCTGGTAGGCCAAGAGCTATTGATCCTTTGATGAAAACATGATATTCTACAACAATTTAGCTTGTGATTTTATGTAATTCTCTGTAAATCCGATACCTGCAATCTCTAATAAAAATACACATAGTAAACTATGTATTGAGCTTGAATTTGGCTTTTAATTCATGATTGGTGAGACGTTGGGGTGGTGCAGGTCCGTTGGACAACGAACCGACCATTTACGGTGCAAAAAATTGCTTGGTGGGAGTGAATGCGATTGGACAGGGGGATAGGTCAGTGGGGAAATGGCGTAGAGGGAGCGGGCAACAGATAGCCCAATGGTCAGTGGGTGCAACAATTTTATATGGTGGCAGAAACCACTTTCGAAGGGGGGTAGTGGTGGTATGTGGTATTGGCGGGGGGGAAGGGGGGACAACCCCAGGGCATGACACATAGCATGTTAGGCGATATTAGATACTACTGATTTCAGACCCCACCCCCCCGTTGTTAACATTTGGAGGGTGAGGGGGAGCCAGAATGTGATATGGGACATTAGATGTGTGGTGGGCGGGAGTTGCGAGGTGATTAATGCAGGCGGGGATGAGTGACAAGAGGTGTGATGGGACAGGTAATGGGATGGTGGGGTTGGGATATGAGGGTCGAGGGGTAAGGTAAAACTTTAGGTTAATAAAATATATGAATGAGGTGGGGATATGTAGAAATGAATGCGATCGAGACTTAGGATTAACATTATATCATAAAATCCCTTACCTATATAAAATCACTCCTCTTTCAGACCTTTAGAGTATAGCTCTTCCTTTCAGTTTGATTTCTCTTCTGCTATCATATGAAAACAACAAGAAATCCTTTAAGCTGCTTATTTATAGAATGAACTTTATATTTTTTTCCTTTATCTTTTCCAAAAAATCTACCTACCCAAACTACAAATCTAACCATTTTTCTTATTTTTAGGGTGCATTTAGATTTGCATACCCCGAAATCATTTTTCTTTTGAATTTATAACCTATCACCTATCCCTTATTTCTCTTATTGGTTCAGATTAAGTTGTTGAACCAATGTCATTTTCTACCTATCTACTGATAAGCCAATATTAAATGGTTTGGAAAATATTCATTTTCTAGCCTATCAGCATAAAATTCAAAATTGTACAATCATGCTTAAGGTGTATGATTGCACAAAATTTTCTAAATAGTAGTAGCATTTTTATTTGCAACACTTTCAGGAATATTCATTTTTTGTGGGGATTTCTTTTTCCTTTTTTAACACCCTCTTTTATTTTTCTTTTTCTTTATTTTTATCTTCTTTGGAAATGCTTTTGAATATTGAAATATATGTACAATATGAAAATTTGAAAGTAAGAAATACACAGTCACCTTGTGATACTATAAATTACAGGATTCTAACAGGAGCAATGCTTCTTAGCGATTCTCAGATAAGTATGAGACCCCTATGTTTAAATCTACTGTTTACACCTATAGATTCAATCATTGTGACATGTTTGACAAAATGTTTGTCATGGATAGGAGGGGTCTAGATGAGTTCTTGTTGATGTGATTGCTTCTGTATCATTTTCCTATTGTTATTTATAATCCCTTAAGTTTTCATGAAGTTATGGGTAGTGACCTAGGCTTTGGTTGTGAAAAGGTGGCTCAAATCCTAGAGCCACAGGTACAAAAATAAGAATTTGGGGACCTAACCACTAGAATGCAATGTTATTCCTATGGATATAGCATCCTAGCCCTTGGAATAGAGTGTTATGCCTGCAACTATGGCTCAAAGTGGGTCAAAATGTCAGTGTGACCCAGGGGTAAGAGGCATGAATGGTTGGGTTACCTCCTAGGGGTGTTGTGGTTGCTGCAAAAGGTCTGTAGGTTGCGTTTTCCTTTGGTTCCACTTCCTTAAGGTCACATATAAGGTTTAATCTAATTATAGTACCCTCTCATCGCATGTTTACCCCAATTTTCTGGTTACTTGCGTAGATGAGGGAAGGAGGTGTTACAGAGTGGTATCAGAGCATGGTTCAAATCTTAGACTGGATGGGAAGTGTGTTGGTCATGTTTTTATGTTGGTTGCATATGTGTTTCTCATACCTATGGTGTATGTGTTTGTTGCATCCATGTTGTGTTGTCCATGGTGGCAGTGTTGGCACCATGGAAGGGCTGATGGTGTTATTGTCAATATATTGTCATGAGGATATTACTGGTTATGTGTTGTTCTTGCTTATGTATTGTTTGTGCACACTTGCTTCCATGTTTCTACATGTTGTGTATGCATTTATTGTTTATGCTAGGTCACATATTGGTCATACTTGTGTATTTTCCATGTATTCTTGCTTATGTGATGCTATATGTGGTACATGCATTGGTGGGTTATACATGTCAAGTGGGTGCATATGGTCAAGTTTGCATTGGTATGGTCAAATTTTTTTGTGCATAAGGTCATTGTATCCAATTAACTCATCATGTTGATATTGGTATGTTATTATTATAACATGTTGGCTAAGATAACGTAGGAGATGCAGACCATCAAAGGGAAGTTGCAACATTGGACCTCGAGGCAAGAGCATGTCATCATACAGTTTTGGATGTTGGGAATGTAGGTTAAGGATTTTTATATGCATTATGGTTATGAGTATTCCTTTCATTATATTTAGGTTATGGTTACATACATTATAGATGCTAGTTGATTAGTGTGGTTATATGTACATGTGTCAGATAGTCATGAATGATAAAAATTTGTAGTGGCATGCATTTCTATTGTTGTTTTATGTTAGATGACTTATATTTTATTGACGAGCATGTTATGGGTTAAGTTTTTGTTATTGAATGATTGTTAGCTTGATGATTAGGTTACATGTTGTTGATGAACATGATGTATAACTTATTGTTGTTACATGCTAGTGACTTGATGGTTAGGGTTATGACACTCAGGGATTAGTTGACCTAAGTATGATAGCGTGTTATAATAATCTAGATTGACTTTGCATATGTTTTTTTTTTTTTTTTTAACAAGAATGGTTATGATTTTGTATTAGAACTTGGGCAAAGAGGCCTTCAAACAGGTTACAAACTGAAGCCATGCTTCATTGTCTTTCTCAATTGCCACAGTATTTAGAAAATTATTGTGCCTATACCCTTGTTTCTTACAGATATTCCTTGCTGCGAGTTCCACAATTTTCCCAGCTTTATGAATGCAGACAAATTGCTATAATAAAATGCAGAAAAACATGGCTAAGCAAGCTAAAATAGGAAAACTTTGACTAGTAAGCTAAGGAATGGGAGCCCAATCCTCATGTCTATTTTTTAACAAAGAGCCAATGGGGAGAAGGGCTGCTTTGTTTGCTTCAAGATCAGCATCTTTGTTATTTTCTCGGAGCACATGAAAAAAAGTGACCTTTTGGAGAGTTTTGAAGATAACAGTTATTCACTTAATCAATCTAGCAAAGCTGATATCCTTCGGTTCAGTGCCATTCACCAAACATTTGATGATTGATTGAGAGTTACCAACCACAACAAGATCTTTGATGCCAAGATTTTTAGCTTGCATGAGGCCTTGAAGGAGAGCAAGTGCCTCAGCTTGAATGCTTGTGGAGTGACCCAAGCCCCAGGAGAACCTGTGAACAACAATGCCTTCATTGTTCTTAATCACACCACCCGCCCCAGCTTTCCCGGGGTTACCTTTAGCAGCACCATCAAAGAACAAGAGGGGGGAGGAATGTTTAAGAAGCCAAACGGAGAAGTCATTCTCATTGAGTCTAATCTGCCAAATTTATTTAATCTTATTTTGCCTTGGATTTGCCGAGATGGTGAAGCCCATCGAGCTACTCCAATCCTTGTCGCTCTGGCTGAGATTAGAGGCTTCAAGGTAGCTATCCAAACTTTCTTTAAGCTGAGCCTTGATTTTAGCTATAACGGTTTTTGTTTTTTGATCCTTATCCCTGAAAGTTCTGCTATTCCGTTCAAGCCAAATTTTCCAACAGGTAAATTTAGGGAGCGAAAGCCAAATGGTTTCAAAGCTTCTGTTCTTAGGGGAACCTCCAGGATAATTAAAGGGCCAAGAGGCAAAGAGCTCAGGGATAGAGCTTGGAAAAAGGAAGCTGTCACCACAAGGGGGAAGAAGCTCGTGCCAAACATCAACAACGAACTTGCAACTCAGCATTATATGATTGATACTTTCTTCATCCGCTCAACACATTCGACACCTAGATGGGCCATGAAATCCTCTTTTTTTAAGCCTATCATCAGTGAGATTTCTGTTATGGCACACGATCCAACAGAAATAGTCGAATTTTGGGATTGTTTTTAATTTCCACAGGCCTTTCCAGATAGCAGGGTTCGGGGGGACGTGAGGTATTTCCAACAGCTTTACATAGCCCATAGCGACGGAGTAGGAGCCTGAAGGACCCCAACCTCGCTTGTCAGATTGGTTGCAGTGAATCGACGCTCGAATGTGAAGGAGAGATAGCAAAACATCCCACATATTTTTCAAATTTGGTGGAACTTGAATATCGATCCAACCAATCCATCTATTCTCCGACCATCTTGAAAGGTCCCAGAGCGAATTTAAACCTATGTTAGACATCTAGAAACGAAGGGGTTGTAGAGAGGTCACCTCAGCAAGCGGTTGATTCATCATAATCCTGTCATGCCATAAGTCAATTGATTTTCCATTCCCAGGAACCCAGAATGAATGCATTTGGATGAGCGGAGCGGAGATAAAATAGATTTTTTCCAGTTGCGTGCAGGGAACAGGTCAGGGATTGTCTAGGCAACGCTTTCTTGGGCCCGAGAAGTATTTTCGCCACAAAGACTTCTGCGCCCAACCCAGATTGGTGTAAACAATGCGCCAGGTGATTTTTTCACCCATAGCAGAGTTCTGCGCATGGAGTGATTTCATATTTAAATCTCCTTCCATCACAGGTTTGGAGATCTTCTCCCAGCTCACCAAGGGAATGCATTTTTCGTTATTTTTTCCCCCTTTCCAGAAGAAGCGCTGGATGAGATCATCCAATTTCTTGAGAACACTAGAGGGCGCTAATAGAACTGAGAATTTGAAAATGGGTAAATTGCTGAGCACCGATTTGACCAAAACAGTTTTTCCTGCCAAGTTTAGCCAAGAAAGACCCCAAGCCTGAATTCGAGATTTGAACTTATCAATGAGAGGAGCCCACTCTCTGCAAAAGGCATATTTGAAAAAGACAAGAAGACCCAAGTATTTAAAAGATGACCAGGAAGCTGAGCCTGCAAAGCCAAGGCACCTGGAGATGGCAATGAGCAGAGTGGAGGATATATTCCAGCTGTAAACATGGCACTTTCCTTCGTTGAGCATGATGCCAGAAGCATTGCAGAACTTGTTGAGGACATCTTTGAATATAGAGGCAGAGTGCAGCAAAGCTGCGCCTAACAATAAGGTGTCATCAGCAAACAAAGCATGATTAATGTTTCTTACACCTCTAGCAATGCTAAGACCCAGGATTTCCTGCTCTGTCATTTCCTTATTCAAATAGAAACTTAGTACAGAAGCTTGAAGGATAAAAAGAAGAGGGGAAAGGGGACATCCCTGGTGAAGCCCACGCGAGGCTTTGAAGAAACCAGCAGCTCTCCCGTTCACTAAAGGAGCGATCCAAGGCTCAAAGATGCATGCATTGATCCAGTTAATAAAATTCTCCCCGAAGCCAAAATTTTGTAAGACTCTAACGAGGGAACTGTGTTTTACTTGATCAAATGCATTTGTAATATCTAGCTTTATTACCATTCCTTTCTCTTTGCGCTGGATGCTAGAGTGGATCGCCTCCTGCACAAGAATGAAATTGTCTACTATCTATCTTCCCTGCACAAATCCTCCTTGATTTTCCAGAATAATTTTGGGAAGAATGCCTTTCAACCTGTTTGCAATAACCTTGGTTATGATTTTGTATCCAACATTGCATAGTGAAATAGGTCTAAATCTGTTAAAGACATTAGCTCCCTTTTCCTTCAGAATGAGGGCTAGAAAAGCAGAGTTGGTACTACCCCTGATTTTTTGGCAGGATTGAGATTTCCTAACCATTTTACATAAATCTTTTTCAACTATTTTCCAGCAGTCTTGAAGAAATCTGGCAGTAAATCCATCAGGTCCAGGGGATTTGTATGGATTCATCTCAAAAAGAGTAGTCTTAATTTCTTCCTTGGATACTTTCGCTTCCAAATATTTGTTCATGCTGGAAGTTATCTCATTGGGAATCCCTTCTAAGATGTCAGAGTGTATCCCAGCTTATTCCTCGGCATACAGAATCTTAAAATGGTTGTAGGCAGCCTTTTTTATGTTCACGAAATCCTTATGAACAACATTCCCATATTTGATTTTGGAGATTGTGTTGATTTTTTTTCTTGCATTAGCTTGCTTATGAAAAAAAGAGGTGTTTCTATCCCTAGCCTTGAGCCAAAGGCTATGGGATTTTTGCCTCCAAAGTTCTTCTTCCGCCATGCAGGCCCTGTGAAACTTTTGCTGAAGGTCCGCTTCCAGATTAATAACTTCAGGAGTAATGACTGTGTCCTCCATATGAATATGATGAGCCTCTAATGAAACTTGAGCAGATTTCCGCTCTGAAGCCGGATTTGGGATAGATTTGGCCCAAAATTTTAGCTCAGTTTTTAGCCTTCTGAGCTTTTCTTCCCACACAAAGAAAGGCGAGCCATTTACCGAATGATCCCCGACTTCCTTGACTCTTTCCTTAAAGCCTGGAAGCTGGATCCAAAGAGGGCTAAATCTAAATGGGATAGGCCCCAGATCCTTATGCGGCAAAATCTCAAGCATAATAGGCCTATGATCTGAGGCACTGCAGGAGAGAATGCGTGATCTAGATTCTAGCCCACGAAGCAGGAAGGAGCTTTGGACCAGAAATCTGTCTAATCTAGCAGCTATGTGGCTAGGGCCAATTCTTTTGTTGGACCAAGTAAACTTACCATTTAAGGGCTTGATGTCAATAAGATCCCACTCTTGCATGAGATCCTCCACCCATTCCCTAGCTGGATCTCTCACGATGCTGCCACCACGATTTTCAAACAGTGCCAGGGTGATATTAAGGTCTCCAACTATAATGATGTTTTCAAGGTTCTCAGTCTCAGCAAGATTTCTGATGGAGTCCCAACATGACTTCTTCTCTCCTGCATTAGCCGGAACATAGACATTGAGAAGACTGAGTTCGTCCTTAGACTCAATGAGCTGAAGTTTCAGGAACAACCAATGAGTGTTTGGGATTGCTTTGAGCAGCAAGAATTTTTTTGCATTCCATAATGTACCCAGGCTGCCTGAAGCTCCTCTAGAAGAGACAGCCTGCCCACCACCTTTATTCCAAAAAAATTGACTTGTTTGGAGGAAAGCAACTTCCTCCATCTTGGTCTCCTGGATTAAAAGAAAGTCTAGGGTTTCTATTCGGATTCTGCTCCTTATAGCTTCTTCTTTCACTTTACTGCCCAAGCCTCTATAGTTCCAAGAGACAATTTTCATTACTTACTTTTTTGGGAGTGTTGGGCTCTCTTGGAGCCACTATGGTTTCTTGTATTCTTGGCTGATTTTTCCAACAGTTTCTCAAGAGTTGGCTGGATGCCTTGGAGTTTTTATTTGTATGTTTCATGCTCTCTTTTCTCCTGCTCAGGCATTCATCCTCTTGTTGATCTTCTGGATGAGACTTGAAATTCCCCTATTTATCCTTCCTCCTCAGATTCCTCTGAGGCCTGTACCATGTCCTCCGTCTTTGCATTTTTCCCCTTGGATCCGCTTGGTGTATTAACACCTTGCTTTGGTTCTGGAGTAGCGTCTTTGCCCAAGGAGTCATTCTGTGTTTCAAACTCATGCAACTCTATTGAATTTAGACTGAGAGGTTCGAATTTATTACCTTTCCATTTAGAAGTCTGGGTATGCTGACCAGCGGAGTGTTGAGGTCCTTTGCTTGCCGGGGCTCCAACATTTTTTTTGTTGGTCTTTGGCATTTTGAATTGATTCCAACCCTCATCTTTTCCTTTGTTTGCTTTGGCATTGCTCGGGAACTCTCTAGCGAAGTGTCCATAGACGTGACATTTGCGACACTTGAATGGAAGCTGCTCATAGTTGAGCTTTTGAATATGAGACCAGCTCCCAACCTTGATTTTGATGGCCTCGAGGAGACCCACTTCCAGGTCAACTTCGACACAGATATGAGCACAATCATACTGATATTTATTATTTTGTGATCTATGAATTTTCCTAGGGTGTTTCTGATATGCTTTAGCGATTCCCAGTTCCAGCAATGCATGGGCAGATCTGGGAGTCTGACCCAGACTAGGACAGCGGTTGGAACATCTACTGCTGGATCAAAATCAGGGTCATTTAGATAGAGCCCTTGAGGACCCATGAAATAAGCGCCATTCCTGAAGATGAGCTCTTTATCCTCCTTATCGACGAATTCAAACAGGAAATACCCTTGACCTAGGAAGTAGGAGGACACGCTGTTCATAATGAGGGGAGCCCAGTTCTTAGCAACCCAGATCTCAGTGGATTTGGGCGAGGGCCAGAGGCCAGTGAACTGGCCAACGAGAGCAAGATTGGCCAGAGAGAGGGCCACCTGAATAGGACCCTCACCAGGCAGTGAGATCTCAGGAATGTCATTCAAATTTTTGACAAACTTCGTAGCTTCAGAAGTCCTCTTCTTTGGAAGCGAGGCCAGAAGATGCTGAAGGCTTCGGAGGCAGAGACCGGAGGAGGAGGCAGTGGAGGATGGTGGGAGTCTAGGTCCTCCATGCTGAAAGGCCCTTGAACAGCCTCAAAGGAAAGCCAAAATAAGCTCGAAAGAAGTCATAGAGTAGAAAGAAAAAGAGACCGAGTCCAGCAGAGAGGCACAGAGCGATCAGAGGCACAAATAGAACAGCCAGCCCGAGGCAGGAACAAATGCCAGAGGAAGGAATCACACGGTGAGAAGTGGCAAGGAATAGAGGGCCCTGCAAGAGCAGGTGCAACCGCAGGGGCATCAACGCAAGGTTTGAATCAACTCTAGGTTTCGCAACAACACAAGGTCTGAAGCAGCTCTAGGTTTCTCTGACATTTGTGATGCGATTTTTACTTCACGTTCATATGACTTTGCATATGTTATTGTTATGCATAAATGAAAATTTTTCATGAGCTTATGATGTGAACATGTTAGTTAGTTACTGTTATGGATATCATGATATTATTTAGGTTTGAGTTGATTTGTTGTGAAGTTATATCATGCTAACTATATTGATGGTCAGACAATATAGCCTCCCCTGAGATACATTAAGGTATGAGTTTGATTATGTCGTATACTTGGTGCTTGAATGATTGATTACATTGTCTATTTGGTATTTGAGAGATTTGGTGTCTATTATGTCATCTAGTTGATTTATTTAACATGGCATGTTTCCAAGTTGTTTGAATGTTTGATTAGTTTCATGATATGAGTATATGTGTCTTTAATATTGCATGAAGGAATGATATGTTTTAAGATGGTTGTGCTAACACATTTGTGCCGAGATATCCAGTATATAATTGAGTGTAAGTAGGTAATAGTAGTAAAATTATGTATTATGACCGATGAATGTGAGTTTATTGTTGATTATGACATGGTTGTTAGTCTTGGTAAAATTTGATTTCGAATTGATAGATATGTTGTCTTGATGTTTGGTATATATGGATGACATGTGTGTTCAGTTGTAGGTCAGAGTGCTTGGCACAACAAGGTAAGATAATTGGTATATTTTTATATTTATTTATGTGCTGACAATTATGTGTTTCTGGAAGTATGATGCAGGGGATTGCATGGAAAAAGAGACTGCCATGAAATCTTTGAAAAGGCCTAGGTTGGGCTTTCCCTTGGAAGCTTTGGGAAATAGGGGGATTGAGTCATGGTTTTTGTTTCTAATCTTGTGCTTTTGGTATCTTGTGGTTTGTTTCTCTTTATTTGTGGCTTTGTTTATGTCTAGTGTATGGTCATACCACTTTGGTTGCAATGTTATATTGTTATTGGCTTTCATGGTTTTCTTCTTTTGTTTCTTGTTCTTTCCTTTTATGTTTTTAGTCTTGGGAATTGGTTGGGAAAGGCATAAGTTAATGGAGCTTTGGGAGAGATGAATGAAATCCAAAAAGTGATGCAAGAATCGAATGAAGCTCGATGCATGAGTAAGTGCAGTGGAAGGTAAGAATATGACAGTCGATTGGAATGGTTGAGTCCATTGGGTAAATGGAAAATGGCATAGTAGGTAAAGTAAATGGATATGAGGCATTAGATTTCTTGGCTAAGTTGGGAACCATGGTTCTCAATTTTTTCAATTTTGTGCAAAAATGAGGAAGTTCTCTTAATCTTTACCTTATACTATCTAGTAATTATGTCATGAATCATGATTATTTATGCTATTGTTTATATTTATTTATGTGTGTATGTATATCGTTGTTTGAAGGGATCATGATTTATTTATGTTCATCTTTTTGTATGCATATATGTATGTATGTATGTATGTATGTATGTCATTTCTGATAGCGTCATCATGGATCATGAGTGCTTAATGCTAATTTTTATATGTATATATGTATGTCGTTGTATGATAGCATTATGATTGTTCCATGCTAATGACTATATATATGTATATATGTTGCTGTATGACATGGTTTTTAAGGATCAGTCATGCGGAGGTATGGTTTATTATACATGTGAATGACATGAATAGGTTTTTGGTCTTATGAGGAATCAAGTGGTAAGAGTAACTCTAACATATATATGATGTCAGTATCATGTGGACATGAATTGATATTATATTATTGTACTATGCCTATGTTTATGTTATGGATAGGTAATGCTGAGAGGTACATCAGCGAAGTGAGGATAGTGTGATCTGTGACATGCTAGGATAAGCATGGATAGTGGAAATACACTATAATCAAGGTTGCTTGTGGGATCAGTGTGTTGTCTATGGATGATCAATACTAATATTATGTATATGTTGTGCATGTTGTATATTCAGTAATTGTACCTATGTTAATGTGCACATGTAACACATGTAGTATTGTTTATATATGATGTTGTATGCCTGTTGTATTTATGGTGTTGTGTGTATATTGCATATGCAGTGCTATGTATAGATGGTGCTATGTACATGTTGGATATGCAGTGCTGTGTACATATCGTATTGTGCGCATGTTAGATATGCAGTGTTGTGTGCATATGGTGCTATATGCATGTTGGATATGCAGTGCTATGTACATATGGTGTTGTATGCATGTTGTACATATGGTGCTCTGTGCATTATTGTACACGTGGTGCTGTGTACATCTTGTACATGTGGTGTTGGGTGCAGGTAGTGCCATGTACATGTCGTGAATGTGATGCTATGTACATGTGGTGTCGTGTACATGTCATGTATGTGGTGCTGTGTACATGTGGTATTGTGTACACATTGTACATGTGGTGTGGTGTACAGTTGGAGTTGTGCACACATTGTGCAAGTGGTGCCGTGTACATGTGATGTTGTGGACACGTTGTGCAGGTAGTGTTGTGTATAGGTGGTATTGTGTACATGTTGTGAATATGGTACTAGTATACATGTGGTATTATGTGCATGTCATACATGCTGTGTTGTGGGCATGCGATACAATGTATGTGCATGGTGTAGTCATGGTATTGTGATATGTGTATTCATTGTGTTGTACTCTGTATATGTATATGTGTTGTTGTATTGTATACTGGGTGTAGGTGTATGTGTTGTATGTCAGTGTAGGCATATGTATTTCACATCGAGTGTAGGTGTATGTGTTGTATGCCAGTGTGGGTGCGTGTATTGTAGGGTGTTGTATGACGTATGTGGGTATACGTATTGTGATGTACACCATGTGTGTATGTGGTTGAAGAGAAGGCATTGGGTGCTTTCCGATTATGGAAACCAATGAAGAATAAGTATCAATATTTTATTTACGAAAAGAATAAAGGCAAAAGTAAGGACTGATGAAGGATAAGTATTGATATTTTATTTCAGTTCTATTATGCATGTGGTCTACGATTCTGACTTATGATGGTTACATGTGATTTATTATTATGGTTTATGATGATTGCATGTGATTCATGATTTTGACCTATGATGTTTGTGTTTTGAGCTAACAAGATGTGATATGTTTATAAATGATGATTTGATCAAACAACTAGTTTTATTAGCGTGACAGGAAGTAAACAAAAGTGCAAGTTTATTGATTGGATACCAATGAGGTATGGTTTGAATTTATTTCAATTTATTTTGAATCTAATGGAAATTATGTGCTTGTTACAGAAAAACATGAAATGACCAGTTGGGTGGTTGAAACCAACTACAAGAACTAGTAGCGTCAATAAAAGGATTTGAAACATACAACATTATGCTGGTAAAGCACTTCAAGAGGGGCCATTATGGGACATTGGTACCCAATAGTGTCCATTGATTTCCATGAGCATGTTATGACAGATATTATGGTTTTGAGGCAGGGATATGCCTTGGTTTTTGTATCTTCCAATGTGAGGAAGCCTTTCCAAGGGATGGATCACCCGAGATAGGGGATGCCAAGGAACTTGGAAGGTGAGTGACTGCATGGAAGGGGGTTACCAGATTTCCCGAGGGACTATGTAGTAGAGAAGGGAAGGTCAAAGATGGATTTTTTTTGGTCATTAGCACTACTAGATGGAATTAGATGCACATTTGGAGTGTGCACTGGAAAAATGAGACAAAAAATGTTCACTGAGGGTATAGTAGTGCAGGATTGTAGCATTAGACATTTTATGTACCATAATTCTAGAAGTGGATTATGGACTTCCTAGGAAGGAGGTGAATCCTAGTATTAGGTTTAGGGTGGAGGTGTGAGCCTCTAAATTCCCTTGTTGTTGATACAAGCATCATATCCTTTTATTTTACGGTTGGGTAAATGTATATATGTGATTTTTATTGGAAATACCGTAATGAGATGTGTTATAAAGCTCTGATGCACAATATTATTTTCATGATGATTTTTTCTTTTGAGCAGGTTATTCATTGTAAATACTGCACTGAGATGTGTTATAAAGCTCCATAGGCAGTATGCTTTATTTTCAGTGGTTTTCTAGTTGTAGGTTTCATTGAACATCGAGGATGGCGTTCCCCCAAGGGGGAGGGTTCTATAACAACCCTGCTGAAAATTACATGTAATAAAGTTAAAAATAATAACCATAGTTGACGAGACACTTATTCCCAACTGAATCTTGGGAAAAACATATTAGTGGGTGTTAATTTCTATTATTATGGCTAAAGGAAATTGGAAAAGGCAATGGAAAGGGCGTTGGAAAGGAAAAGAGGCATTATTTGTCATTTATTTATGAAAATAATGGAAAATAGGAGAAAGGAAAGGTGAAAGGTCACAGGTTGCACATGAGGAGGAAAATGATGGAAAATGATGGAAAATGAAGAAATTAGAGGCCTCATTGATAAAAATGCTTATGTGGATCAATTGGAAAGCTTTTGATCTAACCTTTTGTCAGTTCATTTTTTGGAGCTTTCTCATTAATCTCTCTCTCTTGGACACTTAAAGATTTCTTGGAGCACTTTGGCATTGGAGCAGGAAATACAAATAAATAAAGAAGAAGGAAGGAGCAAGCAAGGAAGAGTAGGATCAAGAAACTACAACAAGATTCTTTGCAGCTATTGATTTTCGTGTGTGATTTCCTTGCTAGATATGACATGCATGGTATTGCATGTGTCTCTTTTCTGTATTGGAATGGGTTTTTTCTAGGCATGACAATTTTTTCAGCCTGTCCTTTCCATTTTTGAATAGCATTGATGAGATGGGTTCTCATACTTCGGTTGAGCTGTATTGCTAGATTGGATTCGAAGTCGAGTGAGGTGGATATATGAATTGATATAAAACATGGCCTAGTAACCCTTGAACTAAACCGTGGGTTGCAGTAAATCCAGATAGTGTGTTGCCTTAGTGGGCCTAGGAATCCTTGCCTGTGAATGGTGGGATATAATATAAATACTAAAGGTGGGTTGCCTCGATTTAGGCCTTAGTGATCTGGGATGGATTTTGGTAAAGTCCGAGAAGTGGGTGCTCTCTATTTTGGCCTAGTAGTCCAGGGATGAGATGTACAATAAAGCCTGAATAGTATGTCTTGGTTTAGGGCATAGTGATCTCTGATTCAAACTATGGATTATTATAAAGCCTGAGAGACTAGGAGACATGAAAATTCCTCACAGTGTAGGTGAAGAACTCTAATAGCATTCATGATTGTTTGGTTATTTTTGGTTGGTTTTGAGTTTCACATTCATGCTTGGAATATGGCACGGAGGTGATTAGCTGAAGAGAGATTTGGATTAGCCAATCTATGGTTGGGTGGAATGTGGAAGTCCCATCTCCATTTGGTTTTCAAATTCAGTAATGAAGAGCTCATTCCTTTGGTATTTGGTAGGAAAATGTACTAGTTTATGTATGGATTTTATTGCTATTGTATCTAGTGTATTTTTGTAGTTATTGTGCTGGTTATAAGCATGTATTTGATAAGTGACAATGTATGGTTATATCCATGTTTTTACTTGTAAATGAATTCACAATGTATCTATGGTCAAATAGCTTGTATTGTAGCTAATGCTGTAAGGGAGAAATGCTTCTTAGCGATTCTTAGATAAATATGAGACTCCTATGTTTAAATATGATGTTTACACTTGTATATTCAATGTTTGTGATATTTTTGAAGAAATAAATGTCATGGATAGGAGGGGTCCAAATGATTTCTTGTTGATGTGATTCGTTTCATATCATTTTCCTATTGTTATTTATCATCCCTTAAGTTTTCATGAAGTTTTGGGAAGTGACCTGGGCTTTGGGCCTGAAAAGGTGGCTTGAATCTCGGATCCATAGAAATATAACTGAGTATTTGGGGCCCTAGCCGATGGCATGCAGTGTTATGCCTGTGGATATAGCTTCCTAGCCCCTGTAATGTAGTGTTATTCCTATGTCTATGGCTCAAATGGGGTCAAAATGTTAGTGTGACCCAAGGGTAAGAGGCCTGAATGGTTTGGTTACCTCCTGGGGTGTTTTGGTTGCTGCATAAGGTCTGTAGGTTGTGTTTTCCTTTAGTTCCAATTCCTTAAGGTCACATAGGAGGCTTAATCTCATTATAGTAGCATCTCGTCTCATGCTTACCTTGGTCGGATGGTTAATTGGGTAGATGTGGGAAGGGGGTGTGTAATATTCCGAAATTAGCTTGCAGCTAATTGGAATATTAAAGTTTTTCTTTTATCACCTATGAGTTGAATAAATGGGTAAGGAGGCCCATGCATAATAAAAACATGAATAAAAATCATCATAATGTGAAAGGAGATCATCACAGTAGCTGGATTTTACACTTGTGTGTTGGAACAGGGGCAAATGGATGAGGACAAAGTCAAGTTTGACTAAGTCAACATGCATGCATGAAGAAGAAGAGATCAACAATGTAACTAGTTCAGTCTGAACAAGGATCAACATAGACAGACATTTGAGAGCTGGATTGGAGGCACTTGAGTGTGAAAATGGATGAAGCATATTGAAGAGGTCAACCTTGACCAAATCAAACAACGTAGTATGGAGGAGTGGCCTTGATGAAGGTATAACGTAATTTTGGAAGGAGATTGCTCATGTGGAGTTGGAAACCCTAATGGGTGGGACCCAAGGTGAGGAGGCTCACAAAGTTTATAAGGAAGAGGATGGCAGCCATTTCGGGTTAGCTTGGATATTATTGATTTTTTTTGTTTAGACTATTTGGCATCCTCTTGCTGTTTAGCAGAGCTGCAGTGCTGTTTAGCACAAGGATCTCATGTTTAGGAATCCTTCTCCTTTCTTGAGAGGCCTCTTGAAGGAGTATTGTACTTTAGTTTTCCACACTCAGGCTTGAGACCAAGCATCCTCCTTCAGCCACAACATTATTTCTGTAGAGAATAGTGCTGTGTTGCAGAGTGTTGCAGTGGAAAGTCCCCAACACCACTTTCTGAGCTTATCTTTCAGAGGAGGGAGCTTCCCTTTCTTTGCAAGATCTGTAAAGAAGGTTTCTGAGCATCTTATACATCTTGGCATGTGTCCAAAGAATTATCCACCTTATAAAACGTAGTCACTGACAGAAAATGCGTCATTTTACTCAGTGTTTCAGTAGCAGGGGTTAAGCCCTAGTTTGTGAGCTTGTTCCTTGGAGGAAGGGCCAACCCTTCTCCTGGAAGGATTTGTAAAGCATTATTATTCTCTTTCTTGTATATTTTCAGCTACATATATATAGAGCTGCAGTATACTACATTTTCCAGATCTATAACTAGAGATCTGCTATTATGTACTTGTGCTTTCATGAAACCCTTGCCGGGTTATCTCTTTGATTTATAAAAGGAGGTAGATCTCCATTTTCATCCATGTTTTGATATAATAAACTCTAGATCTGATGTTTCATCATTTTACATCTGAAACCATCAGAAAATCATGCTGTATATACTTCAGTAGATTTCTGTTAAGTCATGGGATTTGGGCCTTTTTGAGCCATACCGGGGCCAGGAGGTTTGTTTAACTTAGCAAAAGAGATTTTTTTTTTTTCTGATTGTTTTTTGGGTGTGAGTCCCATATAGCATAAGGTGAAGGATCCCACCATTATTTTCCTCTATTGTTACGCAAATAGCTAGGAATGATGTTTTTGGAGCTTATTTTGCTACTTTTCCCCAACTTTTGGAGCATAAAATGGAGTATAAGTTGCTGCTATAACTTTAATTGATTTCTATGTGTTTTTAACACATCATATGAACTACCTCCAACTTTGGAACATCTAAGATGTTCTTATTGTTGTAGATTTTCCCTATTTTGGGATATTACAGTGGTATCAAAGGATGATCTTTGGCTCAACCTGTGAATTCCAGCTATCAAAAGGAGTGAGATAGAATTATGGAGAGGATGAGATTACTCTCATCAATTTTTAGATCTAATAAGGGCCTCTCCAAGGAGGTTAAATAGATGAAATAAGAAATATGTAATGAAACTCCAAGAGGGTTTCAAGGAGAAGAAAGCTGCAATGAGACCTCTAGAAGGTTTCAAGAGAAAGAAGAAGACCCATGCACTTCCTATTCTCATAGAGGAAGTGAAGAAGAAGAAGACCACTTAGAACATGAGATCTTGAGTGGATATTTGGCAGAGTACAAGTGTCAACCTAGAGATTTCAAAGAGACTCTCGGTCTTCCTCAGTTTATCCAATTGAAAGAATAAAGGAGGCCATATAGCAATAGGATGATAAGGGGCAATAGGTTTATATTGTCTACCTTCGATGGATCACCCTTATTTTTAGCAGAATATTGGGTGATGAAGTTAGAAGAATTTTTCCTACTACATCCAGTAGTGGAAAGAGAGGTTGTAGAGATCTCAACGTTTCACTTGGAGGGTAAGGCAAACACTTGGTGGTTCAGCCATGTGAGTCATGCAAGGGTATCTACTTTTGTAGATTTCACTCAAAGGGTGATCAGAAGATTTGAAAATGATAGATCAGAGAAGAAGGACTCCTCATCATCACTTGAGCAGTCTTTTATTAGCACTGTCACAACCGTGGAGGAGCAGCCTTCAACATCAGCAGTAGAGGGAGCCAACATAGTGGAAGAAAGAACTCTTGCAGCCATGCAAGGTGTTCTCAAATCCAAGAAAGGTATGATTGTATTTCCACTTTCTCTTATTGCAGAAAATCTTTTAGAAGATAGTGGAAATCTGCTATTGTTTGACCCAGGATCATCACTTACTACTAACCTAGAGTAGCAAGGCTGCACTGTGCTATCCAAGAGCAGCAGTGAAGAAATAAGGACCCATTCCTCATGGGAACATTCAGATGCCAGCTTCATTCAGGAAGCCATGAAGGAAGAGATGTCAAAGTGTAGACATCTTGAGATGAGAAACTTTTTCGCCTCTCTAGATGGCACTCTCTCAATCAACATGCCATAGCTCAAAGAGAGACTTCTACTTGCAGCAGATCCAAGACCTCATTGGTTTTGGAAGGCCATGCATGAGGAGGAGGTCTCATCAGGAGATCCCATTGGAGGTGCACTTCAAACATTTCATGAGGTGCAAATTTCTTCAAAGTTTGAGGAGGTTGGTGTCCTACCATGGGAGGATACCAAGTTTTTGCAGAATGAGATCCATCACCCACATTGGGATGAGTAGATGGAAGTATGGAGCAAGAGGTTTCCAAAACCCTTGCATATCTATGATATAGGCCAACAAGAAGCATGGCTGCGCTGGTTGCTTTTGGGTGAGTATGGAAACTCCCCAGAGGTCCATATTTCCTTATCTCATGCCTTATGTCTCAATGATAGGATGCATAAGAAAAATGCATGGTTGTTGTGGCTATTAAGAAGAGAGTTTGGACATCATATGTCAAATCTTATGTCCATGTATTTTCCTTTGTTTGAGATATGTCTGATATATTCACATGTATTTATCTTTGAGATGTATTTCATGTATGTACATTATTTTGGGAGGGAGGACAAATTCCACATGATGTATAAGGGAGTTGGTTTTTACTGTGTTGATGAGACATCTCACATGTCCTTCATTGTATTATTACTCCATGATTTGCATTTTGATAATGCAAGGAGGCAACAAGAGTCGTTGCTGCTGTGGTTTCTGGGTGTAAGTCCCATATAGCATAAGCTAAAGGATCCCACCATTATTTTCCTCTATTATTACGCAAATAGCTGGGAATAATGTTTTTGGAGCTTATTTTGCTACTTTTCCCCAACTTTTGGAGCATAAAATGGAGTATAAGTTGTTGCTATAAATTTAATTGATTTCTATGTGTTTTTAACACATCATATGAACTATCTCCAACTTTGGAACATCTAAGATGTTCTTATTGTTGTATATTTTCCCTATTTTGGGATATTATAGTGGTATCAAAGCATGATCTTTGGCTCAGCCTGTGAATTCCAGCTATCAGAAGGAGTGAGATTAGAATTATGGAGAGGATGAGATTACTCTCATCAATTTTCAGATCTAAGAAGGGCCTCTCCAAGGAGGTTAAACAGATGAAAGAAGAAAGATGTAATGAAACTCCAAGAGGGTTTCAAGGAGAATAAAGCTACAGTGAGAGCTCTCAAAGGTTTCAAGAGAAATAAGAAGACCCATGCACTTCATATTCTCATAGAGGAAGTGAAGAAGAAGAAGACCACTTAGAACATGAGATCCTGAGTGGATATTTGGCAGAGTACAAGTGTCAACCTAGAGCTTTCAAAGAGACTCTCAGTATTCCTCAGTTTATCCAACTGAAAGAAGAAAGGAGGCCATATAGCAATAGTATGATAAGGGGAAATAGGTTTCTATTGTCTACCTTCGATGGATCACCCTTATGTTCAACAGAATCTTGGGTGATGAAGTTAGAATCATTTTTCCTACTACATCCAGTAGTGGAAAGAGAGGCTGTAGAGATCTCAGCACTACACTTGGAGGGTAAGTCCAACACTTGGTGGTTAAAACATGTGAGTCATGCAAGGGTATCTAATTTTTTATATTTCACTCAAAGGGTGATAAGAGGATTTGACAGTGAGAGATCAAAGAAGAAGGAGTCCTCATCATCACTTGAGGAGTCTTTTATCAGCGTTGTCAGAACCTTGGAGGAGCAGCCTTCAAAATCAGCAGTAGAGGGAGCTAACATAGTGGAAGAAAGAACTCTTGCAGCCATGCAAGGTGTTCTCAAAGCCAAGAAAGGTATGATTGTATTTCCACTTTCTCTTATTGCAGAAAATCTTTCAGAAGATAGTGGAAATCTTCTGTTGTTTGACCCAGGATCATCACTTACTACTAACCTAGAGCAGCAAGGCTGCACTGTGCTATCCAAGAGCAGCAGTGAAGAAATAAGGACCCATTCCTCATGGGAACATTCAGATGCCAGCTTCATTCAGGAAGCCATGAAGGAAGAGATGTCAAAGGGTAGACATCTTGAGATGAGAAAATTTTTCTCCTCTCTAGATGGCACTCTCTCAATCAGCATGCCATAACTCAAAGAGACACTTCTACTTGCAGCAGATCCAAGACCTCATTGGTTTTGGAAGGCCATGCATGAGGAGGAGGTCTCATCAAGTGATCCCATTGGAGGTGCACTTCAAACATTTCATGAGGTGCAAAGTTCTTCAAAGTTTGATGAGGTTGGTGTCCTACCATGGGAGGATACCAAGTTTTTGCAGAATGAGATCCATCACCCACATTGGGATGAGTGGATGGAAGTATGGAGCAAGAGGTTTCCAAAACCCTTGCAGATCTATGATACAGGCCAACAAGAAGCATGGCTGCGTTGGTTGCTTTTGGGTGAGTATGGCCACTCCCTAGAGGTTCATATTTCCTTATCTCATGCCTTATGTCTCAATGATAGGATGCATAAGAAAAATGCATGGTTTTTGTGGATATTAAGAAGAGAGTTTGGACATCATATGTCAAATATTATATCCATGTATTTTCCTTTGTTTGAGATATGTCTCATATATTCACATGTATTTATGTTTGAGAAGTATTTCATGTATGTGCATTATTTTGGGAGGGAGGACAACTTCCACATGATGTATAAGGGAGCTGATTTGTACTGTGTTGATGAGACATCTCACATGTCCTTCATTGTATTATTGCTCCATGATTTGCATTTTGATAATGCAAGGAGGTAACAAGAGTCCTTGTTGCTGTGGTTTCTGGGTGTGAGTCCCATATAGCATAAGCTGAAGGATCCCACCATTATTTTCCTCTATTATTACGCAAATAGCTAGGAATAATGTTTTTGGAGCTTATTTTGCTACTTTTCCCCAACTTTTGGAGCATAAAATGGAGTATAAGTTGTTGCTATAACTTTAATTGATTTCTATGTGTTTTTAACACATCATATGAACTATCTCCAACTTTGGAACATCTAAGATGTTCTTATTGTTGTAGATTTTCCCTATTTTGGGATATTACAGTGGTATCAAAGCATGATCTTTGGCTCAACCTGTGAATTCTAGCTATCAGAAGGAGTGAGATTAGAATTATGGAGAGGATGAGATTACTCTCATCAATTTTCATATCTAAGAAGGGCCTCTCCAAGGAGGTTAAACAGATGAAAGAAGAAAGATGTAATGAAACTCCAAGAGGGTTTCAAGGAGAAGAAAGTTGCAGTTAGACCTCCAGAAGGTTTCAAGAGAAAGAAGAAGACCCATGCATTTCCTATTCTCATAGAGGAAGTGAAGAAGAAGAAGACCACTTAGAACATGAGATCCTGAGTGGATATTTGGCAGAGTACAAGTGTCAACCTAGAACTTTCAAAGAGACTCTCAGTCTTCCTTAGTTTATCCAACTGAAAGAAGAAAGGAGGCCATATAGCAATAGGATGATAAGGGGTAATAGGTTTCTATTGTCTACCTTCGATGGATCACCCTTATGTTCAGCAGAATATTGGGTGATGAAGTTAGAAGCATTTTTCCTACTACATCCAGTAGTGGAAATAGAGGCTGTAGAGATCTCAGTGCTGCACTTGGAGGGTAAGGCCAACACTTGGTGGTTCAGCCATGTGAGTCATGCAAGGGTATCTACTTTTGCAGATTTCACTCAAAGGGTGATCAGAATATTTGATAGTGAGAGATCAGAGAAGAAGGAGTCCTCATCATCACTTGAGGAGTCTTTTATCAGTGCTGTCACAACCTTGGAGGAGCAACCTTCAACATCAGTAGTAGAGGGAGCCAACATAGTGGAAGAAAGAACTCTTGTAGCCATGCAAGGTTTTCTCAAAGCCAAGAAAGGTATGATTGTATTTCCACTTTCTCTTATTGCAGAAAATATTTCAGAAGATAGTGTAAATCTGCTATTGTTTGACCTAGGATCATCACTTACTACTAACCTAGAGCAGCAAGTTTGCATTGCATTGTCCAAGAGCAGCATTGAAGAAATAAGGACCCATTCCTCATGGGAACATTCAGATGCCAGCTTCATTCAGGAAGCCATGAAGGAAGAGATGTCAAAGGGTAGACATCTTGAGATGAGAAAATTTTTCTCCTCTATAGATGGCACTCTCTCAATCAACAGGCCATAGCTCAAAGAGAGACTTCTACTTGCAGTAGATCCAAGACCTCATTGGTTTTGAAAGGCCATGCATGAGGAGTAGGTCTCATCAGGAGATCCCATTGGAGGTGCAGTTCAAACATTTCATGAGGTGAAAAGTTCTTCAAAGTTTGAAGAGGTTGGTGTCCTACCATGGGAGGATACCAAGTTTTTGCAGAATGAGATCCATCACCCACATTGGGATGAGTGGATGGAAGTATGGAGCAAGAGGTTTCCAAAACCCTTGTAGATCTATGATACAGGCCAACAAGAAGCATGGCTGCGCTGGTTGCTTTTGGGTGAGTATGGCCACTCCCCAGAGGTTCATATTTCCTTATCTCATGCTTTATGTCTCAATGATAGGATGCAATAAAAAATGCATGGTTGTTGTGGATATTAAGAAGAGAGTTTGGACATCATATGTCAAATCTTATGTCCATGTATTTTCCTTTGTTTGAGATATGTCTCATATATTCACATGTATTTATGTTTGAGATGTATTTCATGTATGTACATTATTTTGGGAGGGAGGAAAACCTCCACATGATGTATAAGGGAGTTGGTTTGTACTGTGTTGATAAGACATCTCACATGTCATTCATTGTATTATTGCTCCATGATTTGCATTTTGATAATGCAAGGAGGCAGCAAGAGTCCTTATTGTTGTGGTTTCTATTGGGATATTACAGTGGTAACTCATTATGTATGGATGATTGCTTGGGGATGGAGGATCCACATGGGAAGGATGTTTCCCAACACATTTTAGACTCCATGCCTTGAGAGGACCTCTAGACATCACATAGTTTTCTCCTTGAGTACTTCACTTTCCATGATAAGGGCCATTTGGGACATTTCACCAAATGCTGACTTGTGTGCTTTGGAGAAGCACTATGGAGTTCCATTGATGAGATGGAATCATGTTCCTTGGAGGAGTTCATCATATGATGATGCTACAGGAGGAGGGAAGGAGACTCTCTAGTTCAGTCCTTGCAGTTGTTTGAGGACAAGCAACATTTGGAAGGGGAGGATTGTAATATTCCAAAATTAGCTTGCAGCTAATTGGAATATTAAAGTTTTTCTTTTATCACCTATGAGTTGAATAAATAGGTAAGGAGGCCCATGCATAATAAACACATGAATAAAAATCATCATAATGTGAAAGGAGATTATCACAGTAGCTATATTTCACACTTGTGTGTGTGAACAGGGGCAAATGGATGAGGACAAAGTCAAGTTTGACTAAGTCAACATGCATGCATGAAGAAGAAGAGATCAGCAATGTAACTAGTTCAGTGTGAAAAAGGATCAACATAGACAGACATTTGAGATATGGATTGGAGGAACTTAAGTGTGAAAAGGGATGAAGCAGATTGAAGAGGTCAACCTTGACCAAATCAAACAACGCAGTATGGAGGAGTGGCCTTGATGAAGGTAAAACGTAATTTTGGAAGGAGATTGCTCATGTGGAGTTGGAAACCCTAATGGGTGGGAACCAAGGTGAGGAGGCTCACAAATTTTATAAGGAAGAGGATGGCAGCCATTTGGGGTTATCTTGGATATTATTGATTTTGTTTGTTTAGACTATTTGGCATCCTCTTGCTGTTTAGCAGAGCTGCAGTGCTGTTTAGCATAAGGATCTCCTGTTTAGGAATCCTTCTCCTTTCTTGAGAGGCCTCTTGAAGGAGTATTTTACTTCAATTTTCCACACTTAGGCTTGAGTCCAAGCATCCTCCTTCATCCACAACATTATTTCTGTAGAGAATAGTGCTGTGTTGCAGGGTGTTGCAGTGGAAAGTCCCCAACACCACTTTCTGAGCTTATCTTTCAGAGGAGGGAGCTTCCCTTTCTTTGAAAAATCTGTAAAGAAGGTTTTTGAGAATATTGTACATATTGGCATGTGGAAAAATCATTATCCACCTTCTACAACATAGTCATTGATAGAAAATACATCATTTTACTCAGTGTTACAGTAGTAGGGGTTAAACCCTAGTTTGTGAGCTTGTTCCTTGGAGGAAGGGCCAACCCTTCTCCTGGAAGGCTTTGTAAAGCATTATTCCATTCTTTCTTGTATATTTTCAGCTACATATATATAGAGTTGTAGTATACTACGTTTTTCAGATCTAGATCTATAGCTCTTCTATTATGTACTTGTGCTCTCATGAAACCCTTGCCGGGTTATCTCTTTGATGTATAAAAGGAGCTATATCTCCATTTTCCTCCATGTTTTGATATAATAAACTCTATATCTGATGTTGCATCATTTTACATCTAAGCCCTCATAAAATGACACTGTATATACTTCAGTATCTTTCTGTTGAGTTAAGTCATGGGATTTTGGCCTTTTTGAGCCATACCGAGACCGGGAGGTCTGTTTAACTTAGCAAAATAGATTTTTTTTTTTTCTGATTATTTTTTGGGTGTGAGCCCAATATAGCATAATATGAAGGATCCCACCATTATTTTCCTCTATTATTACACAGATAGCAGGGAATAACGTTTTTGGGGCTTATTTTTCTTTTTTTCCCCAAATTTTGGAGCAGAAAATGGAGTATAAGTTTCTGTTGTAACTTTAATTGATTGCTATGTATTTTTAGCACATCATATAAACTATATCCAACTTTGAAACATCTTAATATGTTCTTATTGTTGTATATTTTCCCTATTTTGGGATATTACAGGGTGTTACACTAAGGTGTTGAAGTTATGAAAAGAGGCTCACTGTAAGTCAATGTACCATTTTTATTCTGAAACAGTTAAATTTCATTGTAAAAGTCATAATATAATGGAATCATTGATTAATGAATTTGACGTGCACGAAAGATGATATGTCATGACATGGTTTGATAGGTCTTCTCCTGATTTTCCTTGAAATCTTAGAATGTCACTAGTAAACTTAGTAGAAATCTCCAACCAAAAGAAGAAATATTAAATAGGATCATTTTTTAGCCAAGAAAAATACGATAAATCTAAAGTTTTGAACAATAACTTCTAGTTGGTATATTGTTGTGAATATTGATTACCTTGCAGGATAAGTCCATTACCTGGAGGAGGGTTTCCATGATATCCTAGGATGTCCTAAGCAGTTGGGATTTGCATTTCTCCAGGATAAATAGGGTGAGTCATACCAAACTTTAGTTGAGACGAAATTTGATAAGTATGACCAGGGTATGGTTGAATCTAGAAAGGAGAATTTTCACCCATCTGCCCCAAGAAATATTCGAAACATATTTAAGAAGGATGGCTCCCAAAGGAATCAACTTTGATAAGGCTGAACTTGAAAATGTTGAGCTTGAAAGAACTGGTCCTAAAAAGGTTGGCCTTGATATGGTGTTTGCAAAGTTCCCATACCAATTTGTCCCAAAGGTATTTGAGGTATAGACTAGATCGTAGGACTAGCTTGATAGACAAATATACGAGGGATGGCTTGAGTAATTGGATGCACCGATACTTGAGGGGTAATCAGGAAAGAAGTTTGAGAAAATCCCAGGATGGGGGCTTGAGGTGTACTTGGTTGTTGAACAAATGTTTGTACAAAAAATTGGTTATGAGTGTGTGGACTTGTCATACTAGGTTGCTGACTTGGTTTCTGAACATATAGTTTTGGATTAACTTGAGAAATCCCTTGAAAATGATGCTGGAATTGAATCAGAATACCTTGAACATGTATTTGTTGAATAGGTTTTCCAGTGGGCTACACAGGTTGGTAAATTGGTACTCAACTTGCAAAGGTTGTTGAACAAACGAAGGGTTCCAAATGGTATTCATCCCTGCATAAGGAGTACCAAAAAAAGGTTGTGAAATAACAGGTCGACCTAAACTGGTTTAAGGTATCTGACCATAGTTTTGATAACTTCTGGTTAAAGGTTGTCCTTCAACCATAGGATATGAACCAACAAAAGGTTTCCGTCTTGGTGGAGGTGGTTTCCCCCCAGGAGAATTATAACCACCAGTTGGGTTAACTTGACGATTACCTACAATGCTTAAAATCATATTAATATACTGGTCTGATGTCAAACCTTGGGCAGTAGAAGTTGATATACCATCTGACATAGTAAAAATTTGAGATGAAGGAGAACCTCCTGAAAAATTCCCAGAAAGTGACTGATACCTAGGAGGAACTGACAAAACACCATATAACAATGATTCTGGAGAGCTTGAAAATATGGATGTATCAGAAGGAATACTTCCAGAAATCATTCCCAACATATTAAATCTGGGCACACAGTAATAAGGAGTTCTATAATGTGGAAGAACTTGACCTAAAAAAATCAAGGTGTGAGATACCAAGGATACATTTGAAAGGAAGCAAAAATAAGGTATGAAGAAACAATTTGTTCACCAGTAAAAATTGGAATACTTGGAGTTTATTCTTCCTCTTTTTTAGTAATATCTTCGATACTAATGAGACTAGGAGGTAGATTATCTCTAATAATGAGTTTTACTTTGGGTGAATACAGATCAAGAGTAGGGGCTAAAAAATCTAAACGAGACTTAGGTTTGAAAATTTCTGGCTCAGTAAGTTGTATATCTGAAACTTCTCCAACATCAGATTATGATCTAACAACTTTGGTAACTACTGGTCCAGATTGCATTAAGTCTGTTTCAAAATTATTGAGGTTGATTCACTTCAGTTTTAGATTATACATTGGTAGATGTTTCAGGTTGATCTGAAGTCCCAAATATTGTTGTTTTGGACATTTCTACCTTAATTTTTTCCAATTGACTCCATGTGTACTCAGGGGGTTTACCTTGCATTCTCCATGAATGTCTTGGTAAGTTAACCATGATGAATTTTAATTAAGAATCTAAAAAATATAAAAAATTGCATCTAAGGCCTTTAAAAATTAAAATCAAACAAATAACACACTGTAAAAAATCTAGGAATCAAACCACAAAAACAACCTTTTCACAATGAAATCACTAGTTGGTGATGAAATCCAATGTCACAGAAATCAAGGTGAAAAACATATATAGATAGAGCGGATGGAACTAGTTTCCCTGACAACCTGCTTAAAGAAACAATCTAGTGAAGGTAACTCCACTTATACCATATATAGTGAATATTACCCTTCTAATGGTCCAAGTGAGTCTAGTCAACGTATGTTCCAAGTACAATAGAGACCTTCCCTCCATTGTTGCCTCAGAAAATAGCCCTAATATTATGGTCACTAAGGTGACCAGCTAGAACAATTCAACCTGGGGGGACAGTCGCATATCAAAAGTACATGCAAGGGAAGAGTAACAAAGTTGAATCTTCTTGAAAGTTCCTCAACATGGATAATATGAGGTTTATGTCCAAGTGACCCCAAGTACCTTTCGACACTGTTTATAATGCATGAAAACCACTCTACCGTAACCAATGAAGTGGGTACGATCACTTCACTAGGTCCGATATGATCTTGTGCTTGAATCCCTTGTAAGAGGAGCTTTCCAGAGGAAAAATGTAATAAATGGATTTTCTCCCAACCACAAGATTCTACTGTTTGTTTATAGATTTGGAAGGTTAACTCACTTCCCTATTACAAAGCCCTACAACCTTATCTATGTAGGTGTAAAGAGCCCTAAAAATGGAAAAATTATAATCAATTTTAATAATGATGTGTTATTAAGCTGTTGTTTACTCAGTAGGCAATGGGCGTGAAACTAATGATACTCTGACCGGACTTAAAAACTCGAATGCAATCAAATATGAAATTGTAACCTTTTCATTCAATGAATTCTTAGTTATGGGAGAGTAAGAGTCTTTTTGATTTTCAAATAAAATGCAAAAAATTGGGTCCAATAACATTATTTTCCACAAAATGCCAATTTCAATTTGAAACAATTCAATTGTAGAAATTAAATAAAAATTTCAGTTCACTTAACAAGTCAAATAACCATAAAATGTCCTTTTACAAGCAATCACTCACAATTCTTCAAAATACATGGAGAAATAAATAAAAATTTGAAATTAATTTGTACTAATGAATGACATTAATTTAATAATGACTACAATGTATATATGAACAATCTTCAATACTATAAAAGGAATGGTTTTCATTTTACATTCAACAAAAGAAGTAATTGTCACAAAACACTAAAATTTTAAGAAAACCCTAACTTCACTAATCTAGAATATATTACACAAATAAGAAAAATATTCACTAAATCTCGTATGTTTGCAAGAAAAAAGACATGTAGACATCAATCTAACAACAACCAATCTATTTTTTGATAAATCAACAAGAAACCAGTCGAAACCCTACCCTAATTTGTGAAAACGAACAATTTATCAAATATATTGCTTAACAACACTCAAACAAACTCAAAAATATTAATAGGAGGTCAAGACGTGTAAAAAATCTTTCAAAAACCAAAATTCAGACTTTTATTAGAGGAAAATCTACTTTTAAAAAAATTCACAGGATGTGCATAGGCAAACAACTCAATTAAGTGTGCATGCACTCTATTGATAAAGAAAAACAACCCAGATCTACACTCTGTTGCTGAACAAAAACCCAGAACAAGAAAATTAAACAAAAAATAAAAAACCAGGAAAAAAAAATAAAAATCTAAAGGATACCTAACTTGACAAGAGTCAGACTAGGCTATCAAAAAGGATCGAAAATAAAAATCAAGGTAAAGGAAGAGAACATAAACGATCCCTATTATGGTCGCTAATTTGTTATATTTGGACTAATCTCTCTTGAAGACAAGAACAATCTCCCTAGATTTCCAAAAAAACCTAGTAACAAGAAGAAAATCAAATTACTCTTTCCCTAAATCTATCTTGAATGAATCATAAATCTAAAAGGAGAGGAAATGATATCCATACCTTATTGCGAAATTCTTGATGAAGATCCTCACTATGCCTTGCTGCAACTCTTCACTACGTGAAGCATACTTGCACACATAGAAACCAAAGGATCAAAGGCATATGCAACATAGATAATTCAAAGCATCAAATTAATGATTAAGGATATTAGTAACCAACATCATTTCAATGGATAAACTAACAAAAACAAAAATAATAATTTAGAGCCATTAAATAATATAGTGAGAAAAAGATATCAATTGTATTAATTTAGAGATGTATAAGAGTCTTACAACCTTTGCTTTGATGTTGTGAAGCTCCTCCCATAAGTCTACAATCATTTCCTTGGATGATAAGCTCTCAAGCCTAATTTGATCAACATAAGACTATCTTCAATAACCTCCTCCAACCCTCTAGCCTGTAGTTAATTTATAGGCAAAGAGGAGGAAGTTCTAGATCGACATCAAAAGGGTGAGATCCACTTAAGGTGGGATTAGGGTTCCTTGAAAAATGGAAGTTATCTCCATGAAGGGAGGGGCTAGGATCGAATAGGATCGACCTAAAAGCTTTCAATTGTGATATATTCTCCCAATAAGGCTTCTAGAATTAACTTTTTATTTTTACTTTTTGTTGAGTCATGTGCATCGTCCAGAGTGTAATACATAGTGCAATTCTGTGCAAGTACAAATGGTAGGAACTGCACATGTTCAAAAACTGGATACGAAAGCGTGCAAATCGTTAGAAAGAAGGTTTTTAGACTTATAACCTAGAACTCTTGCTTTCTTCAAGGTGATTAAGTTGTTGACTTGCAAGGGAGTTCTTTCGAACGCATGAATTGGATGGAAAAAGATCCATTCTAATGGTTAGTTTTCATGGTGACAAAATGATGTGTAACAAATGGATTACGGTTAGGGTTTTAAGGGATTACTTAAGGGGAATGGGGTTAAGGTGTTAAGGTTTAGGGGGATAGGGTCTAAGGGGTTAGGGGTTAGGCCAGAATAAATGGTTATGGCCGGTTAGTGGTTTAGAGGTTAGGGGTGGGTTAACAGGTAGGGATTAGAGGGAAAGTTACCATCGACTTAAAAGCTTGCCTGGTCACCAAGTAAAATAAAGGAAGAATATGACATGATGATGAAGGTGAAATAAGAATAGTTTATTTTTTCTAGTTGTGACTATTTATCTCATAAAGTGCCTCTCTTTCTAGATTTCAAGAAAAGTAACCATTTTTCCTAAACTGTTTCAACATATTCCATAAACATCTTGATAAATTACACAAGCTTCATTATCGATTCGTTTGTTTTGTTTCTCACTCTCACCTAAGTTGATTGCTCTATCTAGACTACCAAATACTAAGTACCCCTTACGCTTGGATGTCAATAGCATTTTAACTCATAATGCGTTAACCCCTAATCCCTCAACTCTGAACCCATTATAAATTAAACCATGGTCTCCATTTATTGGGGTCGAGGAAAGTTTCCATTGAAACCAAATTTGTAGCCTCCAAGTGAAATCAATAAAGAATATGACATAATGATGAAGGTGCAATAAGAATAGGTTATTTTTACTGGTTGTGAGTATATATATCACAAAGTATATCTCTTTCTAAATGTCATTAAAACTACCAATTTCCTGTATTTTTTCATCATTTTCATAAACATATTGATAAATTTGACAAGCTGCATCATTGATTTATTGTCTTTTCTCTCACTTTCAGCTAAGCTATCTTTTTCATTGTCTTTTTTTTCCTATATTGTATTTTTAAAATTTTGTATCATTCAAGTATTTGCTAAATACACTAATATTACTTGATTTCTTTTAATTATAAAGAAATAACTCCCTAGGGCACTAGCCATGGATCATAATGATGCGGATGTTATACAAGTGCATGTTTAGGAGTATGGAGTGAATATTGAAGATCAAGTTAATGATCCTATGGACGAATATGATGATGATAATAACATAGTTGAAGAAAAGGGGACACATATATTGATCCATGGAACATTTAATAATGTTGGAATGGATGATGATGAGGACCAAGTAGATGGTGTTTTTGATAGACCTGTAATTAAGAAGGAAACTTAACCTCTTTATGAAGGGTCAAAAACAAGTCTTCTCTTTACTATATTTCCACTAGTGAACTTAAAGATTATGAATGGTTTGTAAGAAACTTGCATCATACAACTCCTAAGGTATGTAATGTATTTTATGACGTTTAATAATTGATGATATTAAAGGTTTTTGTTTTTCCTCTATTTTTAATGTTAATTGATCATATGAAAAATTTGGATGTAATATGTATTATAAATATTCTTTATATTAAGTAGTATTGATTTTTTAATTATGTTTTAGATTGTTAGGGGAATTTATGGTACCATCGTCAAATGTTTTACCTTTGCAGATACCGATGTCTACATTCCAATGAAAGATATTGGAATGGAGTATAAAGCCATTCGTGGATGTCCTAATGACCATATTATATATTATGGAGAGCATGCATTGAAAGAAGAATGCCCAAAATGTCAAATTACTAGATATTGAATTGATCAAGCAACAAAAAATGTGCCTTGCAATGTTCTTCATTATATTCCAATAATCCATGTTTGCGGCCATTATTCAAGTGCAAAAGCATAACACAATTTATGTATTACCTTGCAAAGAACATAGGTAAAGATGGTGTTCATTGAATTCCTGCAGATGGATCTGAATTTAAGAAAATAGAGGATATATGGCAACATTTTAAAGATGAGCCTTGTAATCTTAGGCTTTCATTGGCAGTTGAAAATGTCAATCCATTTGACAATATTAGATATAATTACTCATTGTGGCATGCTTTTGTTATCAAAAATAAAATTCCTTTGTGGATGTCAATAAAGAGGGAGCACATAATACTAGTAATGATTGTTACAGGTATTTTTTTTTTAGAATAATTTTTTTCTTTCAAAAGGATAACATCTCAAATATTTTATAATAGTTAAATTAGGTATTGGGGAATTGAGAGTGATATGGGTGGGTGTGGGGGGGGGGGAGGGGACATGAGCTTCCACCTACACGTGGTTGGCCTCATTCAGTAGAGAATATATTATTCTTGAAACCAAGAGAAGCTCATTCAGGTTTATACCATCATCCCCAATGGGTTGAGTACTTGTCATAAAATTAACTTAATTTTCTATTGAGAGGTCATGAGTTCAATTCTCTTGAAACTATCGGGGTAAAATTAATTTAACATATAGAAATTAGTGTAAATTATACTTTAATTAATTGACCACATAGAGGGGGTTGTGAATGTGGCTAACATTGATTTTTATTTATTTTTTCCAGTTTGTGCTTGTATGCACTGAAATTTGACATGGTTCTAGTAAATGCATGTGTTGAAAACATGGGAGGGTTCCGAAACTCAAATATGACTCACACAAATAATTCGATAAAAATTGTAACATAAATGTCGAGGAGATGAAATTATGTGGGTAACAATATGTGATCACATAAGAAACATTCCTAACAACTACTAGAAGAAATACCAATCATCATCACATGGCTGTCTTGAATCCTAAAATTCTCCATTTTAATAATAGTGGAACACCAACACAATATTGAAGTGAAATTAAAGGCTAGTGCCTATGAAAAGATTTAACAACAAGAATTTTGTTAGCCCTCTTATCCTAATCTTGTCTCCTCCTCATTGAAAATACGCCTTAGGTTTATGGTTTAATTGATCAACCTAAATTTTTGGGGATAATCATTTAACCTAATATCCACTCTATATTTTAATTTATAATGCATACTCCCCTTGAACCCTTTAACTCTATAACATTAGTAACATATGGTATCTAAAAATTAGTAATTTCCCACACCTCTAGCTCGCATAATACATATAATCCTGATAACTCCTGAACCCATAAGCCCCAAACTCTTTATAACCTAATATAAATATACAACCCACAATATTGAAAATTTAACCGTTAAAGACTCTATCTAATAATATAACATTTAATGCACCTATTACTTGATACTTATAATCACTCTTCACTCTCTCTCTCTCTCTCTCTCTCTCTCTCTCTCTCTCTCTATATATATATATATATATATATATATGTATATATATTTGATAACTACTAACACCCATAATTCATTCCAAATTATAACCTTTATAGTCCCTATCCACTTCAACACTTATTACATATAATTATTAAGACCCATTACCCATTTTGTAACAATTAAACCCCTTAAAAATCAACATATAGTGTATAGAAACTCACACACGACATTTTGCTTTTAATTGGTAAAAGGAGAATTTTACATCGCTCTAGCAATAAAGTACTTTTGCTCGGCAACACAACTATTCCTTTGATAGCCACACGGTCTTGAGGATGTGAAATGTCACCATCCGGGACCACTTGGCATACTTGGATAGGAAGATTATCCACTTAGTACTTCCAAGGACAATCAACATGGAGCCACCTTGAGGATCAAATGCAACATACAAAGGAATCCCCCCTCCACTCTTGTGTCACTATCCATCTTGGGCCAAGAGAAGAGGGAGGAATTAAAAAAATGTCTATATAAGCCAACCTTTGGAAGAATAATACTAGACAAACTGTTATTCTGGCAAAATTGCTTCATAGAAAACCGATTTGCATAGTCCAACATTAGAGGGATTGGATGGATTCATATGTTGGCCAACCAACATCTCAGTCTGAGAGAGAGAGGTCCAGAATTTGATCTTGATCTACCATCCTTTGAGAGAGGGAAGAGATGCTTGCAGGAAATCGAGGGAAGGATACCTCCTTGTTTTGGGTATTTTAGCTCCATAGCTCAAAGGAACCTCTTTAACTGTTTAGCACTGTAGCATCCATATTGATAAATAAGTGTATTTCATACACCCTTGGTCCAAATACACTACCACTGGAATGATGACTCCACTGGATTCTTTCTTTTTGAGTTAATGGTTGTTGTTGCAGGTCCTTCTTCCTACTCAATTTGCTACAAACCACCCCTACATTCTCTCTACATCTCCAATCACACTCAATGAAATTTTTTTCACAATAGAGAGGGAAATTTTTCTTCAATTTTCCCGACACTGCGCTTTTTGGTCCGACAGATGCGTGCTCCATGCCTGTGGGAAGTTAACGCACGTGGTAGGCCAACAAGAAATTTTTTTTCTACTTTTTTCCATTTTTAAGGTCATTGGAAACCCCTAATAATTTTCCATCACTTTGTCTCTGTATTTCACTACTATTAGGACACTTAGGTGTTATGATTAACCTCAAATTAGCTCAGAAACTAGGTAGTTTTAATTTTAGTATTTTATTTTGCAAATTACACATAGTTTAAATAGGGAACAAGTAAGTGGCCTTAAATCCATATATGTTTTCTGAACAAATTATTTTCTGATAAAAGATACAAAACACATATCTTAATTAGTAAAGAGTAAGTGGCCCATATATCCACATATTTTTTTCTAGTTCAAGTTTGTCAAATTTTTGTATTAGATTAGTTCAATTTTGCATTAAGATTTTGGGCTAGAATCAATTTGTCAACAAAGAAAGTAAGTAATCTCTGCCACCCATTCACCTCTCAGTGAGCCTGAGTACACATATGATGCTTTCCTAAGACAATTTTCCATCTCCCTATAGGGAAAACATAGTTTAATTATGCAAGGTGTAATCAGCCCATCATCATCCCATCATTTCAATTTTTGCAAGGAACTATCACACATAGCGTAATTAGAAAAAGAATGTAAAGGATCATCACATATCCACATCTACTAACACTTGTGATTGTTCACTCCAAAGCACACACGAAGCATAGATAAGCATTAGACCATAAGGAACCCAATGTTTTGGGACGTTTTTTCTATTCTTACGGTTACTTCACCAAACCATACCATAAGAAACATTGAGACTCTAAAAATAATCATTAACTAAACTCACTAAATTCTCCCCACAAGGGCCACATAAGAAATTATAGTTCAGGATAGGACCATTGGGGGCAGGTATCCAATAAACCGCCATGGTCATAATACATTCTGGAACATAGATGCTGACATCTTAGGGAGCTTCAAAACCATCTATACGCCCACACAACGAATACCCGAGCATTACAAGGACCCATTTCAGAGGGGTTCAAGCTTAGGCCCAGTGCGTGTGGTACTATTTGGGGCTACCTAACCCATCTAGTGCTTGGTACTGGTAACCGATTATCAAGAAGATCATGACTCGAATGCTCATGTGGGACGACGATACTTTAGTGGCAAAAACTAGGGCATCCTTCCCTATAGGTTACGGTGCAGGTAGCACTCAATCCTCATTCTATTACCTTGGTTGATTCTTCGGCTGCTGGAAGGCATCTCCAGTTCTTTCAAGATGTTGGCCCCAATACCCATCAGAAGATATATTCATAATACCTAGTTACATTGAGAGTGTAAGGATGATTAGGTCCATATAGGCTTTTGGTATCATACACAAAAGAAACAAAACCTCATTTTTTCTTGATTGATCACAGAGTGTAACGTTAAAGAGAAAAATCACCTTTTCATTTTTCGCTTTGTGTTATGCATGTGATTATATTTTTTCTTTGATAGAAACCATCCTATCTCCAAAATAAAAAAAGGTCACACTAATTGACATCATAGGGGACCCAATAGAACCCCGCAAATCTAGGCGTTTCTTAAATACCCCCCCCCATTAAAGGGAGGAGTGTCAGCCCTCCCACCAGTCAGGCACAAAGGACATCACGCTGCTGCCATTATGAGAACATCCTTTATCGGGGCATCTTTGATTGGAAACCCCCAAGGGTCACCAATGACAACACTAGTGGAAATCCCAACATGGTCGCCACACTCAACTCCTCTGATGAACCCTCGAGGTCAAAAGGAAGCTACCCCTCTGAGTAGTCAACAAAATATCCATCAGGGTATGCCATAGGGTAACATTCCCTAGGCACCTCCCCTGAACTAGCATATTCAAATATGTTGAGATTGCAACAAGATGATGAGCTTAGTGGAAAGGAGTCGCCTTCACTAAGTGGGCCTACAGGCTATTTTTGGTGCAAAGTCTATTTTTAGACTATGTCTATTTTTAGACATATGGATTATGCTCTATGAGTTGTAGGATGCTATTTGTGGATGGTTGGTCAAGTCGGAAAAAATAGATGGACTTCTATTTTTAGACATACTGGGCGGAATCTATTTTTAGATTGCCAGTCTAAAAATAGATATGTCGAATATTATTAGCTCTTAATAATATTTAGACTATAAACATTATCTTATTCTCTTGGAGCACTTCAGTTAAGTGCGCAGATGTGGCACAGGAGCTGACAGAAGGAATTACGCTATTCCTGAGGGTTAAGTGGAGCTATTGCATGGATACTTCAGTTAGAACTCATGTGACAGAGTTTGGTGGAGTTGATTGAGGAAGTTAGTGGAGTTGTATTCAATTTAACTAATCTAAACATAGTTGAGCTATTTGTATTCAGTTTAACTGATTGATACAATTAGTGAGAGTGGTGTGAATTAATTGTTAATTAATTCACTAATTATAAACTCATTAATCAACTAAAGAATACATCAGTTAACTTCAGTGCATGGACAGTTTCAGTGGAGACCAGTGCAGAAATAGGTGAAAGAGCAGGTTAACTATCAGTTGTGACTATACTGTTGCTATTTGCAACACACATATAGGTGGAGAAGCCCATGAGGATTGCGCAGTACAAGCCAGGTGGTTTATCTATTTAATGAAGCCATCCCATAGCATTGATTACGCAATAGAGGCTGGCTATCAAGTGGAAAAAGATTGGAGCATGTGTTTTGCTAGATCTAGCTTGATAGTGTGTAGCAATTGAGGGTGTGCAAGAGAGCTTGTGAGGAGCTTTTGTACTATGATTGTTACATGATCTCCATGACATATAATATACAGATAGTTGGGGTTTTCAGCTTTAAGCTTTCCCATTAAATACCGTGTTCATATGTGTGATTGTTTGTGGTTTTAATGTATGCATGCAATTGATTTTATTTCCGCATGTGATGATCAATGGTAGAAGAGATTCTGTATTATGCATGAAGCTAAAATAGTGTGTGATCAGGAGAATCTTGGTGAATAATATATCAGTTATTCAAATTTATGCATGGTATTAGAGCTATATTGATCATTGGAGCAATTGCAAAACATTGAAGTGGTTGAGTTTTGTGCTAGTGGAATTCGAATTTGCAGCAGTGTTTTCTTGGTGTCGAAGTTGAGATGTCTTTCAACGGATTGCGATTGGAGTATGCCCTTGAGGGCAGCTTGAATTATATTTCATGGAAGGACAGGATGGAGGTGGTGCTAGATGACAATGGGTTGAAGGAGTTCATAGATGCAGAAATTCCAAAGCCTACTTCTACTGATGCTGCCGTACTTGACGCATGGCAAAAGAAGACAGAAAAGTGTCGAAGGATTCTATTGGAGGGCGTGAAGGATCACATAGTGTCCACTCTTCACGGTAAAGCTTCTCCATTCTTGATGTGGAAAGCTTTGGCAGATTTATTTCAAAGCAAGAGCGACCAGAGGAAGTTGGTGTTCAACGATAAACTTAGGAACATAAAAATGGAGAAAGGCGATAGTATGCCCAAGTACCTCACGAAGTTCATCCAATGTAGGGATGAGATGGGAAGTGTGGGGGTGACTATATATGGCGAGGAATTGGTGAGCTTGGCTCTCCTTGGGCTTCTGAAGAGTTCGCATTCCTATCAGGACTCTGTCAATGGTTGGGAGAAATTTCTAGGATGGGAGCAACTTTGGTTGGATCTTGTGCAAGAGGAGATAAGGTGAAGTACCAGGGATGGATCTTCATCAAAGAACTTTAATGAAGAAAATTGCGCTTTGGCATCCAAAGCAAGGAAGGGGAAGAGCAAGAAAGCTTCTCAATCCGGTGGGAAAGGCAAGAAGCAAGACATGTCCAAGGTGAAGTGCTTTCATTGTCACCAACACGAACATTACACGACAAATTGTCCACAGAAGAAGAAAAATAAGCAGACTGCTGGGAATGCAGTTGGAGAGGCCTTAGCCTTGCAGTTTGAGCTGGATTTTTCACTGATTTCATGCTTGGTCTCAAGTGTGACGGGTTCAGTGTGGTTTCTTGAAAATGGTGCATCTTTTCACATGACAGGAGATCGAAATTTGTTTACTGATTTGGATGAGAAAGATCTTGGAGTGCACATCGAGATGGGCAATGATGGTAGATACAAGTATAATGGCATCAGCTACAATTTCCTTTGAGAGGGATTTCGTAAACCCTTCATATTGAAGAAGTGATGTGAATGTTCCAGGATTGAAGAAGAATCTTATCTCCTCGTGGCGATGTTTAGAAGAAAAAGGGATATGATGTTGTCTTTTAGCAAGGGAAAGGCTTTCCTCCGGCAAAGCATAACCGTGAGACCCGAAGGATAGGGCTGAGTTAAGAACCTTATAAATTGTGGTGTAGTTTCGCTACGCAACAATGTAAGGTGCAAGGCGTAAGGAGTGGTGAGTCGGGATGAGGGTGAATTGTGGCACAGGAGATTGGGCCATCTTCACCATGGCGCTTTGAAAATTTTGCAGCAGATTTCTATCGGGCTTCCCAAAGGTACACTTGCGTAGTCAGATCAGTGCAAGGGATGTACTTTGGGAAAACTTGTGAAGACCACTTTTCATGAGAAGGATAGTCGCACCACGATCCTTGAGAGAATCGTACGTGTGTGTGGACATTTCGCAGCTTCGATAGCAAAGCACAGGCTATAGATATTTGTCGATGATTTTTCTCATAGAGGCCGGATCTTCTTCATGGAAGAGCGAGACATACTCAAAGTTCTCGTGGGAGTTCATGACCATTGAGAAAGAATCGGGGAAGCAGGTGAAGGCTCTAAGGAGCGGAAATGGTGGTGAATTCATCTCTGGCGAATTCAAGGACTTTTGCAGTGCAGAAGGAATTCGAAGAGAGCTCATAGCACCTCATAACCCACAGCAGAACGGGGTTGCTGAGCGGAAGAACAGAACGATCATGGGTGTTGCACAGGCGATGTTGCATGATCAGGGCCTACCCATTCACTTGTGGGTGGAGGCATGCAATACTGCAGTATATGTGCAGAACCGTTGTCCTCACAAGATACTTGGCATGAGTACACCCGAGGAGGCGTTTTCTGGTAAGAAGCCTGATATTTCCCATTTGAGGATTTTTGGTTCACCTGTTTAAATTCATGTGACGAAGGATGCCAGGAAGAAGCTGGAGCCGACTGCAGAGGTTGGGATATTTGTGGGGTACACCGATACACCCCACAACTATTGTGTGTATTTTCCAGACAGTCGCAAGACTGTTGTGCGACGGGATATCAAATTTCATGAGGAGAAAGCCATGAAGTGTTCACTTGAGAGGGAGCCACACTTGCATGCAGATGAGGAGATATTAGTTCCTAAGGATGAGTCTCAGGATGTGGATCAGCCACAAGATGAGGTTCATGGAGGGAAGAGACCACTGTGCAGCGCCAACCATCGGAGGGAGAAAGCGTTAATTACGTGTTTGTTTCGACCGGCTCAATATGCAGAGAAGGTTGTAGGAGCAGCTACATCACAGCGTGGACAGAGACAGTCACCTGACCAGTATACTAGATACATGGCTCTTATGAGTAAGTGTATCGTGACAGAGCCACCCTCTTTTGAGGAAGCCGTGGAGGACCTCGCATGGGTAGATGCCATGGTGGAAGAGTATGATTCGATTGTCAGAAACAGTGCATGGGAGATTGTCCTGAGGCCAGAAGGGAAATCAGTGGTGGGTTCGAGATGGATCTACAAAGTGAAGCAGGTAGCTGACGTAAGTGTGGAGAAGTACAAGGCAAGATTTGTTGCTCGAGGCTTTTCACAGATAGAGGGGATCGATTATGAGACCTTTGCACCTGTCGCAAGGTATTCTTCCATATGGATGATTCTTTCTCTCTCAGCGCAGATGGGGTGGCACATTCATCAGATGGATGTGAAGACTGCATTCCTCAATGGAGTCATTGAGGAGGAGGTGTACATAGAGCAGCCCGAAGGTTTCGAGATCTTCAGCAGCGAGTCGCATGTGTGCAAGCTCAAGAGAGCGCTGTATGGGTTGAAACAAGCACCTCGTGCTTGGTACACATGGATAGACAGTTATTTCACCGGACTTGGTTTCTCCAAGAGTGAGGCGGATCCTAACCTATACCAGATTGTGGTGGAGGGTAAATTGCTGATCATTGTACTTTATGTAGATGATTTGATTTTGACAGGTGATGAGCTGTTGATACTCTCATGCAAGGAGGATCTTGCAAAAGAGTTTGAGATGAAGGACTTGGGCCTCCTTCATTATTTCCCGGGATTGGAAATTTGGCAGCGTAGTGATGGACTGTTTGTTTCTCAGGGTAAGTATGCCCGGGAGATACTGGAGAAGTTCAACATGCATGGCTGCAAGCCTGTTGATACTCCTCTTCTTGGTGGTTGGAGGAAGGAGGATGCTACTTCAGCGGAGGTAGTGGATGCCACTGTTTATCGACAGTTGGTGGGGTCGCTTATGTATCTGGTCAATACACGACCCGACATATGCTATGTTGTTAACCATCTTTCACAAGCTATGGTTAAGCCTACCAAGCTCTTTTGGAAGGCAGGCAAGCATGTATTGAGATATCTCAGAGGCACATCGGGATATGGATCATGGTACAGACAGGAGGATGAGTTGAGGCGGCATGGCTTCACGGATCGGTATCATCATATCAGAGATTGTGTGCAGCGGAAGATCATGTTACTTTCATACATTCCTACGGAGGATCAGGATGCTGATATCTTGACGAAGGCGCTCACCAGGAGAAAATTCGAATACCACAAGGGCAGGATAGGGGTTGCAGATAATCCATATCTTGTTGAGAGGGAGTGTTGAGATTGCAACAAGATGATGAGCTTAGTGGAAAGGAGTCGCCTTCACTAAGTGGGCCCGCAGGCTATTTTTGGCGCAAAGTCTATTTTTAGACATATGGATCATGTTCTATGAGTTGCAGGATGCTATTTGTGAATGGTTGGTCAAGTCGGAAAAAATAGATGGACTTCTATTTTTAGACATATTGGGCGGAATCTATTTTTAGATTGCCAGTCTAAAAATAGATATGTCGAATATTATTAGCTCTTAATAATATTTGGACTATAAACATTATCTTATTCTCTCGGAGCACTTCAGTTAAGTGCACAGATGTGGCACAGGAGCTGACAGAAGGAATTACGCTATTCCTGAGGGTTAAGTGGAGCTATTGCATGGATACTTCAGTTAGAACTCATGTGACATAGTTTGGTGGAGTTGATTGAGGAAGTTAATGGAGTTGTGTTCAGTTTAACTAATCTAAACATAGTTGAGCTATTTGTATTCAGTTTAACTAATTGATACAATTAGTGAGAGTGGTGTGAATTAATTATTAATTAATTCACTAATTATAAACTCATTAATCAACTAAAGAATGTATCAGTTAACTTCAGTGCATGGACAGTTTCAGTGGAGACCAGTGCAGAGATAGGTGAAAGAGCAGGTTAACTATCAGTTGTGACTATACAGTTGCTATTTGCAACACACAGATAGGTGGAGAAGCCCATGAGGATTGCGCAGTACAATCCAAGTGGTTTATGTTATTTAATGAGCCATCCCATAGCATTGAAAATGCAATAGAGGCTGGCTATCAAGTGGCAAAAGATTGGAGCATGTGTTTTGCTAGATCTAGCTTGATAGTGTGTAGCAATTGAGGGTGTGCATGAGAGCT
Source organism: Pinus albicaulis (assembly GCA_034641835.2). Taxonomy (NCBI): domain Eukaryota; kingdom Viridiplantae; phylum Streptophyta; class Pinopsida; order Pinales; family Pinaceae; genus Pinus; species Pinus albicaulis. The sequence continues at coordinate 817,162,692 of CM076577.1, forward strand.
TGTGAGGAGCTTTTGTACTATGATTGTTACATGATCTCCATGACATATAATATACAGATAGTTGGGGTTTTCAGCCTTAAGCTTTCCCATTAAATACTGTGTTCATATGTGTGATTGTTTGTGGTTTTAATGTATGCATGCAATTGATTTTATTTCCGCATGTGATGATCAATGGTAGAAGAGATTCTGTATTATGCATGAAGCTAAAATAGTGTGTGATCAGGAGAATCTCGGTGAATAATTTATCAGTTATTCAAATTTCTAAAAAATATTTGTTCTCAACATAGTACAATGGAGATCAATTCACAGTTACCCTTATTAGCATCACTAAATATTCCTAATCTAACGAAGTTAAAAAATGACCCCATTGCACATGGCCTTAATTGGCCCCTCACGCCCACGAAGCTCCCTTATGATATACCAAAATTTTAAGGGCAGCAAGCGGAAGACCCTATAAATCATATAATGAATTTCTACCTGTGGTTTTCGTCGAATAGTATCATTGATGATACCATTCGACTAAGACTATTTCAACAAACCTTCATAGAGCCTGCAACGAAATGGTATGTCGAGCAGTCGCCTGCATCACATGGAACCTTTAACGCCCTTGCTACTACATTCCTCGCATATTTCCAACTCCCCATTCATCATGACTCAGGAATGTAACTTCTGACACATTTCAGACAAAAAAAAATTGTCCATATATCGAACCATCTCCACGAATGACGATGACGTCGCAGTTTGTGTAAATCCAAACTCGGCGCCAAAGTGTTCTTGGATTTATTTTTGAAAACCCTCACACCGAGATTTCAAAAGACATGGTGACACAAGAACCAACCTCAGAGGAAGATGTCATTATAAAATCCCAACAATCTGAACTCATTTACACCCAATTAGGACATATTTACAATGTTTGTTATGAAACAAACTCACAAAATAGAAGAAAAGAGAGATCAACAACTTAGAAATCAGCCTCTTCGAGGGGGAAACCTCCTTTTCATTACATAAATGAACAATTCTTGGATGATACAAATGAAAAACCCTCCTTTATATATATAGGATTCCATGGGGTCACAATATAATCCGAGATGGTTGAACAATAATAATGTAAGGGCACAACAATAACAATAGTGGGCTATTATGGGGCACAATAATAGAAATATGGGGACTACATGGGTACAAAAATAAAAATAAGGGGGCTACACTAAACAATAATAAGTGTCTACACTAGTAATATAGGGCCCTAACATGCCCCTCTCCTTCAAAAAAGTTTTATCCTCAACGCTTGAGTAGTTTTGGATGCTTTTGTATAAAATTCTCATCCTCCCATGTGGAATATTCAGTGGGTAAGTTCGTCCACTTGATGAGATACTATGAAATTGATCAATTTTGTAGCTATCGAGTTATTATTTCCGTAACTGCTTCAGGTTCCAATATGATTTTTCCTTCCTCATCAAGTTCTGGCAATATTTTTTGAACTAGAAGCTTGTCACCTATAACCTTCTTTAACCATGAAACATGGAAAACTGGGTGCACTCGGGAAGATGCAGGAAGCTCCAATTTGTATGCCATAGTACCAATCTTTTGCAACACCTTATAAGTACCATAGTAATTTGACGACAATTTATTATTCTTCTTAGCTTGCTTGAGGCACATTTGTTTGTATGGTTGAATCCGTAAAAACACCCAATCACCTACATCAAAAATTCTCTCATTGCAAAGTTGATCTGCTTGTTGCTTCATTCGATTATGTGTCAAATTTAGGTTATCCTTTAAGAGTTGGAGTACTTTTCTGTGATGCTTGATGTGATATTGCATTGCTCAAACCTTAGAATTTTATCTTAAAGATGATCTGATGGACATTGGATGATATCCATAAAGTGCCATAAACGAGGTTATTTTTGGTGAAGTTTTGAAGGAAGTGTTATACCACCATTCATCCAGAGGTAACCAATTGACCCATTGTGTTTGTTTATCAGATACAAAGAAATGAATATATCCTTCCAAACATTTGTTCACTATCTTAGTTTTCCCATTAGATTGAGGATGACAAGATGAGCTATGAGCTAGTTGAGTACCCAAACAAGAAAATAATTCCATCCAAAAATTTCGAGTGAAAATGGGATTCTATCTCTTACAATAATATTTGGGTTTTGATATAGCTTTTGAATTGTTTCCATAAATTTATTAGAAAATTTACTCGCTTTAAATGAATGAGATAATTCAAAAAAGTGTGCATACTTGGTAAGTCTATCGACTACCACCATCATGACACTCTTTCCTTTGTACTTAGGTAAGCCTATGATAAAATCCATTCAAACCTCCTCTGAACGTTGATTTGGAATGGATAAAGGTTGTAGAAGACCCATGTTCTTAATTGTATCAACTTATTTTGCTGGAAAACCAAACATTTTGCCACAAACTTTTGAACATCAGATTTAAGGCCATCCCAAAAAAAATTATTTCTTCACCCTGTGGTAAGTTTTTAAAAATACCGAGCAACGTCCTAAGGGAGAGGTGTGCAATTCTAAGAGAATATTTTGTTTTAGTTGGGAATTATTACAAATATATAAGCGATATTTGTACAACAAGGAATCATTTTTAGAACTAAACGTATCATATGTACTGGTATCTTGCTATAAATTTTGAATGAGTGTCCATACTTCTTTGTCATTCTTCTATTCCTCCCTTGCTTCGGTTATCCAATTGGGTTGGATAATAGAAATGGCACAAAGAAATTCTTCCACATCCTCATCCTTTCTTGAGAGTGCATCTGCAACAACATTTAACTTCCTTTTTTTATAGATGATTTCAAAGTCACAACCCAACATCTTTGTGACCCATTTTTGTTGCTCTTCTGAATATAATATTTGTTCCAAATAGTATTTAAGACTATAATGATCTGTTTTTACCTTGAAGTGTCTTCCCATTAGGTAAGGTCACCATTTATTTAGTGCATGTAGTATTTCCAACATTTCCTTCTCATAAATAGCTTTCTGTAAATACTTTCCTTTGATTAGACGAATTTCAAAAGAAATGGGTCTTCCTTGATACATTAAAGCAACACCAATTCCATTTCTTGAGGCATCACATTCCACAATAAAGGTTTTTGTGAAGTCTGACATAGTTAAGACTGATGCTTGGCACATTGCATATTTAAGATGTTCATAGGCCCTAATTGCTTCAGGAGTCCATGAAAATGCATATTTCTTCAATAATGTTTTTAGAGGTGCTGCTATTCTCCCATAATTCTTAACAAACTTGCAATAATACACTATTAACTTGAGAAATCCACGCAACTAATTTATGGATGTGGGGACTTTCCATTCCTTAATGGATTTAATTTTGTTAGGGTCTACCTTAACACCTTCCTGAGATACAATATGACCTAGATATTACACCTCCTGTACACCAAAGGAGTATTTGGAGGTTTTTGCATATAATTGTTTCTCTTCCAATAGTTTGAGCACCTTGTCAACATGTTGAACATGATCCTTCCAAGACCTACTGTAGATTAGTATATCATCAAAAAATACTAACACAAATTTTCTAAGGAAGGGTTTGAAAATGGAATTCATCAACCATTGAAATGTAGAAGTTGCAATGGTAAGGCCAAAAGGCATGGCCAAAAATTCATAATGACCCTCATGAATTTGAAATGTTGTTTTCAGAATGTCTTCAATATTCATTCTAATTTGATGATATCCTGAATGGAGATCCAACTTGGTGAAATAAATTGCTCCATGTAATTCATCCAATAATTCATCAATCATAGGAATGGGAAATTTAGCTTTAGTAATGAGCTTATTGAGCTCCTTATAATCTAGACACATGCACCATGATCCATCCTTCTTGTGCACCAATACTACTGGAGTAGAAAAAGAACTTTGACTAGGTCGAATTATACCAACCTTTAGCATTTCTGCAATCATACGTTTAATTTCACTCGTTTGGACATAAGGATATATGTAAGGGATATTGTTTGGAGGAACACTTTTTGGAATCAAATGAATAACATGATCATGATTAAAAATAGGTGGGAGTACTTTCAGAGTTGCAAACACCTTGGAATGATTTTCAAAGACTTTTTGGATATCTGGAGAAATAGAAGATTTTGATGTTGGAAATTATATTGAGAATAATTGTGCAATGATGCCTCGTTGGTATTTCTTTAGAAAATTTGTCATGGAATTAGAGACAATTATATTTCTCGGCTTCCCTACGATACTGCGTAATTCAACTTCCTTTCCTTCTGAAAAAAATTTCAAGAAAAGTTATTGAAAATTAAAAGCTACTGCCCCCAAAGATTGTAACCATTGTATTCCTAGTACAACATCAACACCACCCATTGGAATGGAAAGAATTGGTATATTCAATACATATTCCCCCATGGTTATCTTGATATTATGGCAATTTCTAAAGAAATTTATAGTTCCTCCATTTTCTACTATCACTTGAGACTTTGGCGCTAGGTATAGGAAGCAATTCAATTCCTTTCCTGCCTTACAAATGAATAAAATTATGGGTTCTACCTGAATCAATAAGCACTATTACATTTTTCTTCTTGATATGCCCTTCCATCTTGAGAGTTTGAGGAGTGGTAATTCCTGCCAATGCATTACAAGATATGGTTGGATTCATTTCTTCTTCCTCTAGGGTTGGTTCCTAGTGTATATCCTCTTCTTTTGAAGTTTCTTGTTCCTTTTCTTTCTCCTCTTCAGAATCTATGTAAAATAATTTCTTCTCAACACACTTATGACCTTTAGTGTATTTTCTATCACAACTATAGAAAAGCCCATTTGCTATTTTTTCTTCCAATTTTTGTGGGGTCAACCTTTTAGGTTGTGGAGGTCTAGGAGTAGCAACACTTCCATATTTATAGTTGTGAGTGGCATTCTTCCTTGTCGCCATAATTTAGCTTCCAATTTTTTTTGCCAACCTGAATGCCTTCTCCAATGTATCGGGTTCCCAAAGGCAAACCTAATGTTGGATGTTATCCTTTAGAGTCCCCATGAATAAATCAATCATATGTTCCTATGGAATATTATTTACCCTTATATTCAATTTTTGGAAGTCCTCAATGTGCTCCATCATTAAACCCTTTTGTTTGAGATTTATCAATTGGCTAAAGAAGGCGTTGCTCTTTGTATCCTCATAAAGTGCTATCATTTCCTTCGTAAAATTTGAAAAATTGACCAATGGTTTATGAGAACAAAGCCATCAATACTATACAAACTGATTTTTTTCTAAATATAAAGTTGCAATGAGCACCTTTTGTGTGTTTTGCGTATTATGGAGCTCAAAGTATTGCTCCATTTTTAATATCCAAGTTTGCAGATCCTTGCCATAAAAATTCCTCATATTTATATTTGGAATATGGTGGGTCTTAAATCCAACATTAGAGTCTATGAAATCATGATTAAAATTTCTTTTGTTCTCATCATGAGTTTCCTCTACTACTTTTTCTCCATTAGGAAGCTTTTCTTGTAGCAACTTTACCAAACATTCCTTCAAACCTTCCATGTATTTCTTCAAATATTCCATGTTGCCTTCTATACCATCCATATTATTTTCCATGCCATTCTTCAAACCATCCATCTTAGCTTCCATGCATTTCTTCAAACCATCCATATTAGCTTCCATGTTTCCTTCTATACCATCCGTCTTAGCTTCCACGCCATCCATATTAGCTTCTAGACCGTCCATATTAGATTCCACGCCATAAATCTTAAATTCCATGCCATTATTCAAACCATCCATCTTAGATTCAATGCCTTTATTCAAACTTTCCATCTTAGCTTCCATGTATTTCTTCAAACCATCCATCTTAGCTTCCATTTCAGTTTTTTTTACTCTTTGCGAGAGCGAAATTTGTTGCACTTGTTCTTGTAATTTTGATATATCATGTTGCACTTCTTCCTCTTCATGAGCCATATTAGAGACTTCTAAGGGCTTAAAGGTTGTTGAATTCTTATTAGGGGCCATTTTAGAACCAAATACTAATATCTATTCTTCAATATGCCCTTGGAATCCCTTCAAACTGATTTTTCAAACAAGTGTTATGCAACTTTAAAAATAATACACACCGTTTTATTGCTTTTTAGGAGCTTGATATTGAATCTGATGTATCTCTGCGTTTTCGGATCCCCAAGATTTTATCTTCGGTTCTTTATTAGACCTCTGAATATTCTTTCCAATTCCACATGCTTGACTTGATTTGGATCCTTGAAGACAAATTTATGCCAAATCTCCCACAATGACATAATTATGGATTGGCTTAGTAGAGAAAACTTATATGACATGCCATGTGTCAGCGTTTCCTCCTTCAACTCTGAAATCGATGCACATGAAAAAAATTCATTTTAATTTTGGTTACTTTTTACAAAATTCCAATTCGATGCTCAGAGAGAGAGAGAGTTATGATGATTTTCACAAGGTCACCTATTTGATATGAAATTTGGGAGCCTGAAAAACCCTAAATTCCACAGACCATATCTCCGAAAATGTTGCGAACCAGGATCTGAAATTTTTACACAAATTTCCTGAGGATTTATTCACAAATGATTTTTTTTAGCATCAGAAATGTTGTAGAAACATTTTTATAGAAAAATTTCCACGATGACCTGTTTGAAGTAGCGAAACCCTAGAATCCAAAGCTTTGATACCAAATCTTATGAAACCAACTCATAAAATAGAAGAAATGAGAGATAAAAAAATTATAAATCAGCCTCTTCGAGGGGGAAACTGTTGTGAAACCAGCTCCAAAAATAGAAGAAAAGAGAGATAAATGCCTTAGAAATCAGCCACTTCCAGGGGGCAACCTCCAATACATTACATAAATGAACAATTATTGGATGATACAAATGAAAAAGCCTCCTTTATATATATAGGAGTCCATAGGGCCACAATGTAATCCTAGTGGGGCCACAATGTAATCCTAGCTAACCTAACAATAATAATTTAAGGGCACAATAATAACAATATGGGGGTTACAGGGGTACAACAATAACAATAAGGGGGTTAGACTAATAACAATAAGGGACTATACTAGTAATATAGGGACCTAACATGCTCCTCTCCTTCAAAAAAGTGTTGTCCTCAACGCTTGAGTAGCTATGGGTGCTTTTGTATGAAATTCTCATCCTCCCATGTAGAATCTTTAGTGGGTAAGTTCTCCCATTTGATGAGATACTCTGAAATTGATCTATTTTGTAGCTATCGAGTTCTTATTTCTGTGACTGCTTCAGGTTCCAATATGATTTTTCCTTCCTCATCAAGTTCTGGCAATATTTTTTGAACTAGAAGTTTGTCACCTATAACCTTATTTAAGCATGAAACATGGAAAACTTAATGGGTGTTGAATTATTTTTAGAAGGCATTTCAGAACCCAATACTGAAACATATGCTCAATAGGCCCTTGGAATCACTTCAAACTAATTTTTTACACAAGACTTATGCAATTCAGACTTAATTTTTTACACACCTTTTTCTTGCTTTTGAGGAGCTCGATATTGAAACTAAATTATATCTGTGATTTCGGATCTTCAATATCTGAAATTTGACCCCAAGGTATCCCTCTAAATGATCTTTCAAATGCCATAGTTTTGACCTAATTTTGATTCTTCAAGACAAAGTTATGTCCAATCTCCCACTCTGACCTAATTATGGACTGGTTCAATAGAGTGAACTTGTACAACTTGCCACGTGTCACTGTTTCCTCTTTAGGCTCTGAAATGGATAGAAAAGAAACTACAGTCTCTGTACTTACAACCACTCATTACATAATTCCAATCCGATGCTCAAAGAGAGAGTTGTGAATATTTTTCCACGATCACCTCTTTGAGATGAAATTCAGGAGCCTGAAAAAGCCCTAACTTCCACAGACCATATTGCCAAAAATATTGTGAACCAAGCTCTGAAATTTTGCAACGATGTTCCTCAGGATTTTGGAATCATGGTATAATAATTTCAGCTTCTGAAACTTCGTAGAAAAATTTTTATAGTGAAAATTCCACGATGACTTGTTTGGAGCAGAAAAACCCTAGAATCCAAAGCTCTGATACCAAATGTTGTGAAACCAGCTCCTAAAATAGAAGAAAAGAGAGATAAACACCTTAGAAATCAACCACTTCGAGGGGGAAACCTCCAATACATTACATAAATTAAAAATTATTGGATGATACAAATGACAAAACCTCCTTTCTATATATAGGAGTCCGTGGGTCCACAATGTAATCCTAGTGGGGCCACAATGTAATCCTAGCTGACCTAACAATAATAATTTAAGGGCACAATAATAACAACATCAGGGTTATAGGGGTACAACAATAGCAATAAGGGGGTTACACTAACAACAATAAGGGACTATACTAGTAATATAGGGACCTAACAGAAACCTCCTTTACATGACATAAATGAAAAATTCTTGGATGATACAAATGAAAAAACCTCCTTTCTATATATAACAATCCATGGGGTCACAATATAATCCTAGCCGACCTAACAATAATAATGTAAGGGAAAAAAAATAACAATAACGAGATATTATGGGGCTCAATAATAGAAATATGAGGACTACATAGGTACAACAATAACAATAAGGGGGCTACACTAACAACAATAAGGGACTACCCGGATGCGGGTGGCATCAGCTGATGGGATGGTGGTACGCCTGTGGGACGGCGCGTGGCATGGCCACATGGCCACCTGCAGGATGTAGTTAATAGGCCTTGGAGTGATTAATACCCTAGGTTGTCACCCCGCGCGACATTTATGCTGGTGGGGAGGTCGAGGTGGTAGGCCGCTCAATATGAATTCCTCTGGTTCCTCTTATCCATTCTTCGACTCGGCTTCAGGGTTCTTGGCTCTGTCTCGACGTGGTCTGAAGGTCTCTATGCCAATGAAATTCTTTCTTGTTGGGTCTAGCTACTCCCCGGAGGCCAACTTGCCCAGCTCCCGCACCTCCCTTGGCAGGAGATGTTATCTGGGCTACTGTGTCAATTTTCTCCCTGGATTCCATTTTTCGCATAGCCCCTTCTGCTCCCTACGTTTCGCTTCTCTGCTTGGTCTCAATTTTCCCTCCCTCCCCCTGTTGTCGCCTGTCAATTCTGCATTCTCCTTTTGACTCAGTGCTGTCATGCCGAGGCTTAGGCACCGTTTGAGATGCCATCGGGGCAGCTCCAGAGCTCGCACCGCCAGATGGTGTTGCTCCCCTTCCTCCAGCCCCTCGTCGTCTTCTTTTGAGAGTGTTCGTCATCGCTATCCTTCAACACAGAGTGAGAGGGGCCGTGGGCGTCGACTCCCCTACTCCCCTAGGCGTGGCGCCTCTGCTTCACTATCGCCTCCTCACTCTCATCCCACTATCTCTGCCTCACTTCACAACCCATCAACCACCATCTTTCATGTCCAATGAAATTCTAATCGCCCCATGGTCATTGCGACAATCTCTGTTTCGTTTAAGGAAATCCCAGGGGAAATTCCTGACCCCCCCCCCCTCTCGCGCATCCTGTTAACTCGCTGTCTCCCCCCAATATTGCGCAGGCTCCTCAGTTCGTGGACAAAGGCACTTCCCACAAAGTTGGCGACTACAATTCGAGCATCCTCCAGGACTTTGTCTTGCAGGGTAGCGGTAGCGCAGAAGGTGAAGCCGCTGTTCAAAGATGCCCTGTTCCTGACGAAAATGATGGATACTGGTGCAGGATTGAAGAAGAACCGCCCTCGGAGGATTATGGTCTCTAGTGCAATTTACTTTGTCCAAGTAACTATGTTCAGTATTTTTGTCATTTTTGCTGTTTTTGGTTGTAACAAGTTTTGGTATGCCATAGCTGGTTTCCTCCATCGAGGCAGCTCACAAACGTTGCTCGGGCTGGTTTCCCCTTGTGGGCCACTCAATTTTTGTTATCATGCTGAATGTATGTCGCCTCTGAAGGCCATGAACTAGTTGTACTATATGTTTCATTAATAGATTTAAAGTTACTGAGAAAACAAAAAAAAACAACAATAAGGGACTACACTAGTAAAACATGGCCCTTACAATGTCCTACCAAACACCCCGCTCCTAAAAAATCATATAGAATTACCAGGCGCATCCAATACCATTGATGGTTTGGTAGGGTCCTTAGCCCAAGGTCAAACAAGCAGTAGTTATTAGTACCCAGGATACTCTTACGATTCTACTTAGAACTTATCACAACCCAGGTACCACCAAAGTCACCCTTAAACTCTGTAGAATGTGACGAAAAGGGTGATGCCATATCATTAGCATTAGGGATGTTCATATCCCCCCTGCAGGAGAACTGATTCTCAGCTAGGAATGCTGATACAAGAGAGCCATCCCAACAACCATACACCAACCAAGGACATGGGAACCGATATCCAAATTTCCCACACAAAATCCACCAGCAGTGCAAAATAATGCATCATTGAATCTTGTGAAACCCTCCTAGGCTCAACATCGACAATATTATGATCAAGAGAATAGAAATAATCCTCCAAACACTATGAAGAAAAATCCAAGGAACAAGCAAAAGGGAGATCCTGGATAGGGGGCAGCAATCAACAACTCCCCTATGGTCTCAGACTGGGGCAACCCCAACCGAAATCAATACCAGGAGCCAAGTAATAAATCCCAAGAGAAAAAAGAGAGACCCATGCTAAGGAAAAACCACCCTTGTACCATATATGGTGAGTATGGACATTACACTCTCCGCTATCCTGAACTCCCTGAATTTAAAAAACTTTAGGGTAACCGAGTGTTGGGTGAAAATATTGTCGTTTAATTCTGTTGTAGTACTTGCCCAACCATTTAATTTGTCAATACGAGGTTTGTAGGCTTACGAAGCACATGCACTATATATTTAGGACCGAAGTGGAACTAAGCTAATCTAATCTAAATTACTGAAATCAAATTAATCTAGGAAGGCATTGAACACTAACTAGGAAAGCAGGAAATTGCATAAGGGAAAAGCAATACAACATGTGAAGAGTTGAATGGAAAACAACATATGTGAGCTCACAAAAATAAAGCTATCTCAAATTACATTACAAGAATCAAATGACAAATCATGAAAGAATACAATAAAAGAATATGAATCGAAGTTAAGAATCCCCTTCTCCTAATTACAAGACTATCTCTCCAAACTCAAAAACTAATGAACTGATGAAAATGAAGAGACAACACTCTCTTATATACATGAAGAAGATAACCATCTCATTCTCAACCACTCTCAAATACTTTCCCATTATTACAAGACATTATCCCTTTGAATCCTCCACACATCACTCACATATCTGGAATAAGATATGCCAACCAAATCCTCCATGATCTTCTCCTTAGGAATAGGCTTGAATAATTATCTCCTTAATATGGTGGAGTAGATATTCCAGAAGTCTCTTAGAATTAATCCTTCACATATCTCCTACACATTACAAAGCTCACACATTCTTGAGATATATATAAAAACATGTATATTTTCTAATATTTAATCATAAATTCACTTATAATACAAAAATGAATAAAGTGGAAAATAAGAAGGTGAAACCCAAATGTATTTATGAAAATGATATAATGAAAGGTTAATGGGATGATGAAATGTAAGGAATAGTGAAGGGAAAGGTGGATGAAAATACGACATTTTCGAGTCCCAACACTGAGGACAAGGGGTACCTACCTAGCAACCTACAGTAATGCAGGAACCTTCCCCCCACCTGTTACACCAATTTCTAGTCATCTAACCTGTTACCATTAGATGGACTAAAGTATACCATGTAAGGTCAATTTTACCATAGTAAAATTGCTTTCACTATGAAAAATAACCTAATAACCCATAATTTATTAAGTTGTTTCTCGTCTAAACAAGAAACCCCATGAGGAATAATTGAATAAATTCTTATTTGTTTGATTTTCCTCAAGGGATAATTAATTAAACCAATGTTTAATTAATACTCTGGGTCATATTTAACCCAAAACAAGAATTTTTTTTAGATAAATCATTATTTATCTTATTATTTTCTAGGAATAATTATTTAAAACATTATAGAAATAATATTCCTCGTTAAATTTGACTAAATCATTTATAAATAATTGAATAAATAATTATTTATTTAATTATTACTTAACCACATTCTTAAAATAATAAATAAATCGTTTATTTAATTATTATTTATAAATAAAGGGATTTGACCAAATTCAAATTCTTTTTCCTCCAACAAAAATAATAAAATATTCCATAAAAGTTGGATCTAGATTTGGTTAATAATATTTTAATTATGCACCAATATCTATATTAACTCAATATTTTGTTATAAATAGAAGGGTTTTCCCATTCATTCACTACCTTTTGTTGCCTAGAGATCACTCTTGATCTATACTTTTGGTCTAACTTTGATCCTCCCATCATTGTCATATTTTTCTACTTTTTTCTTGTGAGCTCCCTTTGAGTTCCATTTTTGTCTGGGTTTTCTGCACCATCAAGAGAGAGAGAACTTAGATCTGAAGCACTGAGGACATACAAGAACCCATCCCATTAAGAGGGACTGGTAACATCTTTCTCTGTTCCCTTCCTAGGTGTCAAAATTCTTTAAAAATTCTATAAAAATTCTTGTCTTGTTCATTGTATGCATGGAGAAACTCTTGCTTATTTCTTGCTGTTTAATGTCTTTAACTGCATAGATATGGATTTTCATAGTATTTATTGTGATCACTAACTGCAGATCTAAGGAAATTGGTAGCCATATTTAATGTTAGGGTTGTTTTTTATGCATAAATAAAGTGAGCTTTTTTCATATGCTTGTGATTAGAATTCACACTAACAGCGGGCGACTGCACAAGGGTTTATAATTACGACCGTTGTTGTTTTTCAGATACCTGCATGAATAGCTACTTCACCCCTATTGTTTTTCTTCAGCTTCTTATTTTTCATTTCTTGATGTTGTTTTTAACCTTTAAAACCCCAAAACAGTAGAAATTCTAACTTCTGTGTGTTTCTGGGCCTATTGCGCATGTAACAAGTATCAACCACAACAGAGATGCCATTTTTTTTATGAAACCTACTCCTGAGATAATTGAAAGTGTAGGTCACACTTTTTGGTCCAAAAACTAAGACCTCAACTCTCAGTTAGTGGAAAAGAACCTGAAAAATGGGACCTCAGCAAAAAATAGGTTAGAAACTGCGAACTGTACTTTTTGTGGGATTTTTTTCTGTGATTTTTCTGGGTTTGTCTAGGGCACTGTTCAGGCTTGTCTTACCTCCCTCTTCACCCATCTTGGACCTGTACTTGCATAGTTTTACTCGTCGAAGAAGGAACCAATCCCCTTAGGGATTCAATACGCTTCCACCCTTTTAGGAGGAGTTTAGCTAAAGCAGGTCCTCTGAGGTTTCAGTGTTTTTCAGCCATTTTTCAGATCTAAACCTGTACTTTCAAATTCATTTCAGATAAGTTATTTATCCATCCAAAACACCCCTTTTCATTTTTTTTTGGTCCTCCTTTAGGGTCCCCTCCATTTTCATTCAGGTTGTAGCCTTTCACCACCTATTTTACAGAAATTTTCCTTCTGTTTTTTTGCTATTTTCTGCACCTCTTTCTAGTAGATTTGACCTTTAGATCCCTGTCCCTCCTGAATTTAGATCCATTGGCCTTTTTGTGTGTTTTGACTAGATTTCGCCCACCCATAGACTAGATGTTGGTAATCCCTCCTCCTTGGGTTTAAATTGATGCATCTTTAGCTGTATTATTTACTGTTGCATTCAGTTTCTTTTACTGTCATTTTCAGTTTTATTTACAGTTATACAACATATTTTTTATTTTTTCTCTACCCACGTCCGGGCTTAATTAAAATTAACATAGTTATCACATACGTGCACACCTTAAGCGAAGAGCGCCTAGTTTACACCGCCATACCAGGACTTAAACATTGTTTCAATTGATCCTGCACCTCCCTGCCCTTGTTTACCTCTCTTTCCTATTCTGATCTATTTCTCTCTACCATCATTACACCTTCAAGGTGTTTATCTTGGAGACTCCAAGGCCTTCATCCTCAATTTCCATTTGGAAGAATTACTCCACCACGTAGGGTTCATGTTCGTCCTCCACCGAGTCCCCATTATGACTCTGCTTCTAGTTCATTGGGTTACCCTTCTGGTTCTATCCCTGGCTCTCCTCCACCTTCCACCTTCATCATGTCTGGTTTAGGACATAACACTGGTGGCAATGCTGACGCTAATGCTGGAAATGCTACTAGTGGTGCCGCAACATGAACTATTTTGGCTACTCCCTTGCTTCTTTATATGGAAAACCTAAGCCTTCCCGATTTTAGCCAGTTGATTAATGACCCCATACACCATGATCCTAGTTGGCCTGCTATGCCAACCAAGCTCCCTTCAGACATCCTTAAGTTTGAAGGAAATTCTAGAGAGGATCCTACCATTCATGTTCATTCTTTCCACATGTGGTGTTTGTCTAACTCCATCACTAATGACTCCGTCCGTCTTCGGTTATTATAGCGTACAATTACTGGAGAATCTTCCAAGTGGTATGTTGACTAGGCCTCCTCCTCCCATACTACTTTTTTGACCCTTGCCAGGGCTTTTGTGTCTTACTTCCAGCTCCCCCTTCGCTATGACACTGGTACCAAACTCTTGAACTCTTTCTATCAAACTTTTGCTACCGATCTATCTGACCATATTCAAGAATGACACAGAAGAAAGAGCTTATGTCAAGCCCCTATTTTCGAAGACCGTGTCTACATGGACTAGTTTATCAGATCCCTTTTGCCTGATATTGGCAAAGATGTTGCATGTCACTTCCCTCGGACCCAAGAAGCTTCCCTCCAGATTGCGTTGAAATATGACCTGATATACGCACAATTTGGTTATGTTTATATCGTGTTACATGATCTCCCTAGACCCAATGGTGCAAATGCATCAGGGGAATCATATGTCACTGACGGTACCATTGGATCCCTTTCACATCCGTACACTCATCCTCCCGTGGGTTATGGTTTCCCTCAGGGAGGTGCAAGCTCCTCCAACATTCTTCCCCCTCTCGGAAGCATGTATTCATGATACAACATGCCTCATACTTTTTCCCAACCTGTTTACCCCAATGTTTCCCAACCTCCTTATTATCCATATCCAACCTGGTGCTCCAGCTCCTCCAACACAAGCACCTCAGCCTCCCTTTCTTTCTCAAACTCCGCAACTATAGCCACCCCTCTAGGGTCAGGTGTATGCGCAACAGAATGCGACTAATCCTCCTACTTCCAAAAAGAAAATGAAAGGAAACCAAAACCAATATTCCCCAGGTAATGTAGGAAACAATGCCAAGGCAATACATCTAACACTGCAACCCAACAACAGGGCACTCAACCTAAGCAGGATAGGCCTATTCACATGAATACACCTTGTTCTTGTTGTGGTGTCTATGGTCACTAGTATACCCATGATTTTCCCCTTTTACCTTAGATGCGTCCGATGTGGGAAGCTTAAGCAACACCTCGAGGACAATAAGCCTCCCCTTCGGTTCCTCCTAGTGCTGCCACTACTCAACCGACTGTGTTTACCAATTCTTCCCCCTAGCAAGGATATGTGGCTGCCCAACGTCCTGAAAGTCAGGCGGCCACTCAACCTTCCCCATCCAAAACCTTTGATTACCATATCCTCATGATGAACTCTGACCAACCCAATACTGCTAACCTCAACTTTCAGACTCGGTACCATCAGTACAACAAGCCCCCCACTACGTCTGCCATTGAGCCCCCATCTTTCGGTACCACAGAGCCTCTTTTGACACTCGGTGGTGCTTTACTGATCCCGCAGCCTAAGACATAGGTTCATACCAAGATTCCAAGGGACTATTATGCCAAAATGCTGCTTCCAGAAAATTCGCCCACTCCTAGAGTATAGTAGATGACTTGGCACAATCCCCTGCTGCCATGTCAACGTTGGAAATCCTCCAGTCATGCCCTTCACAAAAAAAATCTCTAATAACTTCTATGGGCACTATGGATCCTTTAGATGATAATTTGATTGTCTTTGACATTGACAAGTGAGAACATCCCCCCATTCTTGCATTCGTCGCCTTCAAAATACCTGTCAAGATCTAGAATGGCAATGTCTCTCATTGTATCATTGACAAGGAGGAATCCACTTGCGTGATGTCCACTTCTGTTTGGAAGCAGATCGGATCCCCTGAGTTAGCCCCTTCCACCATCATCTTCCATGCGTGGGATGGCCACTCTTCCTATTACTCTTGCGGGTAAGATTGTTTGTGTTGATGTTGAAGTCATTGATGCCCCCTTAGACTACAACGTTCTATTGGGTCATAGCTACACTTATGCGATGTCTGCTATCCCATTTGCGGTTCACTGCAAGATGTGATTTCCTCACAACGGAAATATCGTCACTTTAGATCAGTTGAAATATTATGAACCGAAGTCTCAGACCTCTTCTAAGTCCATTATTTCTTCAGTGGCCAATAAACAAGTAGTGGAACCTCCAACTAGTGTTTCACCCAGAGTCTATAAAGATTCCTCTTTTCTTGGTTCATTCCCTGGTCTCCCCCCTCCTATCTCTGACCCTAGCTTGTTGAATGTTTGCATGATGAAATCGTCTCGGTCCGACCTCAAACGGTCTGGTTCGGTTAGTTAGCAGGCCCATCCTCCATAACCTGCTCCTAGTACTTTGACTCAGCCTTCATGACCTCCTCCTTAAGGCCCCTCACCTGTAGCTGGTGTCCATGATCCTATCTATCCTCCTGGAATGGTTCCCCCTGGCCTTAACCATCTCGGAGCTATCTTGCCTGGCCATTACCCCTCTAGTCAGATACCGTTTTTTGCTCCCCCTCTTAAAGTATTTTCGGTACCTGTTATGGCTACCTTGTCTCTTCCCAACATGACCCTAAGGATCCCAGTCTGGTACATTGATCCCCCAACCAATAGCCCGCCTGGTCAGCCCAAACCTTACACTGATTTGACCCCAGTCCAACTGGTTGCCATAACCCCTCCCTTTGCTTTTGTGCCTTAGCCACCTCAAAAAGAAACTACTCCTGTTGCGAAAGCCTCAGGTGAGGGGGGAAAGCTCACAAAAAGGCACCTAAATACAAGGATACCCAGATAACCCCTACTCCTTCTCAGCCTCCAAAGCATACCCCCCCGAGTGCTTTGTGTGATGTTGTTGGTCATGCCACCCATAATTTTCCTGAATTGCCTTGTATCAAGCCCATGGTCAATATCGCATTTCTTGAGTCTAAGATCCTTGAGGCCCTTGTTTCTTTACCGACTGCAGCCAAGAAACCTAAGGCTGTGCGCACAAACCACCCCTGTGCATTGTGTGATCTCCATGGCCACTATACCCACATCTGTCCCCTCCTTGCAAACTACCACACCTCTTTGGAGGTAGTTCGCCAGTATGAGGTCGATCACAATGAATCTTCCTCTCCTTTTCTTGCACATTATGCTTCAGCAGTGCCATAGGACACATCCAATCCCATTTAAATTCCCCCTCCTAATGTCGAGATGATAGAGTCTTCGACCACTATCCTCTACCTGTCATCATCTATGATATCCATAGTGGAAGACCCATCTGGGGATTCCCCTTCCGTTTCGCCCGTTTCGCTTGACCTCCCTTTAGTGATCACCTTGGGCTCAACATCGGTGGATCCTTCATCTACTTGTTTTTCGGTCACCCTCCATGATGATGTGCATGTGAACCTCTCTTCTCATGATGATGAGTTAGGTAGCTTCATCGCATCATGTGGTTATCCTTCCACCAGTCACTCCATATTCTACTATGATGACGACATTATGGAAGCCTTTTCCACCCCTGACTTCATCCATCCAACCCATGAGAAAAATTTCACCATCCATGCCTATGGTGACTTTCACGACTTGAGCAAAAATTACCCCTAAGGAAGTTCCCTCACACCATCCTCTTTTCAGTGTGCGGGGGGTAGAAATATTACCCATAACACTCCCTATAGAAGTGCTTGTTTGATTTATACCTTGAATTCAAGTTTCCAACATTGTTCATCATCCTCTCATTTATTAGCTTGTGGAACCTTTTAGATGGACCCCCCATCCACACCATATATTGGTTATGCCGATGGTGCAAGTCACTACTTTCAGAATCTAACCTCGACAGTCTGGGCCATTTTCACCCCCTTACATTTGACTGTCCTCTCTAACGGCGTATGCATTGGTTTCACCACCAATAATCAGGCCGAATATGATGCAGTGAGAGGTTTGTTAGTCAATGCCCTTGACCGTCACATCCTCCACCTTCATGTTCGTTTAGATTCTTTGCTGCTTGTCATGCAATTGAATGGTGTCTATCATGTGCATAATCCTGTCCTTTTTAGAAGATTTATGAGTGAAGCTCTTAATGCATGAATTTGAAATAATTACATTCAGTCATATACCTAGAGCCCAAAATCACTATGTAGATAACATTGCAAACAATATTCTAGATTGGCATTTATCACACGCGTTTAACACAAGACAATAACAATAAACCATAAAACGATGCATATCCATAATATGTGTCGTTCAAAATAATTTAGAGTCCATAAAATCTAATACATATGACATGCCCATAGCATGTTACAAAAGAGTAAAATTGGGGGAAAATCATGGCCCTACATCTAATCACTATCTGGAGGATCTGGGCCAATGGCTCAGCTCCAGCGCCTATAGATCGTGCATCCTTGTCTAGCCATCGCCATGCGCCACATGACTCCTCACCACTCTGAGGGTAGACTAATACATGGCTCTATGTACTAGTCATCAAGGTATTTCCAGCCGCGCTTTGAAACACCGGTCAGCAACCTCTCACATCTATGACAGATGTCCTCTAGGAGGGCCACTGCATCCTCATTTTGTGGTCCCCTCGATCCACTAGGTGTTGCAGCCCCTGATACTATAGGCCATACCATATACCTAGCCGGTTTTACTGGTGCTATATCTACATACCAAAAGTGAATGGATCAATACCATATACAATATTCTAAAACTTTAAAATGAACATAAAAGATAAGAAACTTGTCACTTACCATCTGGCCCCCATGCCCGATATGGAGGCAGTGGCAAGTCCGGGTCCCCATGATAACTCATCCCACTATCGGGAAATTCATCTATGTACATTGGCATTTGATCCCAATGCGCGAAAAAATTGGGTCGGAACACCCGACCGACTACCCCACCTCCCCTTCTACATAGTAGCTACCCCCAGCGGCACATCCTAGGGTCTTGCGGGCCCCCATCCTAGTTCTGTATACGAGGCCGAAGTGTTGGGATCTTGTCATGGTTCACACGTCGCTTGCATAGTTGTTTCAACAAAGAAAACATCATGGTGCCTAAGCTCTAGAACCATCCTGAGCTCTAGGTGCCTAAACTGAAATTTTAATCCATTGAATTGAAAAAGTATGGTTAGGCCTCTTACCTGCAATTAACGGATCTCGATTCCAACAGTTGGTTTGTCCACTATGCTTGCCACAAGATTTAGGGCCTTTTTTCCTCTCTACATTCACCACAACTACACTTGCAAATGAATCAAATTGGAGGGAAAATGCCTTATTAAAAGAGAAAACCCATATTTTTCTTTTGCTAGCTGTGATCAAACCATAGCTTAGTTTGACAAACTGTCAGCACCGTTGGAAAGCTCTCACTGAGCTCTCAAATGGGCAACCCTTATTTTTTGGTGATTTGATACTTCACCTGGACATAGTTTTTTCAAGAAGGGTCACTTCACCACTTCTCAAAATCGAATTCTTCACTTGCAACCTTTGTACTTGGGGCACCACTTTTCCTTCATACTTGTCCATGCTCGTGTCAATTTTCTTTGTGACTAATCATCTTGTACTCATGTTTTTATGGTCCCCACTAGGCTTGTTCTATGCAGCAGCATCATCACGTTGCCCTTGTTTAGAGCATCCAAGTTGAGTCATCATCACATCCGTGAAGTCTGTCCCAAGTCCCTTTTTGTCTCCCGCCACAGTATTCCATCCTTCATTGCTTTTTCCCTCTCTCGTATCACACATTTTGGCCCTCAGTCATACTGTCCCCTATCCCCTTCAGAGTTGAGTCAGTAGCTACCAGTTCATCCATGCCCTTTATGCTCTAACAAGGGAAGTCATCAACCCGCTACTTAGTACCCCCCATTCCACCATCAACCCTGGTGTCACTCTACTATTATCCCTCGTGATTTAGTTGAGGATTCCTCATTGCCTCACCTATGGTGGACCTCCTTCTGTCGACATCAACTTATTCATTCCAGAAGACAGGTCCAGAGGGTGGTGTACCTTTGTTCCAGCTTCCACTCTTGTTCGATGCCTCAGATTAGGCAAAGTGAAAATTCATTTCCCTTTGACTTGATTGTTTCTCAATTGCAGCTCCTCATGGCATGATCGAGATCCGTATACGTGATGGTTTAGTGATGCAACAGATTGTACCAGTGATTCCTGGGTGTATGTGAGATATTTCAGACCTCATGAGGGGGTGACCCTTCACCTAGCCCCCCACATGCCAGGATGACCTTTCTACTACAGCCTTGGATGTAGTTCCATATATTTGATGGTTTTGACCTCAATCGCTTGCAATGCATTTTTAGTTTTTATGTATCATTCAGATTTTTAGAGCCCTTTCCTGTTTTACAGGGCCTCTTTTGTTGTACTTATATCTCATGTACTCAAATATTATTGTATAAGTCTTGTATGTTTTCCCAGGCACAATATGTATGTGGAATTCATTATCATGTTTTTCATCTGGCCCATGTTTATGCTAGCATGTACTATATAGTTTAGTCCCATGTTTGCTGGACACATCATTATTTTTTGTACTTTGTTATCTCGGTGAGCATAGGTATGCCTCCCTCGCCTCATGTAGAACATGTAATCACTCATAAAAGAGACTTGTCACACATGTAAGTCTCACCTCCTTAGGGTATTGTCCTCTCGCGCTTTAGTCTGCCTCACATTTCTCTCTCTCTAACTCCTCTTTGGTGTCTAGTGATTGAGTTCTTACAACGTACTTGAGTCATATGATTAGCTCCTAACGCTCACACGTTGGAGGGCAATCTGTTACACCAATTTTTGGTCATCTAACCTGTTACCATTAGATGGAATAAAGTACACCATGTAAGACCAATTTTACCATAGTAAAATTTCTTTCACTATGAAAAATAACTTAATAATCCATAATTTATTAAGTTTTTTATAGTCTAAACAGGAAACCCCATGAGAAATAATTGAATAAATCCTTATTTTTTTGATTTTCCTCAAGGGATAATTAATTAAACCACTATTTAATTAATATTCTAGGTCATGTTTAACCTAAAACAGGAAAATTAATTAGATAAATCATTATTTATCTTATTATTTTCTAGGAATAATTATTTAAAACATTATTTAAATAATATTCCTTGTTAAATTTGACTAAATCATTTATAAATAATTGAATAAATCACATTTATTTAATTATTACTTAACCACATTCTTAAATAATAAATAAATCATTTATTTATTTATTATTTCTAAATAAAGGCATTTGACCAAATTCAAATTATTTTTCCCTCCAACAAAAATAATAAAATATTCCATAAAAGTTGGATCTAGATTTGGTTAATAATATTTTATTTATGCACCAATATATAGACTAACTCAATATTTTGTTATAAATAGAAGGGGTTTTCCATTCATTCACTACCTTTTTTGGCCTAGAGATCTCTCTTGATCTATACTTTTGATCTAACTTTGATCCTCCCATCATTGTCATATTTTTCTACTTTTTTCTTGTGAGCTCTTTTTGAGTTCCATTTTTGTCTGGGTTTTCTGCACCATCAAGAGAGAGAGATATATTAGATCTGAAGCATTGAGGACATACAAAAACCCATCCTATTGAGGGGGACCAATAACATCTTTCTGTGTTCCCTGCCCAGATGTCATAACACAAAAAATTCTTTAAAAATTCACATCTTGTTCATTGGATGCATGGAGCAAATCTTGCTTATTTCTCGCCATTTAATGTCTTTAACTGCATAGATCTAGATTTTCATAGCATTTATTCTAATCACTAACTATAGATCTAAGGAAATTGGTAGCCATCTTTTATGAGAGGGTTGTTTGTTATGCACAAATGAAGTGAGCTTTTTTTGTATGCTTGTGATTAGAATTCACACTAACACCACCAAGGAGTGGTTAATACTCAACAATAGAAGCCAACCCAAAACGAGACCAAAGGGAGAAGCCATGAAATCTACATACCAACCCATGAGGTAAAAATACGAGCGCACCTACTGCTCCATTAACTATCTCCAAAGCACCTATTGAGCCTCTTCCAAGAACAGTTAAAGGACTAAATAGGCGCGCAAGAAATAATTCTAAAGCTGCTCATAAATATAGTATAGTGGATGATTTGGCTCAATATGCAACAACCATGTCAGCATTGGAAGTCCTACAATCATGCCCAACACAACATAAGGCCTTACTTTCCGCCTTAGGTGCAATCGATCCCTATAATTTCTGCTTAATAGTTTTTGACCTCAATAAGGAAAGCCCTAGGCTCCCTTCTCTAGTTGCTTTCCAGATACCAGTTTTAGTTCAGAATATCACCATACATCGATGCATTGTGGATGAAGGAGAATCCATGTGCATATTTTCCAAATTAGTTTGGAAAAAGTTAGGATCACCTAAATTGAAACCATATGACATCATGCTTAGAGAATACGATGGGCACCCATTAGCCCTCGTGGATCTTTATCAAAATGTCCTAGTAAACCTAGATGGAAAAATAGTTCTTATAACCATTAAGGTCTTATACGCACAACTAGACTACAATATATTTCTCGGGCAGAGTTACATGTATGCCATTACTGCGATTGTATCCTCTCTCTTTAGGGTGATTATGTTCCCTCACAATGATTAGATCATCACCATCGACAAACTCACGTACTACGATAAGAAACCCATGACCGCTAGTACCATACGTAGATATAAGCAAAAAACTGCTCACATAGTATACAGAGTTTGACCCAGGTCAATTCAAACCATCATCTATCCTAGGCTCATTCCTAGGAGATCCCCCTATTGTACCAGGGGAAGCCCCCAAATGCACGAAGGCATCAGTGTGAATGATGAGCTCATCAAACATCAAAATCATCCTAGAAGCATAAACCAATAGTACGGATGCCGAAGTCACAAGTACGACATTCCTACCATACATCGATTCATAGACACCATTTTTGTATCGCCCACCTGGTTTTGTATTAAAAAAGGTCATGGAAACTATGACATTGACAAATACGGCCTTCACAATACCTGTCTGGTATTTGGTCCATCCATCAATGCTTGAAAGCCTAGGCACTACCTCCATAGGGATGACCCCTATTTCCCTCGAATAGGTCATAGTAGTTAAAGAAACACCTGTAGTGGCGCCAAATGGCACTACCAAGAGGAATAAGAAAAAACAAAAAAAATTAGAAACCCCCAAGATACCTAGGGCGTTAGAACCTTTTGCATTGTGTGATATCGTAGGTCATCCTAATATTTTCCCAGAATTAGAAGAATTAAAACCTCTTGTACATACTGAAAGAAACGATGTGACCTCAGAAATCCAAAAAATGAAATAGGTCATGAACAACCAAGGGAAAGCATTAAAAACCAATCATTCTTGCACCATATCCAACCATTATGGGCATTATACCCATCATTTCCTAGATATGCCTTGATATAGGGATGCATTTCAAGCCCTAGAACAATCTAACCTTGAGGACCCCTCCGCCGAATCCATACATATGAAAATGGATGAGTCCAAAATTATATTGGATGTACGAGAAGAACTTGAATCATGCTCATAATCATCCAACAAAATGGCTCAATGAAATTAAACAAAGGCCACACCACCTGTCCTAGTTTGCACATTGTGCGATGAACTTGATCACTTGATCATGCAGTGCCCTGAATTAAGGGCTTTCAACTGTTGGTACTGTTATACTCCTATACCAGTAGGTGTCATATATCATGATTGACTTGATGAGCTATGTAATATGTTCATACCTTTTCTTGTTGCAAAGGTTTTCCATATTGTCAAAAAGTCAAAAAGAAATTAAAAAAATTGTAAAGAGGGTATACCCTAAAAGAAAAATCAAAGGGTGAAAAAATAAAAGTGGCCAAAAAAAGTAAAAGAAAATGAATCCCACCAAAATAAATGCCAAGGAAAGTGTGCAAGTCTAAATGCCACTACTTTTTGCTCTTATGTAATAAACAAATTGTGTGCAACTTGTATCTTATGCCACAATTTATGAACAGTCAAACAGTTTAAGATTGGCTAGTTCATCTTTCAATTTTATGTTTTAGAGATAGAGAATAAAATCTGACCAAAATGTTTAATCTTGGAAGATGAGTAGATAGGTAGAGTAAATAAAAGGAGCTCAACAGTTTAATCTGAGCCCTTGGATGTAATAAGGTTAGAATTAGATATATTTCCACATGTAAAAGAAAAGTGTGATAAGGGTTTGCCAGTCTAAGTGCACCCTAATAAAGAAGAAAAAATGGTAGGGTAAAGTAGGTAGGGTAGGTAGATGTTGTTGGAGAATTACATGTGATGGATAATGACTCTAGATGTGTTAAATATTTACTTTCATCACAAGTGCAAAGGCAGACACTACACGGAAGAATTTCAAGCAAAGCAAAGTTAAATTATCAATTTCCCTTCTCATTTTCCCCTAAAAATGTCACTAATTTTCCCTAAGTACTAAAGCATTTGAAAATTAGAGGGGCTCAAGGCATTTCCTTGACTTTTGGAGGGACCAGACCCTCGACCCAATAATTGGAAGAGCCTAAGTACTTAAAACCATTCATCATGACATTCATTTACATCTAAAAAAAATCTTTCCCTAAGTAAAATCCCATTTTACTTAGGAAAATTATGCAATATTTCATAAAAACCCTTTTCATTCAAGCATAAGTTAAATACATTAACCTAATGTTTTACACTTAGCACTTCCATTCACTTTCCATATGAATTTATAACTTTATTATTTAAATCCCTATGAAAATTTCCCCTTTTCCTGTATTATTTTAATAAAATTCCCAAATTAATATATTATCCCGCCCCTTTGGTTTAAAAATAACCATATAATTATTAATTATGATTAATTGGTTGAATTTCCAATTAATAAAAACCCGACACTCCGCCGTATAAAAAGGGATTATTTAACCCTCACGGTTAATTAATAACCTAATCCACCAATAGAATCCCCCCCTGACGCAATTGATTCAAACTTAATTACATTGGGCCTGCCTTATTATCTCTCTGTCATCTTCCTTTCCCGACTATCGTTTGATCAATCAATCCACGATCTACGGTTTTCATCCATATCGCTGCACCTCCACGTCTGAACGATAATGTGCGATGGCCAAGCAGTTTTTTGAACAGTGCCGCGCCACGTGTCGTGTATTGTATGGAATCGCTCGCCCTCCGCTGAAAACATCCCATCCCCAAAAGCTGTGCGATGAATACCGTTTACCGCTTGCCTCCCGTGACAAAGCCACCGTACTTGCTGACATCATTCATTAAAAAAATAAAAAACCTGCCAACCTTTGACTTTGCGAATAAAACAAATAAACCCACGTCATTTTTACTATCCCGTGCAGTGACCAATGTCCCATGCAACGAATTCCAAAATCAACTGTCGAATATTGTCAACTGCCACCTTGCTAAGGAAAATTGCAGTCGAGTAATCCAGAATTCATCCGCCATAGCCAATACCTGTTTAGTCACTGTTCATTTCCTGGAAAACAGGTATTTACCCAAGTTCCCGTTGAACTCTGCAAAATCCTGGTTTTTTTTTTTACTTCCACATGAAAAACTGAAACAGGGTTCAAGACTGCTCTTTATTTCATTCCTCAAATTCCCAAAATTGTAATTGCATTCCCAAACCTGTGATTGCGCCTGTTTTTTCATCAAAACCCGAATTCATTTCTAAATCCACAAGAACTAGAAATGGAAATTCCCGTGGCTTTGAATGTCGCACCCCTGAATGCCCCTCACAGAGATTTAGAATATCTGCCTCTAGCAGATAGGGATTTCCAAATTAAAGACCTTGTCCTCAGTGAAAATCCTCTTCGAATTTTTTTCCATTGCAGAGATAATTACCTGAACGGCTTTGACATTTTTGAACTATGGGAATCCAATCTTCCAATGTACCTTCTACCCTCAGTCCACATTTTTCCTGAAATAATCTATTACTGCCATGCCAATTATGATCCCAATCAACAAGCAGCCATGTCCTCGAGTCAAACCGTCCTTTTCCCAATAACTGCTCAGTCTATCAACGAGATGTTACAGTTTCAACTTGGTCAAGCCCTGACTCCCCTTTCCATGGGAGATTTACTTGAGAAATCGGCCAATTTATCCCAAGAAGAGTTAAATCACCTCTGTTAAACCTTCATGTTGCCAGAACATCAGCCCAAAGGCCCTCCCCCTTATGGTTATACCTTTTTCACTGATGTGGGCAGGCTTATTTTGAATATGATATCCTCTATAATGGGTTTCAATACTAGTGAATATGTTGATCAATTAACCCTAGTATTGTTGTCAATATTTACCCCTGGACAGCCCCCTGCTGTCAAATATGATTTTGCTTCCTACATTGCTGATAAAATCCATGATCAGTTCATGAGATTGGAAAATGAAAAAGTGTTCAAATATTCCTCTGCTATATAGCATCTCATGCTTTACTATCAATTAGAGAGTTTCCCTTTCCAGGTCAAGAAACTTGATGCCAAAGGAAATCCTAGGTCTGTAATCTTTTGGTCTGCAATCACTCATAATTCCTCTGATTCTCCTTATTCTTACAATGAGTTCATTGACCTATTTGTGCACCCTGCAACCACCTTATTAACAAGAGTCTCCCCTCCTAGGGTCAATAATGACATGAAGAAAATTCTCCAACTTTTTGAACAATACAGGATAGGTGATTGGTACCTATACCGAAATCACATAGAAATAAGAATATATGGGTGTGATTTATGCCCTTTCAAGTTACCAAAATATGTCCCAATGAGGCTCTTTGCCTTAAAGTATTTCAGATAGATGATAAATTCAGACATAGTCCATTTTTGCAATGCAAAGAAAAAATCTCAACTCAGAATTAAGAGTCAATTAGGTCCTTTTGTTTGTAATTCTAGGGATGCGGGAAAAGAAGCTGAAAGAATCCTAGAAGACTATAAAAAAGTTTCTACTGGGTACCTTATGACCCAAACAACTTTATTTGTGATAGGAGGATGAAAAACAAATTGTCACCATACCTTCATCATAGAATCCCAGAAATTGAACAATATGCCAATATGGATGAATGGATGGAAGGGAAATTGATAGAACAAGATAGTGAACAGGTCAGTGTTGAAAATGTTATGAAAGACCTTGAAAAAATACTTGACCTAGACTCTTTTGGACATGTGCAAAGACCAAGAATTGGTCCTTCTTCTGCTGGAACTTCTCAGCAAAATTTACAGGAAATCAGTGCATCAGCCATAATAGCATCTAAAGGGAAGGAGAAAGAGGCTGATATACAAGTTACAGATAAATTCATAATGACAGAACAACCTAAAACTTCTAAAGAACAGGGTCAAATACAAATTTCTCCTACTCAGATCAATGTGGCAGAAATTTCAATTTTACAAACTCCTCTCAATGTAGAAAAAGGTAAGAAGAGAGATGCAGAAGAAGCTACCCCTATCAGTGGATCTCCAGAACAGCCTGATGTTAAAAGACAAAAATTGAATCCTCTTCCAGAAGTAGAATCTGTTCAAGAAATCCCTGATAGTTAGAGGAGAGAAGAATTAGGTAGTCAGCAAACATGTACAATCAGTGGGACATCCACTAATTCACAGAGGAAAGAGCTACAAAGGCAGCAAAGTGCATAAGTATCTTCTTTCAAACCACTAGTGAAAGATGCCTGGGATATTAAAATGACATTTATAAATATAAAGGCCAGAAATGATCCACTAAGACTTCAAGTTTACAATCAATATTTGAAAATGGCTCCTAAAAATCAAAAAATATTGATGTCAGCCTATGACATCCAGCAGGGTAAAATGGTAATGAGTCACTTCAAACCCAAAGTGAAACAACCTCAAACAACTGCAGATTATATCAGAACCAATTTTGAAGTTATAGCAAATGATATTCATCCTTTGGATCATATTGAGCTGCATAAAAAAATAGGTGAAATGATTTATTCTACTCTGACTGATAAATCAATGATGACCCAAAAATTACAGGATTCTTTGGAGAATACTAATGCACAATTGCATCTTGAAAAAGCTTCTTCTCAGGCTAAGGACAACAGAATAAATACTTTGGAGGAAATAATTATTGCATTGGGTCATAATACTAAAGATGTCAAGGGTATAGAAGCCTTGATTAAGAAGAAAGATGATGATATTGTAGCCTTGAGAAAAGAACTGAAGTTACCATCCTCAAGGCATCCACAGACTGCAGAAATTATAAAGCAAAATTCTGAAGAAGAATTGATAGATTTGCTCTTGAAATTGAATGAGAAACTAAATTAGACTGAAAAATAACTTGAAAAGTCATTAAAGGACAAGCAATCAAACGTTCCAGCATCTACATCAGAAGTAATTACAGGTACAACAACAACAGGTCAGCCAACATAATTATCACAGGTCAACACTTCCAATTTAAGCACTGAAGAATTAATAAAATCAATGGAGGAATTGAAACTCCTAATGACAGAGCTCCAGAGAACAAAGGTACAATTCACCACTTTAGAACAAAAATATGATCTCTTGAAAATAAGTGTTGCAGAAAAAACAAGAGAGGTCAACAAATTATAAAAATTGGTCAAAGCATTGGAGAAGGATCTCACATTAGAGAAGCCTTTAAAGGAAATAAAAGAAATTCTTTGGGACAACATCATTCAGTCAATAAATGATGTCTGGCCATCAATTCAAATAATGTATGAGCATAATGATTTAGTTAAATTGGCTCTGGAAGAAATTTTAAAGGCAAGAGATGAATTAGGGAACATGCCTGAAGAAGCCAATAAAATTATACACTTTTTGAACACTAATAACATATGTCAACTTGAAGAACTCGACATCCAAGATAGAACAGGAACAATTTTGGAGATAAAAGGAGTTTTTACTAAAAGAACTCTGATGCAGAATCTAGAAAGAAGATGCTCTGATATGCAAGAAGAAATCAATGCCTTCACAAAAATATTGGATATTCTGTTGAATAAAGGATTGCCAAGTCCTTTAGTTTCAGATGATAAACTAATGAACCTTGAAAGTTATGTTGAGAAATTGGATAAACATGCTGACAATCAGATCAGTTCCTCAACTAGTTCATCAGCAGCAGCAGCATTGCATACAGGCAAAATTCTTCATGAAAAATTGGAATTTTTTATTTATTTATCTTGAGCATGAGGTAAAGCACTTATTCCCAATTCAGCCTACTTTCTTCAGATACACAGAGACAGATGAAACTCTAAGGAATATGCAAAAAACCAGAATACTGGAAGCTCAATGGTGGGAAGAAATGTTAGAACTTTTGTAAAAATTATCCTTACATGAATTTTTGATTATTTACTACAGTAAATCATGATAAGAAGGATAAAAGGATAAACAGAGGTCAAAGTGTATCAGTACAGATAAAGAGTATCAGTAAAACAGAGCAACCATCACAGAGTTGCTAAATATGACAACAACAAGCCAAATAATAGGGCCTACCTCCAGCACATTCTCAAAAGAAGGAAACAACACAACATCGATTATCCTTTTTCTTATATACGAGACCATCTGTCTCTATTTTCTTGTAATATATCCATGAGTCATCCTAGATTATATCTCAATTTGTTATGAGATATTTTTTATAATTTTTGTATAAATACTCTCTCAATTGGAGTATTGAGGGGATGGATTCTTAGACTTTGCTGTAACATTGACTATTTTGGAATAAAGTGCTGTTGGACCAATTTTGTATGGCTAGCTGGATAATGAATTGATACAAAAGACTTTTCACAGGATTCTTGTGTCAGACAACGGATCAATAAGTCATCTATCTCTTATGTTTTAGAGTTTTATACTTGTTTATTATATCATCTGTGTTTCATTTTTGAATGATAAACGAAAAGGAATAGATCAGAAAGTGCTCAAGTGCAATCTGTTTTCAATCGTTTTTATTCTAAATGTTTTCTTCTGAACTAGTTTAAACAGTGAATTCTTAATTGCTCCTATTTTCTAGTTTTATCATTTTGATTATTTGGTAAAGAATACTTAATTGCTCTTTATTAAAAATCATTCAAGTTCCCTCTTTTGAAAATGTTGAAGGATTCTTAATTTCCCTTCACCCATTTCGAGTCCATTCCATTCATCTTTGATCTATAATTGTTCCCTATTTGATTACCTTGCCCTGTGAAACCATCTTTTGTTAAGAAACTTAATCCAGTTAAGCCATTTTTCTTTGACTCCATTAGCCCAATGGTCTAAACTTCTCAGTCTTACCCTCTGTTATAGAATTTCATCACCCAATCTTAATCAAAATCCCTGGACTTTATAACTAGCCTAAAATCTTTCAAAACAAAGCTAAATCTTACAGAAAGATCCCTCTCTGGGTACAGATTAGCTGAATTATGTACCTAAAAGTTGGTTTGTGGTTACCTCAGACCCCTTTCCTCTTCCAACAAATTCAAGGAAAATCTGAGTGATAACAGGTACCAAATATCGCATGTGGCCCAAAGAAACTTATCATGACACAGAAGACACACACATCACATTTTTTGGAGAAACCATCATGTGCACCATTTTCCTAACCTCCATAGTCTCCAATCATTGTTCGATTTCATGTGATGTTTCAACACTAAAAATCATGATTTAGATAACTAGGACACATAATCCAAAAATAACACTACAACTCAATGGACTGAAGTGACAAGGACCATATTATATATATCAGAGGAGAGATGGTCACTAGAGCAACCACCTCTCCCCCATAACTGTCCTCAGCCTCAAGACTAGCTTTGCGCATTATGCAACGAACGTGATCATTTGATCACATAATGCATAGCTCTAGAGTTGTTTCAAAGATGGTACCTTGTTAATCCGATGTAATTCATAGGGATGTGACCCAATAAATATTATTTCTAGATAGGCTAGGATAACAAAAACATTTTCCATTTTCTCTACATTCCCCAATTCCCTTTAGCATTAGAGTCCCTACGGCTGGCCATTACCAGCCTTGCCGACTTAGAAAAATAGGGTTCCTAGTCCATAGAAAGTTCCACAACCTAGGAGAATGAAGTGACTAGGTCCATGCTCTGTGTATATGAAGAGAGGCATCTGCCATAAGGATGGCTTACCATCCCCAAACCCCCCAAACACCCAGCCCCAGCATATGTATTGTGTGACGAATGTGACCATTTAATCACTTAGTGTCCAGATTTAGTATCATTCCAAAAATGGTACCCAATCACCCTTGTTTCCAAAAGGATTGGAAAAAAAGAGAGCAATAGTATTGTATAATATGACAAGATAACCACCATGCTAAACATTGCCCCTATGTCCCCCGATTTTGACTTAGACTAGACATCATGTGCTCGTTCATCACCAATAATCTAGACATAGTCAATTTTGAGTTACCACAAACTAGGTAGTTAACAGTAACGAGGCCTACCCCCCATTGTCACCAACAACCTAAAACGATGAAAATAGCCCCTTGCCCTAGTGAGGTAAGAATAAAGTCAAACATATCATGTGTCTTATGTGCTAAAAATGACCATATGATAAATTAATGTCGGGATCTTAAAAAGTTCACTGAAAATATTTACATGGTAACACCCATACCTTACATTCATCTCTCTAATCAAGAGAATATCACACATTTTTATTACCAATTTTTCTCGCAATTTCACCACATGATGAATTGCCATTAGCTTCCAAGGCTAAGAGAGGTTAGAGAAGCATTAAAATAAAAACTCCCATAGGAGCCAAATCACACAAGGTCTGAAAATAGGAGATGAGAGAAATGGATAAATACATATTCTTGTAACCATCTCCCATCATCATCCTCTAATATGATGAGTAGTATTAGATCCCACACAATATATTCAGTGAGTAAATTTACTCCATGAAACATATGCATGAGCCATGATCATGACATGGAGAAATACCCTATGTTATGAACATTTTGACACCTCTGCATCCATAAAAATATTCACATAAAAGAAAACACCTGTATCCTTTGTACACTTCCAAGAGAGAATGAATATGCTCTCACCAAAAAACGAACAATCATCACGGAAATTATTCCACCATGTAACGTTGATGACACACAACATCATATACGATTCATATCATCATGCATGGGAACAAGGAATCTTGCTATCTTCTCATCTTGCCTTGGTGTCAAGACTGATGCAACTACCACAACAGTAGTAGTACCTTTGGTGGTGCAAACCCAACCTGTCTACACCCTATCAACCTCATCTAGTTCCACGTCATCAACCATAGAATCATATTCATGTCTATCGACTAGCACTGTTAGGCCGAACCAATTCCTCACGACCTCACACAAACCAATTCCTTCTTAGACATCTTGTTTCACTCTAATTTGGATATATTAGAGGCGATGACAGAGCCATATTGTCCATGGGATGCAATGCATCACAACTCATTTTTTCTTCTAGAAAAAAAGGTTCGTGCCTAGCAACATAAAAAACCAGGATATTTATGCCATTGAATCCAAATACTTACTTCCATCAAGAAAGGTAGATTGATTCAAGAACCTTATCGCAGTGCCGAGATGCGTTTGAGGAATGAAATATGACAAATATTTCGCCAACCATTAAGGTGAATATCTCAAAAAATCCAGGCAAAACCGAAGAAATATCATTGGGGACAACATGCTCCCCATATGAATTAGTCACATATAATAACCTATTACAAGAGTATAGGGATATATTTGCTTAGGATTATTCAGAAATTCCAGGTTAAAGCCCCACCATCCTATAGAACCACATTGAAACTTGGCCTGACGTATCACTTGTCTGCCAAAAGTAGCGTCAATTACACCCATCCAAAGCAGAAGCGATAAAAAAAGAGATAGAGAAGCTTCACAAAGCTGGATCCATCTACCAAATCGCTTACACATCTTGGGTTTCCAACCCTGTACCCGTCATGAAAAAATATGGCACCATTCGAGTCTGTACAAATTTTTGAGATTTAAACAAAGCTTGCCCCAAAGACAACTATGCTACTCATTTCATCGACCAAGTCATTGATTCTTGCGCTGCTCACGAGGCCTTGTCCTTCATGGATGTATTTTCAGGGTACAATCAAATTCAGATCCGACATATGGATCAATATAAGACTGCATTCACCACCCCTTGTGGCACTTTCACATATCAGGTTATGCCATTTGGTCTTAAAAACAATGGAGCCACCTTTCAATGGGCCATTAAATATATCTTTGACGACCTGGCTCATATTACCTTAGCCTACTTGGACGACCTCACAGTACGATCCAAGAAATGAGGTGACCATCTAGAGGATTTACGTTTGGTATTTCAACAGTGTTGGCATTGCAACCTATGCTTGAACCCCATCAAGTGTGTCTTCTGCATTAATGCAGGCAGACTGTTAGGATTCATAGTATCCCAATAAGGAATCGGACTTGACCCCCTCAAGGTCCAAGAAATCAAAGAAGTACCACCACCCAAAACACTAAAACAACTTCAAAGCCTACAAGGGAAAGCCAACTTCTTACAACACTTTTTCCCCAACTATGCCACTTGTGCGCAAGGCTTCCTACACCTACTCCGTGAGGAAATTCTGTTCAATGGGATTTTCAACCCCAAAATTCATTTGAGGCACTAAAATACACCTTTTCTTTAACCTCCTTGATGATCAACCCACCCAATTATGACAAAGACTACACCTTATATATATCTGTGTCAGATACAACCATAGTTGGGGTGTTAGTCCAAGACGAAACCAACAACAAAGAGCACATGATTTATTACACCAACAAGAATCTAGCTGGTCCTACTTTAAGGTATGAGCCAAAATAAAAAAATGCCCTAGCCCTAGTACACACAATACAAAATATTCAGCATTACATCATCTTAAGGACCACAACAGTCATAGAAACTATCAACCCCATTTGATATTTGCTAACCCACCGTATGCTGAACCATAAGTATGCCTGATGAATAATTATACTTCAGGAATTCGACCTACAGTTCAACTCCCCCAAAATCAAGAGAGCACTAATCCTAACCAAATTTATCACGGGTCTCCCAAGTACAACCCAACGATCCCAGTTAATGACTAAGTACCGGATGAACATTTGTTCTTAATAACAACCAAGGACCCTTGGTACGACGACATCCTTTTGTTTCTGCGAACCCAAAAGCTCAAACCACAACTCACCCGTGATAACTGAAGGCACATACACCACCAGGACCCCCGATACCTTCTCATGGCATATGTTCTTTATCAAAGAGGCGTTGACACCATTTTACGTCGATGCCTCATGCACAACCAAATTGAGCAGGCCCTAATGAATGCCATAGTGGGGCTTGCAACGAACATCTCTTAGGGATGGCCATCACATAGCTAACCATATCCTATATTGGAATGTATCTCCTATAAATCATCATCCCTAAAAACATCCATCATAAGTACGTAACATCCATCATGATCATATGAAAACATAGAAAAATAACCATAGACACATTATAAGAGTCACCAAAAAATACATCTCGCATATATACATAAAAAAATATGTGTTTAAGTATACAAATCAAGTCACTGACAATCACGTCTGTAAAAAATATACATATCATCAACGTAGGGAATCATCCTCATAATGGGTACTTTCCATGACCATACAAAAAATCTAGGTCTGAGCCCTGCCCAGTGGGTCCTCCAGATCCACATGAGCACCCAATGCCAATATAGGAGCAGCAACTATGATAGCAAGTGATTCTCTGTGCAAAGTTGGGTGATGTGCCCTCTCCTGGACCATCACTGTCTCTAGCCACATGTCGTCCAGGTCGTCGAAACCCCTAGTCGGCAAGCCTCAAGTCAACCTCTCCAGCAGGGAAAATTTTAAGTCCTTAATATGCAAACTATAATATTTTTATTAATATATTTGTAAAATTATTAAAATTTATAATGATTTTATATATAGTCTCTATATAATGTTGGTGATTTTTATGGTAAAATAATTTTATATTGTAAAATTTTGGCAAATCATTTTTATAAAAAATGGAAATTTGTGAATCCTTTTTGTGGAAAAATCATGGAAAATTATCCCACCTACGAATATTAGCCCCTAAAATTTTCCATTCTCTCCAGCCAACTCCATGAATTTTCTAGGTCCATAACATGAACATCGGCTGCCTCGGCTCGGGCCTCAGCAACCCCCAGACGACCCTCAACATCAACATCTTCAGCCTCTGCTTCTAGTACTCAGATATTGGCAGCAACCAAAAACTCCTCGACCGCAGCCGCCTGTGCCTCGTCCGCCTCAGCACGTGCCAAGACGGTAGCATCCCCACCAGCAACTACAACACTTCTACTCTCACCTGAGGGACCCCCGACACCAACCTAACCACCAATATGGGGTCAAACTACCCTAAGCAGGTCCCTCCTCCTCGGCTAGTGGTCCACCAAATGACTAGTAGGACGCCCTGCTAAACCCACATCTGCAAAAGAAACCAAAAAAAAAAATGAGTGTCACCATCAAATACATATAGATATATATACAAAAAGAGAACCCTAAAAATGCAGAAAACATAAAATGTCATACCTTCTGGGCCCCATACATAACCAGGAGGGAGACCCATGTCCGGATCCCCTTGGAAATCCATCCCTCAATATGGAAACTCATGGAACACCTGCGGGTTTGACTTGAACCACGCCTCGACTGTCAGATCCCAATAGCAGCCTGCCTCTCCCCCACCACCACGGGGCATCATCGATGCCCATCGGTGCATCCGAGGATCCCTCGGAGGACCTAGGGTCACTGCCAAAAATGGTCGTAACATCACAACCTGCTCATACATAATGCTGCAAAGGATGCTCACACAGGCAAAGGTCTTGATACCACCCCTTTGTGCCTTGGCCAACTAAGTGACCATACCCTGGTAGACATAATGGGGAAAATAAAAAAAGTGACTGGCCTGGAGCCGGCGCATAACTGAAATCTGCAGACTAGACACTCGGTGGGTCGTCATCGACCCAAACATGTGAACAATCATTTCCAAAGTAGCTCTCTCAGCCAAATTCGTGATAGAACTCATGCAGTTGCAGCCTTGGGTGATAGGGTTCGGACCGCAATGCCTCTCCTCCTTCACCCAACGATGGATGTTCAATCCACTAGGGGGGAGTGGATAAGGAAGCGCCTCCCGTTGAGAAAAGAGACCGATCACAAAATAAACATCGGTCTTAGGCTGGATCATGACATCTCTATGGCACAGGACCATAACATGCTGTCACCTATTCCAACATCGGACTAGGTAATGTAGAAACCAATCATGGGACCTTAGTATGTTGTTCTCTAACAACTTCAAGAAACCATACCGAGCTAGAGTCTCTTGATTATGGGGGTCTTGGACCACTTCCACACAGATATCAGGAGAGTCCCGCTCTTGCCACAACATCCTGCCACCAAAGAAAACACCAAAAAATCAGTTTTTGATAATATATATATATATATATATATATTTTAAAATTGGGCTTCCTCGTACCTTTCAAAAACCTCTGCATGTTGACTGCACGTCTGTAACAGACATAAGCGCTCGACGTAGCATGCAAAGTTTCCCCAGTCACGAGGGCCTCGCATAAAAATAACCCTTTGTGTGGGGACCACACACACTATTTTTTGATTGCCCGCATGGTCCCACCCAAAAATGGGCATAAAATATATAGAAAGTCAGATTTGTATGGACCGCCCACACATGAAAATTATAAAAATAAAAATCAGGATATTTTAGCTCCTACCTGACACTGACAACACGAATCCTGGGTGCTCAGGCTAATCGCAATGGCAAGAAAATCTCAGGAAGGTAGCTTTGCTTTGACCTCAGACTCTCAAAAAGAACAAATGATTTGAAAATGGGCCATATTGGCCTATATATCACCCTTTTTTCATTTTTAATAACCCATAACTGGAGCTCAGAGTACCCAATCAAAAAACTGTGAGAAACATACTGATCAACACTTCATCATGTTCAAACTAGGCCCCATTGATCCAAGTTTTAGAAAAAAGTCATTTTTAGGCACAAATACACACCATACTTTAGTTCAGGTACGCCCTCTATTATCACTTATAAATTCAAGTTATTTCCAAAATATTTGTATGAGAAAGATGCTTTTACTTGGGGTATTGGTTGCAGGTATTACAAACACGCCATATCCCCATATGTCCTAGCCAACAAAAGTACAAGAGCATGTATAATTCTACCCCTAGCATGATATGCTTCCCCAAACAAGATTTTCATATCCTAACATCATTTATTCGGAAGAATAAAACCATAGGTTCCATTCACCCGACCATGTTTATCATCACAACATATTGCACATGATAAATACACTTGTAGGTCGCTAGAGCCTCACCATCCATGGAATCCATCACTCATATAGATCACACAAGAAGGTTTGGAGCCATGGCCATAAAATTTGGCTAGGGAACCACTTCATGTTCATACACCCATCATCAAACATCAAGTCAAGTTTTACCCATTTCATGTTAAAACCCTTTTCACAGGCTACCATTCTCTACAAGGTGGATAAAAAAAAAAACACATCATCGTTTGTTACATTTTTCCTATCACACCCTCATAAGCATAGCCCATCTACGACATTTCATCTGCCTCATTATCCTCGCACCAAGACCAATGAATGGGGCTCCCACCCTCAACAAAACACACTCCTCATATCATCGTGCATGATTATTCATTTTAATGGTGCACATGTCTCTGTGCTTGTACTTCAAAACCACTTTCATATTCTTTTGGAAAGTGTGTGTGTATATATATACACACACACACACACACTTTCTAAAAGAATATGAAAGTGGTTTTGAAGTACAAGCACAGAGACATGTGCCCCATTAACACTCCTCATATCATCGTGCATGATTATTCATGTTAATGGGGCACTTGTCTCCGTTCTTGTACATCAAAACCACTTTCATATTCTTTTGGAAAGTGTACACACACACACAAACAAACAAATATATATATATATATATATATATATATATATATATATATATATATATATATATATATATATATATATATATATATATATATATATATATATGAGAAGACTCCCACCCATCCATTTAAATTTCTTACCTAGCAGCAGTCCCTAATCACCCTTGGTCGGAGCTGCGCATTATTTACCACACCCATCCATGATAATCATAGCAAGCAAATACCCACCCTGGGCGTCCTACTGAACCCAGAGATTTCCCCATTAGAAATTGTTATGACTGCCACCACTCGCATTTACAGCTTCGACTCCAGGCCAC
The DNA here is from genome assembly GCA_034641835.2 of Pinus albicaulis. Lineage (NCBI taxonomy): Eukaryota > Viridiplantae > Streptophyta > Pinopsida > Pinales > Pinaceae > Pinus > Pinus albicaulis. The sequence goes on from CM076577.1 coordinate 817,201,249, forward strand.
TTAATCACAATCATCAGTTATAGCAATCTCTTGTCATCATGTCTTGTTAACCTATCACATGGTACCCTGCTACATCAGAAACCCGGGTCCCTTGTTTCAATACTTGTTTCGATCGGTTGATGCTTCCTTATTGTCGACTTCAACAACCACTTTTCGAGAAGCAGGTAGCACCTTGGATGAGTCCTTACGATAATAGGGGCATCCTTAGATGGAACAATGGGAATTAACATTGCCCATTGATGTCATCGATCCTCTTGACATTCGACATCAACACATGTTCTCATGTAAAGAATGGTATCGTACTTCGTAACTATTGAACTCTATCACATAGGCATCTCTTTGAGCCATGCTTACATGGGAAGGTCCCAAATAGGAATTTCTTTCAATAGGCATCTCTTTCAGCCATGCTTACACGGGAAGGTCCCAAATAGTCAAAGACCCATGCGTCCATTGAGTTCTTTCTCTAAAAGTTCCATGCATGTGGGTACCACATTCAACCTTTTTTGTCCAAAAAAATGCCCTTGAGGGCATCAATAACCGTTGTCATCAACCAACAACATGTCACCAACTATAAAATGTGACACGACAGAACCAATATCTGTCAGATTAGCTTAACTAGTCAAACATCACGAGCATGGGACATGCCCACCTCGTAGAAATATTGCTTATTTTATCTCTTGCAGGTTTCCTACAAAGCATGGTGTTTTTTGTACTTAAGACAAGGGGTTTCCCAACTTAGTTCCAAAGCAAGTTACTCCCTCTCTCTCTCTCCCTCTCTCTCTCAAAAGGATCACATAGAAAAGAAAGCATAATGTATTTCAACTATACAGTTCTTCCTAGACCTTGAATACGTTAGGGGGTAACTGTTAACACCAGAAAATCGTACAGGAAAAAGACATTAAAAATGTCAAGCAAAAGGTATAGACAAAGATTTTTAGAGAAGGAATACATTAGAGTAGACAATTTTTTTTTTTCCTAAGGTTAAGGGAAAATTTATTAGACAACGCACTGGCAACAAAGGAATTTTGCACGACAACACGAATATTCCTTCGATAGTCTTGCGGTCTTGAGGATGGAAAAATGTCACCATCTGGGACCATTTGGCACACTTGGTTAGGAAGATTCTCCACTTTGTACTACCGAGGACAGTCGGCATGGAGCCACCTTAAGGCTTAAATGTAGCACACAAAGGAATACCTCCCCGTGATTGTGTCACTATCCATCTTGGACCAAGAGAAAAGGGATGAATTCAAAAAATTTCTCTATAAGACAACCTTTGGAAGAAGAATAGGAGAAACATTGTTATGCTGGCCAAATTGCTTCATAGAAAAACAACTTGCATAGTCCAACAACAGAGGGATTGGATGGGTTCATATGTTGGCCAACCAACATCTAATTCCAAGAGAAAGAGGTCCACCATTTGATCTTGATCTACCATCCTTTGAGAGAGGGAAGAGATGCTTGCAGGAACTCGAGGGAGGGAGACCTCCTTGTTTTGGGTATTTGAGCTTCATAGCTCAAAGGATTACCTCCTCTTCAAGTGTTTAGAATTGTATCTCTTTTACCACCAACACCTAATAAAGGGATAATTCTCTAGTTGTGTTGTTAGGCTATTTTCTCCATCGAGATTTCATATTTTGCATCTTATGTTTTTTTTTGTTCTTAGTGTTGCATTCTTAATTTTCCCTCAAACTTAGTTGACAATGTGTCAAATCTTTTCCACTAACAGTAGACAATCATTTTTCTTTGTGACCTTGTGCAAGTAACGACCAACTTGCTAAAGAAGTGTATTTCATACGCCCTTGTGCCAATCACACTACCACAATTCTATCCATTTTGTTTTTCTCACTTAAAGGAAAACATAAATCAATGTACCAACGTCAACTCTTTAAAAAAAAACTTAATTTTTTTTTTCCTCTATATAATTTTTATGGCTAATTATACTAACCTTATACTAAGGTTATGCATAGATATATTCTAATATATTTTATTTAAAAATAAAAGTTTTGGACCCTCTATTTCTATATTTACATAAAATATCTTTCCCTTCATTTTTATTGATATTATTACTTGCTAATTGAACAACATAATAACGATCCTATATTATATTTAAAATTTTCATGTGTAACATTGTGAAACTTATGACAAACATAATATTAATTGCACCAGATATATAACTGTTCACCATATGGTTGCACTCTTAGTGATATTGAACTATTATTTATTTCTCCGTATATAAAGGTATGCTGCCGTTCGATATTATGAATGTGATATTAAATTGCTTGAAAATTGGATCGTCCCTTTTGCAACGTGGTGTATACAATTAAATTTGGAACGCTCCAGACTCTACTCCTTGCATGCATGGCATTTAGATAGAATGACCTACCAGATCAACGCACAGGAGTGATTATCGAATGATGGATGACAATCTTAATTATTATTATTATTATTTAATTTTAAATTTACAGTTAAATTAGACATTAAATTAGTGTATAAGATCTTTTTAAATTAGACATTAAATTAGTGTATAAGATCTTTTTATGTGTAAGATTAAAGATTCATTTTAATAATAATTTTACTACTAAATTTAAAAAAAACATATCTATTCTATCTCTAATTTTCAACTAGTGACCTAAATGCTTTAACAAAACTCTATTCATCACTAATTTCTCTCTACGGCTCTCCAGATAGGAATTCAAAATTGGGGTTTCCTTAGTATTTTTGCACAAATTACTTATACCTCTTGTATGAAAGTATATATTGGCTTCACAGGATTACTCTGTCAGGAAGATATACATTTCTTAATTTTTATCGACTTCCAGTGAAGATATGGGGTTCAAAATATCTTTTGATATTTTCCAATACTTGCCATTCTATGCTCATAGTTTATATGTAATTATATTGTTCAGATCTTAACATTTTTCTCGGTTTATTTTGAAAGGTATTAATAGCTTCTTCTAATAATCTATGAAGAACCCTAACAAATAGTCTCAGATGGGTTAATGTTCTGTACCTTCATTGAGTTCAAATGATACCATAAGGTAAAAATACTGCTTTCTTTCTCATGCATTTATGGCGTTCCTGATTTTATAGGGTTTGCTATTTCCAATTATTTTGAACAATAAAGGGTATTTTAAACCCTAGGTGGAATACCATTATTAGTTGCTTGTAGAGTTGGGTTTTCAAAATATTTGTGTCTTTGTAATTTTTAATTTATTTTTAAGAGAATATCCTTTTTGGCTATGGCGTTATTTAGTCCTAATGCGGTCTAAACTTCTGGTTATTTTTGTAACAAGGTATTAATACGACCTTTAATGCTAATGACATTTTCATAACACTGCTGCCACGCATACTGTGCTAAGGTTTTTCCCTATATTTGATTGCCTGTTTTCTTTCACAATATTGAATTGGTTTACATATTTATATGGCTATATAAATCCATTTCTTGCTAATTCAGTTCTTCTTATACCACTTCATTCTCTAAATGCTACAATTATTTGTTTATCTTGGCTCTAAGTTGTCACAATTGCTCTTGGTATTATATGTGAGTTAAAAGGCACTTTCATAATATATGATCAGTTTGGAAATTTTCTTATTAATTTCACCATCAAATGAGCACTTTGGTTAATCGATGGTTATGCTCCTTTGCGAATGTGTGTATTGATTTCTTGTATAAATTACATTCCCTTATTTCTTTCACAATGAGAATTGTGTATTGTTTTTTCTGGATTCTTTTGGACATACTACGTACTTTTTTACAGAGTTTTCATTTGTCAACTTTCTCTGTATAGTAATTATTTTTCTTCATTTAATTCATGGCTAACACCCTATTTTCTATGGCGCAGGTAAAGAGGAAAAATGCTGAGCATGCATGGTCATGAATCTCAAGTATTTAGTTATATCTACTTTTTTATAACAATTTATCAAATTATTAGATAGCCTTCATTTCTTTCTTTTACTTCTCAATATAATATATTGTTTCTACTTACATTTGGTTTACAGGTAATAGCAACAAGAACAACTATAACTCTTTACAGTTAAGCATTTTCCATTTTATCGTGGTTCCTTTTCAATAAAATTCGTCTCATTCACCAGGTCAGAGATCCCGACTTCTGGTTTCTGCATGGACGAAGTTACTCTCTCTGAAGGCAAATCTTTAGACTATTTATTTTCTAAGATATCATTTAATTATTATTTTTCAAAAGCCTTATGAGGTTTTTAGTTCCTTTGGAAATAATTTGTTTTTACAGGCTAAATGCTTTATTTTGTATTAAGACTCTATTCTGTAGTCGCTGAAAATATAGTCTTTCAATTTTTATTTCCTTCTGAGGTTATAATACCTCTTCAGGCTTTTACAGTGAAGTAAATGCTCTGTATATTTCTTCTGGATGAATTGCTACAATACTATGTTTTGTATACCTATGTATATTTCTTCTGGATGAATTGCTACAATACTATGTTTTGTATACCTATGCTTCTAGGACTCCTCTGTGTTTAACATTTTAAATACAGTAATAAAATGTAGGTTTCACCTCTACTTATTTTTTTCCTAAATGATTTTGTGTTTATTCTTCCTACTTTTTAAGAAAGGAAAATATTTCATTCTATTTTTATTTTATGATATTATGTGTATATAAATATGGGTTTATTTATAAAGTTTATTTATTCAATTTAAGCTTTCTGATATTCAATTAAATTAGTGTAAACACTCCAATTTAATAATTTTAACATAAGCCTTTACAATAAAATCATTAATAATCCAATGACATTAATTAATAAACATAATTACTAATATGATGATATTAATAAATAAGTACAATGAAATAATATTTATTAATAAAAAATAAGAAAACATATTAACTATTTTTAAAATTTATTTATGACTAAAATTAATATATATAAATAAATTATTATTTTAAAAAACATTATAAAATATGTTAGATCAAAGACTTTTGTGATCCATAATGTAGATAAAAGAACTTTCAGATTAATCACATCATTAAGATTAGGACAAGTGGAGAGAGACTGATCGATCTCAAGGAATAAATAGTGGAGATGCATCATTAACTAGAAATAGCCGTTAAAACTAGCCTTGGAAAATTAGTTAGTTAATTAAAAAAATTAATTAATTAAATAAAAATTAATTACTAATATGTTAATAAATTATAAAGTACTTAAATTATTTATTTTTATAATTATTATAAATATAAAAATAGGTAATAGGTGGGGAAAAAGATTTAGGAAGGAAATTATTAAAAAAAAAATAAAATAAAATACCAAGTAAGTGAATAAATTCAATAATTTTTTTTAAAAAGGGGGTTAATAAATTATTAAAATTTTGATTTAGTAAAATAAAATAAATAAATTAAATATTCCGAAAAATAAATTAATTAAGTAATAAATAAACATAATTACGTCAGGGAGGGAAAAATAAAATAAAATAAAAATAAATAAATAAATAAATGAATAAATAAAAATATAAAAAAAAATTATAAACAAATAAAATAAAATAAAATAAAACATAAAATAATAAACATTTTACAAAATAAAAATAAAATAAAAATAAATGAATAAATAAAAATATAAAATATATCAAAAAAAATAAAGATAAATAAATAAATAAATTTACCTGGAGAGAATCTGGGTCCAACTCTTAACTTCCAACCATCATCACGGTTGAGATTCTTAGTATGTTGTTCAATTTCGATCGCCTCTCTTAATTTCCTATGGTGGAAGTGATCAACTTTAGCAACGAATTTTGAGTCTTCAATACAAATATGGTGGCAAGATTTTTCCACATGTTCAGCAAAAGCTGAGGTACAGGACCTATTATCATTCTCCTTACTTTGTAGGTTTACGTTTTAGTGGTAAAAAATTAATCTTTAATAACAATTATATTAAATCTGTAATAAACAATGATCATGAAAATAAGGAACTTAATAATAATTTAATAATTTTCAATATTAATAAAGATATAACTAATTATAATTACACTAATGAAAATAATCTAAATAAAGATAACACATTAACTACTAATAATAACACCAATAATCATATAGATTTAACTAATCATAATAACACTAATAATCATATAGATTTAATTAATAACACTAATAAGAATAATCTAAATAACATTGCTATAAATAAAAATAACATGTTAACTAATATAAATAACACTAATAAGAATAATCTAAATAAAATTGTTATAAAGGACTTAATTTTTCCTTGGCCCCAAAAAAGATCCCCAACGATGACATTATGTGTAGTCTTGAATATGGCATCAAGGATCTCCCTGATTTAGTTAAAGAGACCATTAGGCAGGATTGCTCCGTTATTCTTAGGAAGGCTAAGCCCCCTAAGAGTAACTTGAGTAAGCCCGAGTTTCTCGCCCTCAAAACCCTAAGGGACAACCTTGACATTGTCATCCTTAAGGCAGACAAGGGTGGGGCCATTGTCATTTTGGATAAATCAGACTATGAAAGCAAGATGTTTGACCATCTATCCAATAGTGGTTGTTATGTTAAGCTTAAAAAGAATCCCCTTAATTCAGTGTGTAAGGATGTTTCCCTTGCCATTAATTCTGATTCTTCTCTTAATCCTTTTGCTCAGAAGCTTATTGAAAGCAATCCCCTTACCCCCTGGATCTATGGTCTCCCAAAGATTCATAAGCTGGGGGCTCCCTTAAGACCTATTGTTAACATAATAGGTGGCCCCTCTTATCATCTGGTTAAATTCCTAGCCCAGAAGCTCAAACCCCTTGTAGGTAAAACTGATTCCTTTCTAAAGGACTTGGCTTCCTTTATCAAAGAGTGGAAGAACATCAAGCTGAAGTCTGGTGAGCTTTTAGTTAGCTTTGATGTGGTGCCATTATTCACCAAGATCCCCATCCAAGAAGTCGTTGATGTCATTAAACGGGTCTCTGATGTGAAAACCTCTAAATTGGTTAACCTCTGCCTCACCTCGACTTTCTTCAGTTTTCAAGGTGAGTTTTATGAGCAAACCTGTGGTGCTACAATGGGCTCCCCTCTTTCTCCCATTGTTGCTAACTTGTTTATGGAGGACTTTGAGTCTAAGGTCGTAGCCTCTGCTAAATTCCGCCCTAGGAAGTGGAATAGGTTCATGGATGATACTTGTGTCATCTGGCCCCATGGTTGGGAGAAATTAGATCTATTCCTTGGGCACCTGAACTCGCTATCTGATTCCATCAAGTTCACGATGGAAGTGGAGGTTGATGGTTGCCTCCCTTTCCTTGATATCCTTCTCTCAAGGAATGAAGATGGCTCCATTTCTCACCAGGTTTTTCGTAAGAAGATTCACACGGAACAATATCTTCATGCTGGATCCCATCATTTTCCTACTCAGAAATTTGGTGTCCTGTGTACTCTTTCGACTTGTGCTCTTAAAATATCTGATGACAATTCCTTGGAATCAGAGAAATCACATCTTCTTGATGTTTTCGAAAATAATGGGTACAATAGATCTCAAGGTATTATAGCCTTTCAGAAGGCGTATAGAGGATTTAGTGGAAAATCTACTTGGGTGGATCCTATTTCGAAGGTCCATCTCCCATTTATTCAAGGGACAATGGGCAAAATTGCCCATGTCCTTAAGAGAAATAATATCTCTGCTTCTTTCAAACCTCTCTACACTATTAGAAATTCTCTTAGGTCTGTTAAAGACCTTATCGACCCTAAAGACATGAAAGGGGTTTACATGATTCCTTGTTCTTGTGGAACTCCCTATATAAGAGAAATAGGTCAATCCATTAAGCAGAGAATCTGGGAGCATGATGCAGATATTAGACATAATTGGTCCCGTACCTCAGCTCTTGCTGAACATGTGGAAAAATCTTGCCACCATGTTTGTATTGAAGACTCAAAAGTTGTTGCTAAGGTTGATCACTTCCACCATAGGAAATTAAGGGAGGCGATCGAAATTGAACGACATGCTAAGAATCTCAACCGTGATGATGGTTGGAAATTAAGTAAGAGTTGGACCCCGGTTCTCTCCAGGTAAATTTTTTTAATTTTTTTAATTTTATTTATTTATTTATTTATTTTTTTGATATATTTTATATTTTTATTTTATTTTGTAAAATTTTTATTATTTTATGTTTTATTTTATTTGTTTATAATTTTTTTTTTTGATATTTTTATTTATTCATTTATTTTTATTTTATTTTATTTTCTCCTCGCTAAGGTAATTATGTTTATTTATTACTTAATTAATTTATTTTTTGGAATATTTAATTAATTTATTTTATTTTACTAAATCAAAATTTTAATAATTTATTAACCCCCTTTTTAAAAAATTTATTGAATTTATTTACTTATTTGGTATTTTGTTTTATTTATTTTTTAATAATTTCCTTCCTAACTTTTTTTTCCTCACCTATTACCTATTATATTTATAATAATTATAAAAATAAATAAATAAAGTACTTAACAATTTATTAACATATTAGTAATTAATTTTTATTTATTTAATTAATTTTTTTAACTAACTAACTAATTTTCTAATGGCTAGTTTTAACGGCTATTTCCGGTTAAAGATGCATCTCCACTGAGGATGAACCACATTAGTTGGTTCCAAACGTTGACCTAATCCTAATGATGTGATTAATCTGAAAGTTCTTTTATCTACATTATAAAATATATTAATATTTTTAATTAAATTATTGAAAACATACCAATTAATAATTTTAACATAAGTGCTCTCTTCTTGTAAATCTCATTGTTGACCAAATTCACAAAAGCCCTAAACATCATTTCCCTATTTATTAAACCCTAAGTTGGATCAATTTTCACATACTTTTATATAGTGATGATGTTCATCACTTGATGGTTCGAAAGGTCGCTCTCTAAAAACATGAATGAGATGGATCCGAAAAATCTATTACAACAAGCTAATGATCCCATATATATATATATATCACAATTTTCTTCTATTTACTAAAATTTAACTCTACTTTAATCATATACAAAATTCAAATCTTATACCCTACTACCTTATTCCCACCAAGTACATTTTGTTGCTTCGTTCAATACACCTACGAATTCAACAACTAATTTATATTTTCATTCTTTTTCCACTAAATATCATACAAAATGAGTAAAGAACATAATAATTCCAAACAAAAAACAATGTTAACAATTCTTTTATTTTTCTTTTCTGTGCACAAAATAAAAACCATATATACAAATAAATAATTCTTTCTTTCTTAATAAACAAATAAGTGCAGAAGTTAGAAATACAAACTTGAAGAATAGTAATATATTTTTTCTAGAAAATTAAATTGTCTAGTACTGGATCCTACCAACCTTGACACTGCAAATAGTCAATGCTCCCCCTCAGTAACTAGGTCTACCAATCTTTTTCTCTCTATTTTCTGCTACTTGCTTCTCTTCAGTCTCTTTTCTACTCCTGGCCCTAATCATTTAGATTAGATCCCTAAGAATTGTTGATGGGTAATAACACTTCCATAATTAAATTACAACCTTTTTCTCTTTTAACTATTTGTACTCAGCAATTAATTTCCCAATTTTTTATTTATTCACAAAATAAAAAAATCTAATTAAAAATTTACCATAAGTTATTATAAACATTAAATTTGCTGATAATTAAAGTTTTCCAATGTATTTCAGTTGAACTCACTTAAGTAGAAATGACCTATAACAACCTTGGTAAAAAATCCATGTAAAATTTAATAAAGACAAAATAATAATACCTTGATCATGAGACATGTATTCCAAGATGAATGCTGGGAAAAAACATCCTAGTGGGTGTTCATTTGGTTTATTAATGGCTATGGAAATTGGAAAATTAAATGGAAAAGGATTTGGAAACGCAAAGTGGCATTTATTTATGAAAATAATGGAAATTAGGAGAAAACGAAGGTGAAAGGTCACATGTTGCATGTGAGGAGTAAATTGAAGGAAAATAATGGAAAATTGTAGAAATTAGAGGTATCATTAATAAAAAGGCTTATGAGGATCAGTTCACAGACTTTTGTGAGTTAAATTTTGGGGCTTTCATTCTATTCTCTCTCTCATACTCTTGGATACTTGGAATTTTTCTTGGAGCACTCTTGGAGGAGTGTGGCATACTTGGGATTTGGAGCAAGAAGGCAAAGGAAAAGCAGGAAAGCGCAAAAGGACATCAGGGAGCCACATCTACAATGGATTTTTCTTACAGGTACTGAGTTGCATGTATGATTCTCTTACTAGTTTTGGCATACATGCATGACATATGCATGTGGTTATTTGGTTATGATATTTCATTGCCATGGAGAACTTCTTGTATTGATAGTGGTTTTTCCTAGCCTTTTCATTTCCTGGATATCCATGGTGTTGTGGATTTTTATTTATGATTGTTTTTCATGTGCCTTTGGCTGTGGGTTGAGTTACTAGTTCCTCGAAGCCTTGGTTGGGCAAACACTCTCGAAACCCTATAACATCTTGGATTGAGTCACTAGTCTTGGAAGCCTTGGTTAGACAAACAATCTGGAAGCCCTTGTTGGGTTGAATTACTAGTCCTGGAAGGCGTGGTTGGAAAGATGCTCTGGAATCCCGGAGGCATATGTGGGTTGAGTTACTAGTCCTGGAAGCCCTGGTTGGATCAAATGCTCTAGAACCCTCGACAACTTAGGTAGAGTCAAATTTGGTGATGGTTAGTGTTGTCCAACTATGGGGTGGAATCACTAGTTGAGGGTTGAGGCGATTTTACCTCTGGAAGCCCCAGTTTGGTTTTGATTTATTTTACGATATTATATGAACAATTACGTAACATGAAATATAATTATAAAATATATATTACAATTTCCATAACCCCTATAACCCCATCCTTACAATTTTTATAACCTTTAAAATTTATATACCATATCAACCTAATGACTATAATAAGCTCAAATTATAGTAATAATTACCCTATAAATCTTATAATCCATATAATATCTATAACCCTTTAACACTATAGTCTCTACCCCTCCCCACTTCCCCTTAATTAATAACCATTGTATCTTCTAATAATATTCATTTAAAGATAACTTACAATTATAAAAATAAAATGAAAAAATATTTAATATAAAAATTATAATATTTATTTAAATTTCAAATATAATAGGCATAACACGTGAATGAATTTAGGGTTTTCTAGGCATAACATGCAGATGAAATTGGAGTTTTCTAGGCATAGCATATGAAGGAACAATTTTGGTTTTCTAGGTATGCATTATACAAGAATGAAGACCTACTAGGAAACCTTATTAACAAGCACAAACTACGTGCAATCATACATTACAAAATGATATAGGGTATCATTGTCTCTTACCAGCTGAAAGCAAGAGTAGGAGTAGCTTCGGTCTTAACTGCTAAGCCTTATCATTTATGAAGACCTTCAAGTAGGTTGATTTCCTAAGTTATCCCTTGGGAATACAATGAAAGCAACAAAGGCATGAGAATTTGGGGTTTTTTTCTTGATGAAGACATTAACATTTGGGGTTTTATTCACAATGAAGGCGAGAAAATTTTGGGTTTTATCGGAAAAGAAGGCATGATAATTTGGGGTTTTATTCTCAATGAAGGAATTAATACAGGATTAAAAACCATCATGGCAGAGAGGATATTTAGTAAATCGTCCTAGTTTTATGTTAAGTGATGAAAGTGGAAGAAATTATGGTGGTAATTTGTTTGATTTCTCTAGTTTCAACTAGTAATTTTTGTAATGTTTGAGTAATTACTTTTCTCTAGTTGCAATTTGAGTAATTTGAGGATTCAAAATCTTATAGCTTCATAGCATTGATTATGTTCACAATTTTAAATTTCCCATTATATTTCATAGTTAGCATATTCATAGTAATTCCACAGCCACAAAACCATAGGCCCTGGGGATGACATCGAGCCATGAGCTGCAAAACGAGTTTCAAGCCACAAGCGATGTGTAGAATGGTGGCATTGGCCATGATGATGTGAATCATCAAGCATAAGAATCATCAATGGTTGGAAGCCCATATCATAAGCGAAGATGCGAGTGGGTTAACGATGGTTGAACGATCTGATGGGATGGGTTGGCCCCACTACTGGGTCAATATGGAATCATACTATTGGGTATCAGGCCCTCAATTGGTTAGATACTTCCTATCGAAACCAGGGTGTATCTCGTCAGTTTAACGCTGATTTGGATGATATGTGTGTGGGTTTTTTTAGTTTTCTTTTTGCAAATCATGTGCAATTATAATAATAAAGTCGATATTCACCACATTCTGCAAATGTATTTCAAGAAATCATCATATCGCGTACCATCGATTCTTTATAACTGGAAGAAACATCCTGAAGGTGCATTAAAGGAGGGTGTAAAATAAAAAGGAAAAAATAGGTGGAAAGGACCAATTATGCAATTAAATCTTAGATATGAGTTAATCTGGTGGCTTTGAATTGATAATAAGTAAGCATTAAATTAATTTAATATCTCAACAGGGAGAGCAGGAAGGAAGTCTACCATTTGCACAAATCACAAATAAAGAAAGAACAAGGAAGTTTGAGGAAAGAGGGAAGAGTGGAGCATAAGTAACCTAAAAGTAGGAAGAAATAGAGAACATAGTTTTAAAGGGTTGTTGGAACTATAATTGAATTTTTTTTCAACAATTGAGCCCATTAAATATTTGAAATTTCAGAAATGGTTCCTCCCAAATTAAAAAATCTTTATGTTGAACTGAAAGGTGCAGATGAAGGATGTGTCCTTCTCAACATATTTATTAAGGATTTTTGATAATTATTTGATCACACGATGAAGAGAGAAAGATGATATGAGGTTTTCAATTAAAGTTCAAAATTCACCACTATTAATTGTCAATTCATTCACAATAGGATTTAGTGGTTGGTAGTGACTACTTAATCCGTGAACCATAAGTGTAAAACCCTACTAGAAGGCATGAGACTGTAACTCAAAAAAGTTACCACTTGTTTATTTTTGTATATCAAAGTGAGAAATTAGATATGTCAAAGGGAGAAAAGGTGTTGGTTGCATTACTTTGTTGCATTGAAAGGTTGTCAATGCACAATGCTATATCTTAAAAGTTCACCTAAATGACGAAGTGTAAGCTAATTACTAATAGGATATGTAAATCAGTTTCCAATATCCATTAATTCATTGTTTTAGTCAATTCATTATCCTATCACAATTAATTTCTCAACATTTAGAATCCAATTGGGTTTGATTGAGATGGGGAAATTATAGTGCAATATAGTGTTCAATTTTTTCTGCCATTTTTTCCATTGAACAAAGGAATTGAGCACTCTACATTGGAATTTGAAAATTTTGAGCTAATAGTAGGTTTTTATTTAAGTTTTTGTGAGTTAATATAGTTTATCACCATGAGGGTATATTTACCTTAGCATCGTTTTGACTAGTTTGATGTTTTATATACACCTTGCATAAGATAATCAAGCTTCTTTTGCTGCATGTTATGAAAAAAGTCCATAAATGCAAAAAAAATACTCATAATATCTAAAATATATAAATATCTATGATAAGACAATAATATATTATATAATAAATGTACAAAAGATATGAGATATGATATGATGATGTGAATGTTACAAATGAGGGCCCACTTATATACCTATCCAAGTGCCATTTCATGAATGGCCATGTCCTTAGAGACATTCCTCCTCAATACTAATTATTAGTTAATTAATCATTATTTTTATACATATTTTATTCATAACATTTCTTTCCTCTTCAAAAACCTTTGTCCTCAAAGAATACTGATGAGAATGCACATAATCTATTTCTTTGTCTTGTAATATGTTCACATCCTTCCGAATTCTTGGAGTTGTCATCTTCATTGATAGAAGATGATATGATACTTTTCATGATAGAAAAAATTATTGAACTGAGAAGGGTTCTAACCATCCTAAATTAATCTTCTTTAGAATTTTGCAGCTATTGGATACTTTAGATGAATTTTTATCATAAAACTGAATTGCACTAACATTAGTAGTCTTCAAAACATAAATTTGTTGTTTCTGTTCTGAGTGCTACAAATATGTAGACTGATTGAGTTGTCTGATCTTGTGATTTGTATGTTGATAATGAGATTTTGTGATCTCATTTCCCCTTGACAAGTTTGTGTCATTTTCTTGATTTAATTAATGTATCTGATTTCCTTTAGTTATGGAAATTACTTGGTTAATTATTAGATCTTCACTTGAAATATCCGTCATTTGAACAATGACATCAGAATAGGTTTTTAGTTCAATTGGTTTACCATTTTATTGAGTTGAGATATTGAATGGATTGATATTTATTCTTTTTATTCAACTTGAATTTATACATTTGAATATTTCAACGATTCATTCTCAATAAGCTGTTGTACCTTATTTTTCAACAACTTCTTATCCTTCTTAAGCTTCTTAATTTGTGATAGTAATTTTTCACTATGGTCCTTAAGCCAAGAAAATTGTTCAATTTTTTCAGTGGTGATTTTGTCAACTTGCCTTTGCATAATTTTTTATTTCTTTTTTAATTTATTGAAAAATTAATTTTGAGATATGTTGTATTTCTTTCGGTGTTACTAAATCTGATTTCAATGTAATGTTCTTTAGTGTTATTTTATTCTTCTTATAGGAAAATGTTAAAAACTTCTTCTTCATATTTACGATGAAGGACCCTAGGGATTCCATCCAAGGTGAACCCAAAACAATATTGTCACTTTGATCCTTCCATAGGGATTGAACAAATATTTGTGATATAAAATTATAATCCCCATTGTTTAATTGTAAGTTGGTTATGTCATATTATTTTTTGTCCTAACAGTCTATTTTTTCGATTATATTTGACTCATCAATCATCAATTAGTTTGTGAGTTTAGAGTTTACATAATTTTTTTTTTTGGTAGGAGAGATAAAAATAATAACATCTTTTCTTGCAAGAGTCCCCTTAATTCTAAATCATTAGAGAAATTTTGAGGTAAAAAATGGGCATCAAAACAAAAATTGACAACCAAAATCAACTTTATAAGAACCAATAGAATTGATGATGATGATCTCAACCATGGGGGATGATTCACCATTTTTTTTTGTAAAAAGGTAAAATGATAAAACAAAAAAGTGAAAAAACTACTTTTTGAACTTGTATTTTCAACTTATCTCCTTAGGGTTTTACTCAAATTTCAAGCGAGAGCACTCGTTGGATGCATAATTTAATTTTTCATCTAAGGAGTGCCCATGTTGAATAATTTGATAAAGACCACTACACAAAAAATGAGAAATACATGAAAAATATGTTTGTAATCATGTTTTTCATGTATTTCTCATTATTTTTGTAAAAGAATTGATAAAAAGTATTCAAAAAAGGTACTCCTTGGATGTGAAATTAAATTTCACATCCAATGAGTGCTCCCACTCGAAATTTGAGTAAAATCATAGGAAGATAAGTTTAAAAAGTAGTTTTTTATTTTTCCACTCCAAAATTTGATGAGGCAATCTAATTTTATTTTATTATTTCTAGTATTGTTTTATAAATTTCCTTAGGAGGCCTATTTTAGACCTCAAAATTTCTCTAATGAGCACTGGAGCAATGCTGAGTGAGGTTTCTAAAAATATTCCTTTAACTTCTGTCTTAGACTCCATTTTGCTCTGTTGATAATATTTTGATGTCAACAATGACATGACCCTTTTAATATTTTTTTTTAAATAACTTTTCCCTTTTATATTTTGTAACTTGTATTTTACGAGATAAATATTATTTTTATAATACCCATTTTCTATATATGGTTGGATATCCTTATAAATTATTTTAGTGAGTTTAGAAATATATTATTATATTTCTCTTTTTAATAATTCATATTTATATTTTGAATAACTAAGGTTGGGTCTTAAACCATTAATTAAAGTTTGACTAAAACTGTAACTTTACCCCTGTGCATTTTTTTATACCTTTACTACATAAAAACTTACCAAGGGTTAATGACTTATACAAACATTTGTTTTTGGTTTGTAAGACATAAATCACTGCCTTGATTTTTTTTTTGAAGGTTTAGCGACCCTAATATTTAGAATCCTTGGTATGTTATGGAAAGGTAGGACAATTTATAACAACACCTATTTTAAAATGGAAAATCTATCCTTCCAAGGTAGTAATATAGCAGTGCCATGATTAGATAACAATGCCAATAACTTTGAGATATGTTTCTCGTTAAAGAAAAGGTGGGTAATTGATTAATTTTTGAATTTTTGTGGCTAATGATTATATTGATTACGAGTCTTAATTAACACAATGGTAGTTGTGGCATGCAATGTTGGAGAAGTGATGGTGGTGCAACATGTAGCGAGTGTTGCGTGAGGTGTGCAAAATGATACTTTGCAGTGGCCGGGCAGAGTGACTAGTGGCTGGTATGATGCAACGATGTAGACCGTAAGGAAAACTGTGAGATTGTGGCTACAGGTTGGAGGCCCATGACAGGTTGTGGTGGTGTATGGAAGCCAATCATATGCTTTGGTGGTTGCTTTTGTTATATATATATATATATATATATGAATTTTTTATTATTATTATATATATATATATATATATATATATATATATATATATATATATATATATATATATATATATATATATATATATATATATATATATATATATATATATATATATCCTTATTTTAAAATATTTTTTCATTAATATATATATATATATATATATTTTCTCTCTCTTTTCTTAATTATCTATTCTCTTCCTCTTTTTTTTAATCAACATATTTTTTTTTCCTATGTCCAAATGTCTAACGGCAAAATGGAGAAGCTCCAAAACTTGTGTAGTGAAACACTTAAATCACGAAGGTAGCAAAATCAATGAAATTTTGATGACCAAATGCTGAATCAGACTCATTCTATGCAATAGAAAATCTAACAACTCTGATACAAATGTTACGAACAAAGTTCATAAAGAAAAAAAAAATACTTAGAAGATCTAAAATATATAAATATCCATGATAGGACAATAATATATTATATAATAAATGTACAAAAGATATGAGATATGATATGATGATTTGAATGTTACAAATGAGGGCCCACTTATATACCTAGGCACGTGCCATTTCATGAATGGCCATGTCCTTAGAGACATGCTTCTTCAATACTAATTACTAGTTAATTAATCATTATTCATCATTACACACACACACACACACACACACACACATGTATTATTCATAACATTGCATCTATCTTTTCTCATTTTTTTGCGTCATTTGTTGTTAGCAATTTAACATTTCAAGTATGTTTCAATAATTAAAATGAATTATGATTTTGTAATGGATTAGAGAGGTTTGGAATTGTAGCTACTCTTTGTAAAATAAAACACATAGTTTCTACAACACATTTATTTCTTGTTTGAAGTTTTTGTTATGAATTTCATCTTGGGGTGTGAATTCAATGCATTAATGAATATAATGTTGTAATACTAAAACATTGTAAGGATTTGAAGTAGAATTTGGTTTACTCTCATTCTATACAAATTTCCTTCAGGTAGGTCTCTTACTAAAACACTCATGGAATTTCCTAAGGGAAAAAAACCTATGGAACAAATGAGTCCTTTGCAAAAAATACCTATTATGGTAGAAATATCTTCAATTTTTTTTTTTTTTTTTTTATATATCTGGACACCTCAACCAAAGGTGGAACAACCAATATCTATTTTAAAATACATTGAAGCCATCAAAAGTGCTCAAAACCATTTTCCATGACAGGGGGAGGTGTGTTAAAAGTTTCACATAGAAGAGTCTATTAAAATAATACCTCATATTGATTTTTTTTGTAAGTAAAAGATTTATATTATAGATGGCTGAAAATTACATTCATGATAGCTTTGTGGCTTTGAAAAATCCAAACATGATAATGAACTAGAGTTTGAAAATGAGAGAAAATGATAGAAGAAGGAGGAGGCCTCTTTGCGTTAAGGAGAAATTGGAGGTGCTCCTGAAGAATAAAAAACCACATTACAAAACTGTAAAACCATGTTATAGAGGGAAACCGAAGCAAGTTACAAAAGGAACCATGAGAAAAAAATAGAAAGAGGAAGAAGAATAGGAGCATCATAGCCATGTGGAGGTATACCTTGGAAGCCATGAAAGCACCAATAAACACTTGGGAGGGACTTACTTTAACATGAGACAAGGCTTGTATTAATAAAAATTGATGGGAAGAGGGTGCACCATTGGAGCTGGTTTGTTGGAAGATGTTGGCATGCTGAGAGTTAATGGAGAGACGAGATCCATGGATTCTTGTGCTGACAAAATTCTTCTACTGAAGGGACCCATTCCAACCAAAGCTACCTTAGGATCATTGTGGCTCCTGTGAAAATTTAGCAAGGGACTATGTTGTTGGTCATACAATGTTGTTGTTTATGCTGGAGAGAGATGGGGAGAATCTATAATTGTGTTTGTCAAGGGTATATGTTAAGGGCGACATTGAGCCTTAAAGTTGCATTCCCAGAATCCCACCAATGCATTGGTATGCCACCTTAGAATAGTTCAGGTGGAATCCCATGTCCAAGAAACTTCCTTCTAATAGAACATTCACATCCTCATGGTCTCTAAATTGACAATCGAGGAGGTTTCTTAGAGCCCAAATATTATCACCAACCACTGTAAATTCCCATGCCTCTGCATATGAAACTATTCGATAGAAATGGTGGGGGATTATGAAATCAAAATGGTCATCTCCCTTCCAATATCAAATTTGGAGGGGAGACCTTCATATGCCATGACCTCCTCTATGTGGGGGACCTTGCTTGCAAACCGTGACTGTTATTAAATTGTCCTTCAAAATTATCACCAAAATTTCTACTATGGAGCTTATCTCCCAACTCATTAACAAAATTTAAGACTCTCTATTGCTTTGGAACTTAACATCATACTACTACAATGGGGAATTGTGTGTGTTCCAAAGGCATTTCAATATAAGTTGGAGGTCCTCTCACAAGGCAGAAAGATGAGTGTACCCGTTTGTATTATGCGATAAATGTTAGGAGATGGTGAGTTTCTCATCACATTCATTTCCCAATCCCAATGAGCATTGGAAGATGGGTACATTGAATCGATTAAGGCCTACTATGTGAGAGCTAGGAAGGGTATTCATGAATTTAGTTAACGCGCTTAATCTGTGATCCATCACCCAGATATGGGGGGTAATACCTCATATTGACATTAAGATAAGGGAAACAAATGATATGATTTTTATTAACATAAGAAAATATTTCCTGCATTCTCTTGTAATGAGAACACTAATTATTCTTTATTCTAAGGCCATTTATTGGATTATCTCCCATGATAACATAGAGGAAAAACCCATACTAAATGAAGAAGAAAGATGCATAGGTTCCTACTTGGAATGCAAGAGGGGAAAATAATATAAGATATTGCAACATGAGATGTATATGGATATGTTGACATTGATAGATACTAGAAACATACATAAGGCCTACCTGATTTGAAGTCCTAATTAGACCTTACAAAATTTAGAGTAGGAGCCCCATCCAGATTATTGATCCAGCCACCATAACACAAAGGTTCGCCTTGGCTTCAACAGATAGCATAAGGGATTATATACACATACCTTGAACAAGCAATTAAGTTGACATTGTGAAACACCTATTGAAATCTGTAAAATGAGATCTTCACGAGCGAGAGATGAGACTCAGTCTTTGGAAGGAAGTAATGGTCCTAACCTATGAGAGATAGAAGAGAACATGAAAATATTTGTTAGAAAAATAGTTCACATAACGATTATTAAATAAAATAAAACACAAATTCAACAAGACGAGGACCAAATCCACCACAATGGTTCGATTTATCCAGTACATATGAACACAACATATACCGTAAACATCCCAAGAATAGTCCTAAAACATTTGCGATACATGCATGAAAATGTGTTGGCTTATTGAATTTAAATTAGGTGAAAGATAAAAGTACATAGTTACAATGATGAGGCACTAGTTCCAGTAGTGGAACATTAAGTCACTTCTTGCTTCTCCAAAGAATATTTTTCTCTCATATTCCAAGTAGAGAAGCCAATACTTGCTCTCCAAAGCTTAAGCCTCTAAAAGACTTTTTCTTGAGTTATGTGGTTTATTTTACAACAAGAGGAATGACTTGTAATCTCCTCTTGAATATTGGTTTACCCTCATGACTATTGTACTTCTAATGTGTCCTCGGGACTTCTAAAGAACTCTTGAATTTACAAAATACCTTTGGACTTATCCATGTGAATTTTGTTCATATATGACTAAGTGGATTTTCATATTCCACACATGGCTCTTGGAATTCCACACATTACATTTTGTCTTTTTTTTTAGAATACATCATTACATTCCACATGATGATGTGGCATGAAAGTTGGACACACATTTATTATTATGATGACACTTATATGAGTTACAACTTGAAAATGATGATGTGGACTTCATGATGAGGTGGTAATGCCAATAAATCTTCCTTGTTGCTTCATTTTGCATTCTTGATGCTGGATCTAATCTATGCTTCATATTCATGAAGTATACACTTTGTTGCTTATCTTCACCCTCAAAAGGGTCTTGGATGGGATTTGGAATCCTTTGATCCATCATGAAATGTATTCTTTATGTTTTGATCCATGATTTGCTTCATGTCTCCATGATAGCTCTATTTTGTTCTGCTTCTCCATAGGATTTTATTTATGCTTTCTCCTTGATATATGATTTTAGCATTACATTTTCATGATAGGAAGACATTTCTTCCAATGAAAATCATTCATGACAAATTAAAAAATCCTTAAAAATATCTATTATATCACTACCTATCTCATGGAATGATCAGCTCATGATAGGGCCATGAGAGGGTTAACATAAGGAGGCTTTATTAGGAGGGTGAAATAAAACTCATCAGTGGATAAGAGAGGATCCAATGCTCATTTTTACTTTGTTGAAGGTATTGAAGGGTTAAGGATCACAAGAGGTCTTCAATATGTACTTGTGCATTCAATAAAGAGAGGGAGAACTCAAGGGCGTAGGTCTAAAGCATGAAGGAGAATAATTCATTGGTTTAGGGTGTGCTTATGTGCTTGAGCACTCAAGGGACAAAGAAGGGCGCATGGGTTGGCACCAAAGGATTAAGGGATTAGGCTTTGCACCTTCCATTACACTTGTGTGCTCAATAATAACTAGGAGGGCATAATTGTTCAAGTGGAAGGGGTGCGCTCAAATGAAGGCATCAAGATTTGTGACTATACCATGCTCCCTAACGGAAGAAGGAAGGATGAATTATTCATGCTTCAAGAGTGTGCCATGTTCCCTAAGGCTTTGTGCTTCAAGAGTGCGCCACGCACCCTAAGGGAGCGATGAAGGCTTCATGATTTGTGAGTGCGCCATGTGCCCTAGGGCAAGGATGAAGGCTTCGTGAGTGTGCCATGCATCCTAAGGGAGGATGAAATATTCATGCTTCATGACTGCACCATGCACCCTACGGGAAGGACGAAGGCTTTATGATTTTTTAATGTTCCATGCGCTCGATAGTTTCGTGCTTCAATAGTGCATCGTGCACCTTAAAGGAAGGATGCAGGATTTGTGCTTTGTGAGTGTGCCATGTGCCTTAATGGAGGATGAAAGATTCATGATTCATGACCGTGTCATGCATTTTTAAAGAGATGTAGGATCCTTATTTTTTCAAAGTGTGATTTTTTATTCTAGAGTCTGCTTCAGGGTTCTATAGTGCGCTTCGTTGTTCCAAATGTGCTTCATTGTTACGAAGTGCGCTCCATTGTTCCAGAATGTGATTTTTTATTTTGAAGTGTGCTTCATTGTTTCTAATTGCACTTATTACTGAGGGAGGCAGTGAAAGGCTAGGTCACTTATCCTAGGAAGTACTAATGCACTATGAGAGAGAGGAGACCTTAGAAAATAGTTAGTGCACAATTATGGGAGGAAAATTTATGTATATGAGGCTCATGAATAAGCCTCAATCATCACCTTATGAAGGATTTTAGATTTCATAGCTTGCAATGGATAGGAGGAAAACATGAAGACCGCACTTGCAAAATGTGAATGAACTTGAAAGCGACACATGCAAGAGTGAGGATAACATGAAAAAAACACTTATTAAAGTGGAATCAAGAAAAAGAAACAATTAGAAATAATGAAAGAAAAGATTGTGAAGGAAAAGGTGCACAAAAGCGACAATTGATAAAATCACCAAACTAAAAATATAATTGAAATCAAAGTAAGGGAGACTATTAATGAAAGTGCACACTGAATTTTGACATGAGTTGAACATCATCCAAAAAATATATTGATGGAAGGTGATGTGCTTGTTCAATGTTGCATACAAGAAGTGTTATTATGAATTCATTAAGGACTGGGCATGTGTAGGAAACTGAATTTGACACTTAGAATATTATAGGAAGAATACTCAAACACAAACTATTGACTAATCATGAAGTGACCATGGGACAAAAGTTCTTAAGATCCTCTGTAGGCTCCAAAATTAAGTTTGGGAAAATTTTTGGAGGTTGTTTATCCCAACGTCAACAAGATAATATATATATTTTTAAATAGTTTAACAAGAAAAATAATACTGAAAATATTCTTTCTAGTTGGTAGTTTGAAGACAAGAGGTCTTTCTTTAAACTTGGTAGTGTATATTCCATTAATAATTTGAAGGGACTCTATGCTGAATATATCTTCATACATTTCAAGGATGCTTGGATACCATTGGCATACACCATGGTTACCATTACTCACATGTTCAATTAGGTTGTTATTATTTCACTTTCCCTAAATGTAGTGATTAAAAGTGTGAAAAAAAACAAAGCCAAATTAGTGGTGTTTACTATAATCTATATGTCTTCCTAGCTCATCAATGTAATCTACACTACAATTTTTTTCATGAGAGTAAACCTAAGTAGACATATCTCAAAGCCCCTCCTTCTTGTATATTATCAAGTTCATAAGGAGAACAAGAGACAATATACAACAACTTGTGATTAGTTCTCCCCTTGGTGAGTGGTAGCATTTCTTATATTTCATATGGTATAAAATAAGTTGACCCAAAAAGGAATATGGATCAATTGCATAGGGTGTAGAAATGGAAAGAAATTTAATACTACTAATGAATTTTAATTGAAAAAAAGAGATACAAATTTCTTCTACAATCTGCGGAATAGAAAATCACAATATATAAACGCATGCAATGACATGTAACCATAAAAACAAAAGGAACATAATGATTTATAGGGGAACCCAACTGGGAAAAACCCCTCCACTAATTTTCATTAATAAGATGAGAATGATAAACTATTACAATGTAAACTTAAATATTTGAAGCACACCTTGCATTGTAAAAATGTTCTCCTACTGAATGACTATCTCTAGCCAACACTTAGCCTATTCAACCCCCCAACTTCTTTGTATTTTCTTACACAATTTGGGAGAAATTTATCTCCTAAATAATAGGGGAATTCCCTATTTCCTTGCACAAATCCAAGGGAATTGATCATCTACTTAATTTCTAATCCTATACACTCAAATAGTATACATTGGTGATTACAATGTGGCTTTTCCTCAACTCCAACTAGGAAATTTGAATTCCATGCATGTATGGGATATTTTTGGCTGATTGACTAGTTAATGGAGACATTAGTGAGTTAAAAACAATCGTAACTACTTAAATAACCTTCAAATGACTCAACTAATGACTAAATATCAGTTAATTGAGTTCAACTGAAAATAATTGAACCAGATTGCTAAATTTTAACAATCACTAAATGCAAAACTATACTCCAAGCCTACAAAATTAAATTTTCTGATCTAACTATGTGAAAAGGAAATTCCGCTCAAGCTAACTATAAAATAAGCCATCTCGCTAATGTGGAAAATTTAATTTTTCCATTTGACTAAGGCACACATAAAATGGAGGCTTTTCTTGCTAAATTTCTAACACTCCCTCTTAGCAAGAAAAGGGTTATGCACCACCCCTGTCCCACACTTGTGGAACTTAAATTTTCCTCTTGACAATGCCTTTGTTAAAATATTTTCCTCTTAATCCTCAGTGTGAATGTACTGCAACATCATGATTTTCATCTTCATACAATCTCTCAAGTGATGGTACCTGATATTAATGTGCTTCGACAAGTCATGAAATACTAGATTCTCAGAGAGTTTCACACAACTTTGATTATCATTATAAATCACTGTCGGATCCATCTCCCAACTAAAAAGATCAAAAATAAATTTCCTCTCCATATGGCCTTGCATGATGCTTGAATTTCAACCATATACTCAACCCCTGCAAATCTGAGTGGCACATACCTATGTTTCCTGCTATACCAAGAAATAGTTGTAAACCTGTTGATAGTGCTGGACACGCCAAAATTCAGGGGAACTACCTGATATGAAGTGCCAAATAGACCTCACACCATTTGGTGTAAAAGTCCCATATGGTATATGGCCCAGTTTCCTAATTATTAAAATTTTCTTTGGCTCTAACTGTCAGCAAGACAGAGGGATGCAATGATGCCTTCAAAAATAAAGAAGGTGTGATTTAAGAGTGTTCAGTTGTAAGTGTGTCAAAGTTATTCTATTGCAGATAGAGGGATAAAAGTGAGCCTCTAAGAGAGAGGTAATAGTACCACCCAAGAAGAGACACACATGAACCACAAGGATCCATATAACATCTAAAGAAATATTCCACAAGGGATGTGACTGTCGTTACAACCAACAAATGAGAAATGTTTATTCTTGCAGAATAGTCCAAAAGGATGGGACAAAAAGAACAACCATTATAGCACATTCTTGATAAGATAAGTACTAAAATAATCGAAATAGCTAAAATACCTTAGCACATATGAAAGAAAACATGAAATGAAAACATCCGCACAATAGTCTTACAAAAATTCATAATCCATGCATGAAGAACGTGTTGGCCTTGAAGGCTTTTGTTATTAAGTAAAATCTCCAAGAAAAATGTATACAATGACCATCACTAGCTCTAATAGTGGAGCATTGGAGCCACTCCTTGCTCCCCAAAAGAACTATCTTATATCTCTAATGCTTTGTGGGAGGTGCTAAGGTGAAAATTCCTTTGCTCTTACAATGAGGGGGTATACGTAACAATGAGGAGGTGGTGCTTCACCTTCCTTGTGACTCTTCATCTACCCTCATGACAGTTTGAATTCCTATGAATTTTCAAATTTACATGAATATTTGTATTCCACACACATCCTTTGGAATTTCAATTTAAAGTACATTTCTAAAACATATTATACATCATTAGCCACAATGGTGTGGCATGTGACCACTCATGACATGACATGACATGAAATGCTGACAAGGACTTCTTGATGATGTTGTAATTTCAAGCCACTACTAATATTGAGTGCTGAGTATCTTCTTGAGAATTATTTTCTTTTCACCTCCGCATGGCTTGGTGATAAGGAATCTACAATGACCTCAAGTTTTGAATAATTTTAGCAAGCTAGTGTCCCTTCACTTTCTCCTAATTGATCATCTTGTGTGTTCAACTATAAGAGTGTATTTAAATATGATTCCCTTCTTCATCTACTTCCTTATCATCTTTCCATGGCATAATAGGGTACCTATTTTTGCAATTCACTCATGACAAGATGACATCAATCCGAAAACCCCATAGCCTAAGATTGGGCATACTGATCCTTTAACTAAGCTGAAACTGGATGGAGAGTTGGGAAAGAGGCTCAATGACTACACAATTGCACAATTTGAGTGGGAAAGGGGTAGCCTTGAGCCTTGAGACTGTGCAATGCATAGTTCAAGATGGGCTGAGGGACAAAACTGTGCAGTTCCAAGAGACAGTAGGATAGGATGGGAGAATATATGCTGGGTGAAAATACTGCGTATTTATAGGAGATAAGGGAGGTTGGGCCATTGCATAGTTTCATAGTTCAAGGTATTAGGGAGTGAGATTTAGGCTATTTACTGCACAATGTACAGTTAAGGCCAGGTTGGGAGGAAGGCTTGCATAATTCTAAAGGTCAGTGTGAGAGCTCTAGCACAAAAACTATGTAGTGCAGCAACCATGGGAGAAAAAAATGTGCATTGCATAGTGCCAAGAGGCAAGCTCACAACTAGAGGATTGAAACTTCTCAATGCATAGTTTAGGGAGGTTGGGTGAAGCTAGGTTTCTTGATCGAGAATTTTTTTGAAAATGTCTAAGTGTGGGATTGATGAGACTGGTGTGAATAATGGTAAAAAATTGAATATGATCACACAATTTGTAGGTTTTAACCCTGAACAGAAATTATCTACACACGAATCTTATAACAGAAAATAAACAATAGAGAGAGCATAAAACATAAAACAGATAAACACAGAGATTTTCCCCTGGATCCCAAATTGGGACGACCAGCTTGATTTTTCATTATATTCCTTTTAGTGTTACAACACACATATATATACATGCCGAAGCATACATAAACCCCAATCCATAAACCCCGGATTAGAACATAACCGTAGTTCCCTTGACCGGATCTACAAAAATACCAGGGGCCAAAAACCATCGTACCCCAATACCATGTGCAAAACCATGCAAAAAACCATGGATGCGGACTACCCGCCAGAAATTACTGGCGACCGGGCTCCTTACGGGCGCCGCCCGACCACGCGGGGGCCGCCCGTGACCCCCGTTGCGCCCAACGCAAAGGGGGGGCTATCGCCCCCCCTCTTACCCCCCTCGTGCGTGCTTAGTCATGGAAAGAATATAACACATACCCAACACAATTAGAATAACATGAAAACTCAACAACATATTTCATCCATAACACATGAACAATGCATTTCCCTTCGTGTGATAACTTTACAACAAGTTACGACAAGGGCAACACTAAAGATACACATTGTGACGACTGTGACGACACTTATGCGATGGTGCTTAAAAATTTGGAAATAAGTGCAAAAAATGTTTACATTGTGGGAACAAATAATTTACACCAATAAGACCTCTTAGAACCACCATAAAAGGCTTATGTACATGATGCGACAACCAACATGTGAAAAGACGACATTTTTCCTAACTTGCAAAAGGGAGCAAAATTGTTTAAGAAAACACATGGAATGAGTTCTAGAGTTTCCAACGATAATGGAAAAGACCAAGGAAGGCTCTGAAAATGGTCATAGGCCAAAATTTTGGAAGGTGTTGTAGCAACGACAACACTTGGTGAAACACTAGTAGAATTCCAACTTCTTTTCCTTGGTAAATTTATTTTGTGCAGGGCCTTGGTTCTTTAGGGAGTATTGATTCATCATGTAGATTAATTTTTTCTACCCACTTACCCCATGAATAGATGTGGTCCCCATCATGCCTTGTTGGTTAAAAAAAACATAAAATTCAGCAATATCACAATTTTTCAAGTTGGGAATGGCCGTGAAGTTTGCAAGCTTAAGATTTTTAGAGTATATTTTTTCATCTCCTATGTTTCTCCGCTTCCAGGAGGGCTAGACAGTACTTGTTGGAATCACTACAGGAACACATAAATTTCTCCACTTCTAGCGAGCATGGTCAGTACCTCAACAAATTTTCTTTCTTCACCTCTCTACACAGGTGTTATGGGCAAAGCTACCCTAAGGTCTGGGTTGAGGGACCTAAAATAGTGGATGGCATATCATCAAAAGAAGCACTCTAATTGTAATTTTTAATGCTTGAACTAGAAAATTAAGGATAGACGACCTTACCCATTTGTCCTTCGTTTGGGGTCGATCCCGTAGGGTGCAAATCCTTTACTACTCCTTGTGCTTCAGAACCTGCAAATCAATCAAGACGAAGCACACAAAATAGTTTCACAACATATATGTCCTATATGTCAGCATGTTAGCATATATAATCTCATAAAAATAACATGAAATAAACCATTATAAGATCATTCAACATGTATAGGAGAAATATAACACAAAGAAATCAAGAACAAGACAATACTTATTTTATTGATACCATGTAAAGAGTGCTGGGTATGTGTTATATTCTTTCCACGACTAAGCACACGCCCATGGTTTTGTGCATGGTTTTGCACATGGTTTTGGGGTATGATGGTTTTCGGCCTCTGGTATTTGAGTAGATCCGGTCAAGGGAACTATGGTTATGTTCTAATCCAGGGTTAATGGATTGGGGTTCATATATGCTTCGACATGTATATATATGTGTTGTAACACTAAAAGGAATATAATGAAAAATCAAGCTAGTTGTCCCAATTTGGGATCCAGGGGAAAATCTCTGTGTTTATCTGTTTTATGTTTTATGCTCTCGCTATTATTTATTTTCTGTTATAAGATTCTTGTGTAGATAATTTGTGTTCAGGGTTAAAACCTACAAAGATAAAGTGGAGAAATCACTTGAGATCTGCCATGAATCCAAGAGAAACCATCCTCCGGATCTGTTCATTCCTAGCCTCACAAAGCTTACTCCATAAAGGGTGCAAAAATGATGTCACATAAAGTGGGGGTGAACATTTAGAAAAACAAGGGTTCCCTGAACCTGGGAAGTGCAAGAGGCATAGGGAAATATCAAACTTGATCAGGTCTATAACAGGCCATAATATCAATATCATTCTCTCTCTCCTCCCTTAGGCCATTCCCTTGAGGTGTATTTATACTTCCTCAAATTAGTTTTTTTAGTTGGGGAACAGTTAGGGCACGGGCTAGGGTAGTTAAGTTACATGAAAAAACCATAAAACCCGCCTCATTAATAGGGAATTTATATATTTTTTAATATTTTAAATAGCATGTGTAGGTCAACTGTGGATGGACCCACATTTTCACACGAAAAAAACTAGGCAGAGTCACGTATGGATTTTAAAATACTTTTTCTAAAGAAGTGTGATCAAGTCTGAATGGAAGGGCTGCCCAAGGCCAATGCATAAATCATAAAGTATATAAAGGTGATAAATGATGCTATAATAGATTCCCCCTAATATATGAGGTCATAAGGGGTACATGATGGAAGAAATGTATTATGTACATAAGAAAGAATCTTGTGAGGACTAGAGAGGACTTCACCGGATTTCAGCCTGCCAAAAACCAGTGATAGAAATAAAAAAGATAGCTCATATCTGAGGCGGGCATACCCATGCTCAGTGAACGAAATGCATGTCTGCATATCAAGTATGGGGCGGATCCAATATGTATACAAGTATAACTAAACTATAAAGTACATAGTGCATCATCTGATCACTGCCCAAAAGTACAAGTCAAAATCATGTCCAAGTATCACATAGAAAATACTGATCAATGATGTTGCAAAGATATTTGATCACTGAAGTCACAACTGAATCTCCAAGCACCAAATCATAAGTGGTGGAACAAATGGTACAACGCGCAACTCAGGTGCCAACATACAAAATTCTATTGTGATGAAACTACAACATTTAAGGGTGGATGGTGTCACTAGTAGAAAAATGAAGGAGTTTTCAAAGTGAACCAAAACATGCTGGTGCAAACCTGAGGTCTTCACCAATCACCATGGCACAATTCTACACAATGGGAATAAATGAACTTAGGTCGACCATGTGAGAAATTGTTTGATTATCGCTCAATGATGTATACCGTTAACAAATGTGAGACAACTCACCGATAATAATGATGAGAGTCAAGGTTCTCTAGTACAATCTAAAAAGTGTGAATAAATGAGTTGAAGTCGAACACTTGAGAGAATATACCAATCGAGAGACATTGATGTATTCTCACTGTAGATAGAGAAGGAGTCTGCCATTGATGACTGCAAACCCTAAGGTACTGACAAAAGGAATCTAGACCTCATACCTAGAGAAATGAGTCAAAGTTGATGGGAAAATATCTGCTGGAAGGAAGGCATTAAGGCATCCAACATCAGTCCAACACGAGTGTAACCCACAGGCAAAAATTTGGAAGGAATCAGATGAAGCAAAGTGAAGTAACTAACCTGAAGTATGTTTCCAGCATGCACAAAATGTAGCTAGCGTATGACAAAAACCCTTTGAACCTGTTATCACTTAGTAATTTCTCTAGGTTCAAGAGAAATAGTCCAAGGTAACTACAAACCTACTTCAAACTCTAGGATCTAGCCTTCCTAGGGTTCAGAGAGGGCTCTCTCTTTAAAGTTTATCTTTGTTTTGATTTAAAATATTAGGCTAGTTATGAAAGTACAATTTGATTTTGGTTTAAAGGGTTTGGTGGGAAAAAATAACTCAGAGGTAAAATAGAGAGAAATCTACTTGTAAATTGGGCTATGGAGTCTAAATCAAGCTAGCAACACTAGAAATCAAGACTAAAAAGGTACAAATATATTCAGGGCAAGATAGATAACCCTCAGAGATTTGGGAAAGTGGTTTTTGTGAGGTGGTATGATCGGGTTAAAGGGAACTTAAGGATCCTTTGATCCGGAAAATGGAAGTAGGAGGCAGAGGTCAAATGGGAGTGAGAGCAATTAAGAATTCTCAACACTGGAAATTAGAAGAAAACATTAAAATGGAAACTATTTAAAGACAGGGAGCACTTGACTAATCCTGTATTAATACTCCTAGTTACACATTCAGATAGAACAAACATAAAGTGAATGCATGAAACTTAGAAAAGGAAACAATGATAAGTAGGAAGTACTTCACTCATCAACTTATCACAGGGATCTTGAATTATGATGCCAGTCAGCTTGTCCAGTCTGCTACTTCGAATTCAGACACACAATAGCCTCCAATGTCCAAAAAAAATGTCTATAATAAGTCCAGCAATTTTATTCCATGCTAAAATACTTCAAAGAGTGAAGTATTTATACAAATTCTAAACTAGAATATCTTGAAAAAATATCAAGATTGGTTTACAAATATCTCCAACTGTTTTACATAAATAGAACTTAAGTAAAGGACACTCAAAATTAATGAATCTGTTTGGAACTATTTTTCATAGATAGGTGATGAAAAAGAGGAGAATTCGAATTTGATCTCAACTCTTAGTTGATGATGAGGCATCCAAGTCATTAACTGTCTCCTTTCTTTGTGCATTCTGCTCCAAAAATTATGCAAACCTGGGGTCCAATGATACCTTTGTATTTCTCAATCCGAAATAGATATGTAAAAAGTGAAAGAGGTTATTGTAGATGAATATGTTGGTGAGATAAAACTCTCTCATTTCCTTAAAATTCGGCTCCAACTGTTCACAATAGGCTCTACAAAAATATGTGTAAAATAGAGTTTTATAGAGTCTGAAAAATAGGCTATAAGGATGCGCATGTATCTCTCATTCTGTAATACCTGTGAAAAAAGTGAGATAGGATTTTGTAGATGAATCTCTTAGGAACAAAACCTCCTTCATTTTTGTAATATGTATTTTGTATTGGCCACATTCTTCTCTGCAAAAAGTGCTTTCCAATATTGTTTAATATTTCCCAACCCATAATAGCTGTTATAAAAGTGAGAGACAATTTTGTAGTTGAACATCTTAAGAACATAAAAATCCTTCAGTTTTTCAAAATTCATCTTGTATTGGTCACAAAAGTTTATGCAAAACAATGACTTAAACATGAATTTTCTGCAAAAATGTCCCTTCTTGCTTTGTTTTTATCTTTATATCTTTTTGTTCTTTTAATTGTTTTTACTTTCACTTTGGATAAACGTCATTGTTGTTGGTGAAATTATTTTCATCTCTGTTAAACATCACTTCCTCTGTTTTTACTTTTACTATTTTACCTTGAATGCTCTGTAACTTTGTTTTAACTTTCACTCTGACTTTTACCTGGTACACTTTAACCATTGATACTCTTTAACTGTTATGTCTTCACTGTTATTGTGAATTTTGATTTCACTTTTACCATTCACTATGCACATTTCATCATTATGATCTCTCTCTGACTTGATTTTATTATTTCTTTGTATACAAACTGTTTGTTGAATGATGTTTTTTTTGAATTAAAATTTGAGAATTTGGAGCAAACAATTTTGTCAACTAGTATTGAAATTGTTGGCCCAATTTCATATTCTGATAATAACCTGAAAAATCAAACAATTTGTTATTGAAATAGATGTTAGAAAAGAGGTGATTGAAGGATTTTTGAAAAACCTGTGGAATGAGATATGTCTGTGGAGGTTTAACTCTGTTCTTTAGGAATTTTTGGGCTACTTCTGCAAGATTAGACTGTTTACAGGAGTAATTTAGTTTAACAGAGGGATAATTGAGAAAATCTGGATAAGGATAATCTCTTTTGAGTTTTCTGCTCAATTAAGTTTATCAAAGAAATTCTGAGGATATGAAAACTATAATAAAACAGAAAACGAGGGTTTTCTGAGTTTGTTTGACTGAGAAATAGGGTTTCAAGGTATATTAAGAGGTTTTAGCCTTTCAGATTTTTGAAATTGATCTTTAAATTGTTAAAATTGAGAAAATTTGCTTGAAAAAGGTGCGCAGAGGATAAACAGGGTTTCCTGGGAAAATTTTGCTAGGGTTTAGCCTATTTTTTAATGTTTTTGGCCACTTTTACTTTGCTCAATTTTGTAAAAAGAGATAGGCTTTCTTAAAAGATATTTTGAACTCAATTTATAGGTTTGAATTTCCACAGAAAATACCTTTAAATGCAGGTATTCGACTGTAAAAAGGGTTTTACAGGTTCTTGGTTGAAATGTTGGATTGAACGGATTTCTGGAGCAGTGAAAAACTCCTTAACCAGTGTTCAATGGTAGATTTTGGTCAAATTCAGAGGCTTCAGACGAAAAATCGGCAATTAGGGCTTTAAAAGGCTTTATGCAGGGATTTCTGATAGTCAAAGGCAGTGCAGATTTAAATGATAAAAAAACTTTACAAAGGTTTTAACCCTATGAATTAACTAACATTCAATGCAAGTCAAATAGTAGCGGAAAGCGGTTTTGGATTTCAAACATGAAACCAAACAGTGGTTATAGCACTACGTTTAGGAAGTAAATGGTTTTACCTAAAAAGGACACGATCCAATAAATAATTGACACGTCAAGGAGGGAGAAATGGGTCAAAACTGCCCATTTTGTGTCCAATTTGGAGTCGAGCGATTGATTACTTTTTCCATGCGATATTGCTCTTGGGCTGTTGGAT
Organism: Pinus albicaulis; assembly: GCA_034641835.2. Lineage (NCBI taxonomy): Eukaryota > Viridiplantae > Streptophyta > Pinopsida > Pinales > Pinaceae > Pinus > Pinus albicaulis. The sequence continues at coordinate 817,234,339 of CM076577.1, forward strand.
CTCGCGATCAGGAGTGAAGGGTCGAGATCAATTGGGAAGGCGTGGCCAAAGGAATGGTGGGACCAGGATTCATAAGGGCTATGGCAGTTAAAAAATTGGTTTAAAACCCTTATAAAACATGAATTAGATCAAAGGTTTTAATTATACAAAGCGGGGTTATGCTATGCTACATATTTTATACATAGCATGGGTCAATTATATATAGTGTGAGGCTTATATATACATATAAAGCATGAGTTATATTGTATGGTGGAATATGTATAAGTGCGGGGTTATTTAAATTAAAACAAACCTTAGTATTATTGTGATAACACCTTGGATTAAAAATTCATGCGGAAAAAGAGTTGATACATGCATTGCAAAGGTGCAGGGGTTGAAACTTTATAAAAAACTTTATTTGTTTCAACACTTAGGATAAAATGTGATAGGCGGGGAAAAATGTTTATTTTTTAAACATATGTATGGGCGCAGAAATTATTTTATTATATAGTTTTAAAACATTGAAGCATTTAATAACCATAGGGGGCAAGATATTTCATTAAGGTTAATTTTAGACCAAAGGGCACATTATTTTGGTTTTCATTTTAACATGTGGATAATATCTTTGGTCCAAAATCTTTATAATAGTGGGTTTTAGGGGGTATTTTAGATAAGGGAATTATATAAATAGGACAAGGTATTTTTAGGGAATTAATAGCATAAGACAAAATTTAATATGACAAAGGGAAATGGCATACACACAAAATACACAATATGACTAAGTAAAGAGAATAAGTAAAGCAAAGCTTGTCTTTTCATCATTTCACTAGTTTACTTATGATAAAGTATTTTTGAGGGTTTTTGTATGTTTTCGAATGAAGGAAGTTAATTAGATGGGGTTTTATGTTTCATTAAGTAAGAATGAGTCTTTACTTATGAAAATGAGTTAAAATGTATGAATGAGGGATAAATAATGGTAAATGGGGATTTAACATAAGAATTCAACATTTTCCACTATCCAGTCATCGAGCCTTGGGTCTGGTCCCAACAAAAGTCAGAGAAATGCTCTAAGCCTTTTTGACTGGTAATATAGAATATTGAATACTTACAAGGGAAGGGAAATTAGTGATATTTGCTCGGTGATGAATATTACATGTTTTTTTCCCACTTCTTTATACCTACCCAACATTACTCTAACATTTTTTCTTCCTTTTGGCAAGTGCATTTAGGCTTGCAACCTTGAAACATTTATTCTTTTAAAGAAATAAAACTATATAAATCTACCTTATTTCATCCGAGGGCTCATATTAAACTGTTGAGCTCCTCATTATTCACTACCTATCTACTGATTTGTCAGGATTAAACTGTCTGACAAATCTTTATTCACTATCTAAACATGAAATTGAAAACATGACAAGTCAAGATTAAAAAATTTAACTCATCATGGATTATGGAATTTATTGACACTCTGCAATAATCATTTGCAAAAAGTAAAAAGTAGTGGCATTTGGACTTGCTCACTTTCAAGTTTTATTATCATCTTTTTTATTTTGGGGTCTAAATTTTCTAAGTCCTTTGATATCCTTCTTTAAGGACTTTTTACCCTCTTTTTTGATTTTATTATTATTATTATTTTAAATTATGGGAAAAAAACTTGCATAAATCAAGGTATGTACATATTTTACAAGACTATCAAAATTCAATTCAAAATTATGAATCCTATATTTATAGGACCCTAACAGAACCAACCAATAATGAAAGTTGACAAAAATGCGAGAAATCCACCGATAGGGTCAAATGGAAATCAAGGTACTGCACGAATCTCAGGTGTGATAATGTAAGCTGAAGTGGAACATAAAGGAAACCACTCAGCAAAAGTCCCATAATGTTGATCAAATGCTGAGCACAAGGTTACCTATCAATGATGTAAATAGGGCCAGGGTGCGGCTCTAGGTTTACTCTTAGAGCAATTTTTCGAAGTTGATAAGAGACAAACCCACTGATAAGAAGTGAATGGAGACCTTCTCAAAATAGCACGAGAAAAGGACAAAATAATTGATGTGATACAACAAGATACTGACAGACAGAGATGGCCAAATGAAAAATGAGTCAAGAGACACTGCAGAAAGGTCGACTCAGTTTAACTTCCCTTGAAAAAAAGCATGACTTATTTTGACTATGGAAACAAATTATAACTTGTATAAGTTTGTGATGCAAGAGGCATAAACAATCCCTTCATATGATTTGAATAGAAAACCAACCACGGGAGTACTGACTCGATAAAAAGGTTATGGCTTATCCTAGGTCAAAAAATAAAACCATCCCAAATGGAGAAAATAATTAGATTTTTTGTGATTTGTTCAAGGGAGACGCAACTAACTCTTTAACTGGAATCAAATATGGAAGTAATGTCACGTTCCCGCTCTTTTTCAAATATATATATTTTTTCTTTTTCATATTTCAAATTCTGAAAAAGAATAAAAGAATGCCTATAGTACAATGGATAGAATGAGTGTCAGTAAATAGATGTGGTAGTTCCTAGGATAGGAACAATCCTATGCTCAATGCAAGCGTGTAAAATTTTAGGGGCTAATATTCATAGGTGGGCTAATTTTCCCTGATTTTTCCAAAAACAATACTCGCTAATTTCCTTTTTTTCTAAAAATGATTCACCCAATTTTTACAATATAAATTATTTTACCTTAAAAATCGCCAACATTATATAAGGGAGATATATAAAATCATTAAAAATTTGAATAATTTTACAAATATATCAATAAACATTTTATAATTTGCATATTAGGGACTAGTGAGATTCGCCAATGTTTTTAAACTTCAAGATAATTTTCCATCCTTAAAATTTTCTCTGAATGCAAGGTGGAAAAAACTGGTAAGTGACACTTAGAGAAATGTTCCATCCATGGGTAAAGGTGTCAAGTTTCGAAGGCTATCTGATTGCATGGTTGACTTTGCAAAAACACATGGTCAAAATATGGTTTAAACATGAGTCCAAATGAAGCCGGCTAAAGGAAAAGATATAAAAATGGTGAATATGAAATGAAGCAATACAACTCAAAAACAAAATGGGAGCCTCTAAGGTATATGGCCAGAATAAAAATAGCAAAGAAGAAGAAGAATGAAGCTTCAAAGCATAAGCCATGGCGGGACTAGAGAGAATTCCCGAGCCTACACAAATTGCAACATGGGTGACAAGTGATATCGAGGAACTAACTAAGAAGCCCATGTAAAGGATGGATCTACCATCATATCATGATTAAAAAATTGGCAAGTGAAATTGGTAAAATAGTCATAATATGATGGAGTCGACCCTATGACAAGATTTCAGAATGGAGGCTAGTATGCATAAGTGCAACGGAAAGTGAATTCCCTAACCTATATATCAGTTCATAATCAAATACCTACCATGACAACTCAGCGGTCATGGATTCGAAGAAAAAATTGGAATTATCTCAAAATCACGAGAATGGAACTGAAATAACTTTTCCCAACACTCACAACCCAAAAGGTTAAATAGCTCTGAACAAATTCAAAAAATAAACACAAACAAAATTTGCAATTTTTTTTTGAATTCTGGGCATAAATAGGCCTTTTGGACTCACATTTGGTCATTTTTGTTGTGAATAAATTGTGAAAGTGCTCTGGACAAAAAAAATCCCTTTCCTGCAAACAGAGCAATTGTCCACCGAATCGATCGAAATCAGTCAAGTAAGCCTCATACTCAGTTTTTTTATCAATTTCGTTATCTTTTCAATCAATTTTTTGGATTTTTCACCATATATATATATGATTTTTCTAAAACCCTTTGCGTATATGCGGGTTCGTCATAAGGAACCTGCATATAGACGTGACTGTGTTCGAATGAAGTCGCATATGCGTAGAGAGAAATTTTAAAATCAATTTCTAAATGGTTAATGGATGAAATGATTCAAGATGACAATCAGCTAAAGGGAAAGAGAGCATAGCACAATTGATAATGAGGTTATGTAGGACCAGGAACCCTTGGATATCCTTTGGGGATGTGGTTTATTAAAATTCTTCAAAATGCCGAATATGAAAACTAGCACACGATTGCTCGAGATGTTAGTGAATTATTGGGATACAGATGAAGATTTCTTCATGATAGATAAAATGCCATTAAGGATAGAAATTGAAGACATCTACTTCATAATTGGACTCTCTCAAAGAGGGGAACCAGTTAACTTGCAGAGCAAGCCCACAAAAGTGCTTAATGTCGATGACTATTTTCAGGTTTACTGTGCTGAGGGTACTAAGAAGGTGGGGACACATATACCAATTAGAGATGTGCATGATTTGCACACGAAGATCCTTTTGTTCACCATTTTGAGGGTAGAAATATCAACTTCCTTACAACAAGATTCTCGAGGAAGCATGGGTCTGGAAGTGGATTGCTTGATGACACCATATGATTGGTGCATAGCCTTATTGGAAAATCTGAAGAAATAATTGAATTCTACTTGACAGAGAAAAACAAAGAATTTTGGCTATGGTACCATTCTCTGCACATTCTTCTTTGAGAGAGTTCCACATATTCTCCCCAAGATCATCTCTACCATCACTAGCCCTTGTGATCCATAGATAGATAGGTGGGCAGACTTGATGAAAAGATTAGGGGGTAGTGAGGTCCCCCAGACTACTTGGGATGATGAGTTCTTCCTTTTCTAGGGAGAAAAAATCATATCAGTAGAGGAATATCCCTATGCTAGGATGGATTTAAGAGAAGATACAGATTTGGTCCTTCCACCCGCCGAAACATGGAGGCGATTGGTAAGATCACACAATGTTTTTTTTTACTATATGATTTTTTTGATTTTTCCAATTATATGAAAATGAAAAATATTTTTTTTTAGGACAATATGACTTACAAATTTTATGGATCATGATGCAGACATGGGACCAGTGAGACCTGAGGGTTTCTCGAGGCATAGGATCCACGAATGAGAAGCCATTAGGGGAATTTTGAGGTCTAAAATGGGCCTCCTAAGGAAAATGTACAATCAAAATTCACTTTATGAGAACCAATCACATTTTAGGGGATGACATCATCCCTAATGGTTGAGGTGGCATTGCTTGAGTTCAAGGTACTTACTTGTCACATTCTCAATGGTGGATAAAAACTCATGGTTAACCATGGTAGTGCTCTAAGAACTTTTAAATTCAAAGTAAAGTACTTATAATAAATGTCATTTCACACTTTTTGAATAAAAATATATTATTTTCATTTCATATTTCTTGAAAGAAATAATGCACATCCCTAAACATTTAGTATATTATATTATATTATTTTTATATAGTATATTAATTACATGTTATTGTACAATTTAAATAATATAAAATTTAACTAATAGAATACAATATAATTACGAATTTATAAAATTATATTTATATTTTATTTTAATCTATTTAAGTACAAAGGACAAATGCATTAGTTGTTCAATGATAATGAATTTTTCTTGAAAAGAACATTCTTATTTGTAGTTACATCAGTACAATTTTTTTATTAATTTTATTTTGGTACAACTTTTGAATTGAATTTAACTATGGTTACATGGATTGTGGTGCAAAAAGTGAATTGAAAATTCATAAATATTATTTTATTGGTTTAGCTATTATTTTATTATTTCCTTAGGAAGCCCATTTTAGACCTCAAAATTCCCCTAATGCTGATGATGTTGCAAAATACCCAGGGAGAACCCTCCATGCTATTAAGAGAAACTTGGAGAGTTTGACTCACCAAGTCCCTATTCATGTCATAGAGGATCTCCCAGAGGCTATCCAGAGACGAGTGGTTGGAGTACCACGTGACTAGGTGCGACTATTCCACCGTGTGGCGGCAGCTATAGTGTTCTTCTAGAACACCTATCCTAGGCAGGCCCCCCAGGGATAGATTTAATTTGATTGGATGACTGCAATATTTTTTGATGATGGACATGATCAAGCATAAGCCCTAATTTTGTAGGACATGATTGCCTGATTTTTGAATATTTTGAACACACTCTGATATATATATATATATATATATATATATATATATATGTTGATTTAATATGATGTCATTGTCCCAAATGTACAATGATGAATGATGTTTTTGATATTTTTAAAGTATTGAATGACTAAATTCCAATCAAGTGCTTGATTAGCTAATGAGTCTGCTAACCAATTATCTGAATGAGGAATATGAATGAATGTAACATATTGAAATGAACATTTTAACAAAAACACTCTAAAAAATAATCGATGAAAAAATGGGTCTCTGACATGATAGGTATTATTAATTGTGAAACCACCAGTTGCAAATCCAAGTATACTACTAACGAATCAACACCAAGATATATTGCCTTCGAGAGTAGGTTGACCACTACAGTGTACTCTGCCACATTTTTTGAAGCAGGACCAATGCATACATGCCTTGAGACTAGCAAATGACTGGATGGATAGTGAATTACCCAAGCCACGGAAGCAAGATTTCGGGTATGTCTACTAGCACTATCGACAAAGAAAAAATGACTCATCTCATCCAAAAACAGCTGCCAAAGTAGATAAAAAATCATCAAAGTCACATGAAAAATCAATAACAAACATGTACAAAAATACAATATATACAACAAAGCAAATACTAGGCGAAAGCCTTGGCATAATATTTCTTCAGATAGAGTCCATTTCTAGGCTCTGCCAACTCGTTTTTGTCGAAATCAATCAAGGCATAAGCTACCTTTTTTAGGCCCATTTTAACAATAAAAGTGCCATACCACATGGATTTGAACTTTCCTGTCCCCAAGGCATCCTTTTATTGGGAATAAACCAAAACAAGGTCACCTTCAGGAAAAAACCTAGGTTTGACCGCCTTATCATACTGAACCTTCACTCATTTCTTATAAGCCTCATTCATCGTAGCTACATCTCTGCGCTGCTCATCAAGATGTTCTAGATAGACACGTTGTTCTTTGAGACTAGAAGTGTCAGGAAGAAGCTCAATTTCCAGCTTAAGGGAAGGAATTTCACATTCAACAGGAAATATAGATTCCAGCCCATAAACTAGTTGGAATTGAGTGATCTGGTTGTAGTCTTCACTGACATCCGATATGCCCAAAGTGCAGGGTAAAACATGACGTGTCAACTGGATCTAGTTTTATCAATTGTCTATTGAAGGATAGTCTTAAAGGAATTGTTTACGGCTTCAACCTACCCATTAGCCTGAGGATAATATGGAGATGAATGCTCCTACCAAAAACCCAATTTGAGAGCCAATTCAACCATCATGTTGTTCTGAAAATGACTGCCATGGTCAGTGAAAATATCTTTGGGGATACCAAAGCGGGAAATGACTTGGTTGAACAGAAACATGGTTGCTATCTCATCATCGTTCGCAAAATTAGGCATAGCCTAAACCCACTTCGTAAAGTATTCTAATGATACAATAATGTACTTGTGACCCTTTGCTGAAGGCGGGTTACAAGTAGTATAATCAATACCCCACTTTGTGAATAGACCGTTAATGACAAAACGAAAGAGTGGAGCTGAATGAGCACACATCTTCCAAGTATAGACTTGACAAGGATGACATTTTTTGACTGCCTCAACACGATCTTTGAAATTCGAGGGCCAAAAATATCCTGCATGAAATATCTTTTGGGTTGTAGCAAGCCCATATAAATGACCATCACAAGCTCCACTATGGAAATCATTCAACACAACCTCAGCTTCTTCGAGAGTCAAACAACGTCTAAGGATTGAATCGACCCCACAATGATACAAGGTATCACCAATAATAAGATAACGTTTAGCTAAGTGACACGACTTTCGATGCTTGTCTTTCGAAAAAGCTAAGGGGAACTTCGCAGTCTGGAGATAAAAAATGAGATCTCCATACCAAGGATCCTATGATGAAATGAGAAAAATATGTTCATCAGGGAATGAATCTTCATAAAAAATCTCTTATCCACAGGGAAACTCAGAGATCAACTCTACAAATACCAAATATTTCTTAGATTTGGCAGACAAAAATTCGAGATCAAACTCTTGCAAAATAACAATCCATCGATTGTATTTTCCCCTAATCACTCTCCTACTGAGAAATAATTGAAATGGATTAACTACTGCCAAAACATAAGTTTTGCGAAGAAGGATATAATACTTAAGCAGCAGGAGAACATGGAAAACTGCCAAAGATAAATTCTCAATGAGAGAATACCAGAGTTTAGAACCCACCAAGCCTCGACCAAGTTAGTAAACAACATGCTCACAAAGAGCATCATCTTCTTGGACTAGAACCATACATATAGTAGATTTTGCTGTAGCGAGATACAAAAGGAAATCTCTGTTATAATCAGGTGGACTCAATAATGGAGCAGAGGTTAATTAATTTTCAAAGCATGGAATGAGCTTTGAGCAAAGTCATCCCAAAAGAATGGAACTCCTTTCTTTAACAACCTCATAGATGCTTTCTTCACCTCAACATAATTAATGATAAACCTTCATAAGAAATGGGCTTTACCTTGTAGACTTTGAAGCTGACGAATTGAAGATGGGGGAGGCAACTGAAGTATTTCCTCAACCTTGAAGGGATCTACTCGAATCCCTTCTGTAGACATGATGAATCCCAACAACTGTCCGGATGTGGCAGTGAACATGCACTTATTAGGGTTCAACTAAATTTTATAATAATGATACCATTCAAAAAATTGTCGAAGGTGTGAAGGAGGATCAATTATCTTTCAAGAATGAGAAGCTAAATCATCCAAATATGCTTCGATAATATGCTTGATGTCATGGAAGGCATAAGACATAGCCCGCTAGAAAGTAGCTCCAACATTTTTAAGGCCAAAAGACATATTTTTGTAATAAAATGTACTCCATGGGAAAATAAAAGCAGTCTTATGTTGATCTTTAGGACATATAGTAATTTGATTGTATCCCGAGAAACCATCCATGATGGAGAAAATATCATTTCCCACACACTCATCAATAATATGACCAATAAATGGTGTGGGGTAATTATATTTTGGACATGCTTTATTCAAATCCCTGAAATCAATGCAAACTTAGATCATTCCTTGTTTCTTTTCTATATGCAATGGATTCAAAACCCACTCAATTAATGGAATGGGGTATATGAAACCCGCATTTAGCAACTTATCAATCTCAGCCTTGATAGCTACAACCTTCCTAGGGTTGACCGAACGAAGCTTCTGCATAACATGCTTAGAATTTTTGTAAGCCTTGATCTTATGTTGGACAATAGATGGATCTGTACCAAGTATTTCCTCATAAGAGCAAGCAAACACATCCCAAAATTCTTGAAAGAGATCGATGTAAGTCTGAATCTCTTCAGGGGAACATTTAGCTCCAATGAAGACATTCTCGATAATGTTGGGATATATGGAGATTTTCACTGGGGTAGTAGAAGAAATGACATCCATGTTATCTTCAACAAAAACCTGTGCTGGATCTAAGGGGTTCAAAACTGGGTGAACATGACCAAAATACTGAGGGCTAGACAAACTTGTTTCAACTTCTAACAAGTCTGGTAGAAAATAGGACCGATGAAGCAAATTATCCCACAGCCTTTCTACACCAGTAATTTCTTCAAGGATAGTCTCTTTAGATGGAAAAGTGGTATCAAGGCAATCCTGAGTAGAAAATGAACTAAGATTCCAAGCTAGAGCCACATCTCCATCCAGCTCGTCTGGAGAAAGAGAAACTTGAATGGAGTCTGCAGAGTCAAAAATAGATTGATAGGAAATATCAGCTGTAGAAATAAGGAATTTCATTTCACCCACTTGACCTTCCTCTAATGTGGAGGTAGGACAAGGCAATATCTAATGGTCTGAAAAATAATGAGTTTGGAAGAACTCTCTTCGAGTAGGAACCCTGGAGGATGAGATAACATGAATATGAACCGAAGGAGGTGGAAGATCAAAATTACCCATCAACAATGTATACATTCAGACCCCCAAATTCTCAACAGGTTGCTTGGCATCATTCACCAAGGGCACAGTCGAGTCAGCAGAGACATTCAGATCTACAGGAGAACAATCCATCTGGTCAACAATGACAATGCTCCCTTTGTGGGGAAAACACAAGATGTGAAATAATGAGGAAGAAATAGCATCAATATCATAAATCCAATTCTGCCCCAATAGAAGGTTGTAGTCTAAATTTACATCAACTATCTTGACATCAAAATTGACAGTTTTACCCCCAACACAAATGGGTAAAGCTGGAACAATGCCATGTGGCATGTGAGAATGACCATAAAATGTAGTAAGAAGAGTAGCTGAAGGGATAGCTGAAGGAGATCCAGTGGATTTCCAACATGATATAGACATGACACATGTGGAATCACCCTCATCGACTACTGTTCTAAAAATATTAATCTCCTGATATGTAGATTTAATATAAAAATCCATGTGAAGAGGAAGTCTCTTCTTAAAAGTTGAGATGTCAAATGTGATCATAAGAGAGTTTTTTGGATCAACAACTCCAATGGTAGTGAGCAATGCACTCCTTTATGCTGGGCATGATTGGAGTACCTCTAACGCAGACATGGCACAAGGACTTTGAGCCAAATCTTGTACAATGGAGTAGTTCTGGGCAGCCTTGGCATTAGGATTGATCACCATATGCTTTGTAGACCCTTTCAACATCCGAGGTATAGGCTCAACTTCAGACCTCTCTATATGGAGTGGCTTTGAATTACTAAGATCACCCTTAGCTTTAGTATACTTAGCTTCACCATAATCACAAGATATTGTAGCGATATCAATGTGAGCACTCATCATATATACATTTTATGAATTTTCTCTTTCCTGGTTGCCCCCTACAGGAGCTCTAGTATTCGCATTCACGCCAGCAAGCAGCTGCTACTCTTGGGGAAAAGGGTTTGTCAGTACAACCTAAGAAATAGAATAAACCTGCTGAGCTAACAAGCACTGAGCATCCTGAATTTTCAGGCAGAGGTGAGTAAGATGGTCTCTGGTGCATAACTTGCATGTAAAATTAACCCTCTTCTTATTGTCCCTCTTACCCTCTCCAACATGATATATGGATCTGTTCACATTTCCCTTCCCATCCTTGTGTTTCTTATTATTATTCCGTCCCTTCTTCTTCCCATTGGATTGTTGATTTCCTTTGGGGTTAGAAGCCTGAACAACATTAATATTCAAGGGTTGAGAAGGACTCGACACCGACGACATAGCCTTACTAGAAGGAGAATATTGTAAAGACAACTGCTGCAATTGATTTAGCAGGTTAGCCATTATACTATTAATCGTACCGATAAGTCCATCAGCATGAGGACTTGGCTTCATTTTGGTTAAATATAGCTTGGAATGAGGAGCATCTGGAAAAATATTATTAAGGACCCTACACTAAGAATAGATTAGTTCTAACTGTTGAGCCCTAAAGATCACCTATTCCTCAGAAAATACCCTTGAAAAGGATACATCCTTTAAGATTTCTAGCTGCAAGGATTTAAGAAACCATTTGAGAAGGAACTCATTCAAAATTTGGGCTTTGATGAGCCTCTTCCTTCTCCTCCATTCCTAAATATGACCAAAATTGTGTGTTTCCTTGTCTTGTTGGAAATCATCTAGGAGATCAGTCTCGACATCGTAATGAACAAAAAATAGAAATGGTTCAGAAACATAGTAGCCAAGTCGCAAAAATTAGCAAAACTGCCCCCTGTCAGCTCAATGTACCATTTTGCAGCTTTCCTAGTTAAGGTGTGTTGAAATGGCCTCAACCTAATCAAATTGTTGATAAGGGAGTTCGATGAACACCATAAGTGGAAAGTGGTAACATGGTCAGCTGGATCCTCACTGATATTCCCTTCAAATTTTGGAATATCCGAGGGAAGCTTAGTAGGGACCAGAGGTCAACTCGGACTATATCGAATTGAATCATTCATCAATTTCGATAGATGTGGAAAGTTAAAAGCTGCCATGAAAGGTAAGCACGAAGGATCTTGAGAATTTCATCCCCCATAGGAAGGACGCGAGGCGTATTTGATATAGTAAATAAGGCATTATAGGCGTATTTTATATAGAAATATTTTAGAAAGTTTGGTATTATGTAATACTTTCTTTCTCCTTGGTAGCGAAAAATCCTATGGTTTACCTTGCTTGATCCAGTCGATGATCCATAACCAGATATTTGTACTAGACCGTAACGATTGGTGTTGAATCACGAACCTACTAATGGAGCGAATTCAATAAAACCACAACACAACTAGTATCGTAAAGGAGCAGCCATAAACTAGAGAGCCAACATTTTTAAAAGAATACCTTGGATTTGTTAAGGTACTAGGTTGCCAAAGATTGTTTGTAGAAAATTCTGAGCCATAAGAGAAACCTTGTGGCCCAAAATCATTCGGATAAGGATCCCCTCCCATCGTAGGGTTACTATAAATAAGGATATTCCCTCCAATCGAAGTGTTAAATAAATAAGAAGCCCCTTGATAAGGGTTCCAAGAATTGGTGAATGGAGAGAAAACCTGAGAAGCACCTATGGAAGGGAAAGGTACATTCCCTTGTTGACCAGATAAAAAATGATTCACAACTCCCAACCCTGTAAAGGTAGGGTTACAACCTGTAATAGCACTAGAGATTTGACCTTCGAGGAAAGTATTGAATCCTTGCTTTTGAGAGGTGAAAGGAAAAGATCCTAAGGAAGCGTTCGAATGAGGAATATGATCACTTTCGAAGGGGAACCCCTGAAAAGAAGCTGATCCACTAGCCATGGAAGGCATAAGTGTGAAGAAAATAGAAGCAGTCGTGAAGGAACTAGAAGGAATAAAACTAGATGGCATTCCAAAAGAAAAGGGACCAGAATGAGAAGGAAATTCTTAGGTGCCCCCACTCGTAGATGGAATAGAGGCAGAGAAAAACATAGTAGCACTAGAAGTGATAGTTGAAATAGCAATAGTACCTCCTCCTTCAACTGAAAGAGGGGTATGCACACTTGCAGTGCTCACAGCCGGAGTTGTGTTCCTAGCCGTGGCCATCGAAAGAAAGGGATAAGGATGGGGGCTAGCTGGTCTCTGAGACACAGGTCCAACATACAAAATAATGTCTCGAAAACTGGAAGGAAGAGGACATGAAGGAGTACCTGGAGGTTGAGGAACCTCTTCAACTTCAACTTCTTCTACCGGAAATAAGAATCTAGAGATGAGTGGAGTACCCCTCTTTATAATACCGCTAGTACTAGGACCACCTGCAGAAACAAAAACCCCAGTTAGAGGTTCAATCTCCAATGCATTCAAAACTACTGGATGAAAATCACCCACTGAATTTCTCCTACACCTTCTTGAAGTCATCACTCATAGGAGAAAGCCCATGAAGCCTCCTCGATCGATCAGGTAATTGGTTATCCACTTTTAATAATTATGAGATTAATTAGAATAAAAAAATTAAGAATCTATGACAATCTAGGATCAAATAAAACACTCTATCAAAGTCCCTAAGATACAAAAATCAAGTAACCTTCAGGTATTTCTACTCTGGGTGATTAGGATCGGACAGCAAAATACAAGAAATCGAATAGAAGGACCTTCTGAAAATAATCTGGGGTAATTATGCCCCATAATTACTAGCGAAGGTAACATAAGCAATTATGTTGACCTCTTGACAAAATCCTTTTCCAGTGAAAGTACCCAAGCTTCGCAAGGGCACACTCCAGAAGTACTAATGAAAGTGATACAACATCTACATCAGGTACCACATGTATTTTACCCTAAAGTCACCTGTGTGGTCCATAGGAAAGGAAACTAATGACACCAATCATTATTGACAGCCAGGCGGAATGGTCTTAGGTCAAGATTCAACAAATAGGAGAAGGGGTATCTATCTTATATATCTTCACTATCCCTCGCACTTAAGTCTCTAGAGGTAGAGCTTTCTGTTATTAAGGCATCTCCAAAAATAGAAGAAAAGAGAGATCAACATCTTAGAAATAAGCCACTTCGAGGGGGAAAACTCATTTACATTACATAAATGAACAATTCTTGGATGATAAAAATGAAAAAACCTCCTTCTATATATAGGAGTCCATGGGCTCACAATATAATCCTAGCCGACCTAACAATACTAATGTAAGGGCACAATAATAACAATATTGGGGTTACAGGGGTACAACGATAACAATAAGGGGGCTACACTAACAACAATAAGGGAAAACACTAGTAATATAGGGACCTAACATGCCCCTCTCCTTCGAAAAAGTGTTGTCCTCAACGCTTGAGTAGCTCTAGGTGCTTCTATATAAAATTCTCATCCTCCCAGGTAGAATCTTCAGTGGGTAAGTTCTTCCACTTGATGAGATACTCTGAAATTGATCAATTTCATAGCTATCGAGTTCTTGTTTCTGTGATTGCTTTAGGTTCCAATATGATTTTTCGTTCCTCATCAAGTTCTTGAAATATTTTTTGAACTGGAATTTTTTCACCTATAACCTTCTTTAAGCATGAAACATGGAAAACTAGATGCACTCGTGAAGAAGCAGGAAGCTCCAATTTGTATGCCATAATACCAATATTTTGCAACACTTTGTAAGGACCATAGTACTTTGGTGATAATTTATTATCCTTCTTAGCTTGCTTGAGGGACATTTTTTTGGATGCTTGTAGCCATAAAAATACCCAGTACCCTACATCAAAACTTCTCTCGCTACGATGTTGATTTGCTTGTTGTTTCATTCAATTCTGTGCCAAATTTAGGTTATCCTTTAAGTGTTGGAGAACTTCTTGTTGATGCTTGATGTGATATTCCACTGCTAGAACCTTAGAATTTTATCTTAAATATTATGTGATGGACAGTGGATGATATCCATAAAATGCCATAAATGGGGTAATTTTTGCTACATTATGGAAGGAAGTGTTATACCACCATTCAGTGAGAGGTAACCACTCAACCCATTGTGTTTGTTTATAAGATAAAAAACGACGAAGATATCCTTCCAAACATTTATTCACTATCTCAGTTTGACCATCGGATTGAGGACGATAAGATGAGTTATGAGCTAGTTGAGTACCCAAACAAGAAAATAATTCCATCCAAAAATTTCTAGTAAAAATGGGATCTCTGTCACTTACAATAATCTTTGGGTTTCCATGTAGCTTTTAAATTGTTTCCATAAATGTAGTAGAAACTGTACTTGCTTTAAATGGATGAGATAATGCAAAAAAGTGTGCATACTTGGTAAGTCTATCAACTACCACGGCGACGACACTCTTTCCTTCGGACTTAGGTAAACCTGTGATAAAATCCATTGAAATCTCCTCCCAACGTTGACTTGGAATGGATAAAGGTTGTAGAAGACCCAGGGTCTTAATTGTTTGAACTTTATTTTACTGGAAAACCAAACATTCCGCCACAAACTTTTGAATATTAGATTTAAGCCCATCCCAAGAAAATTATTTCTTCACCCTGTGGTAAGTTTTTAAAAATTCCGAGTGTCCTCCTAAAGGAGAAGTGTGCAATCCCAAAAGAATCTTTTGTTTTAGTTGGGAATTATTACAAAGATATAAGCGATCTTTGTACCATAAGGAATCATTTTTCCAACTAAATGTATTAGATGTACTAGGATCTTGCTGCAACTTTTAAATGAGTGTCCACACTTCTTCGTCCTTCTTCCATTCATCCCTTGCTTTAGTTATCCAATCTGGTTGGATAATAGAAATGGCACAAAGAAAATCTTCCACCTCTTCATTCCTTCTTGAGAGTGCATCTATAACAACATTTAGCTTCCATTTTTTGTAGATGATTTCAAAGTCATAACCCAACATCTTTGTGACCCATTTTTGTTGCTCTTATGAATATAATCTTTGTTCCAAAAAGTGTTTAAGACTATCATGATCAGTTTTTATCTTGAAGTGTCTTCCCATTAGGTAAGGTCGCCATTTCTTTAGTGCATGTAGTATTGCTAACATTTCCTTCTTATAAATAGCTTTTTGTAAATACTTTCCTTTGATTGGATGACTTTCAAAAGCAATGGGTCTTCCTTATTGCATTAAAACAAAACCAATTCCATTTCCTAAGGCATCACATTCCACAATAAAGGTTTTTGTGAAGTTTGGCGTAGCTAAGACCGGTGCTAGGCACATTGCATCTTTAAGATGTTCAAAGGCCTTAGTTGCTTTAGGAGTCCATGAAAATGCATCTTTCTTCAATATTTTTGTTAGAGGTGTTGTTATTCTCCCATAATTCTTAACAAACTTGCGATAATACCCTGTTAACATGAGAAATCCTCGCAACTGTTTTATGGTCGTGGGGACTTTCCATTCCTTAATGGCTTTAATTTTGTCACAGGGTCTACCTTAACACCCTTGTGAGATACAATATGACCCAGATATTCCACCTATTTTAATCCAAAGAAACATTTGGATGTCTTGGCATATATTTGTTTCTCCTCCAACAATTTGAGCTCCCTGTCAACATGTTGAACACGATCCTTCCAAGACCTGTTGTAGATTAGTATATCTCAAAAAATACTAGCACACATTTTCTAAGGAAGGATTCGAAAATGGAATTCATCAACCATTGAAATGTAGAAGGTGCATTGGTAAGGCCAAAAGGCATGACCTAAAATTCATAATGACCCTCATGAGTTCAAAATGCTGTTTTTGGAATATATTCAGTCTTCATTCTAATTTGATGATATCTTGAACTAAGATCCAACTTGGTAAAATAAATTGCCCCATGTAATTCATCCATTAATTAATCAATCACAGGAATGGGAAATTTATCTTTAA
Source organism: Pinus albicaulis (assembly GCA_034641835.2). Taxonomy (NCBI): domain Eukaryota; kingdom Viridiplantae; phylum Streptophyta; class Pinopsida; order Pinales; family Pinaceae; genus Pinus; species Pinus albicaulis. The sequence continues at coordinate 817,251,104 of CM076577.1, forward strand.
TAGTGAGCTTATTGAGCTCCCTATCTAGACACATGCACCATGATCAATCCTTCTTGTGAACTAATACTACTGGAGCAGAGAAAGAACTTTGAGTAGGTTGAATTATACTAGCCTCTAACATTTCTGCAATCATACATTCAATTTTTCTCATTTGGACATAAGGATATCTACAAGGCCTGATGTTTGGAGGAACACTTCCTGGAATCAAATGAATAGCATGATCATGATCATGAATAGGTGGGAGTCCTTTGGGAGTTTCAAACTCCTTGGAATGATTGTCCAAGACTTTTTGGAGATATGGAGAAATAGATGATTTTGATGTTGGAACTTCTAATGAGCATAATTGTGAAATTACGCCTTGTTATTCTTTCTTCAAAAGCTTTTTCATGACATTAGAGCTTATTATATTTCCAGGATTCCATGTGATACCTCGTAATTCGAAAAATTCAAGAAAAGTTCTTGAAAATTAAAAGCTACCATCCCCAAAGATTGTAACCATTGTACTCCTAGTACAACATCAACACCTCTCATTGGAATGGAAAGCATTGGAGTATTAAATACATATTCCCCCATGGTTAGCTTGATATTATGGAATTTTCCAGAGAAATTTATAGTTCCTCCATTGGAAACCATCACTTGATATCCCGGTGCTAGGTATAGGAAATAATTCAATTCCTTGGAAACCTTACCATGAATAAAATTATGGGTACTACCCGAATCAATCAACACTATTGCCTTTTTTTTTTATATATGTCCTTCTAATTCCTGCCAATGCCTTACATGATATGGTAATACTCATTTATTCTTCTTCTAGGGTTGGTTCCTGGTGTATATCCTCTTCTTTTGAAGTTTCTTGTTCATTTTCTTCCTCCTCTTCGCAATCTATGTAAAATAATTTCTTCTCAGCACACTTAGGACCTTTAGTGTATTTGCTATCACAACTATAGCAAAGCCCTTTTTCTCTTTTTCCTTCCAATTTTTATGGTGTCAACCTTGTAGGTTGTGGAAGTCTAGGAGTAGCAACACTTCCATCTTTAAATATGTGAGTGGTATGCTTCTCTGTCGCCATAATTTTACATTCAATTTTTCTTGCCAACCTGAATGCCTTCTCCAATGAATCAAGTTCCCAAATGCGAACCTCATGTTATATGTTATCCTTTAAAAGTCCCTATGAAGACCTCAATCATGTGTTCTTCTGGAATATCAATTACCCTTATATTCAATTTTTGGAAGTCCTCAATGTGGTCCACCACTGAACCCTTTTGTTTGAGATTTATCAATTGGCTAAAAAAGTTTTTGCTCTTTGTATCCTCATAATGTGCTATCATTTCCTTTGTAAAACTTGACCAAGTGACAATTTTTTTACGAGAGCAAAGCCATTGATACCATACAAATGTATTTTTCTCTAAATATAAAGTTGCAATGTGTATTTTTTGTGTGTTTTGCACATTATTGAGATCAAAATAATGCTCCATCTGTAGTATCCATGTTACGTGATCCTTGCCATCAAAATTACTCGTATCGATCTTTGGAATATGGTGGTTCTTCCATCCAACATTAGAGTTTATGAAATCATGATTAAAATTTATTTTGTTCTCATCATGAGTTTCCTCTACTATCTTTTCGCCATTAGGAAACATTTCTTGTATCAACTTTTTAAAACCTTCCATTAGATCATTCTTCATGTTTTCCATTTCAGTGATCTTACCTTCCATGTCATCCATCTTAGATTCCATTCCCCCCATGCCATTATTAAAACTATACATATTAGCTTCCATGAATTTCTTCAAACCATCCATCTTAGCTTCCACGCCTTTCTTCAAAACTTCCATTTCATTTTTTGTTGCTCTTTTCTAGAGAAAAATTTGGTGCACTTGCTCTTGTAATTTTGATATGTCATGTTGCATTTCTTCGTCTTCATGAGTCGTAGTAGAGCCTTCTGAAGGATTAATGGGTGTTGAATTATTTTTAGGGGGAATTTTAGAATCCAATACTGATATCTATTCTACAATATGCCCTTAGAATCAATTCAACTTGATTCTTCAAACAAGATTTATGCAATTCGGGCAAAAAAATACACACCTTTTTCTTGCTTTTGAGGAGCTCAATATTGAAACTGAATTATATCTGTGATTTAGGATCTTCAATATCTGAAATTATGTCCTGTAGTAGCCCTCTGAATATTATTTCTAATGCAACAGGTCTAACTTGATTTGGATTCTTCAAGGCAAAGTTATACCCAGTCTCCCACAATGACCTAATTATGGACTGGTTCAGTAGAGCGAACTTGTATGGTGTGCCACTTGTCACCGTTTCCTCCTTCAGCTCTGAAATTGATACACATGAAACTAAAGTTAGCGTACTTGTGGCTACTTTTTACAGAATTCCTATCTAATGCCCAGAGAGAGAGTTATGAAGATTTCTACACGGCCGCCTATTTGAGATGAAATTCAGGAGCCTGACATAACCCTAACTTCCACAGATCATATCTCCACAAATATTGTGAACCAAGATCTGAAAGTTTTACACGAAGTTACTCAGGATTTTGGTTTCATGTGATAAATTTTTTAGCTTCTGAAACTTCATAGAAAACAAGTTATAGCGAAAATTACACGATGACTGTTTTTAGATGAAATTCAGGAGGATGAAAAAACCCTAATTTCCACAGATCATATCTCCAAAAATATTGCGAACCAATATCTAAAATTTTTACACGAAGTACTTCATGATTTTGTCTTCGCATGCTAAAAGTTCAACTTTTGAATCTTTGTAGAAAAAATGTTATAGCGAAAATTCCATGATGACCTGTTTGGTGTAGTGAAACCCTAGAATCCAAAGAACTGATACTATATTTTATGAAACCAGCTATAAAAATAGAAGAAAAGAGAGATCAACGCCTTATAAATAAGCTGTTTCGAGGGGGAACCCTCCTTTACATTACAAAAATGAAAAATTCTTGGATGATACAAATGAAAAAACCTCCTTCTATATATAGGAGGCCATGGGGTCACAATATAATCCTAGCCGAACTAACAATAATAATGTAAGTGAACAACAATAACAATACTGGGGTTACAAGGGTAGAACAATAAAAATAAGGGGGCTACACTAACAACAATAAGGGAATACACTAGTAATATAGGGACCTAACACTTTCCCGGTACACTTATCAGAGTTGGATTTCACTCATTAATCAAATTTCTATGTTTGACAGTTTTGAGTGGCCTTGGAGAGTTAACTCTCCACTCACCTATTCCAAGGCCCTATGACCTAGACAAGTTGGTGTATAATTAATGACAACACAAAAAAATTCTAGTTCATTTTATTTAATCGCTTGATTTTAAATGGCTATTACTTAAGTCACGGGTAGATGGAGATGAAACTTATGATTTTTTCGACGCAAAAGAAATCAATAGAAAACCTACAACATGAAGATGCATTTTTTTCCTTTCGATGAAAAGATATTTCTAATTGGGTTCTATGAAGTTATTAATAAGAAAAAAAAACTTCTTTTTTCTTTTCAATTATCACTATTCACACACTTCAGAAAACTACCAAAAAGACTAGAATTATTAATGGTGAAACTAATGCAAAAACTACCAATGATAAGTGAAAATCGAAGGACTACTCGCAAGGGGAAGCAAAAGAGAGTTTCTAAATAAGATTGTTTCGATCACTTTGACAGACAAGCAACGATAAGTCCCAACAAGAACTACTTTGCACACAACAATGTCAAAACAAACTTGATATAAAAGAGAGAAATCCAGAGAAGGACTCCTATCGAAACCAAGCGAGTGAACCAAAAAATAAGAAACTAGAAAATTGCTTCAAAATAGATGAAAACCATGAAAAGAAAACAAAAGAAAAAGCAATGGAAAACAAAGAAAATTGCTTCACTGCCTTGTGTACAACATAGGTCTATTTATCAATGGTAGGATAATTGAGTTTAGGTCCTTTAATACTAGGGATCATGAAAGATATGATCCACTCATTGTTCTGATCATCCTTTTTTGTAAGCACAACAATGAGATAAGTGTCAAAAGAAAATGTGTAGAGCAAGAAGTATTTACTGAAATCTGGGTTGTAGAGAGAAAGTGCTTCTGCAATATCTTGTTTGATACATGAAAACACATCCTTTTCTCTTTTACCCCATATGTAAATTTCATCATTAATTACCATCTCCTATATTGGCTTGACAATTTGAGCATAGTCGGAGATGAACCTATGAAGGAAGTTGATTTTACCCAAAAAGGATTGCATAATTTTTTTTTTTAGCTGGGAAGGGAATCTGCATAATCACTCTAACCCTCTCCGGGTCTACTTTAATCCCACTTTTAGAAATTATATGGCCCATGATATTTCCCTCAGACACTGTGAAAATACTCTTCTTGGGATTGAGTGATATCGCGTACTTACGACATCGCTCAAATTTTTTCCTGAGATGGTGTACATGGTTAGCTATCTTCTTAGAAAACACCACAACACCATCAAGATAGAACACCACACTTTGTCCAATAAAACCATAGAATGAAATGTCCATGGCGTGTTGAAATTTCATACCTACGTTAATCAACCCAAATGGAATTCTCTTGAATGCGAATGTGACCCACTTGGTACAGAATGTTGTTTTAAGTCTGTCAGGTTCCGTGACCTAAACTTGGTTGTATCTCGAATACCCATCCAATAGAGAAAACATTTATGAGACCAATACTTTTTGCAGTATCTATTCCATAGAAAACACAGGGTATTGATCCTTGTCTAAGGCACAATTTATATTGCGGAAATCAACGCCTAGGTGGATTTCCCTGGACTTATTCTGTACTGGGACCAATTTTGATACCTAGGTCGAATGTCGCACACAATATATGATCCGAAAATTCTACAACTTCCTTAAATCCTTTTTAATGAGAGGCTCAATGTTAGATGTACCTTTTACAACTTTTGTTGAAATGGTTGGCCCCTTCTTTAATTGGGATCACATGATGGATAATATACGTGTCATAAGTTTTAAGCTTGTCGTATGTCCGCGCGAATATGTATTGGTACTGCTTGAATATGCAGATAAAATCTTGCCACTCCTGTCGTGTGCAAAAAGTACTAATATTGAAAATATTTGGACCTTTTTCTATTCCGAAATTGATCTACTCATGCGAAAACATTGAGCTATAGGTATTAGCATTGATTGGCCCTCATAAGTGGTTCTACAGGTCATACAAATTTTATAATGATGCCATGCCTTTTGGCATGAGGTTTCCTATGCTTATGTTATCTGCATCCTTCAACACCTTCTCATTCTCATCTTCATCGATAACTACATATTTGAATACATCCAAGTTTTTCATAAAGTGAAATATCTGATGGTCATCATTGAAAACACATAAATTAGTAATATTATCAGGGACAGTTAGCTTCTAGATAATCTCTACATAAAAATTGCCCCTTAGTGGTTATAACCTAGTAGTAGCATTTTCCAATGCATTTGAAGCCGCTTAATGTATTATAGGAACAAAAATAAAGTTAAAATCTTGGAATTAATGTGAAATCAAATGCCATACCTCTTGTTGGCAACTTTTAAGATGAGGTGACACACAATGTATGGTATTGCGCACATGTCACACAAGAATTTCTGAGTCACCTATTTCCTTGAGGAACACAACATTGAGGTCGATGGCTCTTTGTAAGCCCAAGATGAGTGCCTCATATTCCACAGTGTTGTTTGTGCACTCAAATTCCAAGCAGCTAGAGATAAAATGTTTTCTCTATAGCGTGTCTATTAAAACACAACTAGCTCTAGAGCCCTCCTGCGTTTTGTAACCATAAAAATACAATGTCAACAAATTACGTGTACAAGGACTATGAACTGAACTAGTACTATTATTACTACTACCAATACTAAATGCACAAACATAATTTTCACCAGTTGGACTAGGAAGGAGCTCCAACTATGTTTCTTGCGGTATTGGGGATGGATGTGCAATATAACATCTTAGTTCAATTTCTAAAAATAAATTTCCAAATATAATATCTTCCAAATCTATTGGCCCGTTCTGTCCATTCAAGGGAGTGACCGTGTGTTTCATAAATCTCTTTTAATTCACTCGGATATAATTGTTTCTTCCCTTGTATGGAAGCCATAATTGTGACCATTCCAGAACAAAGTACCCTTGTAGCTTTTTGGACTAGTATTTGATCAACAATATTCCATATTCTTCAGGGATGTACACAATTACTATGTTTTTACATTGGTGAACTCGGTCATCAGATGATAAGTGAATAAGAAAATTCCCAAGTCCACCAATTGCATGGACAAGAGTCCTATCCAGCTAAATTATTTTTGCATCTTTTATGTCCCATTTTGCATTTATTTTCTTTGCGACAGATAATGCAATTACGTTTACTGATGCACTAGAATCAACTAAGGAATTGTGTACATTGAAATTGAAAATTTTGAAAGTTAAAAAAAATGGAGGGTAGAGTGTATTTGCATCAATTGTTAAAGCATTAATCATATATTCGAGGGAACCAGAGGACGTACCAGGTCCCTTTCTGTAGAAATTATATACATATGCATGTATATATCTATATTATCCTGATCTATCAATATTTATCTTCTTGCTAAATATAGAATCCTTCCACTGTTAATCTTTTGCAGAAATTTAAAAAATCAATTGAAAAAACATGAAGCAATAAAAACAATTGCACATAATACCGTTATTTAACGGGAAATCCTAAAGCTAAAAACCCCAACTATCATATATTATGTATCATGGAGATCATGTAACAATCTCATACAAAGCTTAGTACATCAAGCTCTCAGTACAACACAATCATCACACACTAACATGAAGAAATCTGCAAATCCATGCACTAATTTCTTGCCACCTGATAGCCCGCCTCCATTGCACAATCCCTGCTGAAGAAGACCCCTGAATGAATTCGAATCTACCTTGCCTTTACTGCACAATTCTCATTGGCAACTCCAATGTGTGTGTGATGCAATCAATGCATCGCTATAGTCACAACATATAGTCCATCTTACCCTTTCACCTATCTCTCCACTGGGTCTCCACTGGAACTGACATGCACTGTATTAAACTGTTGTTTCTGTTCGGTGTTAGTGAGTTAATAGTTGTGAATTAATTAAATAATTAATTCACTTAACTCTCACTAGTGTATCATTTAGTTAGACTAGATAAAACTAGCTCAACTGAGTTTAACTCCAATAACTAAGTTAAATTGAATAACAACTCCTATAACTACTCTTCCAACTCTGTCATAACTTTTACACTTCAGTTCTAACTGAGTCCTCCATGCATGAGCCACCATAAACCCTAGGAATTGCGTAATTCCTTCAGCCCACTAATTTTCCAAATCTGTATACTAAAATAAATTGCTCCAAGAGAATAAGTTGATATTTAGAGTCTAATTATTATTAAGGGTTAATAATAATCGACACATCTATTTTTAGATCGATGATCTATAAATAGACTTCGCCCAGTATTCTAAAAATAGAATTTCATCTATTTTTCCAACTTGACCAACCATCCACAAATAACATCCTACAACTTCTGAAATATGATCACCATGTCTTAAAATAGACTTACATCTAAAAATAGCCTGTGGGCCCACTTAGTGAAGGTGACTAATTTTCACTAAGCTTCATCATCTTGTTGAATCTCAACACTCCCTCTCAAAAAGATAGGGATTATTCTTCACCCCGATCCTACCTCTATGGTATTCAAATTTGCTCTTGCTGAGCGCCTTCGTCAGAATGTTTGCATCCTGATATTCCGTAGGAATGTACTGAAGCAACATGATCTTCCACTGCACACAGTCTCTAATATGATGATACCAGATATCAATATGTTTAGATATATCATGAAACACAAGATTAATAGAGAGCTTAATGAAACTCTGATTATCACAATGTATCACTGTAGGATCTAAATGTGAACCGAAAAAATCGACCAGGATCTTCCTCATCCAGATAGCCTCACATGCAGCTTGACTTGCTTCCATGTATTCTTCTTCCGCTGAACTGAGTGCCATAGATCTTTTTTTCCTGTTGTACCAAGAAACTGTTGTAGATCCAATACTGAAAACCCCTCCTGATGTGCTCTTTCTATCCATTGGGCTGCCTACCCAATCTGCATCCGTGAAGCCATGCAACTTCACCTAATCCATCTGTTTGTACCATAAGATATACTCAGATGTGCCCCTGAGATATCTCAGGATATGCTTTGCTACCTTCCAGAAGAGCTTGGTAGGCTTAACCATCGCTTGTGAAAGCTGGTTCACCGCATAGCATATGTCTGGTCTTGTCTTAACTAAATACATGAGCGAACCCACCAACTATCGATAAACAGTGGCATCCAATACCTCTATCGATGTAGCATCCTCTTTCCTCCAATTTCCTGGAAGAGGTGTGTCAATAGGCTTGTAGCTTTGCATGTGAAACTTCTCAAGTATCTCTCGAGCATACTTTCCTTGAGAAACAAACAATTCACCTTCGTGCTACCATATTTCCAATCCAAGGAAATAATGAAGAAGGCCCAAATCCTTCATCTCAAACTCCTTTGCAAGATCTACCTTGCATGAGTGTATCAACTGCTCATCACCCGTTAGTATTAAATCATCAACATAAAGAACAATGATTAAAAGCTTACCCTCCACCACAATTTGGTACAAGTTTGCATTCGCCTCACTCTTGGTGAAGCCAAGTCTAGTGAAATAGTTGTTGATCCATGTGTACCAAGCACATGGTGCTTGCTTCAGCCCATACAACTCTCTTTTGATCCTGCACACATGTGGCTCACTGCTGAAGATCTCAAATCCTTCAGGCCACTCAATGTACACCTCTTCCTCAATGATCCCATTAAGGAATGCAGTCTTCACATCCATCTGATGAATGTTCCAACTCATCTACGCTGAGAGAGCAAGGATGGTCCTTATGGAAGAATACTATGCGACAGGTGCAAAGGTTTCTTCATAATCAATCCCCTTGATCTGGAAGAAGCCCCGGCCAACAAATCTTGCCTTATACTTCTCGACGCTCCCATCAGCAGCTTGCTTTACCTTGTAGATCCATCTTGATCCTACAACTGATTTACCCACTGGCCTTGAAACAATATCCCAAGCATTGTTTCTGACAATGGAGTCATACTCCTCCACCATGGCATCTACCCATGTGGGCTCCTGCACTGCTTCTTCAAAAGAAGATGGTTCTATCACGATACACTTGCTCATGAGAGCCATGTATCTAGTAAATCAGTCAGGTGACTGTCTCTGCCTGCGCTGTGATGTAGGGGCTCCTACATTCTATGCTACATCAAGCTTCAATCTCTTAGCTTCTGTGGTACAATTTTTTCTAGTTCTGATGTTTGGCTCTACATGAGTGGACTCCTCCACTCCATGAATCTCCTCTTGTGGTTGATCCACATCTAGAGGCTCATCTTTGGGAACAAGAAGTTCCTCCTCTGCATGCAAGTGTATCTCCCTCTCAAGCGACAACTTCATGGCTTTCACCTCATTGAATTTTATATCCCGTCGCACCACAGTCATTCGACTGTTTGGAAAATATACACAATAATTATGGGGTGTTTCTGTGTACCCCACAAATATCCAACTTCTACAGTCGGCTCGAGCTTCTTCTTGGCATCATTTTTCACATGAATGTAAATAGATGAGCCAAAAATCTTGAAATGAGAAATATTAGGCTTCTTACCAGTAAAAGCTTCTTCAGGTGTACTCATGCCAAGTACCCTATGAGGACTAAAATTTTACACATAAACCACAGTGTTGCATGCTTCCACCCACAAGTGCATCGGGAGGCCTTGGTCATGCAGCATAGCTCATGCAACACGCAAAATTATTCTGTTCTTCCTCTCTGTAATCCCATTCTGTTGTGGGTTATGATGCGCTATGATTTCTCTTCAAATTCCTTCTTTTCTACAGAAGTCTTTGAATTTTTTCGAGATATATTCACCACCATTATCGCTCCGTAGAGCTTTCACTTGCTTCCCCAACTCCTTCTCCACCAATGCTTTGAACTCACAGAACTTTGAGAATGTTTCTCTCTTCTTATGCATGAAGAAGATACAGTATCTACGAGAATAGTAATCAACAAATATAACATAATACCTGTGTTTTTTTGTTGAAGAAACCGAGAAAGGTCCACACACGTCTGTGTGTATTCTCTCCAAAATCATTGAAGCACAGTTCTCCTTCCCATGAAAGGTGGTCTTCACAAACTTACCCATAGTACATCCCTTGCACTGATCTGACTGTGCAAGAGTACCCTTGGGAATTCCAGTAGAAATTTGCTGCAAAATCTTCAAGGTGCCATGGTGAAGATGGCCCAATCTTCTATGCCATAATTCGCCCTCATACCGGCTCACCACTTCTTCTGCTTTTCCCATCATTGCAGTGCAGCCATCTACCTCCAGCTTGTAGAAATTATTAACTCGAATCCCTATCCTCTTGATTTGACCCATTTTTTTATGTCGTAGGAAAGATTTTCCATCACTAAAAAAATGTCATAACCTCTGTCTTCCAACATTGTGACTGAGACCAAGTTCTCCTTAAGACCTGGAACATGCATAACATATTTCAACAAAAATGGATTACCTGACTCCCTCTCAAAGGTAATGGTCCCAATGTCGGTCACACTGTATCGACCATCGTCACCCATCTCTATATGCATTTGGATATCCTTCTCCTCCAAGTCACTAAACAACTCCTTCTCTCCCGTCATATGGAAGGATGCACCACTATAGAGATACCACACCGATCCCATTGAGCTTGAAACCAAGCATGCGATCAAAGAGAAATCAAGTTCAAATTGTGAGGCTAAGGCCTCACCCACTACAGCTCCAGTAGCCTTCTTGTTGTTCTTCTTCTGTGGGAAGTTAGTGGCGAAATGCCCATGTTCGTGACAGTGAAAACACTTTACCTTGGACAAATCCTGCTTCTTGCCTTTAGCCTCAGATTTTTAAGGGAATTTATTCCCCTTCCCTTTCCTTTCTTTGGCAGCCAAAGCATAATTCTCCTCATCTTCATTCTTCGATGAAGAGACATCCCTGGTACTTCGCCTTATCTCCTCCTACACAAGATTCGACCAAAGTTGCTCCCAACCCAACAGTTTCTCTCATCCATTGACAGAGTCTTCATAGCTATGCAAACTCTTTAGAAGCCCAAGGAGAGTCAAGCTCACCAAGTCACCATCATCAACAGTAATCCCCACACTTCCTAGTTCATCCCTGCAGTGGAAAAACTTCCTGAGATATTTTGAAATACTGTCACCCTTCTCCATTTTTATTTTTCTAAGCTTATCTTTCAGCGCCAACTTCCTCTAGTCATTGCTGCTTTGGAAAAAATCTGTCAAAGCCTTCCACATTGAAAATGGAGTGGCTTTCCCATGAAGGCTAGACACAATATGGTCCTTCACACCTTCCAATAGAATTCTTCTTTTCTTTGCTACCTTCTTTTTCCATGCGTCAATTAATGCAGCATTGCTAGAACCAGGCTTAGGAACATTGCTATTGATGAACTCCTTAATACCATTATCTTCCATCACCGCCTCTATCCTATCATTCCAGGCTATGTAATTTGAGCTGCCCTCAAGGGCATACTCCAATCGCAACCCATTGAAAGACATTTCAATGTATACTCAACTGTCGCACCACGAAATTTCTGCAACAAATTCGAATTGTCCACCAGCACAAACTCATCAATTATTCATAATTGCAATATTCAAGAATTAACACTGCTTTGGTACCATGTAGAAATTATATAACATATGCATGTATATATCCAGGTTCTCCTAATATAACAATATTTATCTTCTTTCTAAATACATGATCCTTCCACTGTTAATCTTTTATGGAAATTTAAAAACTCAATTGCAAACACATGAAGCAATAAAAACAATCGCACATAACACAATTGTTTAACGAGAAATACTGAAGCTAAAAACCCCAAATATCATATATTATGTATCATGGAGATCATGTAACAATCTCATACAAATCTTAGTACATCAAGCTCTTAGTACAATACAATCATCACACAGGAACATGAAGAAATCTGCAAATCCATGCACTAATTTCTTGCCACCTGATAGCCTGCCTCCACTGTGCAATCCATGTTGAAGAAGACCCCTGAATGAATTTGAATCTACCTTGCCTTGAATGCATAATCCTCATTGGAAACTCTAATGTGTGTGTGATGCAATCAATGCATCACTATAGTCACAATAGATAGTCCATCTTACCCTTTCACCTATCCCTCCACTAGGTCTCCACTGGAATTGACATGCACTGTAGTTAACTGTTGTTTCTGTTCAATTGTTAGTGAGTTAATAGTTTTGAATTAAGTAACTAATTAATTCAATTAACTCTCACTTGTGTATCATTCAGTTAGACTAGATACAACTAGCTTAGCTCAGTTTAACTCCAATAATTGAGTTAAACTAAATAACAACTTCTGTAACTACTCTTCAAACTCTGTCATAACTTTGCCACTTCAGTTCTAACTAAGTCCTCCATGCATGAGCCACCATAAACCCTATGAATTGCATAATTCCTTCAGCCCACTAATTTTCCAAATATTTATACTGAAATAAAGTGCTCCAAGAGAATAAGTTGATATTTAGAGTCTGATTATTATTAAGGGTTAATAATAATCGACACATCTATTTTTAGATCGACGATATATAAATAGAATTTTCCAAATCTTCTAAAAATATAATTTCATATATTTTTCCAAATTGACCAACCATCCACAAATAGCATCCTGTAACTTCTGAAATATGATCACTATGTCTAAAAATAAACTTACACCTAAAAATAGCCTGCGGGGCCACTTAGTGAAGGTGACTGATTTTCACTAAGCTTCATCATCTTGTTGAATCTCAACACTCCCTCTCAACAAGATAGGGATTATCCTTCACCTCGATCTTGCCTCTATGGTATTCTAATTTTCTCCTGCCGAGTGCCTTCGTCAAAATGTCTGCATCCTGATCTTCCATAGGAATGTACTGAAGCAACATGATCTTCTACTGCACATAATCTCTGATATGATAATACTGGATATCAATATGTTTAGATCTATCATGAAACAAAGGATTAATCAAGAGTTTCATGCAACTCTGATTATCACAATGTATCACTGTAGGATCTAAATGTGAACTGAAAAAACCGACCAAGATCTTCCTCATCTAGATAGCCTCACATGCAGCTTGACTTTCTTGCATGTATTCTGCTTCCGCTGAACTCAGTGCCATGGATCTTTGTTTCCTACTGTACCAAGAAACTGTTGTAGATCCAATATTGAAAATCACTCCTGATGTGATCTTTTTGTCTGTTGGGATGCCTGCCCAATCTGCATCCGTGAAGCCATGCAACTTCACCTCATCTGTCTATCTGTACCATAAGCCATACTCATATGTGCCCCTGAGATACCTCAAGACATGCTTTCCTGCCTTCCAAAAGAGCTTGGTAGGCTTAACCATCGCTTGTGAAAGCTGGTTCACCGCATAGCATATGTCCGGTCTTGTATTAACTAAATACATGAGCGAACCCACCAACTGTCGATAAACAGTGGAATCCACTACCTCTACTGATGTAGCATCCTATTTCCTCCAATTTCCTGGAAGAGGAGTGTCAATAGGCTTGCAACCTTGCATGTGAAACTTCTCAAGTATCTCTCGAGCATAATTGCCTTGAGACACAAGCAGTTCACCTTCCCGCTACCATATTTCCAATCCAAGGAAATAATGAAGGAGGCCCAAATCCTTCATCTCAAACTCATTTTCAAGATCTGCCTTGCATGAGTGTATCGAATGCTCATCACCTGTTAGTATTAAATCATGAACATAAAGAACAATGATTAAAAGCTTACCCTCCACCACAATTTGGTATAGGTTTGCATCTGCCTCACTCTTGGTGAAGCCAAGTTCAGTGAAATAGCTGTCGATCTGTGTGAACCAAGCACGTGGTGCTTGCTTTAGCCCAAACATCGCTCTTTTGAGCTTGCACACATTTGAATCGCTGCTAAAGATCTCAAATCCTTCAGGTCACTCAATGTACACCTCTTCCTCAATGATCCCATTAAGGAAGGATGGTCCTTATGGAAGAATACTGTGTGAGAGGTGCAAAGGTTTCTTCATAATCAATCCCCTCAATCTGTGAGAAGCCCCAGGCACAAAATCTTGCCTTATACTTCTCGCCGCTCCTATCAACAGCTTGCTTTACCTTGTAGATCCATCTTGATCCTACATCTGATTTACCCGCCGGCCTTGGAACAATCTCCCAAGCACTTTTTCTGACAATGGAGTCATACTCCTCCACCTTGGCATCTACCCATGTGGGCTCCTACATTTCTTCTTCAAAAGAAGATGGCTCTATCATGATACACTTGCTCATGAGAGTCATGTATCCAGTAAATCGGTTAGGTGTCTGTCTCTGTCTGTGCTATGATGTAGGGACTCCTACATTTTGTGCTGCATCAAGCTTCAGTCTCTCAACTTCTGTGGTACGCTTTCTGCTAGTTCTGATGTTTGGTTCTACATGAGTGGACTCCTCCACTCCATGAATCTCCTCCTGTGGCTGATCCACATCTAGAGGCTCATATTTGAGAACAAGAAGTTCCTCCTCTACATGAAAGTGTAGCTCCCTCTCAAGCGACAACTTCATGGCTTTCACCTCATTGAATTTTATATCCCATCACACCATAGTCATTTGACTATTTGGAAAATACACACGATAATTATGGGGTGTTTCTGTGTACCCCACAAATATCCCAACTTTTGCAGTTGGCTCCAGCTTCTTCTTGGCATCTTTTGTCACATGAATGTAAATAGATGAGCCAAAATCTTCAAATGAGAAATATCAGGCTTCTTACTAGTAAAAGCTTCTTCAGGTGTACTCATGCCAAGTACTCTATGAGGACAATGGTTTTTCACATAAAATGCAGTGTTGCAAGCTTCCACCCACAAGTGCATCGGTAGGCCTTGGTCATGCAGCACTCACGATCGTGCTATTCTTCCTCTCTGCTACCCCATTCTGCTATGGGTTATGAGGCGCTATGAGTTCTCTTCGAATTAATTATTTTCTACAGAAGTATTTGAATTTTTTCGAGATATATTCACCACCATTATCACTCCATAGAGCTTTCATAGAACTTTGAGAATTTTTCGCTCTTCTTCTGCATGAAGAAGATCCAACATCTATGAGAATAGTCATCAACAAATATAACATAATACTTGTGTTTTGCTGTTGAAGCAACCAAGGAAGGTCCACACATATCTGTGTGAATTGTCTCCAGGATCACCGAAGCATGGTTCTCCTTCTCATGAAAGGTGGTCTTCAAAAACTTACTCATAGTACATCCCTTGCACTGATCTTACTGCGCAAGAGTACCCTTGGGAAGTCCAGTAGAAATATGCAGCAAAATTTTCAAGGCACCATGGTGAAGATGGCCCAATCTCCTGTGCCATAATTCACCCTCATCTCAGATCACCACTTCTTCTGCATTGCCCATCATTACAGCGTAGCCATCTACCTCTAGCTTGTAGAGATTATTAAATAAAATCCATATCCTCTTGGTTTGAATCGTTGTTTTATGTCGTAGGAAAGCTTTTCCATCGCTAAAAACAATGTCATAACCTCTGTCTTCCAACATTGCGACCGAGACCAAGTTCTTCTTCAGACCTGGAACATGCATAACATCTTTCAACAGAAATGGATTACCTAAATCCCTCTCAAAGGTAATGGTCCCAATGCTAGTCGCACTGTATTGACCATCGTCACCCATCTCTATATACATTTGGAGATCCTTCTCCTCCAAGTCACTAAACAACTCCTTGTCTCCCGTCATATGGAAAGACGCACCACTATCAAGATACCACACCGATCCCATTGAGCATGAAACCAAGCACACGATAAAAGAGAAATCAAGTTAAAATTGTGAGGCTAAGCCCTCACCCACTGTAGCTCCAACAACCTTCTTTTTCTTCTTCTTCTGTGGGCAGTTAGTGGCGAAATGCCCATGTTCATGACAGTGAAAACACTTCACCCTGGACAAATCCTGCTTCTTGCCTTTAGCCTCAGATTTTGAAGGGAATTTCTTCCCCTTCCCTTTCCTTGATTTGGTAGCCAAAGCGAAATTATCTTCATATTCATTCTTCAATGAAGATCCATCCCTGGTACTTTGTCTTATCTCCTCCTGCACAAGATCCGACCAAAGTTGCTCCCAACCTGGCAGTTTCTCCCGTCCATTGATAGAGTCTTTATAGCTATGCCAACTCTTTGGAAGCCCAAGGAGAGCCAAGCTCACCAAGTCATCATAATCAATAGTAATACCCACACTTCCCAGTTCATCCCTACAGTGGAAAAACTTCGTGAGATATTTTGAAATACTGTTGCCCTTCTCCATCTTTATTTTTCCGAGCTTATATTTTAGCGCCAACTTCCTCTAGTCGCTGTTGCTTTGGAAAAAATCTGTCAATGCCTTCTACATTGAAAATGGAGTGGCTTTCCCATGAAGGCTGGACAAAATATGGTCCTTCACACCTTCCAATAATATTCTTCTTTTCTTTGCTACCTTCTTTTTCCATGCGTCAAGTAATGCAACATCACTAGAACCATGCTTAGGAACATCGCTATCGATGAACTCCTTCAGACCATTATCTTCCAGAACCGCCTCCATCCTATCCTTCCAGGTTATGTAATTTGAGCTTCCCTCAAGGGCATACTCCAATCACAACCCATTGAAAGACATTTCGATGTATACTCAATTGTCCCACCAAGAAATTTCAGCAGCAAATTTGAATTGTCCACCAGCAAAAACTCAACAATTCTTCACAATTGCAATCTTCAAGAATTAACACTGCTATGATACCATGTATAAATTATATAACATATGCATGTATATATCCAGATTCTTCTGATCTGACAATATTTATCTTCTTGCTAAATACAGAATCCTTCCACTGTTAATCTTTTACAGAAATTTAAAAACTCAATTGCAAACACATTAAGCAATAAAAACAATCACACATAACACAGTTGTTTAACGGGAAAGCCTAAAGCTAAAAAATTCAAATATCATATATTATGTATCATGGAGATCATGTAACAATCTCATACAAATATTAGTACATCAAGCTCTCAGTACAATACAATCGTCACACAGTAACATGAAGAAATATGCAAATCCATGCACTGATTTCTTGCCACCTGATAGCCTGCCTCCACTACGCAATCCCTGCTGAAGAAGACCACTGAATGAATTTGAATCTACCTTGACTTGACTTTTCAATCCTCATTGGCAACTCCAATGTGTGTGTGATGCAATCAATGCATCACTATAGTCACAACAGATAGTCCATCTTACCCTTTCACCTATCTCTCCACTGGGTCTCCACTGGAACTGACATGCACTGTAGTTAACTTTTGTTTCTGTTTAGTTGTTAGTGAGTTAATAGTTGTGAATTAATTAACTAATTAATTCACTAAACTCTCACTAGTGTATCATTCAGTTAGACTAGATATAACTAGCTCCACTGAGTTTAACTCCAATAACTGAGTTAAACTGAATAACAACTCCTGTAACTACTCTTCCAACTCTATCATAACTTTTCCACTTCAGTTCTAACTGAGTCCTCCATGCATGAGCCACCATAAACCCTAGGAATTGCGTAATTCCTTCAGCCCACTGAATTGCCAAATATGTGTACTAAAATAAAGTGCTCGAAGAGAACAAATTGATATTTAGAGTTTGATTATTATTAAGGGTTAATAATAATCGACACATATATTTTTAGATCGACGATCTATAAATAGAATTCGCCCAATCTTCTAAAAATATAATTTCATTTATTTTTCCAACTTGACCAACCATCCACAAATAGCATCCTGCAACTTTTGAAATATGATCACCATGTCTAAAAATAGACTTACACCTAAAAATAACCTATGGGCCTACTTAGTGAAGGTGACTGATTTTCACTAAGCTTCATCATCTTGTTGAATCTCAACACTTTCATGCAGAAGCATCATTACCTATGATGAACTGTCCAAGTGTGTGTAGAAGCATGTCTCGCTGGCTTGTAATATTTGTTAGTTTGGGCATTGAGATATTTGCATGAGATTTATTCATCTCTTCGACTATGTTGTAATCCAAAGCATGAGAGATTTCCAAAGTGTATAGGGGTGTGACTTGGATTTTGAATTCCAGATTGATGGTTTTACTCTTATTTCTCATGGAAGTAATTTTCGCAACGAATGCATTCCTAGACTTGCTCTGAGTGCCCGGTGTTGATTTGACAGGTGGAATAATATTTCTTAACAACTATTTGTTGAATTTTTGTTTCGTAAAATCTACCTCAATTGTTGGCTCTTGGCTTCTCAATTTGTATCAATTATTCTGCTTTTGGTTCAAGCCATCTCTTAGAGGTTGTTTCTCGACAACGATATTTTCAGCTGTGAGTACACTGCTAAATGTTTTTACTGCATGTCCCATGATAGGTGTATCTTCGATAACAAAATTTTCTTCCTTTTATTCCACAGGCTTAATCTACTCGTCTGAAAGTACTATATCAATGAGATTTGTAGCAAGAACTTTCATGGTGTGGTTCCATTATGGGCATGTTTTATCTAAATGATATTATTGATGATACAAACAATACTGATCCATGCCCATACATTCAATGTTTAGCACAACGTTTGAGATATGGGAAGACCTCTCTGGTTGGTTACTGATGTTGCCGAAATTGGTAGTCCTTCTAAAAATGTTGAACCTGGGAGGCTTATTTCTCACGGTGGTTTTTCTTGACCTTTGTTTTAGCTATGTCAACTTGTTTGACAGAGTCTTGATGATGCAAGTCAAGTTTTCAAGATTGAAAGTTTCATTCTCTTTGGCCTTGTTTGTGAAAGCCCAAGACATTTTACCCATGTATTTGGAGTCTTTTGTTGGTTCATCATCTACAATGACCCCTATTGGGTGTAAGTAATTTTCAACCTCAATTTCCTTTTCATAGTTTTTAGTGAGTGTTTTTTTCACAGTTCGCTTTACAAACTACACAATTCTTTTCGGCAAGGTAGAAGTGTATTAATATATGGTGATGGAGTCATGAGGTTTCATGTTTTCTAGTAATTTATTAAAAATGTGATTAAACCTCTGATCAAAATCTTTCACTTTCTATTTTTTCTCCATCTTGAGATTACCCAATTCTTTCAACAACATGGCAAGGGTCCTACCATTAGCACATTTTTCAAGGAGAATTTTGTTAAACCCCCTCCAATTCTTGATGGAATTCAGAGGAAGAGTATGATACCATACAAATTATCTGACATATAAGGTGCACATAAAAATTATACATGCAACATCATCATAGTGTACCTCAAGCATTTGTAGATGTAGTTAGAAATTGTCTAAATGGTCTTCTGCCTTTACCATTTTTTCAAGGTCATACTTTGTTAAGATCTTTTCCGGATGCCTTGGAATTTTGTGTAAAGCACCCAGAAGTGAAAGTGAGACCTAAGACTTCCAATCCAGATCTTGGTTTTCCATGTCTTCATCTTCGTCCTCCTCCTTATCAGAATCTGATGGATCTTATTCTTCCTCTCCCTCTTCACCGCCTAACCCGGGAAAATTTATCATTTGAGAGTACAATGTTATCTCTGTCATCATCATTATAAAGTGTAGGATCTTCTGCATTCACCACAAAATATGCTAAATCTTCAAGGGTGGCAAAAACCAAGTATTCTATAGTAGAAACCATTATCCCCATAGGGGTGGTTGGGTTACTTTTCAGGAAATATGGTAGGTTTTGTACTCTCATAATCAATCCAATAAATTTTAAAAACTGATGGGTTACATGTTAGATGGTATGAATATGATCGTAAGAGATTTCACAAGTTTGTAAAATATCTGGCTAATAAGAGTCACCAATGTTGGACATTGGGTTCAACGCTCCCCGTGTGTTTCGCTACATGGTCTAACAACCTCTCCTGAATCCTAACTCTAGAAATTGTAGCAGAGACTAATGCCTATGGGTTTTGGTCAAACGAAAATCTTGATTCCAAAAATTGGTATCAGAGCGAAAGGCCTCGAGTTTTAAACTCACCCAGATCACCTTGGGGGAGAGATTGTTGGACATTGGGTTCAATGCTCCACGTGTGTTTCACGACATGGTCTAACTACCTCTCGTGGATCTTAACTTTGGCGATTGTAGCAGAGACTAATGCCTATGGGTTTTGGTCTAACGGAAATCGTGATTCCAACAACCAACTTAAAGAACACAAGTAGGGGAGGTGCTGTGAATGTTTTTTCCTTGACTGGAAGATGTGATATTGGGGTCGGTGGGGTTATCAACCATAAAAAACTGGATGCCCTCCTTCTAGTTCCATAAATGTTGACAGTGATGGACCTTCCAACACTTAGGGGATCTCCCTGATATGAGGTCCTAATTATACCTCACACTATTTGGTGCACGAGTCCCATCTAGTATATGGCCTCATTTTTTAATTCTTAAATATTTTCCTTGGTTCTAACTATCAACATGAGAGAGGGATGCAATGGTGCCTTCGAAAAACAAGAAGGTGTGCCTGGTGAGTGTTCATTTGTAAGTGTGTCAAAGTTATTCTACTATAAATAGAGGGAGAAATGTGAGCCTATAAGAGAGAGGTGATAGTAACACATGCGAAGAGACACACATGAACCAGAAGGATTTGTTTAACATCCAATGAAATAGTCAACAAGGGATGCGATGGTAGTTACAACAAATAAATGATAAAGGTATGTCTAATATCCCGTGGAATAGTCCACAAGGATGAGACAAAAATAAAAACCATTACAACACATTCTCGATAAGATAACTACTAAAATAACCAAAATAGTTCAAATACCTTAGCAAATATGAAATCAAACACAAAATACAAACATCCATAGAATAGTGTTACAAACATTCATAATCCATGCATAAAGAACGTGCTAGCCTTCAAGGCTTTTGTTATTAATAAAAATTTCCAAGACACTGTAGAAATTATATAACTGATATGTTATACATCCAAGATTCTCCTGATCACACACTATTTGACTTCATGCACAATACATAATCTCTTCTACTATTGATCATTACTTGTGGAAATAAAATCAATTGCATGCACACATTAAAACCATAAAAATTCACACATATGAACACAGTAATTTATGGGAAAGCTTAAAGCTGAAAACCCCCAACTATCTGTATATTATATGTCCCAGAGATCATGTAACAATCATCATACAAAGCTTCTCACAAGCTCTCAGTACAATATCCAATTGCTACACACTAATCAGGTCCGATCTAGCAAATCCCATGCACCGATCTCTGCCACCTGCTAGCCAGCCTCTACTACACAATCACTGTTGAATAATGGCTCTGAATGAACTTGAATTGGTCTAGCCTTGCTCATGCAATCCTCATTGGCATCTCCAACCACTGTGTGTTGCAAATCATGCAACACTATAGTCACAACTGATAGTCACACTGCTCTTTCACCTACCTCTTCATTGGTCTCCACTGAAACTGTCCATGCACTGTAGTTAACTGATGTATTATTTACTTGATTAATGAGTTAATAATTAGTGAATTAATTCACACCACTCTCACTAGTGTATCAATCAGTTAGACTAGATACAACTAGCTCAACTATTTTTAACTAAGTTAAACTGAACACAACTCCACCAACTACTTCAATAACTCCACGAAACTCTGTCGCATGAGTTCTAACTGAAGTATCCATGCAATAGATCCACTTAACCCTTAGGAATAGCGTAATTCCTTCTGTCATTTCTTGTGCCACATCTGTGCACTTAACTGAAGTGCTCCAAGAGAATAAGATAATGTTTATAGTCCAAATATTATTAAGAGCTAATAGTATTCGACATATCTATTTTTAGACTGGAAATCTAAAAATAGATTCCGCCCAATATGTCTAAAAATAGAAGTCCATCTATTTTTCCAACTTGACCAACCATCCACAAATAGCATGCTACAACTCATAGAATATGATCGACATGTCTAAAAATAGACATAGTCTAAAAATAGACTTGCGCCAAAAATAGTCCGCGGGCCCACTTAGTGAAGGCGAATCTTTTCACTAAGCTCATCATCTTGTTGCAATCTCAACACTCCCTCTCAACAAGATAGGGATTATCTGCCACCCCGATCCTGCCCCTGTGGTATTCAAATTTTCTCCTGGTGAGCGCCTTCGTCAAAATATCAGCATCCTGATCCTCCGTAGGAATGTAAGAAAGTAACATGATCTTCCACTGCACACAATCTATGATATGATGATATCGGTTCGTAAAGCCATGCCGCCTCAACTCATCCTCTTGTCTGTAACATGATCCATATTCTGATGTGCCTTTGAGATATCTCAATACATGCTTGCCTGCCTTTCAAAAGAGCTTGGTATGCTTAACCATAGCTTGTGAAAGCTGGTTAACAGCGTAGCATATGTCAGGTCATGTATTTACTAGATACATAAGTGACCCCACCAATTGTCGGTAAACAGTGGCATCCACTACCTCTGCTGATGTAGAATCCTCTTTCCTCCATCTGCGAGGAAGAGGAGTGTCGATAGGCTTGCAACCATGCATGTTGAACTTCTCCAGTATCTCCCAGGCATACTTGCCTTGAGACACAAACATTCCATCACTGCATTGCCAAATTTCCAATCCCAAGAAATAATGAAGGAGGCCCAAGTCCTTCATCTCAAACTCCTTTGCAAGATTAGCCTTGCATGAGTGTATCAATAGTTCATCACCTGTCAGAATCAAATCATCTACATAAAGTACAATGATCAGCAACTTACCCTCCACCACAATCTGGTATAGGTTCGGATCTGCCTCACTCTTGGAGAATCCAAGTCCGGTTAAATAATTGTCTATTCGTGTGTACCAAGCACGAGGTGTTTTTTTCAACCCATACAATGATCTTTTGAGCCTACACACATGTGACTCACTGCTGAAGATCTTGAAACCTTCGGGCTGCTCTATGTACACCTCCTCCTCAATGACTCCATTGAGGAACGTAGTCTTCACATCCATCTGATGAATGTGCCACCCCATCTACGCTGAGAGAGAAAGAATCGTCTGTATGGAAGAATACCTTGCGACAGGTGCAAAGGTTTCCTCATAATCGATCCCCTCAATCTGTGAGAAGCCTTAGGCAACAAATGTTTCCTTGTACTTCTCCACACTCCCGTCAGCTGCTTGCTTCACTTTGTAGATCCATCTCGAACCTACCACTAATTCCCTTCCAACATTGGGACAATCTCCCATGCACTGTTTCTGACAATCGAATCATACTCTTCCACCATGGCATCTACCCAGGCAGGGTCCTCCGCAGCTTCCTCGAAAGAGGATGGTTCTATCATGATACACTTTCTCATCAGAGCCATGTATCCAGTATACCGGTCAGGTGACTGTCTCTGTCTGCGCTGTGATGTAGGTGCTCCTACAATCTTCTCTGCATCAAGATTCAGTTGCTCAGCTTCTGTAGTGTGCTTCTGCCCTCTGATGGTTGGCGCTGCATGAGTGGTTTCTTCCACTCCATGAACCTCCTCTTGGGGCTGATCCAAATCCTGAGGCTCATCCTTAGGAACTAATAGCTCCTCATCTGCATGCAAGTGTGGCTTCCTCTCAAGCGAACACTTCATGGCTTTCTCATGAAATTTGATATCCCATCGCACAATAGTCTTCCAACTGTCTGGAAAATACACACGATAGTTGTGGGGTGTTTCTGTGTACCCCAAAAATATCCCAACCTCTGCGGTTGGCTCCAGCTTCGTCCTGGCATCCTTCGTCACATGAATGTAAACAGGTGAGCCAAAAATCTTCAAATGAGAAATATCAGGCCTCTTACCAGAAAATGCCTCCTCGGGTGTACTCATGCCAAGTATCCTATGAGGACAACGATTTTTCACATAAACCTTAGTATTGCATGCCTTAGCCCACAAGTGTATGGGAAGGCCCTGATCATGCAACATCGCCCGTGCAACACCCACGATCGTTCTATTCTTTTGCTCAGTGAACCCATTCTCTCTTATGAGGCGCTATGAGCTCTCTTCGAATTCCTTCTACACTGCAAAAGTCCTTGAATTCACCACCATTGTCGCTCCTAAGAGCCTTCACCTGCTTCCCCGACTCTTTCTCAACCAGTGCCTTAAACTCATAGAACTTTGAGAATGTCTCACTCTTCTTCTGCATGAAGAAGATCCAGTACTTCCGAGAAAAGTCATCAACAAAGATCACACAATACCTATGCTTTGCTATCGAAGCTACTGAGAAAGGTCCACACACGTCTGCGTGAGTTATCTGAAGGATCGTCATGGCGCGATTATCCTTCTCATGAAAGGTGGCTTTCACAAATTTTCCCAAAGTACATCCCTTGCACTGATCTGACTGCGCAAGTGTACCTTTGGGAAGCCCGATAGAAATCTGCTGCAAAATTTTCAAAGCACCATGGTGAAGATAGCCCAATCTCCTGTGCCATAGCTCACCCTCATCTTGGCTCACCACTCTTTTTGCCTTGCCTGCCATTGCTGTGCAGCCATCTACCTGCAATTGATAAAGGTTCTTAACTCAAACCCCTATCCTCCGGGTTTCACCAGTTGCCTTACTGCGCAGGAAATCTTTTCCCTCGCTAAAGACAATATCATATCCCTTTTCTTCCAACATCGCCACAGAGATAAGATTCTTCTTCAATCCTGGAACATGCATGACTTCCTTCAATACGAAGGGTTTACTAGACTCCCTCTCAAAGAAAATGGTCCCGATACCAGTCGCACTGTATCTACCATCATCACCCATCTCGATGTGCACCCCAAGATCTTTCTCATCTTGATCAGTAAACAAATCTTTGTCTTCGGTCATGTGGAAAGACAGACCACTGTCAAGAAACCACACTGAACCCATCATAATTGAGACCAAGCATGCAATCAGTGAAAAATCCAGCTCAAATTGCAAGGCTAAGGCCTCTCCAACTGCAGATCTAGTAGCCTGCTTATTTTTCTTCTTCTGTGGACAATTAGTGGCGTAATGTCTGTGTTGGTGACAGTGAAAGCACTTCACCTTGGACATGTCCTGCTTCTTGCCTTTTGCACCAGATTGAGAAGCATTCTTCTTGCTCTTCCCCTTCCTTGCTTTGGCAGCCAAAGCACAATTTTCTTCATCTGCATTCTTCAATGAAGATCCGTCCTTGGTACTCTGCCTTATCTCCTCCTGCACAAGATCCAACCAAAGTCGCTCCCATCCTGGCAGTTTATCCTGACCGTTGACAGAGTCATGATAGGAATGCCAACTCTTCGGAAGCCCAAGGAGAGCCAAGCTCACCAAGTCCTCATCATCTACAGTAACCCCCACACTTCCTAGCTCATCCCTACACTAGAAAAACTTTGTGAGGTACTTGGGTATACTGTCGCCTTTCTCCATTTTTATATTCCTGAGCTTATCATTGAGCGCCAACTTCCTCTGGTCGCTCTTGCTTTGGAACAAATATGTCAAAGATTTCCACATCAAGAATGGATAAGCTTTACCATGAAGGCTGGACACTATGTGATCCTTCACACCTTCCAATATAATCCTTCAACATTTTGCTGTCTTATTTTGCCATGCGTCAAGTGCGGCAGCATCGCTAGAAGTAGGTTTTGGAATTTCTGAATCTATGAACTCCTTCAGCCCATTGTCCTCCAGCACTGCCTCCATCCTATCCTTCCATGCAATATAATTCAAGCTGCCCTCAAGGGCATACTCCAATCAAAATCCATTGAAAGACATCTCAACTTCGACACCAAGAAAACATTGCTGCAAATTCAAATTCCACCAGCACAAAACTCAACCACTTCAATGTTTGCAATTGCTCCAATGATCAATATCACTCTGATACCATGTAGAAAGTATATAACTGATATGTTCTACATCCTATATTCTCTTGATCACACACTATTTGACTTCATGCACAATATATAATCTCTTCTACTATTGATCATTACTTGCGGAAATAAAATCAATTGCATGCACACATTAAAACCATAAAAATTCACACATATGAACACAATAATTTATGGGAAAGCTTAAAGCTGAAAAACCCCAACTATATGTATATTATATGTCATAGATATCATGTAACAATCATCATACAAAGATTCTCACAAGCTCTCAGTACAATCTCCAATTGCTACACACTAATCAGGTCCGATCTAGAAAATCCCATGCATCGATCTCTGCCACCTGCTAGCCTACCTCTACTGCGCAATAATTGTTGAAGAATGTCTTTGAATGAACTCGAATTGGTCCAGCCTTGCTCACGCAGTACTCATTGGCATCTCCAACCACTATGTGTTGCAAATCATGCAACACTATAGTCACAACTGATAGTCACACTGCTCTTTCACCTACGTCTTCACTGGTCTCCACTAAAACTGTCCATGCATTGTAGTTAACTGATGTATTCTTTAGTTTATTAATGAGTTAATAATTAGTGAATTAATTAATAATTAATTCACACCACTCTCACTAGTGTATCAATCAGTTAGACTAGATACAACTAGCTCAACTATGTTTAACTCAGTTAAACTGAACACAACTCCACCAACTACCTCAATAACTCCACCAAAATCTGTCACATGAGTTCTAACTGAAGTCTCCATGAAATAGCTCCACTTAACCCTCAGGAATAGCATAATTCCTTCTGTCAACTCCTGTGCCACATTTGTGCACTTAACTGAAGTGCTCCAAGAGAATAAGATAATGTTTATAGTCCAAATATTATTAAGAGCTAATAATATTCGACATATCTATTTTTAGACCGGTAATCAAAAAATAGATTCCACCCAATATGTCTAAAAATAGAAGTCCATCTATTTTTCCAACTTGACCAACCATCCACAAATAGCATCCTGAAACTCATAGAATATGATCGACACGTCTAAAAATATACATAGTCTAAAAATAGACTTGTGCCAAAAATAGCCTGCGGGCCCACTTAGTGAAGGCGACTCTTTTCACTAAGCTCATCATCTTGTTGCAATCTCAATAGACACATGTAAACAATGAACATCACTAGCTCCAATAGTGGAGTTGTGGAACCACTCACTTCTCCCCAAAATAACTTGCTTATCTCTCTAATGCTTTTCGGGAAGAGCCAAGTTGAAAAGTACTTTTCTCTTACAATGAGGGGGTATATATAACAATGAGTAGGTGATGCTTCACCTTCCTTGTGACTCTTCATCGAACCTCATGACTGTTTGACTTCCTATGAATTTTCAAATTTACTTGACTCTTCATATTCCACACATGTCCTTTGGAATTTAACTTTACAATACATTTATGAAGCATATGTTACATCAATAGCCACAATGGTGTGGAATGTGACCACTCATAACATGACATGACATGGCACTACTGACAAGGACTACTTGATGATGTGGAAATGTCAAGCCACTACTACTATTGATTGCTGAGTGTCTTCTTGATAATGCTTTTATTTTCACCTTCACATGGTTTGGTGATAAGGAATCTTCAATGATCTCAAGTCTTTAATAGTGGTCACAAACTAGTGAACCTTCACTTTCTTTTAATTGATCAACTTGTGTGTTCAACTAAAAGAGTTTATTTCAAAATTATTTCCTTGTCCATATCATTCTTAATCATCTTGTCATGGCATAATGAGATGACATCAATCCAAAAACCCCCAAGCCTAAGATTGGGCATATTGATCCTTTAAGTGAGTCAGTATTGGATGGAGAGATCGGAAAGAGGTTCAATGAATACACAATTTCACAATTCAAGAAGGCAAGGGGGAGGCTTGAGCCTTGAGATTGCACAATGCACAGTTCAAGCTGGGCCGATAGATAAAAATGCATAGTTCCAGGAGACAGTGGGACAAGCTGAGGGAATGGACACTAGGTGAACATATTGCACAGTTCCAGGAGACAAGGGATTAGGGAGTGATATTTAGGCTGGGCCATTGCGTAGTTGCGTAGTTTAAGGGCTCAGGAAGTGAGCTTGAGGCTAGTGACTATGAAATGTGTAGTTCAGGCTAGGATGGGAGGAAGGATTGCAAAATTATGGAGGTCAGTGTCAGAGCTTGAGCACAAAATCTATGTAGTGAATTTTCCTTGGGAGGAAGGAATTGTATATTGCGTAGTTCCAAGAGGCAAGGTCACAACTAGAGGATTGAAACTCCATAATGCACTCTTTAGGGAGGTCGAGTGAAGCTAGGTTGATTGGTCGGGAATTTTTCCAAAAATGGCTAAGTGTGGGATTGGTGAGACTTGTGTGAACAATGATAAAATTTTACTATGATCACACACTTAGAATAATTTGATGACTCAAAAACATAGATAATCCATAAAACATGAAAAATTCATTTCCCTCTGTGTGACAACAAGACCCAACACTGAAGATATCTCCTGAAGTACTCTTCATATCCGATGGAATCCTCACCCAATATGCATTAGTGAAGCCTTGGAGCTTCAAATCATCTATCCTTCTATACCATAACCCATAATCTGTTGTGTCTATGAGGTATTTGGGCACATTCTTTTCTAATTCCCGGTGAATCTTGGTAGGATTCGCCATAAATTGACTCAACTGATTAACTACAAAGCATATGTTAGGCCTTGTATTCACGACATACATCAAGGACCCCACAAGTTGTCTGTAGATGGTAGCATCTACTACCTCTCCTAAAGAAGAATCCTTCTTCCTCTAGTTTGCAGCTAGAAGAATGTCCATAGGCTTGCAGTTATACATACCAAATATTTGAAATGTTTCAAAGGAATACTTCGCCTGACTCACAAAAAGCTCTCCATATCCCTGTCATACCTCTAACCCAAAGAAGTAATTCATTAAACCCATGTCCTTCATCTCAAATTATCTTTCAAGGTCCTCCTTTAAATATTGAATCAAATTCTCATCCCCTAAAAGTGTCAAGTCATCAACATACAATATCAAGATAATAAACTTTCCATCTACCACAATGTGATAGAGATTGGCCTCTGCTTCAATTTTGGTGAAGCTCAATCCACTAAGATATGTGTAAATTTGATTGTACCATGCTCAGGGTGCCTATTTGTGACCATAAAGGGATCTCTCGAGTCTACACACATGTCTCTCTACCATATTTCTAAAACCCCTCAGTATTCTCTATGTAAATTTCTTCCTTAGCTTCTCCATTGAGGAAGGAAATATTTAGATCCATATGGTGGATCTTCCATGTTATGAAACCAATTCACAAAATATAAGAAAATATAGATCAACGACTTAAAAATTATCCACTTTGAGGGGGAAACCTCCTTTACATTACATAAATGAACAATTCTTGGATGATACAAATGAAAAAACCTATTTTATATATATAGGAGTCTAAGTGGTCCTAATATAATCAAAGCCTACATAACAATAATAATGTAAGGGAACAACAATAAAAATAGTGGGCTTCTATGGGGCACACGAATAACAATATGGGGACTACATGGGCACACCAATAACAATAAGGGGGTTACACTAATAATAAAAATAAGGGGTTATACTAGTATTATAGGGACCTAACATGCCCCTTACCTTCAAACAAGTTTTTTCCTCAATGATTGAGTAGTTATGGATGCTTCTGTATAAAAATTATCATCCTCCCATGAGGAATATTTAGATGGTATGTTATTCCACTTGATGAGAGAATTTGAAATTTATTGATTTGGTAGTTTTGAGTTTTTGTTTCCATGACTGCTTTAGGTTCCAATTTAATTTTTCCTTCCTCATCAAGTTCTGACAATATTGTTTGAGTTGGGAGCTTGTCACCTATAAACTTCTTTAAGGATGAAGCATGGATAATTGGGTGCATTCAGGAAGATGCCGTAATATCGAATTTGTATGCCATAGTACAAATATTTTGCAACACCTTGGAAGGACCATAATACTTTGGTGATAATTTATTATCCTTCTTAGATTGCTTGAGGAACCTTTGTTTGTATGGTTGTAGCCGTAAAAATACCTAGTATCCTACATCAAAAACTCTTTCATTGAGATGTGTATTTTCTTGTTGTTTCATTTGATTCTATGCCAAGGTGAGGTTATCCTTTGAGAGTTGGAGAGCTTGTTTTTTATTCTTGATATGATCTTCCACTGCTTGAACCTATAGTGAGCATAATTGTGCAATTACACCTTGTTGTTATTTCTTCATAAGCTTTGTCATGAGATTATAACTAATTATATTTCTTGGTTTCCCTACAATACCTCGTAATTAAACTTCCTTTCCTTCCCAAAAAAAAATCAATAAAAGTTCTTGAAAGTTAAATGCTATAGTCCCCTAGGATTGTAACCATTGGACTCCTAGTACAACATTAGCACCACCCATTGGAATAAAAAGCATTAGACTATTCAATACATATTCCCACATGGCTAGCTCTATATTATGGCACTTTCCAGAGGAATTTAAAATTCCTCCATTTGCAACCATCACTTGACACTCTGGTGTTGGATATAGGAAGAAATTCAATTCCTTGGCTATCTTATAATGAATAAAAATATGGGTACTACTCGAATCAATCAGTACTATTACCTTTTTCTTCTTGATATATCCTTCAATATTGAGAGTTTTAGGAGTGGTAATTCTTGCCAATGCATTACAAGGTATCATCGGATTCATTTTTTCTTTCTCTAGGGTTGGTTCCTAGTGTATATCCTTTTCTTTTGAATTTTTTTGTTCCTTTTCTTCCTCCTCTTCACAATCTATGTAAGTTAAGATATTCTTAACAAACTTATGACCTTTAGTATATTTTCTATCACAAATGTAACATAACCATTTTTCTCTTTTTCCTCCAATTGTTGTGGCATCAAACTTGTAGTTGTGGAAGGCTAGGAGAAACAACATTTACATATTTATAGTTGTGATTAGTAGACTTACTTGTTGCCATAATTTTGCTTTCAACTTTTCTTTCCACCCTGAATGCATTCTCCAATAAATAAGGTTCCCAAATGCGAACCTCATGTTGGATGTCATCCTTTAAAGTCCCTATGAAGACATCAATCCTATGCTCCTATGGAATATCTGCTACCTTGATATTCAATTTTTGGAAGTCCTGAATGTGCTCCATCATTGAACACTTTTGTTTGAGATTTATCAATTGGATAAAAAAGGTGTTTCTATTTGTATCCTCATAATGTGCTATCATTTCCTCTGTAAAAATTAACCAAGTGACAAGTGGTTTACGAGAAAAAAGCCATTGATACCATACAAATTGATTTTTTGTAAATATAAAGTTGCAATCCATACCTTTTGTGTGGGTTATACATTATGGAGTTCAAAGTATTGCTCCATTTGTAGTATCCATGTTATAGGATCCTTTCCATCAAACTTCCTCATATCAATATTTGGAATATGACGGGTTTTTGATCCAACGTTAGAGTCTATGAGATCATGATTAACATTTCCTTTTTTCTCATCATGAGTTTCCTCTACTAAGTTTTCACCATTAAGAATCTTTTCTGGTAGAAACTTTGTCAAACATTCCTTCAAACCTTAAAGTTTTGCTTCTATACCATATGTTAGTGTCAGTCTGTACAACTTGTCACCAGTGATCAAAAGTGCTCTTATCATGTCTTTTTAGAGTCTCATAGTCAAATTTTTGTCATTTCATTAGGTCTTTAAGTAAAAATTTGGTCACTGGGTAGTAGGTCTAGGACTATTTCCACTCCTTTCAAAATTTTATATGATGGTCCTTTTCATCACTTAGTTGAGTGTACCATCATTGAAAGATCATCATTATCATTTCAGTCAACATCATCATGGTTTTCATTCATCTCAGTGTCACCATTAGGTAATTATGGTTAAGGTCACCAAAATATGTCATTTCATGCATAAAATCTAGCTATTGGAGGAGCGGTAATAAGAAAGTTTATTCAATAAAGTTTGATATCAAAATTTAATTTATTTTTTCTATATGTAACAAGTACTTCATGTTCCTAAAGCTGCAATTGAAGGTGTAAAAAAAATACAAGGTTCCAAAGGTTACAAAGTTCAAAAAAATGCAAATCATTCTTGGAAAATGACATGTGGGGCCCATGCTCACTTAAAGCAAGTCAATTTAGTTTATAAAAAGGCCAAAAAGACAATGGAGATATTTCATTGCGCTTACCTATCCTCTTATCATTGAGCTCCCCTCTTCCATTTCCCAAAAAGTCAGTGTTTTGCCTCTCATAGGAAATTTCAACAATTTCACTGCACATACAGCCAATGCACTACATACAAGGCCAAGGTGCTATACATAACACAATGGCACTACGCATAACACAACTACACTATGCATAGGGATGATATTTGCTAAGCACAAGATTCCACACTGCACATTTTCGCTGCGCATAACAAGCCCATGCTACGCATTTGGCTTAAAAGAACAGTTCCTTGGGGAGTGAAGCATATTTATTTCTAGGGGTTTTCTTCTCTCGAGGAAGGTTCTATCAGCTAAAAATAAGTAAGTACTACCATTTATCTCAGCCCTATCATAAAATTTTCCTAAAACTCAAGTTAATTCCTTCTCTAGGGCTTCTCTTGTTTTTTCAGTCTCATAATCTCCACACTTCAGTTCCCAATGTAAATACACTCTCCTATAGATTTTTTACCTTCCGTCACACCCAAAATCATCCCCCACAACCTTCACATCCCTTCATTTCCATTTCCCAAGTCCCAAACCCTAAACCCCAACCCAATTCTTCCAATTTGGACAGTTTTCCTAGCTAGGGATGTATTTAAATTTCCTAGCCCATTTCCTTCACTAATTTCACTACATTTCACTTCCCATACCTCCCTAAGTCCCCTATCCATCTCCCTAAATTTTCCTAATCCCATATCCCTTCTCTATCCCCTTCATTTTATCCCTTTACTCCTTTCCCCCATTTTTCCCTCCTATCATCTAGGGTTTCATCATGGAGACTAATACCTCACTTTTAGAGAAGAAGAAATATAATAAGGGAGGCATGGTTTTGAGATTTTAACCTTCAAATGTTACAGAGATCATTTCTTCTCCTTTCATTCAAAAGTAATTTGAAGATGTAAATTATCTGGAGTTTTTCAAGAATATTCAAGAGGTTGGCTATCATGAGAAACTCACAACACTTTTTGCCACTACATTGAAGAAAGACAAAGTTACCTTAGTAGGGGTAGAATTTACAGTTTCAGTGGATTCCATCTCTGAAGCCACAAGCATAACTAATCATGAGGATAACTTGTTCAAGCACATGGATTTGGATATTGAAGAGTACAAACCCTACCTAAAATCACAATACATAAATGATCCTTCATATGTTTTTCTATTCATATACTTTCTTGAGAAGAATTCTCCATTGATGAAAGTGGTCATTAAATAATTCACATGTGAAGGAAGGTTTTCAAGACTTAGAGAATACCACATAAGACATGCACTTCATAGCTGCTAAATCTCTAAATTTGTGTAATTTCTTGTATAGGAGCATAAGTAAAAGGTCTGAAAAAGTGCAGGTGAAAGGCAAACATCTTCCTAGTATTTTTCATAATAGCTTAATAAAGGTCATAGTTCTCCATCAGCTCGCAAAAAAGAACATGACATGGGATACTTTCATTGAGGCAGCATTGCTCATGCCTATTGTTAGTCGACCTAGAATGCAACAAACCCTATCACCAACATGTCAAGAGGTGAGTTCATCGAGCATGTTGGAAGCTCAATCACCAAAGGAATTAGTTACAAATAAGACCAAATAAATAGTGACGAAAAAATATAAAAGAGGAAGAAGGCTTGTGTTTGTTCTTCATATTAAGGAAGGGTCCAAACCCACATAGGAAAAGCAAGAAACGCCATTACAAGAGGAGACATCCATGCATAAGGAAAAGCATGAGTTTTACCTAGTAGACTTGGAGGCTCGTGATGAGCCTGAAAACCTAAAGAGGATTATTGAAGAAAAGGATGCACAAATCAAAGATATCCAAGACAAACTGGAAAGAAAAAATTTCATCATTTCCTTCTTAGAGCAAGAAAACCATTGGGTGAAGGCAAATCAATTGTCCTTGGAGAAAATTTAGTTTGATGCATGTAAGCATGATGTGAAAGGAAAAGAAGTGACTAAAATAGAATATTTTGATGAGCATGATGAGCATGAAGAGTAGGTGACAAGGAAGAGACCAAGGACCATGGGTATGAAAAGAGCATTGTAGAAGGAAAGAGAGAAAACCCTATAGATTAAGACTTGAGTTTTGAAGACATAATTCCTAACGAAATCAATGAGACTAGGGAGTTTTTTCTTGAGAAAGTCAAAATCCACTTGAAGAAGCTATGAAACACAAATATGATCAAATCCACCAAATGAAACTTGTGATTTGGACAAATCTATCCATATGATATCTCTATTGTAGCAAGAGAAAAGAGAGATGATGCAAAACCCTAGCTCAACAAAACAAGGCTTAAAATGAATATCAGGTTACCATTCAAGATCCAAATGTTAAAGGTAAATAAATCATGATTGAAAAATATCAAGGCATGGATATTCAAAGGAAGACAGTCTTGGCACAACTGAATCCTCTATTAGGTCACATGGACAACTTCATGAGACTAGCCAAAAAGCTCAAATGTTGGAAAACGATGATGACAAGGTCAAAACATACATGAAGAAGAGCTTAAGGAAGGATAACATGGATCTCACTCTTCAAAGGAATATGGCTGCCCACTACTACACAAGGAATCAAATTTGCAATGTCAAAGCCAAATAATTGTAAGCAAAGCTAGAGGAAACCCTAAAAAGTCAAAAGGTGGAGAAAAACTTGGTGATTCTTGTTGGACGGATTAGTCGTTCTTGTGGACAAGATAGACCTCCCAAGTGTCCCATGGAAAAATAGCAACAAACGGACAAACAAAGCTATCTTTCTCTAGATATATTGCGATTTATAATTAAATGATATAAAGGTTTAATGATCCTACCTTTGATCCAACACTTGTTTGTAGTAGTAGTCCTTCAATTGCTTGAAAGAGTTCTCCTCGAAGATCTGCAATCATAAACAAGCAAACATCAAATAGCACCTGCATAGCATATATTCATAAATCATATCCATTATGGTGATCAAGGAATCCATAAAATAAACAATCAATTGACAGCTTATTGAGAAAAATGGATTTATTTGTATTAACTAAAATAAGAAGAGCCTTACAACTGCGTTCACCTTGATGTTGTACAGGTCTTCCTGGGGTCTGGAAGCAGGAATTTCCTCTACTCTAACCAGCCTTGCACTCTTCCAACCAAGATACATATAGGTATGTGATCTTTCCTACATGAAATCTCAGCTAAAAGGGTCTAAGTCTTAGCAATACTTCGCCTCCAACAATACTAAAACTTCAACTCAATTCTCTTCTAAAATATTAACCCATTTGAGGCTGCCCTATGCCTCTTTTTATAGTGGAAGAGAGGAAGTTGCAGCTCCAAAAATGAAGGGATATAATCCTCCTTCAAAGGGATTATTTCCTTACATCAAGGGGTTAGCTCCTTATTGGATGAGATGCATGAACATGAAAGGAGTGATCTTTCCACCACAGGAATGTTTCTAGAAGCTTCCAAAAATGACTTAAACTGAGCTTCTAGATTTTACTTGTGCCTTTTTAATATTTTACAGGGGTCCTCACTTTTAATAAACAGACAGTGCATTTGGCTCCGCAGGATTTATAGCCAAAAAGAGCAGGACCATAGACAAAACTAGGAGAAAGTGCAGTACCAGAATTTTAAGGTTTTCATGAGCTTTTATCTTAGTTTCAAGGCTTGAATTTGGGAATTATGATATTGTAGACTTCCAAGGGAGTACTAAAATTTCATGGTGACAAATTTCAGTGTAACAAATTTCCCCCTAAAGTGCGAATTCTGAGAATATTCGAAGAGTGATGTGCTTTATCATTTCAAGGATCAACCTGTGGAAACCCCAGTAAGAAACCTATAAAAACATTCAATGCAACACACACACACACACACACACGCACACACACACACATATATATATCATCGTTGAGGTAGGCATTCCCATACTCATATCAAAACGAGATAAACTTGTTCTGATACAGAAATGATTTTAATATTACATCAATAGTGTAGACACAACATGGGCACATCCATCTATAATGAATCGTCTACTGCATAATGAATAATAAAACTCCTCACAGCCTGGATGGTGGAAACTAGATCCAGGGTCTTGATTTCTGCTTCCTGAACTAGTACGATTCTATCCATGCGATTAAATGTGCTGAATTCGAACATGGTAGAAACCACTTGATTACCAGTCAATGATGCAAACTGTTAACAAGTGTGAGAGAAACCACCAATAATGACAATGGCTCTCAAAGTATGCAGTACAATCCATGAAATGTGAATAAGTGATCTGAAGTGGAACATTTCACGGAATCGTTCGATCGAAGGTCAATGATGCCACCTGTCGTCGAAGGTGAGAAACATACCATTAAGGCATGTAGATTCCAAGGTATTGACGGATTCTAGATAAAATTCCTAGATGATGAGTTGTCATCGATAGAAAGTTATCCATCATAAGCAAGCTCACGACACGAAAACATAGATCAAGTTTTGAAGAAATTGTTTGCAAGGATTGACTCAGGGATGGTCAAGGCGAATGGAGACAAGTGTTTGCAGATGAATGGTTTATTTGACTGACCTCTTGAACACATAACGACACTGCAGATGGTTTGGTAACAGTTGCCCTAAGCTAATACCCAGAAACCAGCTAAAGACTTTCAATATGGTTTGATTAACTGGTAGGCAAAGGATTTCCCAACCTAGGTAGAAGTGTGACGAAAAGTGTCATGTTCAAGAGTGTTGTAATGCTTTTACAAATCAAAGTGTGACAAACGAATTTGTTTTTCTCTCTTTTCCCCCACCATTTCTGGCAAGTACCTCTTTATTTTTGACAAGCTTGAGGAGGATAGCATTTGCTTGTTTATAAGCTCATCCTTCGGATGAGTCCAACTTAGTTTAAAATCGAACCCTAAGAAGGAGTGGTCCATTCCTGTTTTGAAATTGACAGGTCCTTTACTGTTAAATTTTAACGAGTCCAGTATAGGAGAAACTCAGTGTTTTTCATTTTTAGGGAGTCAGAATAAAAACTTAAGAAAAATCCATGGGTGTAATTTTTCGTAAATTTAGTCTCTCAGGCCCGAAAAAGGATAAAATAATGCAAGAGAGAACTCTATTGACCACGATTAGTCAAAGTATACCTTTTTCATAAATAGTCCATTCCAGTCCGAAAAAAGGGTAAACTTATACTGAAGGGACGACCGTTCATTTACTTTAACGAGTTCGAATAGTCAAGTACTTGGCGATCTTTTCATTTTTAGAGAGTTTGAAAAGGGCTTAAAAGAGGACTCCATGGTTTCAATTTTTCTTAAAATTTAAAGAGCCCAAAAAAGTGAAAAAAGTTTACTCTTCGTCAAAAATGACTATTTTGCCTGAAAAGTCCATTATTTTGCACAAAAACTCGAAAAATTAAACATACCTGTTTCAATAATAAAGATATTGTTGGAACACCTAATCCTACATGGGTAGGTGTGGAATACGAAAAGTCACAATGGAGTCCAAGTGACCTTGGAATATGAAACCAAGAGTCACACCATTGTACTATAAATGTACATCTTTGTATAATGGAAAAGATGAGCTACACGTTTATCTTTCATTGTGTTGAGTTTCTTGTTGTGTGTGTGTGAGTTTATCTTTCCCCACACCATGTGTGTGTTTAACATGGTATCGGAGCTCCGGGTTTAGAGGTCCCCATTAAGCTTCTGAATAGTGTTGGCCTGTGTTACATGAGTGCAATCTCTACATCTATGTTTCGTTATACTGTCTGCAAAAAGAACGAGTGTGGTTCTCACGGTTGAATGAGTATAAATGTTGGATTTTATGTGTTGATACTCGTTGTTAGACTATGCATATGATGGCCTTTGTGCGTTGGAATTTGAATTCAAACGCTTTAGTTCCAGCAGAATAACGTATCAAATTCCATTGGCTCGATTCATTTATTTGATTGAGCGTTTTCGGTATTTTGAAGCTTGCAAGTCAGATAGCCTGCCAACCTCTATTTTTGATTCCCTGTCCCACTGTCTCCTCTGTCAATTCAGTGCGTGAAACGCCTCTGCGTGGTTTCCTGTCCCACGGTCTCCTCTGTCAATTTCAGTACGTGAAACGCCTCTATGTCAGCTCTGAGCGATTCTAGTTTTTGAATGATGCGGTAAATGGGTCGAATTGTTGCGTGAGGCATTTCTTTGCCTCCTCGTGCCTAGAAGGTTGAACTAGTGCATAGACTGGATGCCTGGAGATGGTGAATGGCGTGGCTGCATTGAGTTTTTTAAACCAAGAAGAAAAATATGTGAATGGTGTGAACGACCTCCACGCTTCATGTGCAAGCCTCCGCTGGCCTCTCATTGCTCACGGCCCCCTGCTACAGCTCTTACCATTCCCACGCACTCACTCCATTCGCGGCTCTCTGTCCTGGAATTGAGCCGAAATTGTTCAGATATTCACTGCGGTGACGAAATAATATGCACGCAGAAACTGGAAGCTAGCTTCCGACCAAAATTAAAAGATATCAAAATGCCAGATATTGTTTATTATGTGACTATCACCATACTCAGATAGCTATAACCCTTTTCCAGAGCTCCAGGGAATGAGCACGGACGAGACAACGCATTTTCTCCTAAGCGCTTGGTTTTCCAAATGCGGTCATTTGCATTAGAGTATTGTAGAGGTTTAGTACAGGCTAGCACACCACGTGAGCATAGAATCGATTGATATCCTTGTTTGTTCTGAGCATGTTTCATTTTCTCTGGGTTGCGTATCAGTTCTGCCATTGTCCACTCCATTATTTTTGTGGTTGTGTCAGTGCCTGCTCCAAATAAGTCAGTTAAATATCCTCTGGTTCCTGCTTTCTGCATTTGATCAATCAGTGCCAAGTCCTTCTCACAATGCCGATTTTTTGGCATATACCCCAATCGTAGCATTCCATGTTACCATATTTCATTCAAACATTTCGTCAAACAATTGCCGTGAATCCTTCAATGCGCCACACTTGGCATACATAATCACAAGCGTAGTATCTAAATATCCGTTTGAGGCCGGTGCAGCCCTGCAAAAGAGAGGCGTAAGTATATGAATCAGTTTGAATGCTTCACTGATTGGTAAAGCTTCCAAGGCCTCTCCCAATAGGCTTTTCTTAGACACAGTTTTCATAGAGTCATTATTGATGGGATTTTCAGGGATTTGCTTTGAGAGAATTGGTGTTTAGATAAAAGATCACAATATTATTTTGCATTGGGATTTTGCAGTAGTTGTATTGTTATCATTTGGATTGGAATTGTGCTCTCACACCGTCTGCTGCATCTTGTGAGTTTTCAGCATTGTTATGTTACGGTAAGATCTGTAACAAACCATTGAAAGGATAGAATTTGAAAAAAAAAAAGGGTCTTTGAAGTCATTTGTAATTTTTGAAAGGAAGTTGAATCACATTGTAAACGGGTGCATTTTCGGTTGTAGCCGACACCCTTTCATTTATTTTTGAGCCTAAATTGTTGAAAATGGCTAAAATCAATGAGGCATTAGTGTTGTTGAATGACCTCATTCATTCAAATGTTGATGATATGATAAAAATGAGCAAGGATGCTCTGTGTAACATTCAGAGTTGTTTGCAAGATGCATGAGAAAATATTGAGTTTTTGCAGTTGGAATCTCAGCTCCAACAAGACGAACTTCAGCAAAAGAGTCACCATTCTGAACCTGTTTCTATTCAGAACATTGAGAAGGACTCTCATCAGAAGAAAGAAGATAAAGTTGCAGTTGATCCACATTCAGTTCATTGCACTAGAGCAGATGTACATGCAGATGCAGCAGTTCAGCCTGCACTTCCTAAGCCCATCATCAGACCTTGGGAAGAGCTTGTCCACAACAAGCACCGAACTGGTCTTGGATATGACAAGGATGTGTCCTTTCATATTCCAGACTACACCAAGCCCATCTTATTTCAGAGTGCTGGATTCTTATATGACAGTTCACCTGCAGCTGTTCCAGATCCTGCTCCACTTCCATCACAGATTGAGAAATGCCAACACTGTGATCGAGTTGGCCATATGAAAGATCACTGTTTTGATCTTCATCCATGCAAGCACTGTGGTCGGCACACTCATTCTTCAGACAGATGCTTCAGAAACAAGCCTCCTGCAAGAACCAAGATTCATCTTGGATGGATTGCTTCTTGGCAATGGGCATCAGCAGCCAAGAAGATGTTTACGACACATGTTAGAACTTGTTCACGGATATTGAGCAAACTTGCAGTTGAGTTTTTTCCATCATCTCACCTTGTCCCTGACAGGGGGGAAAATGGTGGTCATGTACAAGCTTCGACGACAGATCAAGCGAGCCTGAGCCACAATCTCTCATTCCATGTTCAGAGTTGTAGCCAGCAGTTCAAGCGAGCCTGAGCCACAATTCATCATTCCGGATTCAGAGATGTAGCCAGAGATACGGATGCCCATGAGCATACCTTCGGTTGGTGGATAACCTAAAACCATCATTTTCGGTTGGTGGATAACCTAAAACCATCATCTTTGGTTGTTGGATAACCTAAAACCATCATTTTCGGTTGGTGGATAACCTAAAACCATCATCTTTGGTTGGTGGACAACCTAAAACCACCACAGGTAGTACACCTCCCTTCTTTTAGGTTGAAGGTCTCCCTTTTCTATGAGGGACAATTCCTCTAGTAGAAGCCTTCAGCTTCTTGCCAGTTTTGGAAGAGTTCCGGGAACTGCAACAAGTTTTGCGTTCCAGTGTTTGTGGTCATCCTAAAACCACCTCTTTTTTTTCCAACATTTCAGAGAGTTGATTCAGCCAAGCGCTGCCATGTAAACTTTGCAGATTTGTATTACAACTCTTTTCTTGGACTCACACATACCCCTTCGGATTAAGGGGGGATGTTGGAACACCTAATCCTACATGGGTAGGTGTGGAATACAAAAAGTCACAATGGAGTCCAAGTGACCTTGGAATATGAAACCAAGAGTCACACCATTGTACTATAAATGTACATCTTTGTATAATGGAAAATATGAGCTACACGTTTATCTTTCATTGTGTTGAGTTTCTTGTTGTGTGTGTGTGAGTTTATCTTTCCCCACACCATGTGTGTGTTTAACAGATATTTTGAAAAAATGATTTTTAAAGTGAAAAATAAACAAATTTTAAATTCATCTATTCGAAAAAAACTTATAAAAAGGAGTTTTTCAAGTTCATTTTTACCGTTTGAATTTGGAGTGAAGTTTTTAGAGCTCTGGGAAAAAAACGCTTCAGAGAAGATTCTAGGCAAACTAACCATCGGATTCGAAAACCTTCTGTTCTAGGTAATCCACAACCTCCTTATCTTGCATTTCATCTGTTCAATTTTTTAATTTTGGGTCAAATTTTCATTTTTGGGAGGAAAATATGCCGAAAAATCTGCCCTTGGGGGTCCGCACCTAATGCATTAGATACCTGCGGACCTCAACATTTTTCTACAAGGAAAAATAGTGGGGTCTTGCACTTTTAACACATGGCCTATGCATATCTACGCACTGTTCCTGAGCGTAAAGTGCGGAGGTGCCGTGGAAAATTAAAAAACATATTTTCTTCCTAAATTACCTAAATTTTTTGCTTCAAAATGATTTTAATCCTTCATTTGACTTGTTGTAGGATATTTACAATGCTCATTGGAGAGAATGGGAGCATGAAGAGGTAGATGAAGCATCAATGCTTCATCGACCAACTTTGCAAGCTTTAAGAGCATGCGGGATTTACAAATTTTGGGTTATCAGTGGCATGAGAGCTCAAGTGGATCTTCTAACTTGGCTGGTAAGTAAATGGGATGTGCAGGACTAGTGTTTTGTGATCGAAGGTCACCGACTTGAGATTGAGCTGGAAGACATCTATTTTTTCATTGATTTTTCCAAGAGAGGTGCACCATTATCTCTATTTGGGGCTAGGCCAGGTGGCCAGTTTGTCGCCAACCTACAATTAGAGTTTTGCAATGAAGAGGCCAATCCCCGGGACAAACGGATTGACATAAAAAATATCATCCGTCCAGAGATGAAAGTGATCGCTTTTACCATTGTCAAGTTGTGTGGAAGTTTAGCATTGCATTTAGCCACCGGATCTTATATGTGCATTGTAGTAGATTGCTTTCAAAGCACCATATTCAACTGGTGCGAGGCAGTGTTGGAAAATGTGAAAGACCAACTTACCAGAGCAAAGAATGGAAAGCTAAAAAACTTTGGATATGGGTCCATTGTAGTCACCTTTGCTCTAGAGAGTATCCCCATGTTAGCCCGCAACATATTCCCGTCGGTGATGGTCGACCTCGAGAGCCTAGGATGGTTCGTTGGGTTGCTTTGATTCCCTGCCACAACGAGGGTGGGGAGATTGTGAGATTTCCTTCTACATATTTCCATTGGCTAGAATGAAAACTTTTTGTCATAGAGGATTTTCCTTATGCTAGCATGGAATTCCATGGTGACGGGAGATACCCCTTCCTCCAAGAGCTCAGTGGGATGAGACAAGTAGAAAATCTCTTTTGACATGTTCTAATTTCTAATTTTTATTTTGTTTTTTTATTCGTCCAAAACT
Source organism: Pinus albicaulis (assembly GCA_034641835.2). Taxonomy (NCBI): domain Eukaryota; kingdom Viridiplantae; phylum Streptophyta; class Pinopsida; order Pinales; family Pinaceae; genus Pinus; species Pinus albicaulis. Next base: position 817,293,809 of record CM076577.1, read on the forward strand.
GATAACAAAAATTTTCAAATGTAGATGTGGGTCCAACTCGACCAGCCATTCTCCGCCCCTTTGACCGGAGGCAAAGGGATGCAGTAGCAACACCACTACCCCCACAATATTAGACTGCAGAGATCCTGATTGACCTAGAGCACCATCTGGAGTGGCTTACTATAGATATTCCTGAGAGTACTATAGATGATATCCCGGTCCGTCTACAAAAATATGTCATAAGTGTTCCTAGTCCATTCAGGAGGTTTTTGACTAGGGTGGCACGAGCAGTAGTGTATTATCATGATCATCACCATGGATAGTGACTAATTGACTTGTAGACTCATTTTTGTATCATTTTTTTCCGATCATAAGGCATTTTGTAACTATGATCGAAGACGATGTATAATTTTTTGAACACTACATTTATACTATGATATACTATTACTTCTAGTTACCTGTTCAATCATGTTATGGAATGTTGATTTGTTTACTTTGTCATTGCAAATGTCTATTTAAAATTGCATATGCTAATGTATTTAAAATTCTTGGAATGTGCTGATATTCAATATAATCAAACTCTCGTTCCAAGAGACGAACCCTTAAAAATAATCTTAATAATACTGGATTCCTAATGGCATATACTCAATTTAACTATAGTACAACGAGTTTAGAATCTAACTTAACGATTAAACTCCGAATTCCAAATGAAATGGATTCCGATAATAATTCAATAACTGCACTATATTCGGTAATATTGTTCGTTGTTTGAACGAGACTTACCCCATGCATTGATACTAACTTGTCAATGGGTGAGTAAATAACCCAAGCTTCAGAAGAGATGTTCTATGTACTACGACAAGCACCATCAGCGAAACCAATATACATTTGAGAGGATGTCGACATCTACGATAAAAGTATCTAGATAAGCGGGAATAATAGTAAGAGCACATTTACGCTAGGAGCACGTTTCTAATCTATAGCATACTAGCTAAAAAGTAACTAATATACAGAGAAGATCTCTACACAAAATCAAGCATAATATCTCTTTAGGTAAAGTCCATTTCTGGGTTTACCTAAAGAGAGCCCATCAAAATCAATCAATTCATAGGCCCCTTTTGCAAGTTGTCGCTTGACAATATAGGGACCATGCCACATGGGTTAAAATTTCCTAGCCCCTATTTAATCGTTGGCTTGATTATAAATAAAAACTAGGTCTCCTTCTGAAACGTTACGAGGGGTAACATTTCTATCATACTGAGCATTCATTCTTTTCGCATGAGCCTCGGTAGCTAATGAAGTGGTGTGCCGATTCTCATCTAATTGAGCCAAGCATAAAAAATATTTCTCCTCTTCAAAAGTATCTGGTAATAACTCTATGGCTAGTTGGAGTGATGGTATCTCTCATTCAATGGTTAATACCGCTTCTAAACGATAAACCATTTGAAAAGGGGTAAAACCTGTCGATGTTTTTGCTGAGGTTCGATACACCCAAAGCGCTGAAAAGAGCATGGTATGCCAATTCGACTTATCAATACTAATGATTTGTTTGATCATGGTGACTAAAAATTTATTAATTGCTTCAACTAAACCATTGGCCTGTAGATAATATGGTGTAGAACTGTCATGGCACAGGCCAAGTTTGTCCGTTAACTCGGTCATCATGATATTTCGAAAATGGCTCCTATGATCAGTAATTATCGCTTGGGGTACACAAAAAAAAACAATCACATAATTGAATACGAAAGTAGTTGTAGTTTTTCCATCTGTTGCAAACGTAGGCATCGCCTTGGCCCATTTGGTAAAATAATCTACTACTAGAATAATATACCCATGCCCCCTGGCCGAGTGAGGGTTACATGTAATGAAATCAATGCCCCATTTTGCAAAAGGAGCAGAAACAATTATAGGGTGAAGAGGAGCAAGTGGTGCACACATTTTCCGATCAAATATTTGACAATTATGACATTTCTTGACCGTGTAAATACAATCTTTAAACAAAGACAACCAGAAATAACCTGCGCGCAATATATTTTGGGATGTGGTGTACCGAGACATATGACCGCCACATGCTCCGGAGTGATAGTCATTGAGAACCTTTTCAACTTCGTCATGAGTTAGACAACGTTGAAAAACTGAGTCTGCATTATGACGATATAGTGTGTCGCCAACAATATGATATTGTTGAGATTGGAACTTAATTTTTAGTCACTGCGACCGTGAAAGCTCAAGCTGAAAAGATTGGGTTTGAAGATATACAATAATATCTCCATACCAAGGATCAACGATACTGATAAGAAACAAGGATTCATCCACAATTGGTTGTTCTGCCATATTTTCTGTATCAGTACGAGGGAAATCACACATAATTTCAGTAAAAATCAGTGATTTCTTGGATTTGGATTTTTCAAACTCCAAATCAAACTCTTACAAGATAACAATCCATTTAGAGTATCTACCACCTAGCAATTACTTAGTCAAGGTATACATCATAGGGCTACAATCAGATATCACTGTTGTTTTGCATAAAAGTATGTAGTGACGAAAACGTTGGACAACTTGGACAACTGCCAAGGCCAATTTATCCACATGTGAATATTTGATCTCAGTCGGATGAAAATTCTGACTAAGATAATAAATCACACGTTCACTATGGAATTCATCTTCCTGAACTAAAACCATCCCTATCGTGGAATTGGAAGTGGCGAGGTACAAAAAGTAATATTGGTTGTAGTTGGGAGAATGTAGTAATGGTGCATGGGTCAACACGTTTTTCAAAGAATTGAAAGATCTATCAGCGACCTTGTCCCAAAATAAAGGAATGTTCTATTTTAATAACCTAGTGAAACCTTTCATTAACTCGGCATAGTTAGGAATGAATCAACGTAAAAATTTTTCTTTCCCTTGCAAACTTTGGAGTTGGTGAAGAGTAGAAGGAGGAGGTAAATTGATGATTGCCTCAACCTTCGATGGGTCAACACGAATGCCTGCCTTTGAGAAAACAAATCCCAATAATCATCCGGATTCTACGCAGAAAACACAGTTGTGAGGATTCAAACGAATCTTATAGTGTCTACATCACATAAATATGGCTTGTAAATGAGTAATATGATCTGCTCTGTGCGAATAATGAGCAGGAAAATCATCGAGGTAGGGTTTCACAATGTGCTTAATGTCATGAAATGCATAAGACATAGCCCTTTGAAAAGTGGCGCCAGCATTCTTAAGGCCAAAAGGTAATTTGAGATAAGAAAGAGTGCCCCATGAACAAATGAAAGCTGTTTTAGGTTGATCTACAGGGAGTATGTTTATTTGATTGTAATCGGAAAATCCATCCATGAATGAGAACATTTCACTTCCAGCACAATCGTCAATAATTTGATCAATGTAAGGGGTTGGATAATTGTATTTATGAAAAGCGCAATTTATATCCCTATAATCGATGCATACTCTTATTTTTCCTTGTTTTTTATTAACCGAAACAATATTAGATACCCAATCTGTTAATGGGATTGGATAAATAAAACCTTCATGAAGTAATTTTTCAACTTCTTCTTTGATAGCGGCAGTTTTTCTTGGATGAATCTGACGTAATTTTTGTCTAACGGGTTTAGCATCCGGGTATGTCTTAATTTCATGTACAATGATTGATGGATTGATTCCTAGAATTTCTTCATATGAACAGGAAAAGATGTCACGAAATTCCTGAAACAGGGCCTTCTATGCTTAAATTCCTTCAGGCGTACAAGAAGCACCTATGTGAATGTTTTCAATAATTTCAGGCTTTACTGAAATATCAAGAGGGACCGTTGTAGAAATATTTTCTAAATTCAGTTTAGAATCGGCATGTGAGAGAGGATTCTGAGGTTCTTTGACGTAATCAGTGGTAAAAATAGAGGAAAAACCATTTTCAAAATGATCGAGATCAGGTAAAAATGAAGACCTATGGTGAAGATCTTCCCATGGTAACTCACCTACCGAAAATAATTCACGAATATGTTCATCAGTATGGAAAACTTGTTGAGCAGGATCTGGAATTGGTGTCGAAGCTAAAATCGATATTGAAAACGACTCCTGATTGATCACATTCACTGGATCAGAGTCAATTGAATGAGTATCAGAAAATGACTGTACTCACTGACAAGCTAACTCAAAAGGACTCAAAGGCATCGGTCCATTGAAAGAATCCAATTCTAATTCTGAAGGTACTATCCAAGGATCATCAAAGGAAATAGTACTTGATGTAATAATATTGATATTAGCAATAGGAGTTTGTATCTTAGGAGGAGGCAGGGAAAAAGTTCCCAGTAAAGCTGAATCTTTAATCAAACCTACTCCGACATCCTTATAAGGGATAGTCAATTTTCTGATATGCTGAATACTATCTGTAGAGGCTGGGTCGGATGAATAATATGAGAGCTGATCTACTTTAACGATCTTTACTTTATGAGGAAACATGATGAGATGAAAGATCGATGATACAACAAAAGTCATGGCGTAGGACCAACTGCGACCCAGAAGAAGGTTGTAATCTAGAGGGGCATCAACCACTTCCACATCTAGATTAACTAGTTTGCCTTCGACCTCTATTGGTAGATCTTGTAAAATACCATACGGTTGAAAACCTCTTCCATCAAAATCTTTGAGAATAGTTGGAGATTGGTTAATAGTCAGAGAACCAAGTGCTTTACAATATTTTAACGACATTAATAATACATGTAGAAGCCCCTTCATCAACGACAGTATGAAAGATACGCTTGTTTTTGACTATTACCAGGATCTAAAAAGCCATTTGATGAGGTAAGTGTGGTGTAAAATTTTCTAAATAGAAGATCATGAGGTTTGAATCCTGGAGATCTACGGCTCCTAAGGCTGACAAAAGTAAATTTATTTGGGCTGGGAATGATTGCAATACTTCCAAATCCGACATTGCTGAAGGGGAAATTTCCAAATCTTCAACAATATTGTAATTCTGAGTAGCTCTCGCATGTGGATTGAAAGCTGATTTACGAAGTACACTTTTTGTAGGCAGTTTAATTACCAAGTTAGGATTTTGTTTCTCGATCTGTAATGGATAAGAAATTGAAGGAGATGTAGTTGATGCAGAATTGGATGTTTATGCTTCTTTACCAGTATTTTTACTACCATAATCTTGCGATCGCGTCGCAACCATTAAAATATCCTCAACCAGATTGGAGGAAGATCCAACCATGTTACTATCTTGAGTGGGAAAGGGATCCTTCAAGACAGCAGGTATAGGCGAACCCTTAGCGAATTTTGATACCTCAGCTCTATGTGGGCACTCTTTCGTAAACTGATCCTAGTCACAGATGAGACAAGGATATCGAGGTTTGCGTTTTTCATCAGTCGGTTCAGTTGTATCATTTTTCTCTTTTGAATATTTCTTATTTTTATTCTTACCTTTCTTCTTACCACCATTTTTAGATTTGGTCGTAGATTTCTCTACAATGTGAATGTCGGCGGAAATTTCTAGGGAAGAATCTCCTTTGGGTGAATCGGGTAAAGTGATAATAGGAGAAGTATTCTTGGAAGACTTCTTCTTACTCTTACGAGTACTAACAGAACCAATTACACCATCAACGGCATGAGATCCAGAAGGAGTTGCAGTTATCTGACCAGGTCATGGTAGATTGGGGATTTTATCATATAGAGTACCTAACTAAGTATAGACAAGTTCAAGGTACTGAGCCTGAGCAATAACCTTCTCTTCCGTAATGACACCTCCTTTGGCCACATCTTCAGTAATTTTGGGCAATAATTATTTAATAAACCATTCAACCAAAATTTGATCAGGAATAAAGACTTTCACTAAACGCCTTCTACGTCTCCATTCATGAATGTGATCAGATATGTACGTAGATGTAGATTGTTTTAAGGAAGTTAGCAATTCTATGCCATTGTCATATCTGACAGGCAACTGAAAATGGGTTAAGAAAGCAGTAGCTAGCGCGTTAAAATTATTAAAAGAGAAGCGTGGTAACTCAATGTACCATTTGGTAGCTAGACCAATGAGAGTTCTCTGAAAAAGACGTAGTCAAATTGAATCATCGACTAGTGAATTAGATGCGCACCAGAGGTGATAAGTCATCATGTGATTAGATGGGTCCTCTCCCGACTTTCCTTAAAATTTCAGAATATCACTGGGCAAATTGTAAGGCATCAGAGGCTAATATGGAAGATAAAAAATGGGATTGTTCATAAGGCATGACAGATCTGGTAAATCTAAAGTTGCTATGAATGGTAACCAATGGCTAGGGTCTTGATAACCTTGAGTGATAAAACCAATGCCAAGTGGAGGATAGCTAGGATATCCTAGTATCGGTTGTGCATTTGGAATCTTGAAACTTCCTGGGTAACTAGGATTAACCGGACCATACTGGGGTTGTTGAGGTATTTGATAAGTATACCCAGGGTATGGCTAATACTGATACGATGGATTTTGTGTAGTTTGACCAATTTGATAGTGTCCCTGGTACGGTTGATAGGTAAATTGTGGCTGAATAGAGACAATAGTACTAGAACCATCTTGTCCTATAGGCATCTGGACCGTAGTCTGAATTGTAGGTCCTGACTGTGGTACAGAGGCTTGAGGAATCTGCACTGATGCAGGGATAGAAGAAACTGGATCTACAGATACTCTAAAAATAGGTGTCGTAGGTCGAACAAAAGTTGCATTAGTTGTAGCAGTCTGAGGCAGAGTCTGAGGCATACTAGGCCTAGGTTGCTGAATAGAACCAAGTGCAGGGATTTGAACAGTAGGATGAACGGGTTGCTGGGTTGAACTAGAAACTAAAGGCTATCCAGGTTGATTAGATAGCTGCACATTAGGTTGCATAGTATGTTGAACTTGCGATGGATTCCACACCATGTTCATTCTGGGGTATTTACCCATCGAAGGTTGTGCATATGAAGGACCATAGCTTGGTTGAATGTAGGGTTGATAATTAAGTGGTAAATTTCCAGTTCCTTGTAAAAATGATTGACCAGAAGGTGGTTGGAAACCTTGGGTTGGGTATTGACCTTGAGGTTGATAACCTTGAGGCATGTACTGAATCTGGGGTTGTTAAGGACCCTGAGGAATGTACTAAGTCTGGGGTTGAACTTGGGGTATGTATTGTCCTTGAGGTTGATAACCTTGAGGTATGTACTGTCCTTGAGGTTGTTTTACAGGTAAATAATGTTGTCCTACAGTTTGTCCTGGTAAAAAATTACCTTGAGGTTGCCCCCCAGGTAGTAACTGACTACCTTGAGGTTTCCCCCCAGGTGGTAATTGACTACCTTGAGATTGCCCCCCAGGCATTAACTGACTACCTTGAGGTTGAGGATTCAGAATGTTACCAGACATCATAAAAAATTTCTCTGTGTTCAACGTTTCAGTTTTAGTGCCATTCATTCCAGATGATAACACTTTTTCAGTTGGTCAAGGAGTTGCTTCTGAGAAATTACCAGAGAGTGACTGGTACCCCGAAAGAACAAAAAGACCACCGTATAAAAATGTTTCTGGTGATTGGGAAAAAATATATGACTCACCTGACATATTTGATGAAGGATAATAACCTCTAGGTGTAGGATGAAAAGGAATTCAGGGTGGTGAAAAACTAAGATTTGGGTTTTCTAAAAAATCTATCAATGAAAAATACCAAGTGCCACTTCTAAAAGGACTATAGAATATAGATTCATGCTCCCTAAGATTCAAATTTTGTTGGGTTTCAGGAAGAGTTACTTCTTCGTCTGGACCAACAAGTTCTTCAATGGAAAGGAGGTTAGAAGGAAGATTTTCTGTAATGATATTTCTTACCCTAAGTGAACTAGGATCACTCGAAGTTGGGGTAATAAATCCTAAAGATGGTTCCAAAATAGCAGGTTCAGAAATTTCAGGTTCTTCATGTATTTACTGGAAGGAGAAATACTACCAGTAACTTCGAAAATTGAAACCGGCTCTTGAATATGTTCTGTTGTTTGTAACTATTAATCAGGATGAACAACTATAGATGAATCTCCTACTTCTGTTGATCCAATTCTACTGTCAGTAGGTGATACTAGAGCTCGCAACCCTTCAAGTTGTCTTGGTGTATATTCAGGGGGCTTCCCCTGAAGTCTACGCGATTGTCTTGGTAATTCAGCCACGATTAAAAATTTTAATCACACGCAATCAAAATAAAAATTTCAATGAAAAATCCTAGAGTCACTAAGGAAACAAACAAATCAATCACATGCCTAAAAATCTAGGAGATCAATCCACACAAAAACAGTAACTTCCCACACTAAAAACACTAGTTGGTGATTAAATCCAACATCGTAGTATTTAATGCAGAAAGGGCGGTTGGAACAGTTACCTCGACAACCTGCTTAATGAAACCGATCAGTGCAATTTTATCCACTTAAAACATCTCGAACGAAGATAACCCTCCAGAGAGTCCAAGTGAGTCTAGTCGACGTCTGGTCTAGGTACAGTGGGATCTTTCCACCATCGTCACCTTAGGAAAAAACTGTAAGATAATGGTCACTATGGTTACCAACAGGAACTAATATACCTGGGGGAACAGTCTACGATCCGTCATACGTGCAAGGGAAGAGTAAAAAAGCTCAATCCCCTTGAAGGCTCCTTGACATAATCCAAGGTATACCAACAAGTGACCCCAGGCTCCTTGACAATGGTCTATTCGAGGTTTACCGTTGTTAATACGCACATATCTTCTATCATTCCCAATGAGATAGAATTGATTATCCCACTGGTTCAGATATGACCTCATGCTTGACTCCTTTAAGAGGAGCGTCCCAGAGCATACAAGCGACTATTGGATTTTTTTCGTACTGCAAGATTAACTACTTGTTCGTTTTAACTCTCTTGGAGAGTTTATTACTCCCTACTCCAAGACACTAGCCTAAGCTATATTGGTGAAAAGAACCCTAGAAATAAAAAAATTACTAGATTAATTTTAATTAAGCATTTATTTTTAAGAGTTATTTCTTAAGACAATAGTTATGAGAGTGAAACGAATGATGTGTATTGACCCACTCGAAACATACTAAAAATGCATCTAATAATGAGAAACAATCTGTTTTCTTTCAATGAATTCTAGCTAAGGAAGAGTTGAGAAATGCAATTTTCGAAAAACAAATCTTTCCTTTAAGAAAGAATAAATGAAAAGAAATCTAATTTGAACGGGAACTCAAATGATCTATGCTCAATAAAAATCCCTTTTGTTCAAGATCATAACTGCAAACTAAGATTTTCTTCAAAAGACATTACAATTTCTAAAAAGCACTCAAAACTAAAAAACTTATTTTAAGATCTAAAAACGAATTAAAGACTAAATTTGAATTAAAACTTCAAATATTTTAAGGATGTCTTACTTAGCTTGTGATCTCACTAAGAAATTCTTTACTTGAATCATAAAGAACTCGGAAAAACATCCAATTTTCGTTTTTAAGTGAAATTCCAAACTTATTAACAAAATTTTTCCAAATATGTGCAAAAGAGAAAAATGGGATCTAAATCTCTCAAAGGATTTCTGCTAAAATGTCAGACTCAGCATGAAATCTAGGAAACACCAGTGATCTAATGGTATTCCAAGGTTTCTAATCTTTGAGCAGGATAAAGACAAAGCGAAAATTATTAAAATATGCAAATCTTTCAGAAAATCAATCAAAAATAAAAGTACTGAAATAAACTCTTAATCAAGGCTTCTTGACAGAAGACACAGGTCTGGGTAATCACTGAGAACCTAAAAAATTAATCTAAAATAGAGGATTTGAGGATTTTTTTCAAAAATTAACAGGGTCCGCAGGCTTAAGTGAAATCCAGTGCGGTCCCGTACTATGGGTACAGGAAAAGTGTGGTACTGCCCGCACTGTCTCAAAAGGAAAAAAGAAGACACAAGAAAACAAGAGAAAAACTAAAAATTCTTCAAAACTTCTCAGGGATTCTAAAGGGATAAACTACCCAAGCCAGTATAATTCAATTAAAACCAGGAAACATAAATTCAAAGTCAAAATTAAAAGAAATCAAAGCTCCAGATCCTTCCCCAGTGGAGTCGCCATTTTGTTGGATGGATTAGTCGTTCTTGCGGACAAGACAGACCTCCCAAGTGTCCTACGGGCAGCTAGCAACAAACAGAAAAACAAAGCTATCTTTCTCTAGATATATTGTGATTTATAATTAAATGCTATAAAGGTTTAATGATCCTACCTTTGATGCAACGCTTGTTTGTAGTAGTAGTCCTTCAATTGCTCGAAAGAGTTCTCCTCGAAGATCTAAAATCATAAACAAGCAAACATCAAATAGCACCTGCATAGCATATATTCATAAATCATATCCATTATGGTGATCAAGGAATCCATAAAATAAACAATCAATTGACAGCTTATTGAGAAAAATGGATTTATTTGTATTAACTAAAATAAGAAGAGCCTTACAACCACGTTCACCTTGATGTTGTACAGGTCTTTCTGGGGCCTGGAAGCAGGTGTTTCCTCTACTCTGACCAGCCTTGCACTCTTCCAACCAAAATACATATAGGTATGTGATATTTCCTACATTAAATCTCAGCTAAAAGGGTCTAAGTCTCAGCATCACTTCGCCTCCAACAATACTAAAACTTCAACTCAATTCTCTTCTAAAATCTTAACCCCTTTGAGGCTACCCTATGCCTCTTTTTATAGTGGAAGAGAGGAAGTTACAGCTCCAAACATGAAGGGATAGAATCCTCCTTCAAAGGGATTAGTTCCTTACATCAAGGGGTTAGCTCCTTATTGGATGAGATGGATGAACATGAAAGGAGTGATCTTTCCACCGCAGGAATGTTTCTAGAAGCTTCCAAAAATGACTTAAACTGAGCTTCTAGATTTTATTTGCACCTTTTTAATCTTTTAAAGGGTCCACACTTTTAATAAACAGACAGTGCATTTGGCTCCATAGGATTTATAGCCAAAAAGTGCGGGATCGCAGGCAAAACTAGGAGAAAGTGTGGTACCAGAGTTTTAAGGTTTTCATGAGCTTTTCTCTTAGTTTCAAGGCTTGACTTTGGGAATTATGATATTGTAGACTTCCAATGGAGTACTAAAATGTCATGGTGACAAATTTTATTGTAACAATTCTTGCTGATGCATCCCTAGTGGCATAATACACCTTGTCAAGCATCTCCGGACCAAGTTTGAGGAGTTTTGGAGAAAATTTTGGATTTTGCGAATTTTTGAGATTTTTTTGGCAGTTTTGGTCATCCCTATGTGCAGCAAGTTCACGTTGCAAATTTCCTATGAGTATCCAAATGAATGAAACTTAGAATTTTTGGAAATCTATTAAACTTTAATTCAAACCCATTTCATTGGTTTTCTGATATCCTGCAGAGATTTCAAGGAAAATGCAAAAAAGTGCCCAAAAAACAGGTTTCTGCCACTATTTTGGACCCATTGTTGCACATAGGGATACGTCTTGGGAAAATGAGCATATCTCAGCCTAAAATGGGTAATTTTGCATTATTAAATACTCTAAATACATATGCACTCTCCCATATTTCCAGAACATGTCTCATATTTGAATTTGGACTTCAATGAGGCACTAAAAAGCCTCCTCCAATAGCTCGCTATGCATAGGCAAAAAACTTGCTAAATTTCTAGAATTTCACTGTAATTCTGTAATTTGTAAATTTACTGCGATGAAAAGTTGAGAGGTGAATGAAATAGGGTAAATTTTAAAAAGTAAATGTAATTGTGGTAAATTTGAGTTAGTTAAGTGTCTTATAATGTATTAAAGGCTTTGAGGAAATGTCTCATGATGGTTAGGAAATGGAGGAAATGGTTGAGTGACCTCCCTTGTATGTAGTAGACAGTGGATAAATGCATGTATTTGGCTTTTCTTACTGGAAATTCAACCTCCAAGGGAGGATTTCATGTTGTGAAACCAACTCCAAAAAGAGAAGAAAAGAGATGTCAACACCTTAAAAATAAGCCACTTCGAGGGGGAAACCTCCAATACATTACATGAATGAACAATTATTCGATGATAAAAATGAAAAAACCTCCTTTCTATATATAGGAGTCCATGGGGCCACAATGTAATCCTAGTGGGGCACAATGTAATCCTATCCAACCTAACAATAATAATGTAAGGGCACAATAATAACAATATGGGGGTTACAGGGGTACAACAATAACAATAAGGGGGGCTACACTAACATAATAAGGGACTACACTATTAATATAGGGACCTAACATGCCCCTCTCCTTCAAAAAAGTGTTGTCCTAAATGCTTGAGTAGCTCTGGGTGCTTCTGTATAAAATTCTCACCCTCCCATGTAGAATCTTTAGTGGGTAAGTTTTTCCACTTGATGAGATACTCTAAAATTGATCGATTCCGTAGCAGTCGAGTTCTTGTTTCCGTGACCGCTTCAAGTTCCAATATGATTTTTCCTTCCTCATCAAGTTCCGGAAATATTGTTTGAACTGGAATATTTTCACCTATAACCTTCTTTAAGCATGAAACATGGAAAATTGGATGCACTCGTGAAGAAGAAGGAAGCTCCAATTTGTATGCCATAGTACCAATCTTTTGCAACACCTTGTAAGGACCATAGTACTTTGGCGATAATTTATTATCCTTCTTAGCTTGCTTGAGGGACATTTGTTTGTATGGTTGTAGCTATAAAAATACCTAGTCTCCTACATCAAAACTTCTCTCGTTGCGATGCTGATCTGCCTATTGTTTCATTCGATTTTGTGCCAAATTCAAGTTATCCTTTAAGAGTTGGAGAACTTCTTGTTGATGCTCGATGTGATATTCCACTGCTTGAACCTTTGAATTTTCTCTTAAAGATGATGTGATGGATGGTGGATGATATCCATAAAGTGCCATAAATGGGGTAATTTTTGCTGCAGTATGGAAGGAAGTGTTATACCACCGTTCAACGAGAGGTAACCACTTGAGCCATTGTGTTTGTTTATCAGATACAAAACAACAAAGATATCCTTCCAAACATTTATTTACTATCTAATTTTGACCATCAAATTGAGGATGATAAGATGAGCTATGAGCTAATTGAGTACCCAAACAAGAAAATAACTCCATCCAAAAATTTCCAGTAAAAATGGGATCTCTGTCGCTCACAATAACCCTTGGGTTTCCATGTAGTTTTTGAATTGTGTCCATAAATGTAGTAGCAACTGTACTTGCTTTAAATGGATGAGATAAAGCACAAAAGTGTGCATACTTGGTAAGTCTATCAACTACCACCATGATGACACTCTTTCCTTCAGACTTAGGTAAACCTGTGATAAAATCCATTGAAATCTCCTCCCAACGTTGACTTCGAATGGATAAAGGTTGTAGAAGTCCCGGGGTCTTAATTGTCTCAACTTTATTCTACTGAAAAACCAAACATTCCGCCACAAAATTTTGAATATCAAATTTAAGGCCCTCTCAAAAAAATTCTTTCTTCACCCTGTGGTAAGTTTTTAAAAATCCTGAGTGTCCTCCTAAAGGAGAAGTGTGCGATTCCAAAAGAATATTTTGTTTTAGTTGGGAATTCTTACAAAGATATAAGTGATCTTTGTACCATAAGGAATCATTTTTCCAACTAAATGTATAAGATGTACTAGGATCTTGCTACAACTTTTGAATGAGTGTCCACACTTCTTCGTTCTTGTTCCATTCATCACTTGCTTCAGTTATCCAATCTGGTTGGATAATAGAAATGGCACAAAGAAATGCTTCCACCTCTTCATTATTTCTTGAGAGTGCATCTGCAACAACATTTAGCTTCCCTTTTTTGTATATTATTTCAAAGTCATAACCCAACATCTTTGTGACCCATTTTTGCCGCTCTTCTGAAGATAGTATTTGTTCCAAAAAGTGTTTAAGACTATCATGATCAGTTTTTACCTTGAAGTGTCTTCCCATTAGGTAAGTTCGCCATTTATTTAGTGCATGCAGTATTGCTAACATTTCCTTCTCATAAATAGGTTTTTGTAAATACTTTCCTTTGATTAGATGACTTTCAAAAGCAATGGGTCTTCCTTCCTGCATTAAAACTGCACCAATTCCATTTCCTGAGGCATCACATTCCACAATAAAGGTTTTTGTGAAGTCCGGTGTAGCTAAGACCGGTGCTAGGCACATTGCCTCTTTAAGACGTTCAAAGGCCTTAGTTGCTTCAGGAGTCCATGAAAATGCATCTTTCTTCAATAATGTTGTTAGAGGTGCCGCTATTCTCCCATAATTCTTAACAAACTTGCGATAATACCCTGTTAACCCGAGAAATCCTCGCAACTGCTTTATGGTTGTGGGGAATTTCCATTCCTTAATGGCTTTAATTTTGTTAGGATCTACCTTAACACCCTCGTGAGATACAATATGACCCAGATATTCCACCTCTTGTACTCCAAAGAAACATTTGGATGTTTTTGCATATAATTGTTTCTCCTGCAATAGTTTGAGCACCCTGTCAACATGTTCAACATGATCCTTCCAAGACCTACTGTAGATTAGTATATCATCAAAAATTTCTAGCACAAATTTTCTAAGGAAGGGTTTGAAAATGGAATTCATCAACCCTTGAAATGTAGAAGTTGCATTGGTAAGGCCAAAAGGCATGAACAAAAATTCATAATGACCCTCATGAGTTCGAAATGCTGTTTTTGGAAGATCTTCAATCTTCATTCTAATTTGATGATATCTTGAACGAAGATCCAACTTGGTAAAATAAATTTCTCTATGTAATTCATTCAATAATTCATCAATCACAAGAATGGGAAATTTATCTTTAATGGTGAGCTTATTGAGCTCCCTATAATCCAGACACATGCACCATGATCCATCCTTCTTATGTACCAATACTATAGGAGAAGAGAAAGAACTTTGACTAGGTTGAATTATACCCGCCTCTAACATTTCTGCAATCATACGTTCAATTTCGCTCTTTTGGATGTAAGGATATATATATAAGGCCTGATGTTTGGAGGAACAATTCCTGGAATCAAATGAATAGCATGATCATGATCATGAATAGGTGGTAGTCCTTTGGGAGTTTCAAACACCTTAGAATGATTTTCCAAGACTTGTTGGAGATCTTCAGAAATAGATGATTTTGATGTTGGAACTTATAGTGAGCATAATTGTGCAATTACGCTTGATTTTTCTTTCTTTAGAAGCTTTTTCATGACATTAGAGCTTATTATCTTTCCTGGATTCCTTGAAAATACCCCGTAATTTGACTTCCTTTCCTTCTAAAAAAAAATTCAAGAAAATTTCTTGAAAATTAAAAGCTACCGTCCCCAAAGATTGTAACCATTGTAATCCTAGTACAACATCAACACCTTCCATAGGAATGGAAATCATTGGACTATTCAATACATATTCCCCCATGGTTAGCTTGATATTATGGCATTTTCCAGAGCAATTTATAGTTCCTCCATTTGCAACCATCACTTGACATTCTGGTGTTGGGTATAGGAAACAATTCAATTCCTTGGCTACCTTACAATGAATAAAATTATGGGCGCTACCTGAATCAATCAACACTATTACCTTTTTCTTCTTGATATGTCCTTCTATCTTGAGAGTTTGAGGAGTCGTAATTCCTGCCAATGCATTGCACGATATGGTCGGACACATTTCTTCCTCTTCTAGGGCTGGTTCTTGGTGTATATCCTCTTCTTGTTCATTTTCTTCTTCCTTTTCACAATCTATGAAAAATAATTTCTTCTCAGGACACTTATGACCTTTAGTGTATTTGATATCATAACTGTAGCAAAGCCCTATTGCTATTTTTTCTTCCAATTGTTGTGGTGTCAACCTTGTAGGTTGTGGAAATCTAGACGTAGCAACACTTCCTTCTTTATAGAAGTGAGTGGTAGGCTTCCTTGTCGCCATAATTTTACATTCAATTTTTCTTGCCAAATTGAATGCCTTCTCCAATGAATCAGGATCCAAAACATGAAATTCATGTTGGATGTTATCCTTTAAAGTACCTATGAAGAGATCAATCCCATGTTCCTCTGGAATATCAGTTACCCTTATATTCAATTTTTGGAAGTCCTCAATGTGCTCCACCACTAAACCCTTTTGTTTTTGTTTATCAATTGGCTAAAGAAGGTGTTTCTCTTTGTATCCTCATAATGTGCTATCATTTCCTCTATAAAACTTGACCAAGTGACAATTTTTTTACAGGAGCAAATCCATCGATACCATATAAATGTATTTTGTTCTAAATGTAAAGTTGCAATGTGTACCTTTTGTGTGTTTTGCACATTATGGAGATCAAAATATTGCTCCATCTATAGTATCCATGTTACAGGATTCTTTCCATCAAACTTCCTCATATCCATTTTTGGAATATGGTGGTTCTTCCCGCCAACATTAGAGTTTATGAAGTCATGATTAACATTTATTTTGTTCTCATCATGAGTTTCATCTACTATCTTTTCACCATTAGGAAACATTTCTTGTATCAACTTTGTCAAACCTTCAATGTATGATTTTAGATCATTATTCATGTTTTCCATGTTGTCTTTCATTTTTTCATCAATCTTAGTTTCCATGTCATCCATCTTAGATTCCATGCCAGCTTCCATGCCATCTATCTTAGATTCCATGCCTTTCTTCAAACCATCCATATTATTCTTCAAATCATCCATCTTTGCTTCCACGCCTTTCTTCAAAACTTCCATTTAATTTTTTGTTGCTCTTTGCGAGAGTGTAATTTGGTGCACTTGCTCTTGTAATTTTGACAGATCATGTTGCAATTCTTCATCTTCATGAGTCATAGTAGAGCCTTCTGAAGGCTTAATGGGTGTTGAATTATTTTTATGAGGCATTTTTTAGAACCTAATACTGATATCTATTCTACAATATGCCCTTGGAATCAATTCAAATTGATTCTTCAAACAAGACTTATGCAATTCAGAAGAAAAAAAAATACACACCTTTTTCTTGCTTTTGAGGAGCTCGATATTGAAATTGGATTTCTCTGTGATTGCAGCTCTTCAATATCTGAAATTTGGCATTGAGGTAGCCTTCTGAATGCCACAGGTCTAACTTGATTTGGATTCTCCAAGGCAAAGTTATGTCTAATCTCCCACAATGACCTAATTATGGAATGGTTTAGTAGAGAAAACTTGTACGACTTTCCACATGTCACTGTTTCATCTTTTAGCTCTAAAATTAATAGAAAAGAAACTAAATTTCGTGTGCTTGTGACCAATTTTTACAACACTCCAATCCGATGCACAGAGAGAGAGTTATGAATATTTTCCCATGATTACCTCTTTGAGATGAAATTCAGGAGCCTGAAAAAGCACTATCTTCCATAGATCATATCTTCGAAAATATTGTGAACCAAGCTCTAAAAGTTTGCGACGAGTTTCCTCTGGATTTTAGCTTCATGCCCTAAAATTTTTAGATTCTGAACCTTCGTAGAACAAACGTTATAGTGCAAATTCCACGATGACGTATTTAGATTAAATTGAGGAGCCTACAAAAATAACTAACTTCCACAGATCATATATCCTAAAATAATGTGAACCAAGCTTTGAAATTTTGTGATGATGTTCCTAAGAATTTCAGCTTCACACCCTAAAAATTTCAGCTTCTGAAACTTTGTAGAAAAAAATTTATAGCGAAAATGCCACGATGACCTATTTGGAGAAGTGAAACTCTAGAATCCAAAGCTCTGATACCAAATGTTGTGAAACCAACTCCAAAAAGAGAAGAAAAGAGATGTCAATGCCTTAGAAATAAGCCACTTCGAGGGGGAAACCTCTAATACATTACATGAATGAAAAATTCTTCGATGATGCAAATGACAAAATCTCCTTTCTATATATAGGAGTCCATGGGGCCAAAATGTAATCCTAGTGGGGCACAATGTAATCCTAGCCGGCCTAACAATAATAATGTAAGGGAACAATAATAACAATATGGGGGTTACAGGGGTACAAAAATAACAATAAGGGGGGCTACACTAGCATAATAAGGGACTACACTATTAATATAGGGACCTAACATTTCGACCTCAGTGACTATATGAGGATATTTGCAATCATTTTCAAAGGTTGGATGCTATGGAATTGAACCTTGGACACTAGTGTACAAGTGAATTTGGAAGGAACTAATAGACAAAATTTGCAGCTATTTTAGTGATATTCATGTGGTATGTGCTTTAGTAGTTTTTTTCCTTCTATGATCATATGTTTGTATATATTTTACCTTCCATTCCCATTTCCATGCTACATGTGTTTGTTTTCTAAGAGGATGAACATAATTCATTGATATAAACAAATTTTTCATTGAGGGTTTCTAAGACGATAAACATTTTTGTTCATATTCTTCTGATATAAATGATTTCATGAGATTCATGCTCATTTTGAAACCCTATCAATCTAACCTCTACAAAAATATACCTTTAAAGTGCTAAATTATATGCCTACCTTACCCCATTGCATCTATGAAAATATGATTTTCAGAGTCCTGACCTAGTTTTTCCTAGACCTAAAACACCATCCAACACAAAACCATCAAATAAACCAAACCCTAATCTAAACATACCTAGCCTAATATCCTTTACACTCTAGTCAATTGGTTTTGATCTCATTAAAAGATCCCTCCCAACCTAGTAGGGCTAGCTACATCAAAGTGGTTTGTTGTTACCTTTGCTAGTTTCCTTTTCAACCCTCAAAGAACTGGTGGAGTGCTAACATTCTGGAATCATTGCTAGGGATTGAAGTGACAAATATTACCTAGGAAAGAACGAAAAGGATAAGATCTAATTGATGATGATGAACAACAATCAGGCTCAAGAAGGCTGCACATCTTTCACCCGATGACTCTATTGTCAAATAATCCAAAGGTTCCGAATTTTCATGGCGACTCCACTTTTCAAGAATCGGTAGTCTGAAGCACTTCTTAGTGACTTCATTGTTTTCAAAATGGATTAAACTTATTGAAGGTGTGATCCTATGAATCGAGCTCATATTCTTGATTTTTCGAACCATATTCCTTCTATATATTGGAAAACAGGGCTGCCAAATTTAAAGATCATGATGGAGAAGATGCTAGTCTGCATTTGGTCAAATTTATTTTTCATATTCATAGACTAAATATTGAGTGTCTTGAATATTGTCTGATGAAGATGTTTATGGAAATATTGGAGGAAAAAGCGAGATCATGGTATGAAGGTATACAATCTTCTAGTTTATAATCTCTGATGGAATTTCATTAAGTTTTCTTTCAACATTTTCAAAGCTCTAGTTCTTCCTTGTCGATGATTGATAGTTGTTGTGAGATTTATGAAAATTTCATTAAGTTTCTTGAAAATTTTTATGGGGATGAAGAGTGTCTAGATGATGAGATCATAGAAGCCCTCTATGAGCTTTCCTCCCAAAAAGAATCAGTAGCTTCCTCCTTGGATGAAATAGATTGGAACCAAAAAAGGGAAATTCCTATTCCCGATCCTGAAAATGAAAATCATCAAGCCAATGTTAACTTCAATAAAACTCAAGTTTCTCCTCTGTCTAAAGATAAAATAGATCAACTCCTGAATAGTCATGTTACAACCCAAGATAATGTAGGTTTTCAATGTTCACATAGTCAAGAGCGTGTTAGTGAAACTTCTTCCATTATTGAAAATAAAAATAATCAAGGCAATGTTAACTGCTATAAAACTCAAGTTTATCCTATGTCTGAAGATGAAATAGATCAAATCCTGAAAAGTCATGTTACAACACAAGCTAATGCAGGTTTTCAGTTTTCACGTAGTCAAGAATGTGTTAGTGAAACTTATTCCATTATTGAAAATGAAAATCTAAGTTTAAATGATGACAATCATGAGACTGATGAAACTATATAAGAAGTTGTTGTGAGTAATCCAATTTGTGATGATGATTTCCTGCAAATATATCAGCTAATAGATACTGTTGTCTTTCATGAAGAGGACAAGGCTATCATGTTTAACAATCTTGAAGAATTTTTTATGTTCAAAGATGAATTAGACTAGGAATGGAAGGAGAATGAGTCTGAGATAGATAGTATGCAAGAGATAGAGTCATATTTTCCCATGCTTCAGGAATTTACAATGAATACTCAGATAGGAGAAGATCATACTTCCCTATGCCTTCGTATGGATCAACAATCAAGTATTATTTCAGATCAAAATGAATGGAGTACTTGTATTTTTGCTGCTGGATCCCAAGACAAGGTAACATTTCAAGTTAATGAAGATCCTTACATTGATTTTCTGTAGTCAGTAGGGAAGATGTATTTTCTTGAATTTATGGATCATGAGGAAATTTTCAGTGGGCACTTAGAGTTGCCTATTATTTTTTGTTCTTCCTGCTCAAGGAAAGTGAGAGAATAATTAAAATAAGTAGCCATCTTTTGGATTGATTACATTGGAAGGATCACTTCACATGATTGTACATATGTCTTCAACAGGCATGTAGTTGTCTTCATGATTTGAAAGCCCTCAAGTCTCGGTGATATTCTTCCATCAATACTTTTTGAAAGTTTTATTTCAGTGAGAGTCAGTTTAGTTTGTCAGTTTGTTTTCAAATTCCAATATTAAGTCTCGTCCTTCGATTTTTGACTCCATGCCCAATGGTTAGGATACTTGGTCTACAGTGTTCTTGACACCTCCAAGGAGCTTCCATCCCCAGCTGGAGCCAATGTTAGTGTCAGTATATACATCCTATCACTAGTGATCAAATGGGCTCTTATCATGTCTTGTTAGGATATCATTGTCAATTTTTTTTCATTTCATTAGGTCTTTAAGTAAAAATTTGGTCATTGGGTAGTAGGTCTAGGACTATTTCCACTCCTTTCAAAATTTTATATGCTAATCCTTGTCATCACTCAGTTGAGTGTACCATCATTGAAATATCATCATTATCATTTCAGTCAACATCATCATGGCTTTCATTCATCTTAGTGTCACCATTACGTCATTAGGGTTAAGGTCACCAAAATTTTCCATTTCATGCATAAAATCCAAAAATTGGAGGAGTGGTAATAAGAAAGTTTACTCAATAAAGTTTGATATAAAAATGTAATTTATTTTTTTCATATGTAATAAGTACTTCATGTTCCTAAAACTACAATTGAAGGTTTCAAAAATATACAAGGTTCCAAAGGTTACAAATATCAAATCTTACAAAGTTCAAAAAAATGCAATTCATTCTTGGAAAATAACATGTGGAGCCCATCCTCACTCAAATAAAGTCAATTTAGTTTATAAAAAGGCCAAAAATATAATGGAGATATTTCATTTGCACATACCTATCCTTATGACATCGAGCTCTCCTCTTCCATTGCCCAAAAAGTTGGTGTTTTTCCTCTCATAGGTAATTTCAACCATTTCATTGCACATACAACCAAGGCACTATGCACAAGGCCAAGGTGCCATGCATAACACAATGGTGCTATGCATAGCACAACTGCGCTACTCATAGGGCTGATCTTCACTAGGCATAGGAGTCCACGCTACACATTTTCACTGCGCATAGCAAGCCCACGCTACGCATTTGGGTGAAATGCACAATTTCTTGTGGAGTGAAGCATAGATATTTATAGGGGTTTTCTATTCCGGAGGAAGGTTCTATTAGTTAAAAATAATTAATTACTACCATTTATATCAGCCCTAGTATCAAATTTTCCTAAAAATCAAGTTAATTCTTTCTTTAGGGTTTCTCTTGTTTTTCCAGTCTCATAATCTCCACACTTGTTTTCCCAAGGTAAATACACTCTCCAACAAATTTATTACCTTCCGTGACACCCAAAATCATCCCCCACAACCTTCACATCCCTTTATTTCCATTTCCCAAGTCTCAAACCCTAAACCCTAGCCAAATTATGCCAATCTGGGAAGTTTTCCTAGCTAGGCCTGTGTTTAAATTTCCTAGCCCATTTCTCTCACTCATTTCACTCCATTTCACTTCCCATACCTCCCTAAGTCCCCTGCTCATGTCCCTAAATTTTCCCACTCCCATCTCCCTTTCCTATCCCCTTCATTTTATCCCTTTACTCCTTTCCCCTATTTTTCCCTCCTATCATCTAGGGTTTCATCATGGAGAAAGATACCTCACCTTTAGAGAAGAAGAAATATAACAAGGGAGGCATGATTTTGAGATTTGAACCTTCAAATGTTACAGAGATAATTTCTTCTCCTTTCATTCAGAAATTTTTTGAAGATGTGAATTTTCTAGAGTTTTGCAAGAAGATTCAAGAGTTTGACTATCATGAGCAACTCACTGCACTTTTTTCCACTCCATTGAAGAAAGGAAAAGTTACCTTAGCAGGGGTATAATTTACAGTTTCCATGGATGCCATATCTCAAGCCATAGGCATACCTAATCATGGGGATAACTGGTTCAAGAACATGGATTTGGATATTGAGGAGTACAAACCCTACCTAAAATCACAATACAAAAATGTTCCTTCATATGTTTTTCCATTCAGATACTTGCTTGAGGAGTATTCGCCATTGATGAAAGTGATCATTAAATAATTCACATGTGAAGGAAGGTTTTCAAGGCTCAACCAATACCACATAAGATTTCTCATGCACTTCAAAACTTCTAAATCTCTAAATTTGTGTAGTTTCTTGTATAGGAGCATAAGTAAAATGTTTGAAAAAGTGCAGGTGAAAGGAAAAATTCTTCCTAGTATTTTTCATCATAGCTTGATAAAGTTCATATTTCTCCATCATTTGGTAGAAAATAACATGACATGGGATAGTTTCATTGAGGCAACCTTTCTCATGCCTGCTGTTAGTACACCCATCACGCATCAAACCCTATCACCAACATCTCAAGAGGTGATTTCATCAAGTAGGTTGGAAGTTCAATCACCAAAGGAATCATTTAAAAATAATACCAAAGAAGCAGTGACCAAAACATTAAAAAGAGGTAGAAGGTTTGTGTTTTATCCTAATATTGAGGAAGGGTCCAAACCCACATCAACAAAGCAGGAAACACCATTACAACAGGAGACATCCATGCATGAGGAAGAGAATGAGTTTGACCTAGTAGACTTGGAGGCTGGTGATGAGCCTAAAATCCTAGAGAGGATTATAAAAGACAAGGATGCACAGATCAAAGAGATCTAAAACAACTTGGCAAGAGAAAATTTCATCATTTCCTTAGAGCAATAAAACCATTAGTTGAAGGAAAAACAATTGTCCTTGGAGAAAATTCAGTTTGAGGTAAGCAAGCATGATGTGAAAGACAAAGCAGTGGATGACATAGAATATTTTTATGAACATGATGAGCATGAAGAGCATGTGACAAGAAGGAGACCAAGTACCATGGGTCTCAAAAGAGCATTGCAGAAGGAAAGAGAGAAAAACCCTACAGGTGAAGACTCGAGTTTTGAAGACATAATTGCTAATGAAATCAATGAGAACAAGGATTTTTGGCTTGAGAAAGTCAAAATATAGTTGAAGAAGCTCTGAAACATAAAGATGATCAAATCCAACAAATGAAAGATGATTTGGCCAAAGCTAACCATATGATAGCTCTTATGCATCAAGAGAAAAGAGAGATGATGCAAAACCCTAGCTCAGAAAAACAAAGCTTACAAAGAATATCAGGTTACCACTCAAGCTCCAAATGTTAAAGGTAAAAAAATCATGATTGAAACAAATTAAGGCATGGATATTCAAGGGAAGATAGTCTTGGCACATTAGGAATCCTCTATTAGGTCACTTGGACAAATTCATGAGACTAGCCAAGAAGCTCAAATGTTGGAAAAAGATGATGAAAAGGTCAAAACATACATGAAGAAGAGCTTAAGGAAGGATAACATGGATCTTACTCTTCAAAGGCATATGTCTGCCCACTACTACACAAGGAATCAAATTTGTAATGTCAAATTCAAACAATTGCAAGCAAAGCTAGAGGAAACCTTAAAAATTCTAAAGGAGAAGGAAAAATTGGAGATTCTTGCCGATGCTTCCCTAGTGGCATAATACACCTTGTCAGGAATCTCTTAAACAATTTTGAGGATTTTTGGAGAAAATTTTGGTTTTTGTGAATTTTTGAGTTTTTTTGGCAGTTTTGGTCATCCCTTTGTGCAGCGAGCTCACGCTGCAAATTTCCTTAGAGCATCAAAATGACTGAAACTCAACATTTTTGGAAATCTATTGACCTCTAATTCAGACCCATTTCATTGGTTTTCTTATCTCATGCACATATTTCAAGGAAAATGCAAAAAAGTGCCCAAAAAACAGGTTTCTGCCACTGTTTTGGACCCCTCGCTACACATAGGGAGAAGTCTTGGGAAAATGAGAATATCTCAGCCTAAAATGGGTCATTTTGCATGCTTAAATACTCTAAAGAAATAAAAACTCTGTCAAATTTCCATAACAGGTCTCATATTTGAATTTTGACTTTAGAAAGGCACTAAAAAATCTCCTCCAACAACTCGCTGCACATAGGCAAAAAACCTGCTAAATTTCTAGAATTTCACTGTAATTCTGTAATTTGTAAATTTACTGCGATGAAAAGTTGAGAGGTGAATGAAATAGGGTAATTTGTAAAAATTAAATGTAATTGTGGTAAATTTGAGTTAGTTAAGTGTCTTATCATGTATTAAATTCTTTGAGGAAATGTCTCATAATGGTTAGGAAAAGGAGGAAATGGTTGAGTAACCTCTATTGTATGTAGTAGACAATGGATAGATGCATGTATTTGGATTTTCTTGCTGGAAGTTTGACCTCCAAGGGAGGGTTTCAACCTCAGTGTCTATATGCAAAATTTTTTTATCATTTTCAAAG
Source organism: Pinus albicaulis (assembly GCA_034641835.2). Taxonomy (NCBI): domain Eukaryota; kingdom Viridiplantae; phylum Streptophyta; class Pinopsida; order Pinales; family Pinaceae; genus Pinus; species Pinus albicaulis. The sequence goes on from CM076577.1 coordinate 817,318,570, forward strand.
GTTGGATGTTGTGGAATTGAACCTTGGATATTAGTGTACAAGTGAATTTGGCAGGAACTAATAGATAAAATTTGCAGTTATTGTAGTGGGATTCATGTGGTATGTGATTTAGCACTGTTTTTCCTTCTGTGCTCATATGTTTGAATGTATTTTACCTTCCATTTCCATTTCCATGATACATGTGTTTGTTTTCTAAGATGATTATCATAATCCATTAATTTAATGCTCTGTTTTGGAGAAGCTTTCACATTTTTGTTCATATTATTATGATATAAACGAATTCATGAGATTCACTCATTTTTAAACCATATCAATCTACCCTATACAAAAATATACCTTTAAAGTGCTAAAGTATGTGCCTACCTTGCCCCATTACATCTCTGCAAATCTGATTTTCAGAGGCCTGACCTAATTTTTCCTAGACCTAAATCACCATCCAGCATAAAAGCATCAAATCAATCAAACCCTGATCTAAACATACCTAGAATAATATCCTTTACACTCCAGTTAATTGGTTGTGATCTCATTGAGAAATACCTCTCAGCCTAGTAGGGCTAGCTAAAAGTTCAAAGTGGTCTGTGGTTACCTTTGATCGTCTCCTTTTCAGCCTTCAGAGAACTGGTGGAGTGCAAAAACCATCAATATTAGCTTCCATACCATAAATATTATCTTCCATGTATACTCTAAAACCATCCCTGTCACCTTTTTGTTCATCTTTGGTTGCTCTTTGTGAGAGAAAAATTTGTTTCACTTGGTCCCGCAATTTTGATATATCATGCTGCAATTATTCCTCTTTATGTGTCATAGTAGAGTTTTTTCAGGGTTTAATGGGTGTATAATTCTTTTTTGGAGGAATTTTAAAACCCAATATAGATATATATATATAATTCAATATGCCCTTAGAATCAATTCAAATTTCTTTTTTCAAGCAAAAGTTGTGCATTTTTTTTTAAATACACACCTTTTTCTTGCTTTTAGGAGCTCAATATTGAAATGGTAGTAACTCTATAATTTAGGATCTCCAATAGCTAAAATTTAGTATCATGGTATCCCTTTGAGTCTTCTTTCCAATTCCATAGATCAAACCTAATTTGGATTCTTCAAGATAAATTTATGTCCAATCTCCCAGAATGACCTAATTATGGGATGGTTCAGAAGATCAAACTTGTATGGAATGCCACGTGTCACTGTTTTGACCATCATCTCTAAAATCGATATAAAAGACACTAAAATCCATGAAATTTCGATCACTTTTTATAGAATTCCAATCCGATGTATGAAACAAAAGTTATGATAATTTTACCCCAGCCACCTGTTTTAGATGAAATTCTAGAGCCTACAAAAAGCGTAAATTCCTTAGATCATATCTCTGCAAATATAGCGAACTAACATTTAAATTTTTTGCACGACGTTCCTCTGGATTTTGTCTCAAATGAGTTTTTTTTTCAGCTTCTTAATATTCATATAAATAAGGTTATAGAAAAAAATTAAGGATGGTTTGTTTGGAGCTATTTGGAGTAGTGAAACCTTAGAATCCAAAGATTTGATGCCAAATTGTATGCAACCAACTCAAAGAATATAAGGAAAGATATATCAATGACTTAAAAGTTATCCAATTCGAGGGAGAAACCTCCTTTACATACATAAATGAAAAATTCTTGGATGATACAAATGATAAAACCTAGTTTCTATATATCGGAGTCTAAGGGGTCCCAATATAATGAGAGCCTACATAACAATAATAATGTAAGGGCACAATAATAATAATATGGGGCCACATGGGAACAATGATAACAATAATGGAGTTAAAATAAGGATAAAAATAAGGGGTTATACTAGTATTATAGGGCATAATATTCCACCCCATCTGTGAAACTAATGCTAGAATGGATCTAATTGAGGAATATATTTCCATAGGTGAAAATGTTTCCTCATAGTTAAATCTCTCTACCTGTGAGAAGACTTTGGCTACAAATTTGGCCTTTTACTTCTCAATGCTCGCATCAGCTCAATCCTTCACTTTGTAAATCCACTTGGAGCCAACCAAAAACTTATTCTTTGGTATTGGCACCACCTCCCATACACTATTATTCATGATGGAGTCATACTCCTCTACCAAGGCATCAACCCACACTAGTTGATAAACTGCTTCCTCAAATGAAGAAGGCTCTAACTCAACGAGTTATATCAGGAGAACCATATACATAGTGTATCTGTCTGGTGACCTCCCCTTCCTACGTAAGGATGTAGGAGCTTGCACATGCTCCCTATCATCTTGCACCAAATTTTCAACCTCTCTAGTTCTCTTCGTCCCCTCTATGGAAGATTATGGTTTAGTGGGTGCCTCCACTTGACCTCCCATATGCTCCTCTAGATGTGGCTGCTCCACAACATCCTGAAGCTCTGTATGAGGCTCCTCCTCTAGTGGGATACTTAGCTCTTTCCACAAAGAGAATATCATAGCATTCTACTCATCAAATATGACATCTCTCCTCACCAGTCTCACCACAAGTGAGGGAAAATACATCCGGTAATTATGTGGTGTCTATGTGTATCCTAAAAAGACTCTCATCTAAGCTACATGCTCCAATTTATTCATGCTATCCTTGGAGATATAATAATACACAATAGCTCGAAACATTCAAAAATAGGATACATCTAGCTTTCTCCTATAGAAAGATTCTTCAGGTGCGATCATTCCAAGTATTCTATGAGGGCTCCTATTCTGCAAATAAACTTTGGGTTTGCATGATTCTTCCCATATATGTAATGAAATTCCTTGATCATGTAACATGGATATTGTTGCTCCCACTATGCTTATGTTTTTCCTTTTATCCACCCCATTTTTCTATGGGTTATGAGGTGTTATCAATTATTTTCTAATACCCTCTTTGGTACAAAATTACTTGAAGGTGTTAGATAAAAATTCTCCTCCATTATCACTTATAAGGGATTTTAATTTCTGACCAGACTCCTTTTCAACCAATGCTTTGAATTAAACAAATTTGGAAAATTTTTCCTCATGAATAAGATCTAGCATTTTCAAGAAAAGTTATCAACAAAATCACATAGTACTCGTGTTTTGATATAGAGGGTATATACAATGGTCCACATACATCATAGTGGACTCACTCCAACTTTGCTATCTCAACCTTGGAAAGTGGATTTGACATATTTACCCAGTGAGCATATCTTGCAAACATCATGCTGGTCAAGGGTGGATTTAAGGAGTCCAATGGTAATTTCATACATGAATTTTAAAGCACCATGGTGCAAGTTTTCCGTGTGCATGTGCTAGAGTTCTCCAACATCTCGACTCTAGAAATTTTCCAGCTTGCTACTTAGTGTTGTGCAATCATCCACCTCAAGTTTGTAGAAAATTTTCACTCTAAATCCAATTTTTTTCACTTTCCCTATAGCTACATGCTTCAAAAAATATTTTCCCTTGCTGAACATAATATCATAACCTATTTCCTCGAATAAAACTATATAAATAAAATTATTCTTCAACCCAGGTACATACATAACAACTTTTAGATAAAGATGGGATCTCGAATCCTTCTTAAAGGTGAAAATACCAATTCCTTTGGTACTATACCTTGGAATCATCTCCAATTTCTATATTCATATGGATATCCTTCCTCTAGGCTATCGAAGAATTCTTTGCATCCTGTCATATGGAACGAAGCACCAAATCTAGGTACCAAACACTCCCCATTACAGTGATTTCCATTCATATAATCAAGGTGAATTCCAATTCGAATTGGTAGGTGAGAGCACCACCTCATGCTGCTCCTTAGGTATTCTTAATGTATTTATTGTGAAAGCACTTGGTTTCATAGTGTACATATTCGTGGAAGTGAAAACATTTTATCTTATCGAGGTCCTTCTTCTTTCCATTGTTCTAGATGGACTTAGGCTTGCCTTAGTGCTTCTTTCCCTTTCCTTCCAAGGAAATTTTTTCTTCCTCCTCAGCTTTGGATGTTGCTCCATCTCTAGTGTTCCTTTGAATTTCTTCCTATGCCAAATCAAACCAAAGACTCTCCCAATTTGGTAATTTAGCCCTTCCATTTACAGAGTCCTGGTAACTATGCCAAGATTTTGGAAGGCCTAAGAGAGATAGGATCACTATCTTAGAATATGGAATATTTTCTCCTTCTCCACCAAGTTCATCTCAAAACTGAGTGAATATAGAGAGGTAATGTGGAATGGTTTCATTTTTCTACATTCAGATGTTTCTGACCTCGTTCCTCAATTCCCATTTCCTGGTATCACTACTATTTTTGAATAATTCAGTGAGGGTATTCCACATAGAAAATGGAGTTTCCTTGCCATATAAATTTTAGACTATGTGGTCTCTCACACCCTTCAGGATGATCCTCTTAGCCTTTGCAATATCCTTCTTCCACTGGGTTAACTCTTGTGCATCCGATGTTTTTGGTTTTGCCATGTTAGTTTGGGTGTATTCCAACACTCCATTATCATCGAGTGTGACTTCCATCCTATCCTTCCAAGATATGAAATTAGAGGTTCCCTCTAGGGCATAATCTAGTCTCAGTCTATTGAAATACATTTTCCAGCACGAAAGAAATCTACTTCACTAAATCCACAATTAGAAATTTTTGAAGGAGAATATCTATTGAATGGTTTCTATTATGTTTTCAAGCTCTAATACCATGTATAAATGGTAAGAAATTTTCTACTACTGATAAATTCAAATTAAAAACAAGTGATACAAATTTCTTCTACAATCTACAGAATAGAAAATTGCAAGATAGAAACATAGTCAATGACATGCAACCATGAAAACACAATGAACACAATGATTTACAGGGGAAATCAACTGGGAAAAACCCTTATGCTAAGCTTTCATTAATAAGATAAGAATGAGAAAATATCACAATGTCAGCTTCAAGCTATGAAGCACACCCTGCAATGTATAAATGATATCCTGCTAAATGACTATCTGGGGCCAACATTTAGAATATTAAATCCCCCCATATTCCTCCCATTTCCTTGCATAATACTAGATAAATTGAGCTCCTAAATAATAAGGGAATTCCATATTTCCTTGTGCAAATCCAAGGGAATCGATGACCTTCTTAATTTCAAAGCCTGTACACTCAACTAATATACAATTGATGATTACAATGTGCCTTTTCCTCCACTCCAACTAGGCAATTCAAATTCCATGCATTTCTAGGTCATTTTTGAATGATTGACTAGTTAAGTGAGAGATCGGTGAATTAACAAAAATCATAACTACTCAACTAGCCTTCAACTGACTCAACTAATGACTAGAGCTCAGTTAGCTGCTCAACTAAAAATAGCTAAACTATATAGCTAAATTTTAGAAATCACTACATGCACAACTCTACTCCAAGCCTACAAACTCGAAGTTGTTGATCTAACTAGGTGACAAGGCCATGTCACTCAAGCTAAATGGAATCCAAGTCATCGTGTTTATTTGGAAAATCAAATTTCTCCTTTTGACTAAGGCACACGTCAAATTTAGTATTTTCTTGCTACATTTCTAACATAGGGGTCCTATCCTAGTGACGAGGATGAACTTTGATGAGGTCTTAGGGGTTTTACTCTTGAAAATCACAACTCAAATACAAATTTTAAATGTCATATTTATTTCCTAACCTGAATTGAGGCACAATAATTTGAATATATATAATATCCATCATGTAGATCTCATATTAATATGATTAAATTTTCACCAAATTCTTCCAAGAAAAAACAAATATTTTCTAATTCACCTCATCCAACTATCAATAGAGGACATTAAAAATTTCATCAATGTTAATCCACTAGGCCAATAAGGTAAAAATATAATATTCATGAAGCATATTTGGGCAAGGAAAATTCCCTCAAAAACCCTCAGCCTATGACAATTTGTATCTTTAGGCTCACCTAAGTGTAATTCCACTCATCAAACCACCAATCTACTTTTACCCTATAATATTAGAGTGTTAACCCAAAATGAAAGAAATTCAACAAAATTTGCATCAAGCATAAAGAATAAATATTTGTGGTAAAAAAAATAAAACAGAAAAAAGACACATATTTTCCTTTGTATATACGTGTAGGGATTCCTATTACATGTTAGCATTGGAGTCTCCATATACTTTCTTGATCTTGTGACTAGGTTAGTTACAAATCAACCACCTTTTTTTTATATGGACAATCGAATCTTAGAAATTCACTTATTTGGAATGTTTCCAATAGATCACCTAGGTTATACAAGGTAAGCTCTAGGGAGTATATAACCCTCCCCATAATTATCAAGGGCTTAAGCTAACACCCATACTATAATTACGAGGAAAATGAATATACTAGGGAATATCTTACATCACATTGTTAAATGTTGTATGAAGAATATAGTCCACTTAGTCTTCTTATAAAACCTAAGATTACAATTGTGAATCCAATCACCAACCCAACATCTAGGATTCGAGTGTCATATTTAAAAATTGACTTTTATGACCTAGTTTATTTAGCCATGATATAAGAATCATTATCAAATAACCAAACACAACATGTAACATCATAATATACAATATACCACATACATTTACAACTAAAGAACAATAAATTAAAAACAACTCTGCTTGACCCTCCTATTGAAGCAACTAGATAACACTCTAATGTTATTTCTATTAATGAAATATTTGTAATAATAATAACAAAAAATATCAATTTAACAATTATTTCTTGTTTCAGCTAATGATCCACCCCTCTTGTAGTAGCCTCAACATCGTTGTGAGTACAAAACCAGGTTGTCAATGAGAGCTATAGAGGCCATAAGAACTAAAGGGTAAGAAGAATAAATTGTTGAAGTCATTTATGAATTCTATTCAAAAGTGAAGAAATATAAAAAGAAATGATTTATTAGTTATATAATTAGAAACATCATTTTTTGAAAACATATTTTTAATGATAACATTTTGTTGGTCACCTAATCCTCAACGGGTAGGTGTAGAAGGCAAATGGACAAAAAGAGTCCAAGAGACCACTTGGCAGATGAATCCAAGGGTCACCTAATGTACTATAAAAGCACATCTATGGTTAATAGTAAAACATCTCACGCCTATCTTTCCTATGTGTGTGTTTACTTTCTCGTCCACCATGCGTGTGTTTAACATGGTATCAGAGCCATGATGTGTGGCCTTTGATTTCTAAATCATTAATTGAGTAGTTATGGGTTTATGTATTAGGTTTTCTGCTCCGTGATCTATTAGTTTGCTTCTAACACTTTGAAATCTGCCAATACTCCTACCTTTGTTCAACATTTATGCAAATTGACACATGTACAATATTCCCTGCCATATTCTATCCCTCTGGTCATTTCATTAATTACATCTCGTGTCCATATTTCTTGTGCATTTTAACAATGCATTCCTTGTTGAATATTTGCAAGAAAATTCGAGGATGCGTTACTATTCAAGGATGCTTTTCAAGTGTTGGGAATATTGTGGGTGACCCTAATAATATTGAAAGAAATAGAGTTCAACAGAATTGCAATGATTTTAAGTGAAATTATAATTATTGCATTATCTGCTGGAGAAACTGGTCGAATATGGAGTAATCCCAAACTTCTAAACCTTTACATGCTCGCATCGTTTATTGCAATGACACTATCACTTATAAATTGTGATTTGAGTCAACTCTCAGCTCATGGTTGCACATTGAATTGTTTAAGTGTAACAATAAGCTAGAGCGGTAATGTAGTGGGAGCAGAATGAGCACAAATGAAGTGGGAGTAGAATCTAATTCCCAACGCTGCTCCAAGGTATGCATTGGCTGATCATTCTACTTAATATGCAGCCATTCTATTTAGTGAGCAGTCGTGTGTGCTTTGAGAAGTAAGTGAGTAGTTGCTCCTCTTTAAATATATCGTGGACTGATTATCTCCATATGTCTTGGTTTATATATGTGTGATGGTGGTCCAAATATATATATATATATATATATATATATATATATATATATATATATATATATATATATATATATATATATATATATATATATATATATATATATATATGATAGGCATATATTAATTGCGCTTATGCATTCGAATGTCCCTCCATCTTCTTCAAAATTCTGTGATGTGTTAATTTGTCGATATTTTTCCTATGAAACTAAGCATTATTGACAATGATATATTTGTGTGTTGTGAAATTCTAGTCTTCATCGAAGTTTGATATCAAATGCTAAACTATTGAGAATGCCTTTAACATCTCTATATGGAAGGTTGAAATTTGGAAGCCACCTTGATTTCTTATAGCCAGAATAGAAATATTCAGATCTATGTGAAATATATTGTAGATAAACGTGTGAAGTGAATTCAATAAACTTTGGACACCATTGGTCCATGTTTCCAATTCTTCCCGTTCATTAAAGAAGGGATACAAATAGTTTGGTTTTATGAAGCAGTGATTATTTCTCATTGGAGGTTCGTTCTCTACAAATTAGAGTTGTTGTTGTAAAAAAATTCTTTGAAGAGGAGAGAAATCATTAGTATTTTTTTCCTTAAAGGGTTATTGCACAATGGTTTTTGCTGCACATTTACAAAAATATTTTGCAGTGACATTGTATTGTACTGACATTGTGAGTAGGTATTGCTTAGTTCATAGTTTCAGTCAGTGTTTGAAGTGTAACTTTGAGTTGTTGAAAAAAATGGCTAAAATCAATGATGCATTAGAGTTGTTGCATAAAATCATTCATTCCATTATTCATGATATGGTAAAAATGAGCAAGAATGCTCTTTTTAACATTCAAACTTGCTTGCAAGATGCACATTACAAGATTGAGTTTTTGCAGTTGGAGTCTCAACTCCAGCAAGATGAACCGTCAGAAAAAGAGTCTAAACTTGCTTTTGTTCAGAACATTGAAAGAGACTCCCACAAGTAGAAATTCAATAATGTTGCAGTGGATTCACATTCAGTGCCTAGTTCGAAAGAAGATTTGTATGTAGATGTAGATGTTCACACTTAGCTTCCCAAGCTCATCATCAAACCTTGGGAAGAGCTTGTCCATAACAAGCACATAACAGGCCTTGGATATGACAAGGAATTGTCCTTTCATATTCCAGACTACTCTAAACCCATCAAATTTCAAAGTGCTAGATTTCTTCATGACTTTTCACCTTCAGCTATTCCAGATCCTACTCCTATTCCAAAGCAGCAACAATAAATTGTAAAATGTCAACACTGTGATCGAGTTGGCCACATGAAATGTCAATGTTTCGATCTTCAACCATGTAAGCACTATGGTTGACACACCCATTCTTCACATAGATGCTTCAGAAACAAGCCTTTTGAAAGAACAAAGATTCATCTTCGATGGATCGATTCTTGGCAATGGGCATTAACAACCAAGAAGATGTTTAAGTCACATGTCAGAACTTGTTCTAAAATATTGAGCAAAATTGCAGTTGATTTTTTGCCATCATCTCACCTTGTACCTGACAGGGGGGAAAATGGTGGTCATCTACAAGCTTCAAAGTCACATCAAGTGAGCTTGAGCCACAACCTTTCATTCTAGATTTAGAGTTGTAGCCAGAGACACAACATTTCAAGCGAGCTTGAGCCACAACCTATCATTCTAGATTCAAAGTTTTAGCCAGAGACACAACAATTCAAATGAGCCTGAGCCACAACCTGTCATTCTAGATTCAGAGTTGTAGCTAGAGACATGGATTCCCATGAGCATTCCTTTGGTTGGTGGACAACCTTAAACCATCCATGTGAGGTTGATATTATTCCTCTTTTAGAACACTTACTCTAGTAGAATACTTCAGCTTCTTGCCATATTTGGAAGAGTTCCGGGAAATTCAATAAGCGTTGCGTTCCAGTGTTGGTGGTCATCATTAAACCACCTCTTTATGCCGAAATTTTAGAGAGATGATTCAGCCTAATTCCTCCCATGCATACTTTGTAGATTTGTATTACAAATCTCTTCTTGGACTCACACATACCCCTTCGGATTAAGGGGGGAATGTTGGACACCTAATCCTCAACGGGTAGGTGTAGAAGGTGAATGGACAAAAGGAGTCCAAGAGACCACTTGGAAGATGAATCCAAGGGTCACCTAATGTACTATAAAATCACATCTATGGTTAATAGTAAAAAATCTCACGCCTATCTTTCATATGTGTGTGTTTACTTTCTCATCCACCATGTGTGTGTTTAACACATTTATTGAGATAAGTGTTTTGTGTCTATGATGAGTGAAATAATTTCATAGATTAATGAACTATTGCTATATGTTTCTTTATGTACAAAGCCACATACATTTCTTTGTGAAATTTTTGTTTTTCTAGTGTTTATCAATGAATCCTAATTTATTGATTTCAATTATTTTATAGTAGGCAGATTGGGTACTGGGAAATAGATAGTGATGTGAGCAGGGGGAGGGGCCATAAGATATTACACCTTCACATGGTTGGAACTATTTAGTAGAGAATACATTAGGATTTGGATAATCTTGGAAAAAACCTCCCTTAATCCAACATAAAAACAATAAAGTTAATATTGAGTTCATTGTTGCTTTGTCAAATTAAGGTATGTTTGCTCCAAGATTAGACTTCTCCAATAAATTATTCTCAAAATGAAGAGGATCTCACTCAATTATTCATGCAATAGAGTCTTTTTAATTAATATTTAGTCATAATTTTTTTTATTAATTCACTTTATTATTCTCATGATTTTGTATCTATCTTTAACTCAATTTATGTGACTTGTAGGTATTTATTCTCAATTTATCTCTTGTCATCCCAAGTTTGACATCAAATTAGTTGATACGGAGCTTTATCGGTGAATTTTAGGTATGTTATACAAATGAAGTAATCAGCTTAATTTTTTTCCATCTAACTTGTTCATATGAGTCTTGTACCTCTATTATGTTCTCTTGTTAGATATAGCTAGTATCTTTTTCTACATTGATATTTCTAGTCACGCTCCTTGTAAATTTGTGTTTAGGAGAAAAAATCACATTGAAAGAGGATCTTATTTTCCCAAATATTGGTGTTTTTATTCTTGAAATGAAAAAATGAGTCTTTGGATCTAGGAATTATTCTTAAACATATGTTTTAGGTTCAACCTGTCGGTTCACAAAGGTGGCCTATTATAGGCAACCTCTAAGCTCCTCATTCATTTGTCAACCCAGTGCAAGTATTCTTATTTCAAGAGTGTAGGCACAATATATGCAAGTGAGATTGAATGATATTTAATCTATATTTCTTATGAAAAGGATTATCTGTTTCTCGAAGTTCAATCATCTCAAAGAGAAGTGAAATGGTATAATGCCGCTAACTACTCTGTCTAGCTCAGAAGGAGAGAAACCTAGGATTGAACAACATAATAATGAATTGAAAAACAATTTGAATGAATTGAACAACAACCAGAATGAATTGAACAACAATCACTTATATAATTTTTGTAATGGAATTCTCTTCTACAAACTAACTAATTGACATCTTGCTGCAATTAATCAACAATTGAATGCCTTATTGTACTGAGGGAATGATCTAATTCTTAGAAATCGATAACATTGAACAAAAATTAATCTAAGATTTATAAAGCGAAATGAGAGCATTTAACAGTGAGAAATAATTACTATAAACTAGAAAGCACGAATACCAAAATATTCTGATGAAAGAGAAACTCTAACCTCATGCGTTTCTATTTTATCGAGTGGAAAGGTAATTCACAAACTACATCAGATAACTGGAAATCAATTCTGTAACTAACGCACAACACAAAAATTGGTGAGGGAACTCCCAGGGGCTGGGCCCAAACCACCAGAAGTTATAATGCAATGAAAAACTCAAAAGATGATTGTTCAAAACATTAAAATTCTTTATTAAATTGAAGGATAATATAGGGATACAATTGAGCAGTTCTATCTTGATACGTTGATTATAGAAGGAAAATCCTATCCCACTCCCCTATCCTTGGTCCTTTTAAAGGCGTTTTTACGTAGCTAGACAGTATTTTCCAAACAATAGCTTGCTGCTCGTGGTTGTCATTTGGGTTCTCGAGCTTGAATTTGTCTTTTTTGCCTTCTATCGATTTCTGGGAGTTACTGAGATTCCATGAGTCTCTGTCTGTCAGCCATATTTCGTTAATCTTCGGTTTAGATGCTTTGATTTCCTGTACATAGAGATATAATAAGTCAAATTCCTTTTATAAAACAATCCTTTTGTCATTAGCCCAATTGTCCTAATTTTCATAAATATTCTTTCTCTTTATTGTTAAGATGAGGAAGAATTCCTAAAAATGTATCATAATTTGAAGTAATCATAGGGTGAAAACATACCTTATGATGCAGGAGCATCAAGGGCGTTTTTTTATTTTGTAAATATGTTAAAAGGGGGTGATGATTTTTAATATTTTATTAAATTAATTTGAGTAAAATAGGAAAATGTGAGGATTTTTGTAAATATATTTTTATTTAATAAAAGGATATGAGGGAATTTAATTAGTGGAAGGATTTTAGGGATAAAGATCTATCCTTTAGGGATGTTGAGAGATTTAGGGGTTTGTTGAGAAATTGAAGGGATTGAGCATTTAATGAAATGATTTTTTTGAAATTGTATAAATAAGAGGGGGTTTTGAGAGAAAAACACATTGAGATTGGGAAAGAGTGTGAGATTGAGAGTAGGTTGATCAGTAAGGCTGTAAGCCTTCAGCAATTGTAAAGGGCCACAGGATTGAAACATCTGGCCACGAAGAAAGTTTGTAAGTATTTGTTTATTAATAAGTGTGTTTTTTAGAAATTGGATGTTAATTTCTGGAATTGGGTTCAATATCAATCAAACTGTGAAGGTGCTTATAATACTCTGAATGCGTGATCAATTTGTGGAAGTTCAATGTATGTTGAGATTGACTGAGTATTGATGTAGTATTAAATTGGCATTTGCTGTATATAGCGCTGAATTTGTGAAAATGTTCAATGCATAAAACTTAAATTGAATTTCAATTGAGATCACATGCTGTTGGATAGTACATTAAAAGTGCAGAAGCAGCTGTGTTGAATCAAATCTGGCCTTGAAGTTTATGTTTGGGTCGATTTCATAGCTCTAACAGAGTTTTAAATTCATAATTGTTACCATGTGTAAAGCGCTGAAGTTATATATGAATTCGAACTTCGTTCTTTGTGGCATAACGAGTTGAAGATTGCAGAGTTACTTGGGCGCAGATTTAACGGTCAATGTCAATTGGGTATGAATGTTTATGATTAAATGCTGCAAATATTTGATCTGTGGTCGACATGATTAGAGATGAATATAGAAATCGATATAATACAAATGGTATCGATTCATTTTGAAATGATAATACACAGTATTTGACAGCGCAATGAGTGAGGAGCTAAATCGATGGTTAAGTCGATATTTGATCTGCAATGTAATGCTATATGTTGTTTGACATTATAATTAATAAATTCAGTGATAATTTATGTTAAAAAACGCAGGAGCAACATTATCCAGTTCTGAAATCATACTGTAGAAGTTTTTTATGTTAATGAATTGATGGCGCAGAGAATTTCATTATTAACTTGAGTATGTGGATATAAGTATCAACAAGAAGTCGACATGAAAATGCCACGAACAGGACCAATCTACAGTGATGATAAATGCAGAGTTGAAGAGTGAAATCGTGGAAGGTGATAGTCTGAACAGAGGTAAGAGAAATGGCCAGGTTCAAGATTTAAATATGAGTTGAGATTGATTGAAAAATTGTATTCTTAAAGTGAAATCGAACCTACATGTTCAGCAACGCACAAGCAGTTTGGTCTGTCATGAATTGTTGAATGCAGATTTTGAACAATGCATGTGATGAAGTTTTTCAGAAAGGCGTAGAGGTCTTTTGTTGAAATCTGTTCAGATTTTGGTTTGAGTTTGCGTGCAGGAATTTACACAGTTTATTGGAATCATTGAAATGAATCAATCTTTAGTGTGGAGAGGAAGATTGTCAGGGAAACAATGACAGAGCGATGACTATGAAGCAGCGTTGGAAAACGATTTGCAGTGTTGATAGGTGTTACCGAATTGAAGACCAATCCAAGGGCGATTTAAATGTAACGCTTACAAGAATTTAAAATCGACAATCTCTATTTGTAAACTGCAGGAGCACCGATTGAATGGAAAATAGACAATTGAAAGGAGAGCGGATTGTATGGGTAAGTCATGTATGACATTAAATTATGAAATTTGCCATGTGAATGCGTTAGTTGCTTTAAGGGCGCATCTGAACGTTGAATAAGAGGTGATTGGAATGTGAGTCAAGTTTTGCTTAAATTGTGATGTAGTGGTAGTACACATACTGGCGCAATTGGTTTTATGACTTTTAAAAGCCCTATGTAATGGTGATGTGGAATGATATTTATTGAATCAAAGTTTGTGAATCGAAATGAAGTTATATTGAAAACTTGGGATGATTTGTACTAATCATGGTTTTATAACCATTATTGGTTTATACAAATAAGTTTCCAACAAGTGGTTGAATGGTATTATTGACATAAACAAGAAATGTGATTCTGGGAAATTAAGGTTGCCTGCATCACCTTAATTCTGGCTGAACATACTCCCCTGCTTACCTATTTGCAGGTCCTCATGTAAACAGATGGTTGAGATGCAACTGTGTTAAGGAGTAGGCATGGTAGAATTCTTCTTTGTATGCCCTGAAACCCTATTTTTGTCTAATTCTTGCAAAGGCAACATTTGTGTGTCCTTCTGGTAATTCGTAGTCATGATCATAGCCCTCATGGGGGTACCAGATAAGAGGGAATCTATATCTGCATCCTAACCATGCAGGACCCATGCTGAAGACCAGGTTACTATATGAGAGGAATTTGGAGGCAACTGCTTTGAAGTTCTAGTAGCCAAATGGCTCCCTATTCTTTACATTGTTTGTGGAGGCCATCCATCTTTATTTGGCTACTGCCAGGGATTCTTTCTAAATGTCTCCAAAATATTCCTGCCCATTTTCTAAATTGTCTTTATGGATGGGTCCCAGCTTGGTCCTTACACCCTTTCTTTGCATGAAATTCTTGTGTTGAATGAACAACTGCAGGGGTTTGGTGGGCTCTCCTCTAACCCACAGGTCTAGGTCATGTTCTCTCTTTTGGAAGATGTTATAGGATTTGGCCCACCTAATCTGATTCTTAGCGAATGAGAGGAAGGCCTGAAACTAAATATCTCCTAGAAAGGGACTATGATTGCTGTCCCTGTCCTCTTCTAGAAAGAAGTTGTGCATGTAAAGTTCACATAAAAGGTGTTGGACCTGTTCATATTGATCGTTGTAGCAGTGTATGAAATATTCTATGGTTTTCAAATTTGTGGGCTTCCCTGCCCTAATGGCCTTGATTTTCAATAGAAAATATCGTTCCATTAAGAATAGGGCATAGTTGATGGCTGGTACCCTCCATGATAGTGCATCAGAATACAGAGAACAGATTGTCATGATTTGTTTCTTAGATTGATCCACCTAGTCTTGTGCCCTTTTTACCTTTTCCTGCTCCTCTCTGAGTTGGGAAAATGTTTCATCTTCTATGGTGGAAAGGTTTTTGAATTAATTTAGTAGTGCCTAATATTCTTGTGCTAGTACTACTTCATTTTTGCACTGTGCAAACTCATGTTGTGTTCGAATTAATTTGTTATACCATTTTTTCTTGGCAACTCTTTCAACTAGAGGGGCATAGGCAGGGGTTTCCTCCATTTGGGTTCCCTTTTCATTGGTGAATTCTCACCTAGTTCAGTCAAAGGATTCAAGAGTGTCCACCATGTCTGTATGTACCTCGATCTCAACGGTGCTTGCTAAGTTAGTCTGTATCCTAGCCTCAGTAGTATCTGTTAGGTTCATCTTTCCAGCCTCATCAGCATCTAACAAATTTGTGGTCAATTCTGTTTGAGTCTCAGTTGTGGTCAATACTTTCTTAGGCTTTCGGGCCTTATTTACCTCCTTCAATTGTTTTCTTAAATGTTTCACCATTTTCCTCAATATTTTGTAGGTCCTACTCAGTTTCTTAATCTTCTTTTCAGCTGAATTCTATACTGACCCGATCTCAGCAGGGGGTGGAGGAGTAGCATCCTCATTTTCAAGAATAGTGCTGCCAACCTTGAGATTTCCTGTTTTCTTCTTGTGCCTCGGAGTTTACCTCTATATGAGGGTCCTGGCTGGTAGAGACAATGTTACCTTCAAGTGTCAATGAAATTGTTTATATGCTTGTGTTTTTCTCCAAAGGGATAATGTCTCCGAATAATTTTCTAATTCCACTCTCCCTTCTGCTTGCTCTTCACTATTTACCTCATAATTCTCGATAGGGGACAGAGCCCCAAAGGCCTGTGATTCCTCTTGGTGAGGTAGTAACTCGGTGTGGCTAGAACTGTTGGTAGTGGCAGACTTATCTAAAGATTCTTCTTTCTCCTCACCTTCTTATAAGCTTCTAGATTCATGGCCTGCCCTCATTTGCTCTAGGACTCGAGCCATCTCTTCCTCTAGTCTTGCAGGTGTGCGTTTTGAGGGCTTGAGGGTAGTGAGTGGTATGGCCTTGCCTCCTATACGAAGTCCAAGGTTCCTTGAAGTCTTTTGGACCTCTTTTTCCTGCATGGTTCTAAAGTTGAGGTACAAGTCCTTTTCCTTCTAGGTATGTTCATCTTGGGGAGGTCAAATTCAGTTTTGCTAGGGTTTTCCCCAAGTACCTGTGTGCCAGGGTTAACAAAGTTGCCCCAGGCTATTTGCTTCTTGTCCAATTCATGTATGGTGATTAGTTTGATTAGCTCATGGTGGCTGACCACTCCTTGAGGGTTTTTAGCTCTTCTTATTCGAACAATAGTGTCATGCAATATAGAATTTAAGAAATCAGGCAAGTTAACTGAAATATTTTGTTTAAGCACAACTAATAGTTTAAGTTGACGAGGTTTTACCACGTCTTGGTGTCCCGTCGCATGTAATGAATCTTTGGATGAATGCTGTCAGTTCTTTCCATGGTTGATGTAGAGAGGTGGGGTTAATCCCTTTTCCTTTTTTGTAATATTCTCAAATTTTCACATCATATTTGGAATATTAGAGTCCTTGATTTTCTTAATGAATTAAGTAAATAAAATTTTGGAGGGACCCACAATCATCAATATCAATAAATATCCACTTCTGTGTATGTGAATGTGGATTAATTAAGCCTAGATCTACATAATAAGGTAGTTGAGCAACTATTAATGTGAATGAAATTGGAGAACCTGTCTCATTAATGAGATAGATCATGGAGGTTGACACGATCAACTAAGATCTTGAAGGGATCAAACAAAGGGATGATTCAGTCAACTAAGACCTTGATGATGTCAAAGATCATGGGACATTCATGATAAAGTGATGGAGGATGTTGTGAAAACAAGGTACACTTGATGGAAGGTGTACATTGCACCCAGACATGATGGTTGATTTGATCAAACATCGCAGTCCAACTTGGAGGATCTTGTCCACATGTGACAACACAGTCTAGATGAGGGCCAAGGCTTGGGAAGGCTCAAATTTTATATAAAGAAGATGAAGGAAAGGATGAGGGCATGTTGATTATTCTTGATGTAAAGATCTTTTCAGATCTGGAATTGTCATGTGACATTCCACTGCCTTCTTGGGCTGTTTAGCAGAGATTGCAGGTGCTGTTTAGCACAGGGTGTTCCTGGTCGGGAATCCCACCTATTTCTTAGAGAAGCTCTAGAAAGAGTCATGTACTTCATTCTACATCAGGCTTTAAGTGTCACATCTCTTTTCCTACTTTCTACAGAACACTCATATTCAGAAATTGCAGATTTCTGAAGATCAGTTAGGAAGGAGGAAGTTGTCTTCAGTACTTCAGCTGGAGAATTGGTGAGGGTTTATTCCTATCACCTTGGGCTTAAATATCAACTTCCCAAAGCTTCATTGCAGATCTGGCATCAGGCCAAAAGTTATTGAACTCCTAGCAACAGTATTCCCTTCAGGAATTACGTTGTTCATTTTGGAGATCTAAAAGGAGGAAGGAAGTTGCTAGTATTTTATCTAGCAATCCTGTGAGGGGTCATTCCCTCACATTTCCATCAGTCTTACCATCAGCTCGGACTTTATTGTAGCATTTTTTAGCAGGTAGAAGGCCTCTCTTTCCCTCACAGTGCAATTTTTGTTGGCAGTTGTGTTGCAGCAGCTGCAATCATCATTAGAGGATTTAGAAGCTAGATCTAGAGCTTCTAGCTCATAGATCTGAAGAAGGGATCAACCCTTCAAGCATAGATCTGATCTGATATCATATTTCAGCCATATATTTGTCAGATCTAGCTTCAGATTTGTATTTCCCAGTAGATCAAGGATCAAATCCTAGAGAGGTGATTTTCCAAAGTTGCAGATATAGAAAATCCTTTCTGCGTTATCTTGGGAATCCATCACATTGGCCAGATCTTGAATCTTGGCATCATCTGAGCTTCAGTTTTGAGTAGATCTACATTTTCCTTCTCAGCCTGTAACTATATTTTCATATCTACTGAAGGGACAGTGCAGTATTTTCTTTAGTGCCTCTCTAGTTATGTTGTACCTATTGCAGCATGTTTTCTGAGTGATTCTAGACCAAATTTTTGGCTAGATCTACTCACATTTTGTACATTGTGTAACTGATTCTTCTCCAATATAATAAAATGGCTCAGATTCTTTGTAAATTCTAATGTTGCCTTAAGATTTATTGTTTATCTTGCTGCAAGTTACTATATTGTGTTAAGTATTACTGCATTCTCCCTTTTTGGATATTACAGTGGTATCAGAGTATGATCTTTGTGATGCAGGGCTAACCTGCAAACCCAGAATCTTTCCCCACATGCATTTGAACATGCATTGCAATCACTGCCCAATTAAGATCCCATCTGGGCAATTTCATACATTTCCCAATTGCGGAAGCTTCTCAACATGGGGTTTGAAAATCATTCATATTTGATTTCATTCTTTCATAAAATGCCATCATCTAATCATTGCCCATTCTCAATAATACAAGTGGAAACTTAAAAATTTGTTTTCAAGATGATAATCATTTTCAAGTTATGAAACCATTCTCAACCTTCAAGTTTCTTCTTTCCCTTTTAAAAGTCAACAACTTTTCCCCCAAGGTTTGCTTCAAAATATAAGCCTTTACATATAGATTAAAGCCAATTTCCCAAATTCTGAATATTACACACCCAATTATCCCATCCTTCCATAATTCAATGCCATTGCATAATGGCCTTCATTCTATATATGAATTCTTGAATTGAGAAACTAACCCATGCACTACAATTTCTTATGTTTACAAAATTCATTGGCAATTTAATAACACTGTTCTGACTTAGAGTTGCAATCTATGTGTGCGCTTTCCACCAAGCTCATAACCGCACAATCCAAAAAATTTAATCTAAATTTCATACCTGTGCGCCTTTGATCAGGAGTGGACTTCATTCCACAACTAATTATGACATATTTCCGTCTCCTTTCTTATATCAAAATCGATTCATACTATTGACTTCTCCTTTCCTTCAATTGGTAACTGCACATTTGATTTCTGCAATTTCAATTTGTTACTCATTGACTATGCCCCTTTAGCTCTCAATTCTCCAATTGATCGATTCCTTCCTACAACTTATAAAATATTCAAACATATGTGAAACACAGCCTTGGATTTCATAACGCTGTATATTTCTGCAATTGATTCACTACCGATTCCCGCAGGCTTTATACACTACTTACATTTATAACAATCCAAACCTAAAGGAACAACGTTGTGTTCTCTGGATTCACCATCAGAATCATCGACCCAATACATTTGAAATTAACCTTTTATGTCAAGATTCGATCTTTTTTACGTTCAAAAATTATATTCATGATTCTGCATCGATTTTATGACATAAGAATCAACATAGATTTACAAAATCGGATTCCCTACAAGCTCACACAGCGATTGTTTTGACGGAGACTTGTATGGATGGCAAACAAAATCCAGAGGATCAGTCTTACAAAATGGTTCAACATAAAAAAAACCCGCAGATTCAAAAGTATTAAATTAAAACCGTTCCCACAGAGATTACAGCCCTATGTTTAAGATTCACGACTTGCCAGATTGTAGTTTTCCAGGCCAAGAATACATTGACTACGTTCCTTCTAATTATAACTGGTCAATTTGCTGTAGGAAACTTTATACAGAAAATCGAACCTTTAAAACTGTTCCTCCATCTGCTATGAACTCATCAACAGATAAATGGCTATGGACTGTTGTAATATTGGAACCTTAGCGCATTCATATTCATTAGTTTTGTATTGTGTTACAAAATTGGCATTGATTTACATTCAAACCCATACAAAATTCGAGTCTTTCAACTGTCTTTGAATTCAATAACACCTCCAATTCAAATGCGCATAATTCATTCCCAGTTTCAGAATTTAACAAGAAACAACCAATATATATAAATCCAATCAACCAAAATATAATCTGAAACAGACAAAATTACTTACAACTCTTATTTGGCCAGATATTCAAAGGTCGTGGCCCTTACAATTTGACCAGAGGTTTACAGCCTTGGCTGTTCAAAACCTACTCTCAATCACTCTCACTCTCCAACTATTCAAGTCTATCTGTCCTATTTGCCTTTGAGGCCTTCTAATTTATACAAATTAAAAATGCACTAAATTGAGTTCTATCCCTTTAAAATCTCAACAAATCCCTAAATCTCTCAACATCCCTAAAAGATAGATTTTTATCCCTAAAACTTAGAAACTAATTCCAACTTAGGCTCCATCATTAATTATAAATTATCTTGAAACTAATTTCTCTCATGTTTCCAGTTGTTTGGAAACATTTACAAATTATCACAAATAATTAATTAAAATATAATTAATCACTCAAAATAATATTAATATTTACATGAAATTTAATATTTCTTCAAAACATGAAACCCCCTAGCTTAAATAAAATACAAGGTTTTTTTTTTTTTTGGAGCTAATGCTCCTGCATTAGACTCCCCATGTAAGAAAATTCATGACCACCTGGTCATAAGTATGGATAATTTTTTCCTCCTGGATCCCAAATTTTATTTTGTAATCTTTCCTTGCTTGTAAATTGCTTTACTGCTGTTGTCCTCCAGGTTTCCATATTTTGTGTTGTAATGCTCCACTTGCTCTGCCTTCAAGATCTGCTACTGTCTTCCTCTTGTTGTCACTCCTTTTCTTTCTTGCTACTATCTTTCTGTGAGACATTTTCATCATTAACCTCCTTATCAACTCAATTTCTCTGTCCAGTATATCCTCTGTCTGCTGATTGTTTCCATCTCTTGATTTCTGAACTCTCATTCTTGCTTGTTCTTCACTTGTTTTGATCGCTTCCTTTTCACCCTTACTACTGTTTTGCACCTTTTCTACTGCTGCTACATTGTCTTTTAGAACAATTTCTTGCCTCTGTTTTTTGCATCTGTCAACTTCTTCTTGATTATTATTTATGACAACTATTTTTTCATCCTTCTTCAGCAGTCTCTCCTTAACATCCTTCAGTAGATGTTCTTCTTCTCCTTCTTCCATTTGGCTATCCACCTGTGCCAAATATGTTCCAGCGTCTGCAATAACATCTTCAATTATAAGACAATCATTATAATAAAAAATATAAGGCCTCTGTACCTCTTTTCCCTTTAGCAACACTTCAGTATGTTGCGTTGATTTCTCTTCTTCTGTCAGCATATCAGTATGTTGATCCAAACTCAAAGAACTCTTGAGACTATCAGCTAGTCTCCCCTTCTCATCATCTATGTCTTCCAGTATTTGTCCATTGTAGTGAACTGATTCTTTCCCAGCCTCTTTATCATATTCTTCTTCAAAACTTTCATCTTCTGGAAGGTACTCTTTCACATCTTTGACAACTTTAAAAAAATGTCTATCTTCTTCCAAACCTTCAATCATACACAAATCATTAGTTTTAAAATCACAAGACCCTACGGTCTTATTTAATGCTTCAGTCATCAAGTCTTCCGGCTGCTTCGAATCATTCATATGATTCAACTCCTCTAGATCTTCATCACTTTCAAAAAGTAATGGTCCACTTTCTGGTTCACATATCGAAACTTCAACATCTTCTTCAGCATCTTCCTTTTGCTGTAGCTCAATTCTTTCGAGCTTCTCTATCCTCTGTTTAGCATCAATAACCTGTTCAAGTTCCCTTAGTTCCTTTATCAACTGCATATTTACCTGATGATTCCTCTTCTCTTGTAGCCTCTGCCACTTCAGCTTCTTTCTCATGACATAACCATGCTTCCAGTCTATCTCATTTCTTTGCAACATCTCCATTAACACCTCAAGATGAACTACTATCTCAGCCTTCTCCCTCTCATATTCCTCTTTGCTTAACTGTCTCTGTATGCCAATTGCCTTGGCATCCTTCTCCTTTTGTCCTCTGCTGTGGTTTATTTCAGAACCTCTGTTACGACTGTCACTAGTCATCATCCTTTCCATCTCTATGAGTTCCTCACTCACTTTACTATGAGTTGCACTAAAGCCTCTTCAGCAGCAAGTCCTGTCCTGCCACCACTTACCTCACCAAACTCTCCTCACTCAGTCTTTTGGCAAGCAATTGGTTCTCTATCTCTGGAACCTCCTTTGAGCACTTCTCTTTGCTCTTTCTGGCTTCAACTCATCTATACCTTCAAAGAACGCAATTTTCATCCTTATCCAATCTCTATTGGAATTCCTCAAGGTTCTGCCACATCTATGTTTTCACTTAGAAACTTTCACCAGCTTCCTTTATCTGTTAGCAATTCTAACCACATTGCCTTTTGGAAGTTGCAATAATACTTCAATGCAAAGACTACAATATTCTATTCTTCAAATCCAAATAAAACCATATCATCTTACCTCCAAGATCTCGTCTGATCTTGTCCTTCCATTCACTTGCACTTCAATTACCTTCAGAATCTCATCATTCCTGCAAATCAGGGCCAATGCATAACCAAGGGTTAGAACATAGTGCTTATTTGAAGAAGCAACATATCACAGTGTAGAGGAACCTTGATCTAATCAAGGAGGAAATGAAAAACTATCCCAGTTTGTCATGAATGAACTACATTCAACCTCTTGAGTTGAAGTGTAGAGTTTCAGAAAATGGGATGAGCATAATCCTTAGTACAATGACTAGTTCTGAGATCAGTATTGTACCTTTCTTTGAGATAGTTTATGTATTACCTTGAAGATCTACAACGTTGTCAGTTAGAAGCATTAATAATGATGAGGCCCCATTATTCTTGGAGAATTCTGAAGGTAGCTTCAATCATGAAGCAATGGAGGTAAATACGATAAATGGTAGACATCTAGATATGAGAAACCTTTTCTCCTTTCTTGATGACACTTTCTCAATGAGCACCTCACAGCTCAAAGAGAGACTTCTACCTACAACAGATCCAGGACCTCATTGGTTTTGGAAGGCCATGGATGAGAATAAGGTCTCATTAAGAGATATCACTGGAGGTGCACTTCAACATTTCATGGAGTGCAAATTTCTTCATCAGTTTGGGGAAGATGGTATCCTAGAAAGGGAGGATACCATGATTATGCAGCACATCACTCATATTCCATATTGGGGTTAGTGGACGAGGAAGATAAGCAAGGGGTTTCATGATCACTTGCAGATTTATATGGGCTAGCAAGCTTGGTTATGTTGGTTTCCCTTGGGAGGTTCTTGTCACTACCCAAAGGCTCCTATTTCTTTGATTCATGCCTTGAGGAACACTTATGAGATGAAGAAGGAGGCATGACTATGCTGGCTGCTCTTGGGTGAATATGGTTACCACCCAATAGCCCATATTTTTCTGATTCGGGCCTTGTGTATCAATGATAGAATGCAACAAAAGAATACATGTTCATTTTTGCTTCACTTGAGAGAGATTGGCCACCACATGACATCTCCTATGTTTATGTGTTTTGTCTTGGGTAAATTTTGGCATGATGCTCTCATGATGTGCATTGATGATGTTTCTTTGTATTGGGCTGATATGACATTCCATATGTCCATTAGTATGTTTTTGCTTCATGATGCACATGAGGAGGAGAGGAAGCAGCAAGATCTCTTGTTGCTTTGGTTGCTTTTGGGGGAGTTTGGCTTGTCTATCTTACATGGAGAAGATGGAGGATGGCAGCAAAGGGCCTTACTCCGGTGGCTACTACTAGGAAAATACGGTTTGACATCTTTGTCTACCCATATAGATCCTTTATTTCTTATTTTGCATAACATTGGAATGATGCTTGGATCCAACAAGGCCAATAGGGCTAAGTATGAGAGCATATCAATGCTCAAACAAATTCTTGAAACATGGGATGGAGAGATGTATTGTGTGATGAATCTTTTCCTTTGTGAAGAGAGCCACCTTATTTTATGTACCTCATGTATTTATGATGATGTTGGACATCATATGGTTTTCACTTGGTACTTCATGATAGAGGGAGGGCATCTAACCATATAGTTAGAAGTCATTCTATATGTTTTTGAAAGACAACTTTGGAACCGAACATGCATAACCCATTGCAACAAATAGAGGAAGCCTTCCTTATGTGGATGAAATTTGGAGGGGAATGGATGGCTTTGCATATAATTTTGGAGTTGCTTGAGGACAAGCAACATTTTGTTGGGGGGGACTGTAATATTCCCAAATTTTCACATCATATTTGGAATATTATAGTCCTTGATTTTCTTAATGAATTAAGTAAATAAAAGGGTGGAGGGACCCACAATACTCAATATGAATAAATATCCACTTTTGTGTGTGTGAATGTGGATTAATTACACCTAGATTTACATAATAAGGTAGTTGAGAAACTACTAATGTGAATGAAATTGGAGAACCTGTCTCATTAATGAGATAGATCATGGAGGTTGACATAGTCAACTAAGATCTTGAAGGGATCAAACAGAGAGAAAAAAGTCAAATAAGATCTTGAAGATGTCAAAGATCATGGGAAATTCATGATAAAGTGATGGAGGATGTTGTGCAAACAAGGCACACTTGATGGAAGGTGTACATTGCACCTAGACATGATGGTTGATTTGGTCAAACAGTGCAGTCCAACTTGGAGGATCTTGTCTACATGTGACAACACAATTTAGATGAGGGCCAAGGCTTGGGAAGGATCAAATGTTATATAAAGAAGATGAAGGCAAGGATGAGGGCATGCTGATAATTCTTGATGTAAAGATATTTCAGATATTGAATTGTCATGTGACATTCCACTGCTTTTTTGGGCTATTTAGCAGAGATTGCATGTGTTGTTTAGCACAGGGTGTTCCTGGTTAAGAATCCCACCTCTTTCTTAGAGAATCTCTAGATAGTGTTGTGTACTTCATTCTACTTTAGGCTTTAAGTGCCACATCTCTTTTCCTACTTTCTGCAGAACACTCATATTCAGCAATTGTAGATTTTTGAAGATCAGTTAAAAAGGAGGAATTTGTCTTCAGTACTTCAGTTGGAGAATTGGCGAGGGTTTATTCCTATCACCTTGGGATTAAATATTAGATTCCTAGAGCTTCATTTTAGATCTGGCAGCAATATTCCCTTCAGGAATTACACTGTTCATTTTGCAGATCTAAAAGGAGGAAGGAAGTTGCTAGTATTTCAGCTAGCAATCCTGTGAGGGGTCATTCCCTCACATTTCCATCAGTCTTACCATCAGCCTGGACTTTAGTGCAAAATTTTTTAGCAGGAAGAAGGCTTCTCTTTCCCTCACAGTGCAGTTTCTGTTGGCAGTTGTGCTGCATCAACTGCAATCATCATTAGAGGATTGAGAAGCTAGATCTAGAGCTTCTAGCTCATAGATTTGAAGAAGGGACCAGCCCTTCATGCATAGATCTGATCTGATATCATATTTCAACCATCTATTGTCAGATCTACCTTCAGATTTTTATTTCCCAGTAGATCAAGGATCAAATCCTAGGGAGGTGATTTTCCAAAGTTGCAGATCTAGAAAATCCTTTCTGCGTTATCTTGGGAACCCATCACATTGGCCAGATCTTGAATCTTGGCATCATTTGAGCTTCAATTTTGAGTAGATCTACATTTTCCTTCTCATCCTGTAACTATATTTTCATAACTGCTGAAGGGACAGTGCAGTATTTGCTTCAGTGCCTCTCTAGTTATGTTGTACCTATTGCAACATGTTTTCTGAGTGATTCTAGACCAATTTTTTGGCTAGATCTACTCACATTTTGTACATTGTGTAACTGATTCTTTTCCAATATAATAAAATGGCTAAGATTCTCTATAAATTCTGATGTTTCCTTAAGATTTATTGTTTATCTTGTTGCAAGTTCTTATATTGTGTTAAGTATTACTGCATTCTCCCTTTTGGGATATTACATTTTCTCTCTAATGGCTCTTTTGGATCCTGATATGGCACAACTTCCTCTCATAAGAGAAGATGTTTCTCTGTCCATCTCTCTCCTTCCACTGGTATTTCAAAGAATTCATAAATAATTTCTTTTGTGACCGGTAGAACTCTTCCCCTGAGCCTGGTCTGTCCCTCTTGTAGGTTTTGCAGAAAATCAATTGTTATTTCTATATCAAATCCTTGCAATCAGTGTAAATATGCTAGCCAGCTAGCTTGCTGAAGGATAGCACTTGTTGCATTTGAAATCAGGAAGCTTGAAGGTTCATTCCAGAGAGAATTTCCTCCGGCTCCCACGTCCTCAAGTACAAGAGGGGTTTGGGAAATCATGACTGCGAATGGGGGGAATGTCAGAATTTGATAATCATAGCCTGTACATGAGAGAGGAGGCCACGGCTTTCAAGTTTCAAGGGCTGAGGAGTAATTTGGTAATTATGAGTGTACGTAGTGTAAAGGTCAGATTTGGAATTTTTGTCATAAGTGCATCTCATGCGGAAGTGACCGAATAGGGGGAGAAAACAATATAAATATTATTATGATATGATGTACTCCTTTAATGATAAAGTTTGACGAAAGAAAGACTGAGATAGGTAATGATTGGTGCTGTCATCACGAGGTTCAAATATGTAAGCATATCTCCCTTATAGGTACTTATGTGGTAGATTAGAATTCCTACTCATTCGAGTAGTAGCTTATGGAGGAAAAAAAATGAAAGATAAGGTATATGGAAGAGTGATTGGATATTGTTGAGACATACTCTCATACCATAAGTAGAGCCACTGCTGCCAGCAGGTGTTCATAGCCTTTATAGGGTTGTTATTTTAACCTGAAAAATGAGCTAGGATCCTTATGTAAAAGTAGTTATTCTGCCAATTTTGTGGAGAGATTACCATGATGGTATGATAGCCAGATAACCATAGTGCTATTCACCATCGTTGTAGAAAAGTGATCAGGCTGGCTTGTGATGAGACCTCCTGTCCTTCAAGTAGTTGAGAAGGTAATTACCCTGGTGTGGTGGCCATTTTGGGCATGTCACTTGCTAAGCTCTTATGACATGGTAGGTTGGCTCATAATGAGAACCCATATCCTCTCTTGAAAAATTTCATGTAAGCATAGTACTTCTTTTCAAAACATAAGCATTTTGATTTATAAGGAGGTCACTGTGCTGGTGTGATGGCCAGATAGTCACATTGGCATTCACTAGGATTGTAACAGAGTGATAAGGTCAGCTCGTGATGAGACCTCCTATCCTTCAAGCAGATGATAAGGTCATTACCCTAGTGTGATGGCCATTGTAGGCATGTCACTTGTCAAACCCTTATGATCATGGTACTCTGACTTGTAATGAAACCCCCTATCCTCTCTTAAGAATTTGTGTGAAAACATAATAGTTATTATTTATACATGAAGGGAGGCTCATTAACTCCTTAAGAGTTAGGGATGGTGAGAGAAGTACAAATAATGCCAATACAATTAATATTCCTTATTCCTATTTCTTCATATTGGAGGGAAATACTACTCGAAAGTGTAGAAAGATATACCATCATAAGATCATGTATTGTAAAATAACATAATTGAGCTGGGAATGACTTAGCCTTTCATTTCATATATGTATAATGTCAACTCCCAATTTAGAGATTATAGTGTCAAAGAATCATCATATTGGTAATTTTTACTGCTTTCCTCCTTTCTTCCACTGCCACTTCCTCATTCGAGATGCCTTTCATAGCTAGGGTGTGGATCAAGGGGGAAATATCGACAAAGGAAGGAATAAAACACAAAAATAAGGTTGTTCACTTCGATTTAATAGCAGGAAAAACAAAAAACGGTCGTTCAATCCAATTGAACAATAGCTATTCAATTGAATTGAATAGAAACCATTCAAATAATTTGAACGACAAGAAAAAACACAAAAAACATGACTGTTCAATCCGATTGAACGACAACTATTCAATTGGATTGAACAACAACCATTCAGAGGATTTGAACAACAAAAAGGATAAAAATGCAAAAAAACACAATTATTCAATCCGATTGAACAACAACTATTCAATTGGATTGAGCAACAACCGTTCAAAGGATTTGAACAAAAAAAAGGAGAAAAATGCAAAAAAGCATGGTTGTTCAATCCGATTGAACATCAACTGTTCAATTGGATTGAACAACAGTCGTTCAAAGGATTTGAAAAACAAAAAGGAAGAAACACAAAAAGCAAGGTTGTTCAATCTGATTGAACAACAACTATTCAATTGAATTGAATAGTAACCGTTCATAGGATTTGAATAGCAAGGAGTAGAAAAACGCAAAAAGAATGGATGTTTAATCTGCTTGAACAACAACTTTTTAATTGGATTGAACAACAACCGTTCAAAGGATTTGAATAGAAAAAGGAAACAAATGAAAGAGGATGAGAAAAATAATACACCTTCGAGCATGAGGAATGTACAAAAAAATAAGACTAATAATTTTCAAAAATATACATTATTTACAAACGATGGTAGAAAACTCTCATGTACTTGAGGTTGTGGGGTTATCACCCCCTGTTGTCAGAACTTGGATGGTGGGATCATTTCGTACATGTTGGAAAAATGATTCCTTTGTGAGAGGTTTGCGATATAGGCGCACCCTATGTCCATTCACTCGAAATGTAGAACTAGACCCTTCTATGGTGGTCAAGGTGAGTGTGCCATTGTTGTGTAGTTCTTGAATTTCGTATGGACCGAGCCACCTTGTTTGTAATTTCCCTAGAAAATCTTGGAATATGGAGTCATAAAGGATTGTCTGATCTCCTTTTTGAAATATCTTTTTCTTGATAAGGTTGTCATGCCACTTAGCTCACTATTGTTGG
The DNA here is from genome assembly GCA_034641835.2 of Pinus albicaulis. Lineage (NCBI taxonomy): Eukaryota > Viridiplantae > Streptophyta > Pinopsida > Pinales > Pinaceae > Pinus > Pinus albicaulis. Next base: position 817,347,832 of record CM076577.1, read on the forward strand.
ATAATCACTGTGCACTGCAGAGCTAGTTGTTGCATTTCATCTAGGTCATTTATTTTTTGGAATCTTTTAACCTGGGCTTATGTTAAGTCCAACCCTACCTCCTGGGCTATCCTTAGAGTCTTGATTTCAAACTAAATAGGGAAAATAGGCTCTCTCCTAAATACTAAATGATATGGGGAATATCCCGTGGTGTTTCTCCAGGTTATGCGATAAGCCCATAAGGCTTCTAGCAATCTAGTGGCCCAATCCTGGTGATGTGTTGATACTGTTTTGGTAAGAATTTCCTCCAGAACTTTGTTGGTGCTTTCAACCTGCCTATTTTCTTGCGGGTGGTAAGGAGACGTAACTCTCTGGATGATATGGTGAATTTTTAGGGTGGCTGTAATCTTATTACCCATGAACTGTGCCCCCCCATCGGTTATCACTTTCTGTGGCAAACCATATCGCACGAACAACTAAAAATGGAAATTAATCACAGATTTGTCCGTGGCTCTTGATAAGGCCACTTCTTCTACCCATTTCGTTACATAATCTGTGGCAACCAAAATGTATATTTTCTGGTTTGATGGTGGGTTGAATGGTCCAACAAAGTCTAGTGCCCATCGTTCGAATAGTTCTATCATCAATTGTGGTTGCAGAGGCATTTCATCTGCTTGGCCTGGGCGACCCATTCTTTGGTATCTATCACAGGCTTTGACATATTTTTTTGTGTCTTTGAAAATTGTAGGCCTATAATAGCCTAATTGTAACACTTTGTGCCCCGTTCTGCGATCTACAAAATGGCCACGACAAGGTTCATCGTGATAGCCTCGTAAGATGTCATAGATATCGTCCTCCCTAATGCATATGTGTATGTGCATGTCGGCTCCTATATGGAAGATGTATCCTCCGATCCAGGAGAATCTTGAGCTGCGTTGAACAATTAGTTTCCATTCTCTTAATGGTAAATTTCTAGGTAGCTTTCCCACTGCCAGGTAATTTTCCACATTTGCATACCATGGCATTCTTATTGCTACTACAAATAGATGTTCATTAGGAAACTGATGATTTACTGCTAGCGTGTCGTCTGTCTTTGGAACCATAGACAGGAAGTCTGCGACCACGTTTTCCTTTCCTGGACGGTCTTTGATAGTTGTATCGAATTCTTGCAATACTAGCAACCAATGAGTTATTATCCCATTCGTAATTGGTTTATTGGATCTACATCTAATGGTAGAGTGATCAATATATATGAGTACTTGATAGCCAGTTATATAATGTCTAGATTTATTAATAGCATAAATGACAGCCAGGAACTCGTTTTCGGTCACTGTATAATTTAATTCGTCAAGAGTGAGGTTTTTTCTGATATAATAAATAACATAGGGTTTTTTTTCTTATACTTGGCCAGGAAATGCCCCTATTGCTGTGTCGGATGCATCTGAAGAGATGTGAAAAGGCAGCTTCCAGTTAGGCCCTCACAAAATTGGTGTTTTCGAGACTAGTTTTTTAAATATGCAAAAGCAGTGTCACATTTATTAGTCCAATGGAATTCAACATTTCCAGTTAATGCATACAAAGGTGCACCTATTTGTGAGAAATTATTTATAAATCTGCGATAATATCCTGCATATCCCAAAAAATTGTGTACCTCTATCTGTGTACAAGGTGTGGCTAATAGAAGGATTACCTCTATTTTTGCTGGATCTACATGTATTCTGGCTGTAGAGATGTAGTGACCTAGGATTACTCCCTCGGTCATCATCATGTGAAATTTTTCATTTCTTAAACATAACCTAGTAGCAATACATTGCTCCAACACTTTTTCTAACGTTTCTAATGCTTGATCAAAGTCCTCACCATATGGGGTGAGGTCATCCATATAGATTTCAAGTTCCTCATTTCTTAAGTTAGAAAAAATGCTGATTATGGCTCTTTGAAATGTTGTTGGTGCACTACATAGCCCAAATGGTGAAACTCTGTAAGAAAAAGTACCCCATGGGTAGGTAAAGGTTTTCTTATCCTGGTTTTCGGGGGCTATCTAGATTTGATTGTAGCCACTGAACCCGTCAAGAAAGGAAAATAATCGTTTTCCTGCCAACGTATCAAGGACCTGGTCAATAAAAGGGAGGGGGAAGTGGTATTTCTATGTTGCTTTATTTATTTCTCTGTAATCCACACAGATTATCCATTTCCCATTATTTTTAGGGACGACTACAAAAGGGGAGACCCATTTTCTATTTGAAATAGGATAAATGAAATTGACATCCAGTATTTTTTGCAACTCATCTTTTACAATATCTTTTAAGTGTGGGTTTATCCTTCACTGAGGTTCTCTAATGGGTCTGTTTTCCTTATCAATATAAATGTGATGGGTGCATAGCTGAGGATCTAAACCCTTCATGTCTGGGTAGTTCCAAGAAAATTCCCCTTGATACTTCTGTAGAACTTTTATGAGCCTTTGCTTTTGGTCACCATCCAAATTGCCATTGATATTTAGGATCTTTATTGGCTCAATCTCAATGGGTATGATGTTATGCACAGTGGTTGTGGGAGTATATCAATCCTCAAATTCTGTCAAAGGGTCCTCTTGAACTTCATCTTCAAGGAATTTTTTCAACATTTGGCATTTTAAATTTCCAAACGTGGGTGGTTGACTCATAAAATTATTGATTACATCGTCTTCAGTTTGATCCTTAAATTCAAGAGCTTCCACTAATTTTAGAGGTGGACGAATGTTTTTATCCCAATATGTATATGGATGCTTGTGAATCCTTACTGTGGGTAAGCTTGGTTTGGTAGGCGGATAAATAATCATATTTTTTATGGAATCTTCTCTAGTGATGGTCATGTTTCCTGTTCGGCAGCCTATATAAGAATCGGTTGTCGCCAACCAAGGTCACCCAAGAATCAATGGGTGCTCGTCCATCCTGTTCTTTGGATTAATAAATAAGAAATCAGATGGGTATTCCCATGAGTCTACAGAGACTAGGATGTCCTGTATTGTTTCTTCTGGTCTGATAACAAACCCGTCAGCAAGCTCCAGCAACGTAGCTATGGGTTCTAAAGCTGATATGCCTAGTTTTTGGTAGGTTCCCGTGGTTAGGATGTTAATGGCTGCCCCTAAGTCGACCAATGTGTTTGGAAAGGAGTGGCTAGAGATTTGCAAAGTTACTATGGGATTTCCTGGGTCTTCATATTTCACAGGTGGTTCCTTACCTAGTAATGAGTCAGATAGCAAAACTACCACATTAATGGTGGGCACAACCTTTGTATTTTTTTCTCGCTGCTTCCCACACGACTCTTTAATTTTTTTGCGTAGATGGGAATTCCTTGTATGGTCTGGAGAAGAGGAATTTTGATACAAAGGTTTCTTAGCTCCCCCAGGATGTAAAAATATGGAGAGACTACAGGTCTAGGTAGAGTTAATCTTTCAAGGAATGGAGGTGGAGACAGCCTAAGCTCTTCAGGCCTTCCTTGTTCAATTGTTTCCTTTTCCTGTCCTACCTTTGTTTCTCTTATTTTTGCTTGGCTATGTTCCGTTGAAGTTCTAGGTTTTGATTGAGGTGAGGTCGTGACTTCTGCTGGTGAGATAATACGTCTTTATCTCAGCCTTAGTTCATTGCACTGCTTCTAATTAGTGTCGGGGTTTAGATCTTCTATAATATAAATTAGTTGAACTGGTCTGTTATTCGGATTAGGATTGGGTTGAGCTGGTAATTGAGGACGTATGATAGGCTAAGGGTTGTGTTGGAATGGTTATGGAGCTGGAAGTGTAGGTTTATTCTGGACCTTGCTCCCATTGGTAGGTTGGTCATTCCCAGGGGTCACTGCCAATTCTGAGGCCAACTAGTGTTTTGAGAAGGGGATGCTGGCCACTAGGCTTGATATGGAGCATTTTTCCAATAAGGAGGAGAACAAGGAAAACTTGGCCAATTATTCCCTGGTGAGGGTTGTGTTGGCCAGGGTGGTATAGGAAATGACTAAGTCGGTCAAGTGGAAAAAGGGTTTTGATTCTACCAAGATGTTGCAGGGTTTTTTTGGTTAAACTGCGGAGAAGAAAAGAACTGAGGTAAGTCTTGAGGCATACTTGGTCATGCCTGCCATTTTCGATGATGATTCATTAGGTAGACTAGATCCATCTCTTCCTCTGCTTCCTTGTAAACTGCTTTCAGCCTCGAGAGTGAAGGGCAATGGTCTGTGGTATGGTCCTTAGTGCAGATGGCACATGTCTGAACTGTGTCTAAAGGGCATTCTCTTTGGATGTGCTTCTTCTGATAGCGTGGGAAAAAGACGACCAAGTTTTGCTCTGCTATAGCTTTCTTATGCTTGGCTTGTAAGACATCAAGTTGTGTTGTTAAAGTACCCAAAATGTCATTTTTAAAATTTTCCAAGAGATTACCAAACTCCGCTCTAGTTACGTTGCCACCAGACTGCTTAAGGTCTTTTTTTATTGAGTCACGTTCACTTGGCTTATTACACGTACTACCCTGAGAGCACTTAATACATAGGGAAATAATCTCATCATATTCTTCCTGGGAAATGTCCCCTTTTCCCATTATGTTAAGTGTTTCAACCCACTCTTCGTTAATTCCCTTAATCATTGTAGCTTTTAAGATGTCTTTGGATAGTGTAGTATATGGAGACCTTTGTAAATTGTATTGAAATATTTATACATATTCTTCTAACATTTCATTGTCCCTTGTAGATATATTTAAGATTTCATTTTTTAGTTCTCAAGTCCGGCAATAGTATTGATATTTATTAAGAAAAATGTTCTTCATTTGGTCCTAGTTGTTGATGGTTCCCCCACCTAGTCCCATGAACCGGCGTAATGATGTTCCCTTTAAAGTAGAGGGAAATAGTTATAGTTTCTGAGGGTCGATGGTGTAGTCATACCCCCTACATAGGACATCGAATTCAAATAAGAATGCATCAGGATATTCCATAGTCAACCCATGGAAGGTGGGGATTTTTTTATAAGGGAATGGCTTTCATAGGGGCATTTGTAGCATGATCAACAATGGGGTACTCCAGTGTTGATGTATGCCTTTGATTTTGGTTTTGATTGTTTTCCATTTGAGTAAAGATGTGCTAGTAATCTTCAGGAATTTCTTGTTCTGGAGGAGTAATCCCGGGGGGAGGTGAGTGCAGAGGAAACTTTACAGCACTTCCCTGGTCTGGGATACCAATTATTTCTGTCTCGATCACTCCTTTAGGGGATTTAGGCTCTGAAGCTTCCATTTGTATTGCATCGCTAGTTTCTCCTTCCCCTTCCTATAAGTTGCAATAACCTCCCTCTCTTGAAGGGTTAGTACCTATATGATCGACAATCTAAAAGCTTAGTTCAGATCCTTCTGTCTTACTATGAATCTCAGTGTGGGCTGCAGACGGTGAGGCTACTGCCTGAGGGAGAGTAGTAGGACTTTGAGTGGGAATGATTCTGGGTCCTACAAATCCCTAGGATTTAGCTTTCTTAATGATTTCATCTATATATGTTGTTCTTCCAAGGATCACTGGTCCCTTGGATTTTGGGGATTTCTGTGGATGATTTTGATTTGTTTCTATATTTTTCTTCCTAGTCATAAAACAAGAGTACCTATTCTACCAATTTTTTGCACAATTTGTTGAGAAGCAGGCTAGGGAGCAATCATTTTTCTTTCCAGTACGTAGGTTCTTACCTCTCATTTTTAATACCCAACTCTTAAAAGAAATGGAGAAAGATAGATAAATGCTATCACTCTTAACACTCTCCCCGGCAATGACACCAAAAATGTCAGTTCACAAAGGTGGCTTATTATAGGCAACCTCTAAGCTCCTCATTCATTTTTCAACCTAGGGCAAGTATTATTATTTCAAGAGTGTAGGCACAATATATGCAAGTGAGATTGAACGATATTTACTCTATATTTCTTATGAAAAGGATTATCTAATTCTCGAAGTTCAATCATTTCAAAGAGAAGTGAAATGATATAATTACGCTAAATACTCTATCTAGCTCAGAATGGGAGAAACCTAGGATTGAATAACATAATAATGAATTGAACAAAAATCTGAATGAATTGAAAACAACCTAAATGAATTGAACATCAATCACTTATATAATTTTTGCAATGGAATTCTCTTCTGCAAACTAACTAATTGACATCTTTATGAAATTAATCAAAAATTGGACCCCTTATTGTATTGAGGGAACGATCTAATTCTTAGAAATAGATAACATTGAACAATAATTACTCTAAGATTCATAAAGAGAAATGAAAACATCTAACAACGAGAAAGAATTACTATAAACCAAAAAGCACGAATACCAAATTATTCCGATGAAAGAGAAACTGTAACCTCATGCGTTTCTATTTTATCGAGTGGAAAGGTAATTCAAAAAATACATCAGATAACTGGACACCAATTCTGTAACAACACACAACACAAAATTTGGTGAGGGAACTCCCAGGGGCTGGGCCCAAACCACCAGAAGTTCTAACGTAATGAAAAACTCAAAATATGATTGTTCAAAACATCAAAATTATTTATTAAATTGAAGGATAATACATGGATAGAATTGAACAGTTCTGTCCTCATATGTTGATTACAGAAGGAAAATCCTATCCCACTCCCCTATCCTTGGTCCTTTTAAAGGCGTTTTTACGCAGTGGGATGGTATTTTCCAAACGATAACCCGCTACTCGTGGCTGTCGTTTGGGTTCTAGAGCTTGGATTTGTCTTTTTGCCTTCTGTCAGTTTCTGGGAGTTACTGAGATTCCATGAGTCTTTTTTTGTCAGCTGTATTTCATTAATCATCGGTTCGATTTCTCTGCTGTCATGTACACAGAGATATAATAAGTAAAATTCCTGTTATAAAACGTTCCTTTTGTCGTTAGCCCAATTGTCTTGATTTTCATAAATTTTCTTTCTCTTTATTGTTAAGATGAGGAAGAATTCCTAAAAATGTATCATAATTCGAAGTAATCATAGGGTGAAAACATACCTTAATTCTAGCCCAACACAACCCTAACTACTCTAGTTACAAATAGTTATGTGTTATGGAATCAACATGATGTTATTCCTTCTTTGCATAAGATAGATTTCTATTCTTTTAGGAGAAACACTGATTTAGGTCTATCTCTATGGTTTTATCCACAATCCCTAGGAATTTATTATTAATGCTTCTATAATTTTGGGTTTACAAACCCTATACTTCCAATTTTTATCTAACATTTTTCATATGAAAGTTTTTTTTCCAAAATATGAATGCCCAAAACCATAAAATCCATATGTGATGAAATCAATAAAGGATGTATCAGGGTTAGTATTCCATTATATATTTTGTAGGGTGTCATATCTCAACTGTCAGAATATGAAAGACACATTTCAATATTCATGTCATCAATACAATATCCTACTTCTAAAAAGAAATGAAACATTTATAAGAGAAACATAGGTCCCCAAAACGTCAATCCAATGTATAACACTTTAGTTTTATGAATAATTTTTGCACAAGTATGCCAATTTGACATAGTTCATACCTGACATGCTTGATTAGCTTTCCTATGTAGTTACCCAAGATACAATTTGAGAAAGAGGTTTATTTCAAGCCTTATAGAGCTATGGATTAACTGCAACTCCAGAAACTTCAAATAATCATCTAAAATTACATTATATCTCAACTAATAAAATTATAATCAGTACAAAGAAAATAATATTTTTTGAAAAACTATTGCCTATTTATTTTCACATTAGTACAAGCTCTGATATCATTATTCTAGAGACTTTATATCTTTGCTTCTTCAATACATAATCAAAGAATATCCTTCTTGAAATATGATTTACATTCTACTGTGTCTTCATGTGTGAGAAGTAGTAGCCTTGTAGAAATTTCCTACAATACATGAGTATTTCAATACATACCCATCAATTCATCTAATTTGTCACATATGGGATTGATCATCAAACCATACAAATGTGCCGTGTGGTTCCAAGCTTCTGTATACATGATAAGGTATTTTTTCAAGGAATGTTTCATTTGATTCTTTATTGACAATCAAAACCTCATATTGAATTCAAGGATTCGAAAAAATGAAAATAATATTGTATTTGTGCCATTATATTTTTCTATGCAATTACATTTTCCCTAACTATTCTCTCTAAGAATTTTGTTTTGGTCATTACAATTCTCTACATCATTTCATTTTTCCTAACTATTATATTTAAGTATTATGTATTTCACTTGGTATGAGCATCGTTTATAGAATTTGTTAGAAAATATAGATCCACTGAGAGTTAAGGAAGTAAAAGAAGGTGCATTCCATAAGCTTGTTATTATAAGGAAATGGTTTAGGTTGTAAGTTTTTTTGAAATATATCAAATAAATATTTGGTTATTTGGGTTGCACTACTTGTCCAAATACTGATGCTTTGAATCCTGGTTGTAGCTAACCTCAACATAGAAAAACAAATAAAAAATGAGATCAAGTTCTATAAATATCAATTTTTTTTATAATACTCCATTACTTTTCATATTTCTGATGCCAAAACCATCAGATACATAGAGGGGTTGTCATATACGCCCCTGCCGACTGTCAAATTCTGACACCATAAGGTCCCAAGGGGTCTTCAAATATATAATGTAGCCATTAGATGCACTGATGCGGATTTATGTAGGAATACATTAATATATAGAAATAAAAATAAACACAAAGATGAAAAAAAATTTAAACTTCTTCTCATTAATATCATATAACAGAAATATGCTTATAGACATAATGGAAATAAACTAACTAGGGCATTGGTAGCTTATCTTTGAGAAGAGACGTGGCAGCTACAGGTCTCTGAACTATGTTACAATGAGGCTTGAAGGCCTATTATTGTTGATAAACAATGGAAAACCATAAACATATAAAAACATAACCCTAGTATATGAAGTGCCAAAACTATGGGCTTTGTTTGGGTAAATTGGTACATCAATTTCCCGGGGACGTAACTTTGGCATATGATCTCTATTTGACGTGATCAATACCCCGTTAGAAATATCTATCCAAGTAATACAACTTTTGAGTGAGAAAAATTGATGGAACTTCCATGTTGCTCCCAATTTTCCCAAAAAACATCGTTTAGGGCCTCAAAATGGCTCCGGAAGTTCAAGACCCGAAAACTTGCTAAAAATTGTAAACTATGCTGAAACTAGAAAAATGAAAGAAATAATGGTGGGGTCCCAGTGGAATAGGTGGGTAGCCAAAAATATCCACCTGGATCATTCCTACCCCTTAGGAAGCAATGGTCCCCATTGCGTTTAATTCATCCCTGAGATGAGGAAAATTCTACTGAACTTGGTCCCCAGTGAGCCACGTTCCTTGGTGATGGTGTATGGCCCATATCAGAGCGGGAAAAGCTTGTGGTGGGGTCCAACGAGGCACTCCTTCTACAAATGTAGCCACACTTTGTTGCCCACCTGGGAGTTGTGTGGCACCTGATGTTGATCATGGTGTTGCTTTTACATGGCATTGGATTTGTCCAAGATGTCGTGGATCTACTGGTGGACGTGTTGGATGCGTTCAATAGATTTGGTTGCTTTATCAACCTCATATAGTGCATGTGTGGATTATATCTATGTGGTCACATGAGGTATGGCAACATTAGGAGATAACGTGCCTAGGGTTATATCAATGGAGTTCTTGACCTGGTAGTGTAGAGGAGCCTTTGTTGGTGAGGATAAAATTCCCTTACATTCCTCCATGACATTGTCCATCTACTGCTCCTGTGCAGGGGAGCCCTATTTCGAGGCTATGGCAAAAATTTTATTCTTTCCTCTAGGCAAATTGTAATGAATATAAATTTCCTCGTTTGGGAAACAATATTACTGCGTTGTTTTTCAGTAGTCTAAGAGATGGCAAGAGGCAGTACTACCTCTGGTATCCTATACAATTTATTTCCCAAAGTAAGAAAAACAACACGAGGCCCAGAATCATACACAAAATGTTGCTTCCACAAGTATGGTTTTCCCAATAATACATCAGAAAAATCAAGAGGAGAAACATCACATAGTACCTCATCCGTGAATGTCTTGATGTTGTACGGAAGGCGACACTATTGGCAGACGTGAAGATCTCTTCCTTGGTGAAGCCAACCAATGGAATTTGGCTGTGGGTGTGTTGTGGTTGGTAGGCCGAGCCACTTCATGACCTCTGTTGAAATGAGGTCCTTTTGGATTCCACTATCGACAAGGAATTGGAGTGGAGAAGTACCCTTCACCCACATCTATGAATGGAAGAGGTGCTCCACCTCCTCTATATCCTTGGGATCCTCCCTCTGGAGCTTGGTGGTGGCAATAGTAGCACTGGGTTCCACATAAATGATTTTCTCCCCTTTGTCATCACCCTTGTCTGGTTTGACTCAGGATCATAACATGCATCTAATTCAGGTGCCTTCTGTTCGGCCACCAATGATTGTTTGGCCCGACACTCGTTTGTGCTGTGAGTGGATCTGTTATAAAATTCACACCGCTTCCCTATGTCCTTATTTTGATTTTTGGTGTTGTTCCGAGTCACCTCATTTTGGCTTTGGCCCTTATTATGGGTTTCGGGGGTGCCTTTCCCTGAGTTTGGATTCGCGGATCCAAAGTCTCACTTCTTCTGTTTAAATTTTTTCTCGATCTTGGCGGAATTTCGATATGCTATGAAAATTGAGGTAATGTAGAGGAAATCCATTTCATCCTGAATGTATATGTGCAAAAAACAACGCTACTTGAGCACCAAATGTTTCTTCAAATATTTAATAACAAACTTTGTACGCAGGGTATGGAACAAATTTGTCAACTCATGCACATCTTGATCCCTTTGTAGCTGAAATGTGGTCCATTGGATGTATTTGTCCTCATATCTCCCCATGGGGTAATATTGTTCCTTGATAATGTCTTAGAAATAATTCCAAGTGGTTGTGGATGAGAACAGAGAGGGTTCCCTCTCATCATTTTTCTCACAGTAGGTTTCCCACCAGTCTTTGACATGGGGGGCTGCTTTGAGGAGTGAAAAAGTAATATTTTCTCGTTCGGAGAAATCATGGACCGAGAAATACCATTCTAGAAAATTAACCATCTATCTATGAAATATGGATCTATTTGGCCTTCAAATACAGGAATGTCGAAGTTGACCTATACCTTGAAAGGAGTGGTGCCTCTAGAGTGGCTATAGGATGCAGATGCACTGTCGATGGGAATTCGTTGAAGGATCTAGGAAAAGTTATCCATCATTGTGTTCCTTTTTTTATCGAAGTAATCTTTGAGCAATAATTTTATAGGATCTATGACTCCCTCATATTTCTTTTCTTCCACGATGGGAGGTCATTGGGGTTTTTGAGGATTATCTTGCAAGGGTTCAACCAGATTGAGCCCTAACTCGTTATACCCTGACCTCGTTGGGTACATGAAAAGTTAATCAGAAAAAGAGTAGAACACTCTAATTCCACTAATCCAGATTTACATAGGAATGGAATAATATACAAAAATAAACATAAACATAGATATGTAGCAGAAATAAAACTTCATTTCATTAATATCATCTAACAGTAATATGTTTATAGACATAATGGAAATAAACTAGCTAGGGCACTGGTAGCTTATCTCTGAGAAGAGATGTGGCAGCTACAGGCCTCTTCACTATGTTAAAATGAGTCTCGAAGGCCTATTTATTGTTGAGAAACAATGGAAAACCTAAACATCCAAAAACCTAATCCTAGGATATGAAGTGCCAAAAAGATGGGCCTTGTTTGGGTAAATTGGTACATCAATTTCTCGGGGATGTAATTTTGGCATATGATCATAGTTTTATGCACTCAATACCTCGTTAGAAAGAAATATCCAAGGAATACAAAATTTGAGTGAGAAACATCAAAGGAACTTCCATGTTGCTCCAAATATTCCCAAAAACTTCATTTAGGGCCTCAAAACGACCCCGAAAGTGCAGGACTCGAAAAAATGGTAAAAATAGTAAACTATGCTGAAACTGAAAAATTGAAAGAAACAATGGTGGGGGTCCCATTGGAATAGGCAAGTGGCCACCAATATCCACCTGGATCATGAACATCAATGACCATCATTTTTTTGGCAACATAAGGTCGGAATAGGTCCTCAGATGTACTACAACAACATCAAATCACCTAGTAATATTCCCAACACAGAAACATTGAAAACCCCTAGTTGGATGTGAAAATTTGCTTTAGTTGGCCATTGGATTCTGTGTCGACTATTTGAAACCCAAATTTCAAATTATTATTATTGAATTTATGGAATATATGATGGAATTTCATTAGAAACCTAAGGAATCAAATTCTCGACAGAATATTCATCTCCTGTTTTTTTTTATCCAACTAGAGGCTAGTGGATTTCCCATTGACTATCAAACACCATGTTGTCAGATTCTTACTGTTGAATTTGTGGAATGTTTGATGGTATGCCATCTGATATACAAAGGAATTGAAATTAGATAATTGATAGAGTATTAATCTCCTATCCATAGTTTATCTAACTATAGGCTGGCATTAAATATCTGACGACCATATTTCCTGCAAATTATCCAGTTGAGTTGCACTAATGGGCCTGAAAAACGAGGCATGTCAGAATGAGGACACAAGTTTTTCTAACATCTGACATAAGACAGTTTGATTTTAGTGCACTATGTAGTAGTGTGGTTCATGGACACAGAGATCCATGACTATTACATCCATGAAACATTTGTACTAAGTAGATCCACCCGAAGGGATCACTTAGAGTTGACTCAACGATAAAGCCTAACCCCGAGAGTGTTGAGAGAGTTGAACCCGCGATGTCTCAATAGAGAATGTGATTTAAGGATGGGGAATTAACCAATTGATCTAATTGATCCGGGTAAATTTCTGATACCCTTTTAACCAAGACCTTTTACTTTGGATGATGTGTTAGAATTGCATCAAAGCATTAATGAACATAAATGAACATATCTGCATGTTGTAAAAAATAGGAAAATAACAAGCATTATCAACATAAGATATTGATAACAGAGTTCGTCCAAGAGGGACTACGTCTCTGGGCCTCGGTGTCAAGATGGTGTAGGTTGCTGCATTAAGTGCTAGAAATAGCTTGATGATGTACATGGATGGTATTTTCTCAGTCATACAAGGAAAATTCCCTCACATAGGAGTGGCTAGACCTATTCATGAGATGTTCTGCTACAGGAACTCTCATTCACAAAAAGGACTCTTATCAACATGACAATCTCACTCAATGGTGACTAAGAGTATCACACCAAACATGACAACAAAGGGATCTCAAACAACATAAAACAATCCATGATAGAAATTACATCTCACATCAAGAACAAAACAAGATCCCAAATCAAACATCAAACAAGGATCTATACAACACAATGCATCTCATAGCAAAGAAGTACATGATCACACTGCATATACCTCACATCTTGGAGCTATATGAAGAAAATGATGATAAACTGCTGGATCTAGATGTACCATCAATATCATGGCATTTAATATCTTGAAAATTAATTTTCACACATTAAATGCTGACATCTACAACTCCACTTTGAAAAGTGGTTGAAAAACATAAGGCTCAGATGGAAAATATGACTGCACCACTGAACTCGTGTCGCTGATAGGTGTAGGATTGACTGTCAATTTGCTGAATTCTGACACTGTAGAAATCTAGGCCTTAAGGAATCTTTTATATTCCCCCTAGATTCCTCAAAGATGCTGATGCATAGGGAATCTGGAAATATTCAACTCAAAATAGGAATCTGTTCTCACCATGGAGATCGTTGCAAAATTTTGAGAAGAATGAGTCTAAGGTTGACCTCATTATGACACCGAAGAATTTCGGTCTCCAAGGAATCTAAAATATTCCCTTAAGGTTCTTGAAAATTCTCCTCCACAGGGAATATGAAAAATCGCTACGCGAAAGGTGAATCTGACCTCGCCATTGCATTCCATGCGAAATTCTGCTTAAAATGCATATAAAGTTTATTACATTCTGACACAGGAAAATTTTACCTCCTTGGAATCCTCTGGCATCAAAAGGACATTCTGCGTCTCGAAATTCATGCCATTATGCTTGCATTAGCCCCTGCCTCGAAAAACATGACCACACTCCTTTGTTGGGCACATCTTTAGATTTGAGCATTTATATATTTTGGCTGGCAGATTTTACAAAGCCCAATGGGCTGGCACAGCGGTAATTTTGGCAATTTTTTGGAGAAAGGTTGGGGAGTCAAATCTTGCCCCTCTTGAAATAGTGCCGATGGTTATGTTTTACCATATATATGTTATACCATGGTAACATTTTTGTCTTAAAAAAATAATACTAACAACCATATTATATGTCACACTTTTTATATAACACATGTTTATTATATATGGTAATGGTTGTTTTAATATACGGATGATTGGATGGTTGGGGCGGCAGGGTCATGGCTGTCGACCCCACCATATTTCATATTTTATTATTAAGTGATACGGTCATGTAGTGGGGTGGCGGGGGTGGTGGCCCGCCCCCATTTTTTTATATTTTTTTTGTTATTAACAATAAGATCATTTTTAAAAATTTGAATTTTGATCGTAGGAGATATTTTAAGTATCCCACAATTTTTCCTGGAATCTGGTCGGAGCTGGCTGGAATCCAGTGGCCATATTTCTTCCAAATTGTGTCTTCTTTAACTTGCCACATCATCAAATCAACCCAAAAACTTTGACTTCTTCTAAATTTTGCATACGAGCTCGGTTTGACGAACCGTTCACACTGTTACGATCAAGACGACGAGATATAATCTCTAGTACTATGTCAAAAACATTCTTATCACTTTGATTTTTGAGCTTTCATAAGCCCTCTTTTTCCTATGTGTGTCTCTAGATCACCTGGATATTAATAGAGCCATTAAAATTTAAAATATAAAATCTTTACCACATTAGTTTACTTCTACTACATTACTCTATTATATTAAGTTTACAAATTATGATATATTAATTTACAAAAAATAAATATTACGTAAATTTATTATATTTTTTATTAAAATAAAATATATGATTAAGAAAAAAATATTCATGCATTTTAATTTATACTTAAAATATTATAAATTGAAAAGAAAGATTGGAGGGCTTTAGTATTAGTGGACCTTTCATTTAATTTTATAATCATGAGATACATAAATAAAAATATAATAATAATATATAAAGGTCACACACACACACACACACACACATTATAAACTATCCTAGATCCATCTTAACTCTGGATCTATGAAGCTCCATGAAGGATAAAATATCTCGAGGTGCAAACCTTTCCTCAAGTTTTATACTAAAAAGATAGGTTTGCAACTCAAGAGGTTTGATCCCTATCGACGCTTGATAGATCCAGAGTTAAAATTGATTTGGGATGGTTGTATATTAATATAATTAAAAAAATGTCCCATATATAATAAAAAAAAATAAAAAAAAGAGAAAAATGGTAAACACAAATCAAATTTAACCATAATGTAACATATTCCAATTCACATGCTCCTTCTTCATTAATAATTCATTAATAAAACTTAACTTATTCTTGTTATATATATATATATATATATATCACATTTTCATGCATTCTCATATCCTTGGTTTTTTCTACTTTTTGGTACATATATTATGAGACATGGTATGGAAGGTATTGGATGGACACAAATGATTGGGTAGTGACCTAACAAGATCATTAGGTTTTGAGGTGGTGACAAAAAAAAATACACAACACACAAGGATACATAATTTTTTATACTTCATTCTCAAACAATATTATGAGTTTATTTCCTTATATGTTTTTGTAAAATACCTCCAATAATGCATGTGAGTTAAATAGGGAAGATTTATAAATGAAAGGCCAATATTTATGTGGAGTAAATTAATGACTATTGAGACACTAACCTATAGAAGTCATAACTTGAGTTCCCAATGTGAAAATCATGAAAACAAGAGCTTGTTAGAAAATTAAGGATGTGAAGAATCACTTGGATATGGTTCCCATTATTTAAATGACGAATATCATGCCAAAAATATTAAATTACATTCATAACTATTTCTAACATTACAACAAATTACTTTGAGAAAAATTATTGGCTTAAAGAAATTTACGAATAAAGTGGGGAAAATTTTGGGGAATGAATATTAACATTTATACGTACTAAAGTGACTTAATTCAATTAGCACAAAGGGGTAAAAACCCCAAACAAAAAGTAATTCCAAGAATATGAAGAAAGGATTACAAAAAATATGGAAGAACATTTAGAGAGAGAGAACCCCCTTCCAACATACTAAAGTAAAGTGATCTATTAATTGAGTCATTTGATATATTATTTTCATTTAGAAATCATCTAAATTTTCATTTCAAAATTATTTTGAATGATAAGATATGATTTATGACTATTTTCCTCTTCTCTCTTCTAGATATTTTCATTTATGTGGTCTATGAGAGATCAATTAGTCCATTTTAGAAAATGCATTTTAATTTTCTAAACATTATGTTTTTTTTTTTATAAATATTTGTATTTGAAGTTCCATAGAGAACTCTCACAATTCATAGCTAGTTTGATATTTTGTGTTTGAATTTTAAGGTTAATATTGCAATTGTGTAATTATTTTCATCTCTCAGCTTAAATGAAAATATGATGTTAAAATATTTGTAGATATGTTTTATTTATTTTCATATTTCTTAGACATGGTGTTTTTTACTTATTGATATGTTAGAAGCCAATATTCTTGCAAGTTTTAATTTACTCTTTAAACTTTTTATGGTATTAATATCATTATTAACACAAATTCCAAGAGAAGAGTATCTTTAGTTTTCAAACACAAACCATGTAGATAAAACATTTTCCTTTCATATTTATTCCCTTTTGTTCCATGAATAAGATGAATAATTTACAAGTAAATATGATATAATAAAGGTTTATTGAAATATTTGTTGAGTTTTTCCCTTTATCACTCACCTACTACATTCATTTGAGGATAATATAAGAATCTTCCATCAATCAAGAGAGGAGTACCACCTCTATAAAAATGAGGAGAGTATTTCTTGTTCCACATAATATTTTCTCTCATAATTGATCATGTTTCTTAACATTTTTCCTTGTTAAGAAACATGATCAACAATCCTCTTAGCAAAATAACTTTATAAATTTCTCATATAGAGTGTAATTATATGCTCTTTTATTACTAAGTTGAAATGTTTCTTTATAGTCCTATATAGATCTAGTTTCTCCTTAGGTCATCCAACATTTCTCATATTAAATATCCATAGCTCTATAATACTCCTTGTATTCATTGTTGAAGGTTTCATTAATTTGATCCTAGCTGGAGATGCACTTTTCTTCCAAGTTTATGAACCATATCAGAGTTGAATCTTTCCATGTGGAGGAAGGTGTTTAAGCTTATATTCATTAGCTATGTAGTCACAAGTCTTTCATACCACAAATTAATCAAACAAGAAGGGATTAGTATTTTTAGTGGGAAATCCATAAAAGAGAGGAAGGAAAAAGGGGTTGATGTTATTCATATTTTCTTCCCCCTTAATATCCATAATAGGAAACTCAAATACATTTTTTTATTACCTTCTTCAACCATGGTGTAATGATATGGAGTTCTTTCTTCTTTTGGGAGGTTATCAAATTTCTCGGCTTACATCTCCCAAACAATCTGTAATATATTCTATTTCTTTTGGAGAAGGGGGATCACAAATAACTTGTTGTTGTTGATTTCCAATTCTTGGTTCATAACTAGGGATTTTTTGTAAAATTTTATTGATCTATCCCTAAATTGAGGCATGCATGCCATTTAAAAATATAGTTATATGTTTTTTTCCTTTTTTTTTTTAATATTAAAGTGAAATTTACTGCAAGATACTTGATGATAAGTAAAGAAAATGGAATTTTATCACCTCCATGGAATCAAAACCAAAAATTGGTGGGATTCATATTTGCATCAAGAATGCTTCCCTCTTGCAACATCCAAATTTAATCATCAGGCCAGGGTTCACATAAACTTCATAAGTGATATGCATTATATGTGCCACAATCCTTTTCCTTATTGTGCATATTTTTAAGTTTATTTTATATAATGGTGGGGAAATGGCACCTAGGGTCTCACTCAAAATGTTTTGCAAAAAAATAAGTTTACTATAAGTTCATGGATGTTATCTACCAAAATTGGGAAATCTATCTAAACATAATTGCAAGAAGATCCAACCAATGATTGAGACAAAATCTATTCTACATGTTGTAACTTAATCAACTTGAAGAAAAAAATTATTGGAGATAGAAAGGTGATATTACTATGTAATCAATTTATAGAAATCAAAATTCAAATAAAAAATGAACATAGACAACATTTACAAAAATGAAAGGAAGGCTATCTAAATCATGATTCCTCCTTTTTTGAACATCGTTGCTTGATACCATCACGCATGTTTTGGACACAATATGAAAAGTTGAGTGATAGCTATTCTGAAAATGGAATTTGGCACTATTCTATAGGAATAGTTGGAGACTTGTAGGAAACTTTGTGATGTTATGGGAGATTTTTATATATGATTAAAGAAGGCTCTGGTTGGAATTGAAATTCCTATATACTCATGCAAACTACTTCATTAACCTAAAGAAAACCACACAAATCAAATCTATACCAAGGAAAGTGACTGTGTTATGCAATTAATATTTTAAAGGAAATATTAATAACTACATCTTTGAAATTTCTATTATAAAAATTAAAAAAAGAAAAAACTAAAATCCACTATCTTTTGAACCACCTCAATAATGATTAGAATAAGTTATGGGATCTTATTTAAAATTTGAAGCATTTAATATAATGTTTGTACCTCATAGAAATATTATATACATTGATGTCTTATCAAATATAGCCTCAATATTAATTCATGTAAAAATTTTCACATGATAAATCATCTGTGGAACTTGTGTACATGTCTACTGTACCAGATAACAACACAAATTGTTGATTTTTTTATGATGATGACTGGATCATTTCTTTTCTCACAAAAAATATATATGTTTAAATAATTAGTCATTGACAATGATCAACATGATCATATTGAGTATATTTTAATTGATGTCAAAGACGATGAAAAATATTATCATTGATGTCCTCAATATGTTGGCATGCATTGATGAGGTAACTAATTTATGAAACCGTAGATCTAGGGTTTGGATTCCTTAGACAATGAGCACACCTCGAATTTGTTGAGGATTTTAGAGAAACATACCAATGAATTTTCCCTGAATACCATTTCCATTATATTCTCCATGTCATGTTGGTTCTCTTGATATGTGGAGTGCTTCGTGAGCCCTCGCGGTTTGAGAGATATGCTTGTTTGAATATGAAGCACCCATCTTGTGGTAAAAAACCCTAAGGGATTTGATTTGGCATAACATTATTGGAAAATTAAATAAAGAAGTCTCCATGGAAAAAGGTCAAAGTTACCAAAAGTGTTAATGTGAAATATTTTGGCTAAGATCAAAAGAATTATAGGAGATCAATAATTATTTAAAAGGATCAATATTTATTAAAAAAATATTAAAAATGATCTAATGTTCAACCCTAGGTCGGATATGGTTTTGGACCAATTTTAAAATTCAAATATCGTTTTCCCTCCAAAACTTGAAGTTAGCTCTCCTTCCAAGTAGAACATTTTATACTATATAAAGATGGTGTTTTTACTCTTCCATGTGTCAAGACATAAGTGCAATCTCAGTGCAATAATAAACTCTGATATAAATCCTATGTATTCTTATAAAGGGTTCATGGTTATTATTTTTCTTTCTATTGAAGGACTATTCACTAGGGTTTCTAGCATTATCTATTGATCTTGTAGGGCTTCAAATTTCATTTCTGGGTGAATGATCTGTTACCGCTTGATTGATTGGAGGCTATATAACTCAAATTTTTTGACCATGATCTTGGCCTCTATATGAATTGTTTGTTTGCATAAGAAAACTCGTATATATTTTTGGAATACTCTGGCCTTCTGAAGCATAGATAAATATGAAGGATGCACTCAAATCAAGTAGGTCAATGATGTGAGTTTTTTTTATCATGAAGTATCTCTTGAAGATTCTACTCGACCTTTCTTCCTAGAGGATGCTAGTGATTTCTCTAAGGAACATCCATTAATGAGTTTCAAACCTTAGCCTTTCAAAGTGACATTGCTTGATAATAATTGTTTTATGCATGAAGTCATACCATCAAACTATATCTGAAACATTCTACCTTCTTGCTACAAGTTGTGCAAAGTTTGTTGAGACATATATTTTCATATAAAGAGTAGAGAATTCAATATTCTAAGCGTGAAACATGTGAATTTCTAAGCACATATGCTTGTTTTTTTCTAAGAAAAGTATGTCCTGTGTCTAAGGAAAACCCCTATGAGTAGAAATTATGTGATTTTGTAGGCTGATTACCTTACCCTTGAATCCGGGGCTACTATAATAGAAGGAAAATATTTGATCTAAAACACACCAAGGGTTTGTTGTTGTGAAATCACTATTTGTCCTAATATTGACCCTTGTGCTAAAGCCTATACTGTTGCATCATCCAAACAAATTTTTAATGGTCATTTTTCTATGCTATTTTTGCATTATTTTGTGGAGGAAATAAGAGCCAACTTGAAGTCTTAAAGGAGTTAACCTAGGTTTGAAATGTTCTGAACTTGTTAGCACTTTGTAATTTTCCTAGATATAGGGGAAAACTACCAATGCAACTTCAAACTAGGATTTAAGATTGGAATTTGACCCTTTCAATCTAGAGATGGAAGTCTCTTTTACTCCGCTACTGAATGTCACTATAGTCATAGGTCATTCATATGATTAGTGGGCATATCAAGTGTAAATGGTAACAAATTTGGTTGGAGAATGAGAAATTTGACCATTGGGCATGGAGTCATAAGGTTGATCTTAATGAAATTTCCAAGAAATAGTGGAAAAAAATATAGGGATCAAAGGAATAAATCAATATCCACTTTAGACTTTAAAATATCCAGCTGGTATGTAGAAGGAGGAAAAAAATCCATTACATAAATAATATAAGTGAATTTTATGCTACTTTAGAGGATAAAATGGAATGTTTGAAACCAAAAATAACAGAGCATGTGATTATAGATGAATTCTACATATGTATAGATTGCATTTAAACATGAATAAATAAAAACTTATGTGTTTTACCAAGAAAAAGAATAACACCAAGAAAACTAAATGGAAAACATTGTAAATACTAGAATATCATATATGCAAGTCTATAAATTTTTGTCCTGGAATTTTCATTAATATCAAAAATCAGATATATAGAATAGAGTCTATCTTCTTCCAATAAACAACCCTTGGTTCATTTTCATAAATAAATTTATGTTGGAAACTAGAACACTATTGAGAGGGCGGGGAGGGGGCGGTGAATCAATAGTGAAGGAAATTATAAATTTTTATCCAAATTATTTCTCTTTAACCATGCACAAACTGAAACAAAAATCCTGTATAAGAGCATCAAAGATAAACATAAAACCATGAAAGAATTCAACACAAGGGACACAAATATTTATGGTGGAAAACCCTCTCTAGGGGAAAAACCACCTGCTGCTGCTACACTACTCAAATATTCTATTGTCAAAAAATTATTTACATATAGATTTGAATGTCTACTATCAAATGTAGAATCTTTCTCATCTATATATACAAACTACCATATTTAGAAGGCCACCATGATCAATGAACCTTTCCTAGTTACTTCTGAACTATTAATCGACTCTATAGAATCTGATCTGTTGGAAGGCACCACGACCAACGAGCCTCGCCCAGCTTTTTCCAAACTATCCAACCACCATTAGATTGAAAAAACTTCTCACTTATATTTATTTCACTAGAGTCCTCCAACTCCTCTCCTCTATGTGGTTCTCGTTTCATACATTTTTAGACTGGACCCGAGAACTACCCAACATGAGCACTACAACAATATATCATTAAAGAACATGATGAAACACTAAATCTCCAACCTCCAAATACACCAATTACTGCAACAAAATCTCTCCACACACTTCTACAAGTCCACTCTTCACATTCTCACTCACTACACAAATATGATGGATGGATAATATTCTTCTATAACATATGTAAACTGCTTCATAGATTATGCAATACAACTCAAACAACTTGCATAATATTCTCCACTCTCACACTCACTCAACACATCAAGAGAATTGACCATACTATCATTCATATTTCTACAATATATGGTTTAACTGAGGTGATCAACTCAATAATTACCAAGAACTATTGAGCTCCACAAAATCTATTCATATGCTTGATTTGATCAATATTCAACTCATTGAATTGATCAATCCACTAACTCCACTTGTCCTTTTATATTTACAACTTTTATTTTCTTCTAAAGGCCCCACTACCTTTTCCAACCATATACCGAAAATTTCTGATCTAAAACATTGTGACAATACCAAGTTTAGATGAGATGCAAGATGAATCTAGAGAAAGTTTCACATTTTCCTTCGGTTGCACACACAAGGATGTGAAAATTCAACTGGTCACATGCATAGGCATATCTCGCAATGACTAGAGCCTTTAGACGCACTAATGACCCATTATCCATGAGACTGGGTAGAGGATGAATGAAAACTCAATCAAATAATCTCAAGACTCTGGCAAACTTCAGGGATACCTTCATCATCTTCTAAAAACATCTCCAAGCCTCCGAAACAAGTCTGTAACTGATGATATATGCCAAGAAAATCTGAAACAGGTCAATGACATGTATTCCCTAGTTTTCCAACCTCATCACCGTGACCAACACCTCCAGCTCCTCAAGCAGTAATGAAAACTGCTCCAAGCACTTCTTACACCTGCAGTTACATCTCTAGTTCCTTTAGCAACGATCCAATATCTTGCAACAACAACATCTTAAACCAAAACAACATTTCCCAATTCCATGCCTAATCTGCCTCCCTTCCTGAATTAGGTATATTCATAAGTATGCTGACATCAACGCCAACTAGCAAGACCATCAAGCTCAACACTACACTACCAAACACTCATCACAAATCATGAGGAACACTATCATCATCAGGTAGACATAAGGCATAGGATTAAAAACACCAAGACCTTTTTGACATCAATTCCAACACTATAATTCCAACAAGCTCCCCCTTTGGCATTGATGTCAACCTCAATCCAATCTCCAACATCTGAGGTTGATCTCCAAACATTGTCCAACACTGAAGATGCAAATTTAAAAATTATCTCTATCCATCCAATTATCTTCTATGGAAAAGGGCCATACCAACACTGAAGATAATGCCAATAATGTGTCGGATTAGAGAAGTTATCTCCCTTTCATACTCAACACCATGAATATGCAAACCAAGAAATATCTCCTAAAAGATAAGCATGTAAAATAAGAAACTCTGCTGCCAACACCTCTAGCCAATGCCATGCAATCTATGAAATTGAAAATGCCCGCTCCCCCCCCATGTAATGAAGTTGCAAACACTCTTTTTTCTGCTAAAGTGACACATCCTCTTTACTACAATAAACCTCCTTTCCAAGTGCAAGAGACTACTCCTCTTGAACCATGAATCCAACTAGCTTTTGAAAAGATATACAATGAATTACCATACAATATAATGCTTCATGGAGAAAATACATGGCTGTGAAAAATACATAAGACTGGCATATTAATTATCTATAAACTCTCCTATCACCAACCAATAATTCTATGGACCTAAGTTTACATCATGCACCCAATGTAATGGGGCTACATAAATGATATACAAAATGAAACATTACTTGGATTCCCATTGACCCATACATAGCTAATGACAAATCATACTATACATCATGTGTCTCTCCATGAGAAATATTCCAAAAAGATATAATAATAAACATACATGGATTTTATATTTGAACATAAATGTGATCTTATATATGCATCGAAAAAACATCAAATAATATGAGTACATGACATCAAAGCGTAATTATATAAACTCTCAATGTGTAGAAGCAACAATAGAAACACTACCCAAACCACATGATAGTCCATGGCCACTCAAAAACTTGGCCATCACCATCTCTATAGTGAAGATCTTGCAGCAAAATCATGATAACCACTAGACACCATCACCATGCTTCACATGTAAAAAAAAAAAAAATCAATTGGTAGAGAAATATAATAATATGTCATAGTAGCAAAAAATATATCTATATCATCATGAGTTTCATCAATTGACAACATACAAATCATCAACTCAAATCACGAGCAATACATTAACGTGTAGCAACAACAATATCATAAGATATGGAACTATAACACTATTTGGAATAATAAACTCATTATCTCCTCGTGATAGGTGATAAACATATTATCAAGAAGGCATAAGCAATAAATCAGTGATTATAAAAACATCAATATACATCAACAACAACATAAGATCCAAAAATAAAGTGTTGTGAGAAACACATAATTTATCCTCTCCATCCATGCACAATATCTAAGCATCAACATGTATAAAAATATCATGAGCAACAAAAATATTCCTCCTCATGTCTCATCCATATAAAAACACATGATCAACAACATAATACATCTAGAATAGAAAACATGAGAAATTAAGTGCATGCTCTAGATGAAATATCTCCAACACATCATCATATCTCCATGGAAGATATATATAGCAAAATATGAGAACTATCAATGTACCAAATATGTTATACAAGCACACCATCCTAAAATATGTGATAGAAACAACAATAATCCTTTCCTACATAAATGTAAAATATATGCATTGTATGCTCCTACATAGGAACACAATTGTAACCATCAATAACTCCATCAGGAGGCAACAATTCTTCCCCTGAATGTGTGATCCTCCATCACACCTTGGCCATTCACATAAGGAAAATATGTGGCTGACATACCTCCAGAAACATCATAAGCACTTAAACATGCATCTGTTCCAAAAAACATCATTAACAATATAGATGATCCAATTTAATCAAAATAGAAAGAAATAAATTATAAATGAAAGTGATATTCATACCTCATGAACTCCCCCCTAAACACATGCATCTCCTACAATATGCAGATTTGTCTTCATTCACACTTTCCGATATGGATGCACATATACATGCAACTCATGATGCAACCATATGCTCCCCTTAAGACCATGCAATCATAAAATTTTGGTGGGAGTTCCTTTCTTCTCCTTTCTCCTCCAAACCTTCATATGTTGATCCTTCTTCCTCTTATGTAGTTGGCCTTGCATATTTTCCTCTTTCTAATTGAATATCCTATAACACATGGGAATATTGAAATCGTTGGCCTTATGGCCAATATTGTCACACACAAAACATCTTATGTGACCAAATAATAGAGGATTAGGCTGATGTATTCTATTGATATGATTTCTATTCCTTGAATGTGCGTTGTAGTTGATAGCCCTATGGAAAAAATTATTGCATGGGAAATAATAACCATAAAATGGACTATTATACCTAAAATATGGAGATATTCGTTGCTTGCAGACTTGGTGTAGCTTCTCGTTTGGCTGCTTCTTTTGATGAGAGAGTTTGATCTCTCCATTTTTGAAATTTGCTACCATATGTCCACTAACTCCCTAATTATAACATCTACATTTTTTTTTCTTCCTCATTGTCCTTCTTCACTTGTTATTATGATTCATGCATGGCTCTTGATTTTTATTTTTCTTGCTATCACTAGATTCTCCAACATTTTTAGATTTTCTTGTTGATGCTTGAGCACTAGTTCTGAACTGCTCTAATTATTTTCTTGCATAAATTACTTCAACCTTCAATTTTTAACAGTCATCATCTAGCTCCTTATACTGCTTCCTCATTCCATTTTTTATTTTTATTCCTTCTTCTAGTTGAGTTCTTATATATGGTATTTCTTCCTTGAAATCACACTTTTTTTTCATCAAAAATATGCAACAACATTCTTTGATCTTTATTTTCAGCCATGAGCCTTTGAATCTCTACTTCTAGTGCCATTATCTTGGATTGCTCATCATCTTTTCTATTGATATCTTCTTGTTGTTCCTCTTGTTTTATGCTTGATCCATCATTGCTATCACTAGTGATTTCATATTTTTCTTGTGAGGAGGATTGATTTTTCACTACAACATGAGTAGAATCCTTTGCATGGTTCTCCATTTCTAAAATTTACAATTTTCCTTCGAGATACAAACTTTGCATGTCCAACATCTATTTTGTAGTCTCATAGTTTCTCACATACATGCTATCATAATTTGAAACACTATGCAAAATAATATTTTTATCCAAATCATTAAATTCATATTTAACTCCATACTCTACTCATAGCAAAATATTTTCATCATGTGATAGAAAATATGAATCCAATTTCATCCTCCAACTTGCAAATTTACCTTCACGAAGCATTGGAATTTCTTGTCGATCTATTTCGAAGAAATTGAAAAAATCTTCCAAAAACTCCAAGATTGACTCTCGAATTATCAATATGTAACCGAGAGCCCTACTCTAATACCAATTTCTAGAAACTAGATTGCAACTAAGAGGGGGGGAGGGTGAATCAATAGTGAAGACAATTATATTTTTTTCCCCAAATTATTACTCTTTAACCATGCACAAACTAAAACACAATATCATAGATTAGAGCATCGATATAAACATAAAACCATGAAAGCATTCAACACAAGGTACATAAATAGTTTTGGTGGAAAACACTCTCCAATGAAAAAATCCACTCGAGTTGCTTTTCTACTCAAATATTCTATTATGTAAAAAAATTATTTACATGGAGATTCAAATGGATAATATCAATGGATACTCTTTCTCATGTAGATATATGGACTACCATCTGCTAAAGGCCAACACGATCAATGATCCTCACCCAGTTACTCCTGAGCTATCAATCAAATCTATAGACTCTAATCTACTAGAAGTTACCACGACCAACGAGCCTCGCATATTTTCTGCTGAACTATCCTACTACCCTTGGATTGAGAAAAAATATCACTTATATTGATTTCCCCGGAGTCCTCCAACTCCTCTCCTCCATGTGGTTCTCATTTCATACATTTTTAGACTGGAACCAAGAACTACTCAGCATGAGCACTAAAACAACATATCGTCAAAGCACACAATGAAATACTAAATATCCAACCTACAAATACACCAAAAATAGTAACACAATCTCTGCACACACTTATACCAATCCACACTTCACCTTCCCACTCACTATACAAATATGATGGTTGAAACATATTGTTCTATCCGCAACAACATCTACAAAATTCTTTAGAAATTATACAATACAACTCACATAGCTTACACACTCTTCTCCACTCTCACACCTGCTCAACACATTAAGAGAATAAACCATACTATCATTTATATTTCTCCAATATATGGATTAAATGAGGTGGACAACTCAATAATTACCAAAAAATATTGAGCTCCACAAAATCTATTCATATGCTTGATTTGATTTAGATTCATCTCTTTGACTTGATCAAGCCACTAAATCCACTTTAACTTTAATAATTTCAACTTTTTTTTAGCTTCTATAGGGTCCACTATTTTTTCTGACCATATACCAAATTTTTTTGATCAAGAAAATCTCCATGATACAAAAATTAGATGAGATGCATAAGCAATCAGAAGAAATTTTCGTGTTTTCCTTTAGTTGCACACAAAATCCTGTGAAAATTCCACTGGTTGTGTGCATAGGTTTGTCTCCAGTGGCTTGAGCCTTTAAGTCACACTAACAACCCATCATCCATGCAACTTGGGCAGAGGATGAATGAAAACTCAATCAAATCATCTCAAGACTTTGAAAAAAATTTGGACACCTTTATTATCTTCTAAACACACCTCCAAGCCTTTGAAACAAGTCTACAACTCGTGATATAGGCTAAGAAAATTTGAAAAATGTCAATGACATGCAATCCCTATTCTTCCAACCTCATCACCATGACCAAAACCTCCATCTCCTCAAGTAACAACCAAAACATGTCCAAGCACTTCCTGCACCTATAACAGCATCTCTAATTCCTATAGTAGCAATAGAATCTCCTACAACAAAAACATATTCAACCATCACAACATGTCTTGAATCCATCCCTACTAAGCCTCCATTCCCGCACTAGCTCTAGTAATAATTATGTTGACATCAATACCAACCAACAAGTCCATCAAGATGAACATTGCATCTACCAAACACTCATCACATATCATGAGGTCCATTATCCTAATTAGGTATATATGAGGCATATGATGAATTACATCAAGACCTTGCTGACATCAATGCCAACACTATAATTTTAACAAGATCCCCATTTTTCATTGATGTCAACCTCAATCCGATCTCCAACATCTAAGGCTCATTTACAAACATTGTCCAACACTGAAGCTTCAATCTGAAATCGATCTCTATCCATATAAATTCTATCCCCCTTTGAAATCAATGGAAAAGGGCCATACCAACACTGAAGATAATGCCAATAATGTGTCAGATTAGAGAAGTTCTCCCCCTATCATAATCAACACCATGCATATGCAAAATAAGAATTATCTCCAGAAACATAATAATATGAAACAAGAAACTCTGCTACCAACACCTCTAGCCAATGGCATGCAATATCTGAAACTGAACATGCCCCCCTTATGCATGTAATGAAGCTATAAACACACTCTCTTTGATGCTGAATAAACA
This sequence comes from Pinus albicaulis, assembly GCA_034641835.2. Taxonomy (NCBI): domain Eukaryota; kingdom Viridiplantae; phylum Streptophyta; class Pinopsida; order Pinales; family Pinaceae; genus Pinus; species Pinus albicaulis. Next base: position 817,376,589 of record CM076577.1, read on the forward strand.
CATCCTCTTTACTACAATAAGCCTCCTTGCAAAGTGCAAGAGACCACTCCTCATGAGCTATGAATCCAACTGAATTTGGACAAGATATACAATGAATTACAATACAATATAATGTTTCATGGAGGAAACACATGGTAGTAACAAATACATAGGAATGACATATGAATCCTCTATAAACTCTCCTATCACTAATCAAGACTTCTATGGACCCAAGTTTACCTCATGCAACCAATGTAATGAGGCTACATCAATGATATACAAAATGAAACATGACTTGGACACCCATTGATCCATACATAGCTAATGACAAATCATACTAGGCATCATGGGTCTCTCCATGAGCAATATGAAAACAAGATAGAAAAATAAATATACATGGATTTTACATCTAAACATAAATGTGCTCTTATATATGCATTCCAAAAACATAAAATAATATGAGTACATGGCATCAATGAGCAATGATATACTCTCAATATGTAGCAACAACAATAGAAATACTATCCAAACCACTTGATAGTCCATGGCCACTCAACAACTTGGCCATAACCATATCTATACTAAATATCCTACGGTAAAAATCGTGATAACCACTAGAAACCGCCACCATGCTTCACATGCATTAGAAACAAGATCAACTAGTGGAGCAATATAAAAATATGTCATAGTATCAATAAATATATCCATATAATCATGAGGTTCATCAACCGACAATATACAAATCATCAACTCAAATCGCAAGCAATACATCAACAAGTAGCAACATCAATAGCATAAGATATAGCACTGTAGCACTAAACTCATTATCTCCTCATCATAGGTGAGCAACATATTATCAATAAGGCACAAGCAACAAATAAGTGAGCAACAAAACTTCAATATACATCGGCAACAACATAATATCCAACAATAAAATGTTGTGAGTAGCACATAATTTTATCCTCTCCATAAATGCACAATATATTATCATCAACATACATCAAAATTTCATGGGCTACAAAAATCACCCTCCTCATGTCTCATCCATCTAGATACACATGAGCAATAACATGATACATCTAGAATAGAAAACATCAGCAATAAAGTTCATACTCTAGATGAACTATCTCCAACACATCATGAGATCTCCATGGAAGCTATATATAGCAAAATATGAGAACTATCAATGCACCATGTCATACAAGCACACCATCAACATAGTTACCGATCAAATGGAAAAATTACTTGGTACCCATTTTTTTGAGGTAGCAAAAAAACACCCAATTTTGAAAAGTGATGATGTAGAATCACCCTTATTTTTAGCATGGTTTTGGCAATTTAAATTTTCTTATGGTTATTTTTTTTAAATGTCATGATTTTCATGTCGATTTTGAAAAGTGGTGATGTAGAATAATATGTTTATTTTGGGAGCATATTTTTGGAACTTTAAATTTTCTTTGATTTTTTTTTTTTAAATGTCACGTCGATTTAGAAAATATTGAGTTTTTTGGCACTTTAAATTTTTTTATTTATCAAATATGAACATTTTTTTTTTAAATGTTAGTGATTTTCATGCTAATTTTGAAAAGTGTTGATGCAACATCAATCCTTTTTGTTTAGAGTAGTGATTTTCATCTTGGTAATAAAACATAAAAATAAAAATGAAAAACTTGACAAAACAAAATCAAATATGAAAATTATAAAACTAAATATGAAAAAAACTAATAAAAGTGTAAAAAAATACAAAAATAACTTGTAAAAAAAAATTCAAACAAAAAAATTCAAAAAAAAGTTTAAACAAAACATTTCAAAAAGAAAATTCAAAAAATAAATAAAAAAAGGAAAATTAAAAAAAGTCATAATTTAAAGAAAACAAATAAAAATTAACAAAAAAGAAATTTTTTTTTTAAGTTAAAAGAAAAACATCATAATTAAAAAAAATGATAAAAAAATAATTAAAAAAAAAAAAAAAACATATTCAAAGAAAAAAAAACATAATTCATTTTTTTAATTAAAAAAAAAATTAAAATATAACTCAAATTTAAAAAATTAAAAAAAATTAAAAGTTAAAAATTAAAAATGACATTAAAAAAGAAAATAAAAAAAATTAATAAATTTTCTTTTTAAAATTAATAAAAAAATTAATAATAATAAAAAAAAATTGTTTTACAGCCACCCTGGGAGCCGTATGGCTCGACCGACGGGCAACGAGAGAGCTGCTATGGTGGGTGACCCTCATGGTGGCTGGGTTTGACTCCAAGAATCGACCTCTACCACCCTGGGGCCTACGGTGCTCGACCAACGAGTGGCAGTCGATTCTGGGAATCGACCCCTACCGCTCTGGGGGCTACAGGGCTCGGCCGACGAGTGGCGGGAGAGATGGCGGCTCTCTCGGTGCCTGCCGACCAAGCCCCACAACGACGGGGGCATCCGAGATCAATGCACCTTTTTTTTTTAATTAATTTTTATTTTTATTTTTTATTTTATTTTTAATTTATTTTTAATTTTTTTGTATTTTATTTTTAAATTAATTTTTTTAAAAAAAATTTAGTATAAATTTATTTTATATTTTGAATTTTAATTTTTTAAATTTATATTTAAAAATGTTTTATTTATTTATTATTTATTTATTTTTAAATTTTTAAGTTTTGTTTTAAATTTAAAAGAAAATTTGATTTTGTTATTTGTTTTTATCTAATTTTTTTTTCATATATTTATATATTTTTTAAAAAAAAATTAAATTTTCTTTTTAATTTTTAATTTAAATTTTTAATTTTTAAATGTTAAATTTTATTATTATTATTTTTTAATTTTAAAATTATTATTATTATTTTAAATTTAGATTTGTAAATTTAAATTATTTTTTATTTTTTATTTTTGATTTTAATTTTAACTAATGTTCATTTTTTTAAATTATTTTATTTCATCGTTTTATTATTATTATTTTATAACTTAAAAAAATAAAATTTGTTTGTTTTTTTTTTTTGGGTTAATTTTTATTTCTTTTTTTTAAATAGTGTGTTTTTTTGAAATTTTCCCTTTTTATTTTATTTTCTGTTTTTTTAAATATTTTTATTATTATTATTTTTTTACATGTGATATTTTATCTTTAATGCCATGCTTAAAAATGATTAGAATTTTATTTTCATAAATGTGATATTTTATCTTTAATATCATCCTTGGATTTTTAAGGCTTTTCAGAGACACAATAACAGATTATCTTCAATATCATGCCTAAAAATCGTTGGAATTTTAAGACTTGATATTTGATCTTTAATGCCATGTTTATCGTTGAAATTTTAAGGTTTTTCAGAGTCATGATATTTTATCTTCAATGTCATTATTAAAAATTGTTGACAATTTACCGCGAAAAGAAAAAAACGTTATTCCAACATCAACACTTTTCGTTTTCAAGGTGTTTTTTGCACACAAGAAATTGACGATGTTATTCCAGCATCAACACTTTTCATTTTCAGGTTGTTTTTTCACACTAAAAATTGGCGATGTTATTCCACCATCAACATTTTTTGTTTCGAGGGTGTTTTTTCAATCATTTTTTCAAGAAAAAAATAGGTTTTAGCATAATTTGAAAAAATGTTGAAATTTGACCCTAAAAAAACAAAGTGTGTTATGGAAGACACACTTTTCATTTTTGGGTTGTTTTTTCATGTTTTTTGAGTTTTTTTTTGCTAGAGTTCTCATTTTGAGGTAATAGTTCCCGTTTGATCAGTAACTATGTTCATCCTGCAATATGTGATAGCAACAACAATAATCCTTTCCTGAATCAATGTCAAATATATGCACTGCATGCTCCTACATAGGAAGACAATGCCAACCATCTGCAACTCCATCAGGAAGCAACAATTGCCCCCGTGAATGTGTGATCCTCCGTCACACCTTGACCATTTACATAAGGAAAATATGTTGGTCCCATACCTCCAAAAATATCATAAAAAATTCAACATGAAGCTTCTCTAAAAACCATCAGTAACAATATAGATGATCCAATTATAATCGAAACAAAATGAAATATAACAAAAATGAAAATGCTCTTCAAACTTCATGAAGTCTGCCTGAACACATTCATCTCCTACAATATGTAGATTTGTCTTTATTCACACTTTTCGATATGGTAGCACATCTACATGCAACTCATGGTGCAACCATATGCTCCCCCTGAGACCATGCAAGCCTCAATTTTTGGTGGGAGTTCCATGCTTCTCTTTTCTCATCAAACCTTCATTTGTTGATCATTATTCTACTTGTGCGATTGGACTTGCATATTTTCCTCTTTCTAATTGAATCTCTTGTAACACATGGTAAACTTGTAATCCTTGGTCTTATGGCCATCATTATCACACACAAAACATCTTATATGAGGAAAGAATAGAGGAATAGGTTGATATATTCTATTGTTATGATTTCTATTCCTTGCATGTGCCCTGTAGTCAATAGCCCTATGGCCAAAATCATTGCATGAGAAATAATAACCATAAAATGGACTATTATATATGAAATATAGAGATCTTCTTTGCATGTGGACTTGGTGTAGCTTCTCCTTTGGTCGCTCCTTTTGATGAGAGATTTTTAAGTCTTTGTTATTGAAAATTGTTTCCATATGTACATAAAATCCACAATTATAACATCTACCAATTTTATTCTTCCTCACTGTCCTTCTTTGCTTGTTATTATGCTTCATGCATGGCTCTTGATTTTCATTTTTCTTGCTGCCACTAGATGCTCTAACATTTTCATATTTTCTTGTTGGTGCTTGAGCACTAGATATGAAATGTTCTAATTATTTTCTTGCAGAAATTACTTGAACCTTCAATTTTTGGCACTCATCCTCTAACTCCTTATATTTATTCATTTCAGGAATTTTAAGGTATAAAATGGGCCTCCTAAAAAAATTATAAAATAATAGTAGAAATAATATAATAAGATTAGATTACATCATCGAATTTTAGAGGGAAAAAGGAAAAAACTACTTTTTTTAACTCGTATTTTCAACTTATCTCCCTATGAGTTTACTCAAATTTCGAGTGGGAACACTCGTTCGATATATAATTTGATTCCTCATCTACAATCATGTTTTTTCATGTAGTTCTCATTTTTCTGTAGCAGGGTCCATTGAAAGTATGCAACATGGGTACTCCTTGGATGAGGAATTAATTTTTCATCTAACGAGTACTCCCACTCGAAATTTTAGTAAAAAATTAGGGATATAAGTTGAAAAAATAATTTTATTATTTTTATATTTTTTAATCTTTTTACTTCTTTACCCCAAACATGGTGAATCATCCCCCATGGTTAACATCATCATCTTGAATCCCATTGGTTCTTATAAATTTTATTTTGATTATACGTTTTTCTTAGGAGGTCCACTTTAGACCTAAAAAATTCTGTAATGCCTCATTCCATTTTTTATTTTTCTTCCTTCTTCTAGTTGAGTTTTTAGATCTAATATTTCTTCCTTGAAAGCACACTTTTTTCAATAAAAAATCTGCTGCAACATTCGTTGATCTTTATTTTCATCCATCATCCTTTGAATCTCTTCTTCTAGTGCCATTATCTTGGATTTCTCATCATCTTTGCTACTGATATATTCTTGTTGTTCCTCTTGTTTGATGCTTGATCCATCATTTCTATCAATAGGGATTTCAGGTTATTCTTGTGAGGAGGATTGATTTGTCACTACAATAAGAGTATAATCATTTGCATGGTTCTCCTTTCTGAAATTTGCAATTTTCCTCTAAGATAAAAACTTTGCAACTTGTCCAACATCTCTTTTGCAGTGTCATAATGTCTCACATACATGCTATCATATTTTGAAATTTTATGCAAAATAATATTTTTAGCCAATCATTAAATTCATCTTTAACTCCATACTATACTAGTAGAAAAATATTTTCATCAAGAGAGAAAATATCAATCCAATTTCATCCTCCAAGTTGAAAATTTACCTTCATAAAGCATTGGAATTCCTTTTCGATCCATTTCAAAGAATATTAAAAAATATGCCAAAAACTCCAAGATCCACTCTCTAGCAATCAAGATGGAACTAAGATCGTTGTTATAATACCAATTGTTGGAAATTATATCACTAATGAGAGGGGGGGGGGGTGGTGGTGAATCAGTAGTGATGGAAAATTTAAAATTTTCTCCAAATTATTACTCTTTAACCATGTACAAATTGAAACAAAAAAACATATATTAGATCATCAAATATAATCATAAAACCATGAAAGCATTCAACAACAAGAAAACAAATATTTCTGGAGTGGTGAAAAATACTCTCGAGGGGAAAAAATCACCCGCTGCTGCTTCACTGCTCAAACATTATATTATGTCAAACAATTTTTTACATAGGTATTCAAATGGAAACTCTTTATCACATGTGGATCTATAGTCTGCCATCCATTGAATGCCACCACGATCAACGATCCTCGCCCGATTAATGCTCTTCATTATTAATTAATTAGCATAATTAATTAATTTAAAAATAATTTTATATTTAATAAACTATAATAAACTATTTTTTCCTTGGTATTTTTCTGGTCGGCCCCTTCTTTATCCTCATTCACTCCTTTTGCTCCTACTTGTATTTATCACATATATCTTCCTCTCTTCTTGGCAGGTTTTGTCCTGATGATGAGTCTTGTTTAGAATCGAAATGTAGACGTAAAAATGGATACCGTGGAGTTTCCGAATTCTCGATCTCAATACTCCTAAACTATCAGTCAACTCTACAGACTATGATATACTGGAAGGCACCATGGCCAATGATACTCACGCAGTTTTGGCCAAACTATCCAATCACCATTGGTTTGAGAAAAATGCTCAATTATATTGATTTTTCCAGAGTCCTCTAACTCCTCTCCTCTATGTGGTTCTCCTTTCATACATTTTCAAACTGAAATCAAGAACTGCTCAACATGAGCACTACAATAACATATCAACAAAGCACACAATCAAACACCAAATCTCCAACCTCCAAATACACCACAAAATGCAACACAAACTCTCTACACACTTATACCAATCCACACTTCACATTCTCACTCACTACACAAATATGATGGTTGAAACATCTTCTTCTATCTACAATAACATCTGCAAACTGGTTCAGAAATTATGTAATACAGCTCACACAACTTAAAAAATATTCTCCACTCTCACACTCACTCAACACATAGAGGGAATCAACCGTACTATCATTGATATTTCTCCAATATATGGATGAAATGAGGTGCTCAAATCAATAATTACCAAGAACTATTAAACTCCACAAACTCCGTTCATATGATTGATTTGATATGGATTAATCTCATTGACTTGATCAAGCCACTAACTAAACTTACATTTTGATATTTTCAAATTTGATTAGCTTCTAGAAGCCTCATTACCTTTTCCGACCATATACTGAAAATTTGAAATCAAGAAAATCACCACAATACCAAAATAAGCTGAGATGCATGAGGAATCCAGAGAAATTTTTATGTTTTACTTCGGTTGCATGCATAAGCCTATGAAAATTTGATTGGTTGCATGCATAGACTTGTCTCCTAGTGACTGGAGCCTTTCAAATGAAATGATGACCCATCATCCCTGCGCTTAGGGAATAGGATGAAGGAAAAATCAATCAAATTATCTTAAGACTCTACCAAAATTTAGGGAAACCTTCATCATATTCTAAACACATCTCCAAGCCTCTGAAAAAATTATGCCAATGATAATACATGCCAAGAACGTCTGCAACAAGTCAATGATATGAAATCCCTAGTTTTCCAACCTCATCACCATGAAAAACACCTCCAACTCCTAAAGCAACAACCAAAACCTATCCAAGAACCTCCTACACCTATAACAACATCTCTAATTCCTGTAGCAAAAATCCAATATCTTGCAGTAACAACATCTTCAACCAACACAACATGTCCTGAATCCTTGCATACTCAGCCTCCATTCCTGCACTAGGTCTAGTCATAAGTATGTTGACATCAATGCTAACTAACAAGACCATCAAGTTGAACATTGCAACTACAAAACACTCATCATACATCATGAGGACCACTATCATCATGTTGTAGACATAATGCATATGATGAACAAAAAAAATACCTTGTTGACATTAATGGAAACACTTTATAGAAAACTTACAAAACTGAAACCATAACTTTAGGGAAGTTTTAATTACAAAATATCTTAAAATATAGAAAATATTATCAAGATCTAGAGTAAATGGATCTAAAAACTTCCTCATCCATATTTATTTTTCTGTTTGAAATAATCAACGAGATGGTAAGATCTAATCCCCAATTCGAATTGATGAGGTGGCTCATCCATTGTTGTCTATGAGTTTTTTTTAGAAAATTAAATCTAGCAAATTAATGAAAAATAGGGTCTAAATATTCCTTTGTATCTCCCAAACCATGATAGATGTGTAAAAAGTGAAAGGGGTTCTGTAAATGATCTAGTTCCTAAAAAAAGCCTCTCTTATATTTGAAAAAATTATTTTCAGATTCTCGAAAATGACACCAAAAGTTAATGACTAAAGCGGGAAATATTTAATATTTAAATATGAAAAAATGGGTTGCAAATATTCCTTCGCATCTTCCAAACCATGATACATGTGTAAAAAATGAGAGATATATTTTTAATGAGCCTGTTACCGTAAAAAACCTCTTTAAGTTTTCAAAAATTTATTTCCAACTATTCAAAAACTTCACTTGAAGGCAATAACTAAAACAAGGTTTTTAAACTAAATATGAAAACATATTCATAAGAGAACAATTTATTTGTTGACATTGAATAATGATCCATGGCGAATTGCTATAGAAAAAGGTGGAACTGTAGCTGTAAAGTCTGCTAAAATTGTGAATCAAAGCATATCACTAATATTTTATAGTAAAATTTGGAAATCCCCTATTTTTTTTTTCCTAAAGTCCTGCTTTGATTTCTATCAACATGCTCATCATAGAAAATTTTCATTGGATCTCTGACTTGATTTTATCAAAATGATGTTCATTGTGCAAACATAAACTTAATAGAGATTTATCCTAACCAATTTCCTTATCATTTCCTCAAAATGTGCATATTATTCGGTCGCTGACAAATTAACTCGACATGCCTCGTCGAGATGAAAACAACGAAAGTGATGCCAAATTATCTAACAACACTTGTAAAAAATAGGGAAGATATTGGTGATGCCAGATTATCTATCAGTGCTTGTCAAAAATAGGGAATATATTGGTGCTGACAGATTATCTAGAAACCCTTTGTCAAAACAGATCCAAAATGAGCGCTAACATATTATCTGGCAGTGCTTTGTCAAAACAAATCCAAAATTAGCACTAAAATATTATCTGGTAACGCTTTTTCAATATAGAAAAAAAGTGGCATTGACAAAACATTTGGAAAAACTGCCTTGGAATCTGTATTTTAGTGTTTTTTTGCCTCTAGCAAGAGGTCCATATTGGTTTCTGGAGCTTGTCTTAACCTCTTTCTCTTATTGGTCTTGGGGCATGTTCTCCTACTTTACATTATTTTTGAACCTTTTTCTTCTTGGAGGAACTTGAAGCCTCCTCCATGTTGATAAGCATATCCCTCAAGGTGTGTCATTAATATCAATCAATTGAATTTTCAAGGCTATTCTGATACAACTTGTAGTTAATCCTAAGCTTATTGGTGGGTCTAGTATGGGGTTTTCTCATCCCTTACATTTCAGCCAGGGTGGCTTCCCTTTTATTCTCTCTCTGTATAATATGTGTGTCACAATGTCTACTGATTTGGAAAAACCTCCTTTATAAACAAACACACCATTCACTGCCATTTATTTTGGAAAAAAATTCCTTTTATATCATTAGAATTGGCGCTTCCAAATTAAATGAAAGCACACATAATTTTTTTTATAGAACTTGGATCTTAGGGCCCTAATGGAGCCGACCTAAAATTTTAAATGTTATAACATCTGGCTCCAATGGGGATGTTTTCACCTTGAGAGGCAAAAATGGGCCCTGTATACCATATGCCTATCCATTGAGATGTTCACAAGCTATGAAAGCCAACAACCTAAGACTAATGGCACTGAAAACCAAAATGTAATCCAAACTAAAACTAAATGCTAAAACATTGACTACTGAAAATTGTCACAATGCTTAAAAATATTCTCAACTGTTGAGATTATTCATCACACAATTTCCTACCTAACCCACTGAGAAATATTCCCAATCAAGTGATAAGGAATTTCCAATATAACCATGAAATCAAATGGTTACATATTTGAATTTCACTCACACTTTTCTTAAGCATACATAAAAAACTAGGAGATGACAACTTAAGCTGAAATCCGAATCCAATTTAAAAACTCATCCATTTTGAAAAACTAAAACCAATGACTACTTACATAAAAGGAACAAGAATATATTTCTTTGATATTTCCAACAACCTGGCCAAATATTCTTCAAGAAAATCAAGAAACAACTATTGGTGAGCAGTAAAAAGAAAAGGACAACCATACCCTATAATTATTGATTGTTTTGTGTCATGAAACCTTTCATTTGGTTGACCCTTCTAAAAAAGAAATGCAATAATTTCTTTATCATTATTATCATCTCTACTAGGAATTTTTTTTGAATATTATTGAAAATGTTTGAATAGATGAGCCACATCACATGTAATAGGAGTAACAAAAATTTACCTTTCATATGAGTCATCGAGAATGCAATTTTGGCTTTTAAAAATTTAAAAATTTATCAATTCAAGAGGTGTAAAATTATGAATATTTTCCAGACATTCCAATGAATCTAAAACATCCTATTCTTTTTCAACGATTTATTCAAAAGGTAAAAGAACTATAGAAAATATAATTTGACTATCATTATCCTTCTCTTGGTCATTTAAAAACTGACAAGATTGTTGAATATGATCTTCATGGCTTTCATCAATAAGATCCATATCCATTTTGATTTCGGCCAAGGGGAAAACTATTGTTTGTTGGAAATTTTATTGAGCATATTGAAAAATAGTCTATAAAATTTATTCTTGATGTTGAAAAGGGCTTTCATAAATATCTTCTATGATTTCTTCATCCACAAAACCTAAACTTAGAAAATGTTTTGTCAATTATTTTCCAACCCAACAATTTTGAAAGTCCCATTTCATTTTCATCATCAGATAGCATAAGAATAACAAATTACAATGAAAAATTTCAACGTGGATATGTGAGTATAATCATAATGCTGCCATGGGAATTACTCTTTAGTAGTTTTGGACTAAATGCAATGTAAAAGAGCTTACGGAAACACCTAGTAGTGATTACACTACGCAGGGAATAAATACTATTTATTTCTATTGTGGAAATATGGAATGGAGAATAATTACATCTATAATTTTCCCTCCTATCCCCTCCCATTACATTATTAGAAATGAAGTAATATAGGGGATTATAGATAGCTCTCCCCCATGGTGGATTATGTTGGAAATACTGAGGAGGGGGGGGGGGGTGAATTAGTATTCCTTTCAATTAGAGCATTAGTTAATATTCAATTATTATCAGTGTTTGTACAATGATAGCAGTAAACAAGAAGAGCACAAATGCACACATTTTTTAAGGTGGAAACCCACTCCGGGACAAAAATCACCTAATGCTTTTCTAATAATTCTTTAATATTCAACTCCAATTGAAAATAAAACTCCAACTTCCTAGAATCTAGAAAAGCATTCTTCTCCAGCTCCCACTGGATGGATGCTCCAATGCCCAAGATTCTTCAGTAGTCAATTGAATGGATGCCCCAACACCCAATGAGCTACAACTCACCCTAGCACCACCCTACCACCCTATAGAAGAATAAAAGAAGAATGGACTCCCGTACCAATGAAAATGGTCCACTTTACAATGATATAGAATGATGTAGAAGAAGAATATATACTAGACCATAACCCCAACTTTGATACAACCACCTAATGATGATCCTAGACCTCCTAACACTGCCTCTTCAACCCTTGGCAGATAGACACTAGTGCAATTTGTACAATAATGTATTTACAATGACTAAGTACAATGATACCTTTACAATGATTGTATGCAGTGCTGCCCACTTGAAGACTTCATATGATGAACTTATTACTGCTGTTATGCACCTTGGTTGCTGCTCTTGTCATGCTACCATCTGTTGCATCTTGCTTTTATTTTCTACCATAGAAAGTATAGTTCTTTGCAACCCTTGACAACACATGATCTAGCTTTTTCTTTCCTTCTAGGAGCTTGATATTGAATCTGGTGTATCTCTGTCATTTCAGATTCTAAATATCTTATTTTTGGTCTTGTAGTAGTCCTCCGAGTCATCTTTCCAATGCCACAGGTCTGACCCTATTTGTATTCTTGAAGAGAGAGTTATACCCAATATCTCACAATGCCCTAATTATGGACTGTTTCAGTAGAGCGCACTTTTACGACATGCCACGTGTCATTGTTTCTTCATTTGTTTCTAAAATTGATAGAAAAAAAAGAAAAAACTGTGCACTATCCATATATTTTTACATAATTCCAATCCAATACTCAAATATAGAGTTATGACGAATTTACCAAGGTCACTTCTTTGAGATGAATTTCAGGAGCCTGCAAAAACACTGAATTACATAGATCATATCTCCAAAAATATTATGCACCTTGATCTGAAATTTTTACCGCCACTTCCTTAGGATCTCAGCTTCGCCTCATAAAAATTTTAGCTTTTGAACCTTCGTAGAAAAAAATTTAGAGTGAAAATTCCAAGATGACCTGTTTCAAATGGCCGAATCCCTTGCATAAGGAGGAAATGAAGATCACAATTTATATGAATGCTTAAGTTGAGAGGGGCTTCAAAAAGTGAAAGTGGGAGGAATTTTAGGAGCACAAAAAATATTAGTTATGACTTTTCAATGACCCATGCCCCAACCTCATGGGGTTTTAGCCCACTAACTGGGGGTACAAACTTCAAACATGAATATCTCTCAAATCGTGAAGAATTACATGGCGTGCCATATATCAATGGAAAAATATCAAAAAGTAGAAACCATAAAAAGCATTATTGACCCAGAATATATTAATTTGGTAAGTCAAAATTCCCATGCAATATTGGGTTAGCCCCTGGTGCTGCTTGGGTTGACATCAATGACAACCGCTGATCAACAACCTCCCCCTTTGGCATTGATGGCAACACAAGTAATCCCCCTGCGATCATGATGCCTCTTCCTACAACATTATCTCCCCCTTTGACATCAATGGCAAAGGGTAACTCCCCCTAAAACACAACCATCCTGTGGACCTGTACACACTTCCACTCCCGCTGACACACAATCGTCCTGCAGACCTGCACACACTTCCACTCCCGCTTTATATTCTTGAAAAAGGAAAATCTAATGAGAACTTGGGAGAATCCCAAGCTTTTGATGAAGATATTCAAATGCTTCACGAGGTAAAGGTTTAGTGAAGATATCAACAATTTGTTCTTTTGTACAAACATACTCAAGTTTTATATTCTTTTCAGCGACTTGTTCTCTAACAAAATGATATTTGATTAGAATGTGTTTGTTTTTGAATGCATGACAGGATTCTTGGAGATGCTGATGGCACTAGTGTTGTCACAGAATATGGGAATAGGCTCACTGAATTGTACTTGAAGATATTGCAAAGTTTGTTTCATCCAAAGGACTTGAGTAAAACATGATGCTACTACAATGTATTCTACTTCCGTTGTAGATAATGAGATTGAAGTTTGTTTTTTGCTCAACCATGATACAAGACAACCACCTAGATAGAATGCTGCTCCACTAGTACTCTTACAATCATCAATGCTTCCTGCCCAATATGCATCTGTAAAGGCTTGAATAATGAGATTGTTACCCTTGGGATACCACAAGCCATATTATTCTGTGCCCTTTAGATATCGAAGAATTATTTTGACGACAATAATATGTGATTCTTTTGGTGCTGCTTGGAATCTTGCTACTTGTCCAACTGCTTGCATAACATCTGGCCGAGAGGATGTTACATATAGAAGACTACAATTCATAGATCTCTACAAATTCTGATCCACATCCTTAGATGAGTCGTTTATGCTCAATTTTCAACTTGTTACCATTGGAGTAAGGACGAGTTTGCAATCTTCCATTTTGAATTTTTTGAGCATTTCCTTGATGTACTCGGCTTGACATATAAATAATCCTTTCTCTTGTTGAGATATTTGAAGCCCTAAGAAGTATGTCAGCTCACCAAGTAAAGACATCTCAAACTCACTTTGCATATTTGTAGAAAATTTCTTACTTAGTCGATCATCATTGCTACCAAATATTATATCATACACATATACCTCAACAATTGTTATATTATCTTTATCTATTTGTACATAAATATTGCTATCAACAGTACCTTTCTTGAACCCTTGTTGACGTAGATATCCATCAAGACGAGCATACCATGCTCTGGGAGCCTGCTTGAGGCCATATAGAGCCTTCTTTAACCTGCAGACATAGTCTTCTTTTTGTGATAGTCAAAAACCTTCAGGTTGTTCGATGTAAACTTCTTCTTCTAATTCTCCATTCAGAAATGATGAATTAACATCCATTTGGTAGACTTTGATTTTTCTTGAACATGCATAGGCGAGAAACATTCAGATGACTTCCATTCTGGCAACTGGTGCAAATGTTTCGTCAAAATCAATTCCTTCCACTTGTGCATAGCCTTTGCAAACCAATCTGACTTTGTTTCTGGTAACCTGCCCATCTTCATTCAATTTATTCCTGAACACCCATTTTGTCCCAATGACATTTTTATCTTTTGGTCATGGAACTAATTCGCAAGTGTTATTCTTCTCAATTTGATCCAATTATTCTTTCATAGATGCTACCCAATGTTCATTTTGGTTGGCTTCCTCAAAACTACTAGGCTCAAAGGTTGCTAGAAAAGAAACGTGAGCATGTTGTGATGAACGAAGCTGTCGACCTTCATTTATGTCCCTAATGATTTGATTTGATGGGTGGTTCTTTTGAATCCACTCTTTTGTTCTCCTTGGAGGAGCTTCTTGTTGTTGTTATGGTATATCTTGATGATCATTGTTTACTTCTTCCTCGTTGATAGTTGCTTCTTGTTCTAAAATTTTATCTGTGTCTTTTTCAGCCTCTGTCTCAAGTTTCAAAGATTCTAGATCCTCATCATTACTCGCTAGAACACCATCTTCGTCAAATGTAACATTTATGCTCTCCACTATCTGTTTTTGTCTTAGATTATAACATTTATAGGCCTTTATTTTGCGTGAGTAACCAACAAAGATACCTTCATCAACATGTGATTCAAACTTACCGAAATTTTGATCTTCTCTTTTGATATAACATTTTCTTCCGAAGATTCTGAAATATTTTACATTAGCTGGTTTTCCTTTCCATAATTCATATGGAGTCTTGTTGCAATTATTTCTGAGAAGACTTTGGTTGATAATGAAGACTACCGTATCAATTGCTTGAACCTAGAATTTTAAATCCAATTTTGAGTCCTTCAACATTGTTCTACCCATTTCCTGTACAGTTCTATTCTTTCTTTCAGCAACTCCATTTTGCTAAGGTGTTCATGCTGTTGAAAATTGCCTTTTTATTCCATTTTCGTCACAGTATTGCTGAAATAATTTGGAAGTGAATTATCCACCATTATCTGATCTTAAACACTTTATTTTCAAATCAGTTTCATTTTCAACCAACTCCTTGTAGATCTTAAAGCACTCAAATGCTTCAAATTTTTTCTTTAGGAAACTAACGACTGTCATCCTGGTATAGTCATCTATCATTAACATGAAATATAATTCTCCATCTAAGCCTTTTGTTCTCACGGGACCACATAGATCAGTATGTATCAATTCCAATGGATGTGATGAAAAGCGTTCTTTTGTTTTAAATTGGACTTTTGTCTGCTTTCCATGCCGACATGCCTCACATAGTGTGTTGGAAGGTTTTGAGATTTTCGGCATTTCTCGTATTGCTTCCTTTTTTCTTATCCTGACAAGATTGTCAAAGTTTATGTGACCCATTCATTTGTGCCATAACCAACTTTCATCTTCTTTAGCTAGTAGACATGCTTTAGTTGCTTCATCTAGAACATATATGTCGTTTGGAGCTCGACTTGTTGTAGCCACAATTTTACCATACATGCCTTTCCTGATTTCACATTTTGTGGAGTTGAATAGCATTGTGTGTCCTTGATCACACATTTTTCCAACACTGAGCAGATTGTGATTCATGTTTTCGACCAATAGAACATTCTTGGCTATAACATCTTTTCTTCCGAGAGTGACGATACCTGATCCTATAACATTTGAAGATCCATAATTTCCAAAGGATATGGTTCCATCCTTCTTCTCTTTCAGAGATACAAATTTCCTTCTATCTCCAGTCATATGCGTTGAGCAACCGCTGTCAACATACCACACATCTTTCTTTTTTTGAGCCTTGAGAGCGAGAGCACAATTATCAGTCTTCTTCTTCTTCCATGTTCATTCATTCTATGGCTTCGAAGATTCTTCTAGAGGATTTTCAAGTCTGCAGTCTTTGGCTATGTGTCCAAAGTTATGACATTCGTAACATTCCATATTATTTATAAAATTTTCAAATCTATTGATGTTTCGTTGAGCCCTGGGAGGTTCATATTTGAAGAATCTCTTGGAATTGTATTGGGTCATAGGGTACGTGCGATATTATACAGCTTTATGACCAAATTTTCCACATGAATAACAATAGCCATGAAAAATATGTTGGTACCTGGATGAAAATATTCGTCGAGGAATCATCTTCCAAGGATGTGCTTGCGAATCTTGTCCAATGAAGTCTTCATGTATGTCAGATCTCATAGGTTCATTGTATTTTATTGTAGAAGGTCCTGCTTCTTCTTCTTTATAACCGAGGCCAGTTCTGTTGTTGTAAGATCGTTTATTGTTGATGAGTTCTTTCAATTCCCTTGAGCTGTTGGCATAGTTTTGGACAATTTTTCCCTTCTTCAATTCCTTACGCAGTGAGACTACTTCGGCTTCTAATGCTTCCCTTTCTTGGTTTCTTTCTTCCAACTTCTTTTGAAGTGACTCTTCAATACATTTGTGTTCTTCAACCTCAATTTTGAGACCTTGAACTTGTTCTTCAAGAGTATTGGAATGGATCTTCTCAACATTGAGCTCTTTTATAAGCTTGATTGCCTCCTCATAAAATTCTTCTATGGTCAACCCTTCTTCTTCATTGTTTGATACTTCTTGTTTATTGTGCTTGGCCATAAACAATACTTTCTCATTAGCTTCTTCTTTGTTGTCACTTTCTTCATCGGATGAGGAGCTATCTTCTTTAGATAGAAAGTTCCTTTTGGATCCTTTATTTTTTCCTTGATTTTTGAATTTCTTAAAGCCTTTATTTCCTTTTCAGTTTCCATCACTTTTGTTCGGACATTTTTCTACAAAATTCCCAACCTCACCACAACTAAAACATATCAATGGAAGTTTACCTTTGAATTTTCCCTTACCAGGTTTTAGTTTTCTCATAAAGTAAGCATATTCTTCATCTGAAATACCTTCTCCATCATCTCCCTTTTCTTCACACTTGCAGGTGCATGTCATTTCAATTGAAGGTTGTTTTTCCTTATTGGTTTGCTTAGATGCAACGAACGCAGTTTCTAGATTTGAAGTACCCTTTTCTTCATCAAGTCTCATTTCATATGCTATGAGAACTCCATGTAATTCTTCCTTGCTGAGTTTGTCCAGATTTGCACTGTATTCTAAGACCGATACCTTTGGGTTGAATCTCCTTGGTAACGTTCTAAGAATCTTCCATATAATAGTCTTCTCATCAACTGGCTCTCCCAATCCTTCCAGAGTATTGGTTATTTCATCAACGTATTGGAAGTATGCAACAATGTTGCAATCTTCTTTCATTCTGAGTTGCTCAAATTTTTCTTTATAGATTTGAAGCTTTGCTTCTTTGACATTTGAGTCACCTGCATATATATTCTCAAGCTTGTCCCATACATTTTTCGTGGTTTTACAACCCAACACCTTATGATAAGCAGATTCAATAAGTCCACTGATAATAATATTCTTTGCTTTTGCATCATTTACCAAATTCTTCTTACCTTGTTCATCCGCGGTTGATGTAAATCCATTTTGAGCAGTGTCCCATACTTCGTAACCTTGCACCAAGAGATAGACCTCCATTCTTCCTTTCCAGAGTGCATAATTATTTTCATTGAATAGAGGTACACCATTCTTGGTATGATCCATGACCTCCTTCCAGCTGTTAAACTGCTATTGAAGGAACCAAGCTCTGATACCAATTGTTGGAAATACTGAGACGGGGGGGGGGGGGGTGAATCAGTATTCCTTTCAATTAGAGCATTAGTTAATCTTCAATTATTATCAGTGTTTGTACAATGATAGCAGCAAACAAGAGGAACACAAATGCACACAGTTTTAAGGTGGAAACCCACTCCGGGACAAAAACCACCTAATGCTTTTCTAATAATTCTTTTCAACTCCAATTGAAAATAAAGCTCCAACTTCCTAGAATCTAGAAAAGCATTCTTCTCCAGCTCCCACTGGATGGATGCTCCAATGCCCAAGATTCTTCAATAGTCAACTGAATAGATGCCCCAACACCCAATGAGCTACAACTCACCCTAGCACCACCCTACCACCCTATAGAAGAATAAAAGAAGAATGGACTCCCGTACCAGGGAAAATGGTCCACTTTACAATGATATAGAATGATGTGGAAGAAGAAGATATACTAGACCATAACCCCAACTTTGACACAACCACCTAATGATGATCCTAGACCTCCCAACACTGCCTCTTCAACCCTTGGCAGATAGACACTAGTACAATTTGTACAATAATTTATTTACAATGACTAAGTACAATGATACCTTTACAATGATTGTATGCAGTGCTGCCCACTTGAAGACTTCATATGATGAAATTATTGCTGCTCTTATGCACCTTGGTTGCTGCTCTTATCATGCTACCATCTGTTTCACCTTGCTTTGCATTTCTGCCGTAGAAAGTCTGGTCCTTTGCAACCCTTGACAACACATGATCTAGCTTTTTCTTGCCTTCTAGGAGCTCGATATTGAATCTGGTGTATCTCTGTCATTTCACATCCTAAATATCTGATTTTCAGTCCTATAGTATTCCTCTGAGTTGTATTTCCAATGCCATACGTTTGACCCAATTTGGATTCTTGAAGAGAGAGTTATACCCAATCTCTCACAATGCCCTAATTATGGAATGTTTCAGCAGAGCACACTTTTATGGCATGCCACGTGTCAGTTTTTCTTCATTTGTTTCTAAAATTGATAGAGAAAAAAGTACAAACTGTGCACTATCTGTCAATTTTTATGGAATTCCAATCTGATACTCAGAGAGAGAGTTATGACGAATTTACCAAGATCACTTCTTTGAGATGAATTTCAAGATCCTGCAAAAACCCTGACTTACACAGATCATATCTCCAAAAATGTTGCGCACCTTGATCTGAAATTTTTACTGCAACTTCCTCAGGATTTCGGCTTTTCCTCAAAAAATTTCAGCTTCTGAACCTTCGTAGAAAAAATTTTAGAGTGAAAATTCCAAGATGACATGTTTCAGATGGCTGAATCCCTTGGATAAGGAGGAAATGAAGATCACAATTTATATGAATGCTTAAGTTGAGAGGGGCTTCAAAAAGTGAAAGTGGGAGGGATTTTAGGAGCATAAAAATATTAATTATGACTTTTCAATGACCCATGCCCCAACCCCATGGGGTTTTAGCCCACTAACTGGGGGTACAAACTTCAAACATGAATATCTCTCAAACCGTGAAGAATTACATGGCGTGCCATATATCAATGGAAACATCTCGACAAGTAGAAACCATAAAAATCATTATTGACCCAGAATATATTAATTTGGTAAGTCAAAATCACCATGCAATATTGGGTTAGCCCCTGGTGCTGCTTGGGTTGACATCAATGACAACCGCTGGTCAACAAATTATTCCCCACTGGATTATTCCCAATAAATTATAGATATTTCTTATCTCATATTAGGTAGTGTCCTAACCAGCAACAGCTCCTTGTTGATCCAAGAATAAGTGTATTTCATGCAAGAAAATGGTCAAATAGTATACCTACTAACTTTATGGGTACATTGGCTTGAAATATGACTTCATTGTAGTGTAATTTTAGTCTTAGTCACTTTATAGTAAGATCTCTACAGACAAGCCTTTTTTGTTTAAGCTTGAGTCCGTAGATAAATAACTACTATACATACCAGTGAAGAATCCCTTAGATAATGACGTTGGGGGAGGTGGAACGTGCTCAAGTGATTTACAACCAAGTTATTTTGGAGTAAGTGATTGATAAAGAAAGAGTACGCTTCAGGTTCTAACTAGGGGGAGGGAAAGCACTGGTCAAAAAAAGATTCATGGAGCACATATCATATTCGAATGAGAATCCAACTGTCTGCTGGATCAAGAAATTAACATTGGTTATTAGATCATAGATAGAGAAATATATAACTATTTCCCAAGTTGAGACTGCATTCATGATCCATAGAATGTAGCTTCCTTCCGCGGGTAGTAGCTCTACAAAAGAGCATCCTCTAACTGAGAAGGAAGAAGGCTCCAAATGAGATAGAGGCGTTATCCCTATTCTCTTGAGTTACTCCATCTTTATTTAGTATCCAGTTTAACAGAACATGGTAGCAGATGAAATAGATATTAAAACCAAAAAAAATAGAAATAACAGAAGGAAATTGATTGGGGGTGCAACACTATGGAATTCCTAACCAACCACCGAATTGATAAGAAGAAGCTATATAAATGGAATGTATTCTCAAAGAATCTCACGTTACTAGCACATTTATCTCTAGTTTCGGAGTGTGCAATTCTGCTCCTATGTTCGGTACTCCCCTTACCTTCTACTCCCAGCTTCTTACGTGTGTTACTAAATCAATTGAATGGTTATGAAGGAAAAAAGTTGCTCAACCAAAGGGAGAGGATGGGCAAGTAGGCTCGAGCAACGGGAGAGGCGATTTGATCTTTTCTCCTAATACAACTGTGATGAAAATCTAGTTTTGTGTGTCTTTCCCCTTTTCTAGTCATCCAATAGCCATGTGGAGTTTCAATGCCTCATCAACTACAACATCTCCTATTTAATTTTCACCTTCTTCTCTAAGTGAAACCCTTATGACTCCCCTGGTGTTATCAACAAGAAGAAAAATTGTGCCATTTGTTGCCCCTATCACTTCCTTAACTTCAATCTAGGGAAAGCCACAAGTTTTAAAATTTAATTTCATGTCTCAACCTAGTGTCTCATAGTCCATTGCATCTTTAAAACCGTCCACATCCAGATTTATTTTTGATGCTAGACATAATCCCATGTCTGCTGCTAGTAGTGGGTCTCTTTTCATTTCTAGTGTTCCCATGGGTAGTTCAGTTGTCCCTAGCACTAGGTTTCTATATGGTTGGAATGAAACCATGGGGTTTGTTTTTTTTCCTATGTATGGGGCAAATTATTCTTCTGGTAGAGCCTATTTTCCTAGGGGTAACCATACTCCAATTGTGCTTCCATTTCCAGGGGGTACTTATCCTCCTATGAATCCTTAGATCCCTAGGGGTTGTTTTATGCCAGTGGGAAATAATTTTACTAGGAAAATACATCTTTTTGGAAGTCCATATGCCTTCCAAAAACCTATACTTCTATTATCCCATATAAGGGGAGAGTTTTCACCCTTTCTAGCATTAATATGCCATTATATCTTGACTATAATTCATTTGAAAACATGTAGTTTCCTTTCCAGTTGGTCAATTCATGCTTACACATCCTTTTATCGTGACTCTTGAGTTTATAGATTTGTCATGTGTTATGAATCACCCCATCCAACACAACCCTTCATGGTTGGTATTCCTTGTAAAGTTTCCTATAGACATTGCCAAGTTCGATGGAAAAATGGGAGAAGATACAACCACTCATATAACCACATATCATCTCTAGTGTGTCTCCAATTCTATGTTGTATGAAAGTGTTTGGCTACATTTTTTTACTAGAACCTTGACTGGAGATGCATATAAGTGGTTCATAGAGTTTTATACAGTATCATTTAATAAATTCACGGCTCTAGTGATGGTGTTTCTATTTAATTTGAAATTTCTAATCTGTTATGAGACAAGAACTCCAATTTCTGGAATATAGGTTTGGGTTATCCAACTCCTGTCTCTGTGAATGCGGCATGTGTGATATACACGTTGGGGGTGTTATACCACATTGGATTGAAAACTAGGGTTCGAGGAAGGAGTAATATCAATATAGTTTAATCTAGTTTGAACCTAGCATGTAGGCAAGCAAGTTACCGATTACTCATAATAATAAAAATGAGGTAATGGAAGCTATAATTACATCATTCTATAGGTCAAGAGTAATGCAATATCTGTTCTAAAGGATTAAATTGCACCCAACTAATAAAGTGATAGGAAACATAATAAACATGAAAGGGCTCAAGAATCAATCCTCCTGACCCTTGTAAGTTTACCAACAAATGGTAGGTAGGCCTTTGTGCTGCTAGATATGAAGCTTGTTCTGAAGCCGCTGCAGACACCAATCCCACATTGAGGTGAAAGCCCCACTCCAAAAGGTATGCCAAGATACAACATAATCACCTCTGACCTAAAATAAGTCCAAGATGTAGGAAATCAATTAGGCAAGATTCCTAATCCAGCTAACCAACTCATAACCTAGTGTATTGGGATGGTAAATTTGAATATAATATGTGAGGTGGGAAATTCCCTAGGGATTGGGGTGGGTTGGTAAATAGTATTGGAGCCTTCTTTCACATCCTAATGAAAAGTTTTCAAAAATTTCACAATAGTTTTCAACCGACAACAAGGATATATAATATTATTTGTAATTGTCATAGAAAATTGTGTGAAAATATTTAAGAGAATAAATACTAGCAGGTGGCAACTTTTCATACCAGGATCTAGCCTTTCCCTCCAAGGAAACCATGAAAATTTTCATCAAGCGGTTAATAAACCTTTAGCTTACATACATGCATTTGAAACTTAAAAAAATGAAGAGAAATATCATCACCTTTTTGGTCTTTGGATCTTGGTAGATATGTTTTCCATTCTATGTGAGGAAGACGATTCAGAAAGCCATCAATATGAAAATGATTCATAGGAGCATACCTTGTAGATTGAGAATCCATCTTGAAATAGTGGGGTTGCCAAGAATTTTTTTAGGATACTGTTTTTTGGATAGTGGAGTAGCCATTGATACTTTGAACTCTGGCTCTTATTAAAAATGGAGTCACCAAGTGAAATATACATAACCACATTTGTGTCTGACTTCTGTTCACCATTCAAAATCAGATATGAAACATTGTCATTCCTCCAAGAAAATTGACCTGGACCCTTCATCTCCCCAGAAATGGCACCAAGATGTTAGCACTTTGTAACTTTCCTGGTTGTAGGTCCATCTTCCAATATTAAAGCTTGGTTTGAAGTTGCATTGGTAGTTTTCCCCTATATTCATGAAAATTACTGAGTGCACAAAACCAAAATCTCATTGATCTATGTGTATACATTAAATTGAAATGTCATATCTCTGAGCATACAATCAAAATTATGGCGATTATACTTTGGTAACTTGTAAGCAACACTCTTGGTTCAATACAAAGCTTTGACATATATAGAGTATATTTCTGGTTTTTAAACTTCCGTGGTTATAATTATTGTAATCAGAAATCGGATCATCCACGGTATCATAGAAGACTTGTCGACGTTTCGAATCCCAACGGGGATCCATCTTCAGGACGAGAAAGAATGAATGAAAAATTGAGAGAAGGAAGCAAGAGGAACAAGGTATAAATAGTGAGTAAAAAATGAGAGAGGAATCGACAACAATTTAAGCTAAAAACAAATATTATTAAAAAAAATTTATTCTAAAAACTCAACTTTCTAATTTTTTTATTTTTTATTTTAATTAATTTTTTTTTTTCTTTCTAAGATCTAAAATATTAAATTCTAAAAAATCATTTAAAAATCCTATTAAAATTCTTATTAATTTTTTTTTAATTAGAAACTAAATTACGAAAATAACCTAAAATAAATTTTTTATCTAAAAAAGAAAAGAAAAAGAACCTAGAGATATTAAAATAGAAGAGCTATTTTTTTTTTTAATATAACCCTACAAGATCTATCTCTAAAATGTACATACTAACTAAGTTTAGCTTAATAAAAAATATAATAACTAATCAAACCATATCAAAACTATTTAACCAAATTTCTAGATACTTATGCTAAAAACTAATAATCCTAGAACTGAAATTAAAAAGATAATCCTATTTTACTTTTATTATTTAATTAAAAAAAAAATAAAAAAACCTAGAATATTTAAGTAGCTTAAAATCTTATCTTTATACTAATTGACATATACTAGAGAAACTAAATCTTATAAATTAATCTAAATGGTTTAACCCTAAAAAACTTTAAACTATGAGGAATCAACCTAAAACTTGACTAAACCCTAATAAATTTTAAAAAAAGTTTAATAAAATTTTTTATTTATTATTTTTTATTAACTAACCCTAAATTAAAACAATTAATTATAAATATTTTAAATAATAATAAAAATATATACTTATTGACTAAACCTTACTCTAGATTCTCAAATTTTTAGATTATATTTTAAATAAAAAGATTGATTTGAATACTCAAAATACACATAGCATTCAATCACTGATAATAAATATTAATTGATTAATTTTTATTTAAAATAAAAATTAATAATATAAATATCTATTACGAGTGAGGAAAAAAGTTCTAATCTACCCCTAAACTAGCTTACTAAAAATGAAGAGAAGTAAACCTACCAACTCATACCTGAGAAGTGGATGATCTTCTGTCGCAAATTTGTCTAATAAGGAGTCTCCAGCTATCACTGATCTCGTATCCTCTGTCCCTGTTGATGTTATCCAGGTGTTTTATAATTTCTAGCGCTTCTCTAACCTTACGTCTTAGATAGTGTTCCTCCTTTGCAATGATTTTAGCATCTTCAAGACACAAGTGATGCTTTGTTTTCAAGGAGTGATCAGCAAGGGCAGAGGTCCGTGATAGCTCATGCTTAATATCAGTGACATGATCTTTCAGACGCTTTTGAAGAGAGCGTCCCGTTTCACCAATGTAATTATTTCCACATGAGCAGTTGATTTTGTAAACACCTTTAAGCTGCCCCTCACTAATGCTGTCTTTAACAGAGCACATCTTTTGTCTAATGGTTCCAGTTGCTGAGAATTGAGAAAAAATGTTACTTCTTCCTAGCACCTTGGAGATCTTATTTGTTACCCCCTTGATGTATGGCAGAAAAACTCTTCCACGGCTTTCTTGTGGATCCTGACATCTCTTGGATATGATGGTGTTTCTTGCTCTATTTATGGCCTTCTTGATTTCCCTTTCCTTATATCCTAAACCTATAAAAACAGATGTTAGATGAGAGATTTCTTCTTCCAGGTGTTCCTTATCAGATATTCTAAGAGCCCTAACGACAAGAGTGTTTAGGACCCCAAATTTATGAGCAGGATGATGGTAAGACTCCGCGTGAAGGTAGTTGTTTGTGTGTGTGTTTTCTTCCTAAAGACTTGATGCCCTAATGTTCCATCTTCCTTTCTGGTAACCAGGACATCCAGAAAAGGAATGCTTCTGTTTTATTCCATCTCCATAGTAAACTTGATTTCTGAGGAAATTGAGTTAAGATGATTGAAGAATTTCTCAAGGTTATCTCGACCATGCGACCATTTTATGTTAGTGTCATCAAAAAATATTCTCCACCAACCCGGACTTAAAGGAAAGGATGCAAGGGCTTTCTTTTCGAAGTTTTCCATAAATAAGTTTGCTACAATTGGTGAGAGTGGTGAACCCATTGCGACACCTGAAACCTGCTCATAGAATTCCCCCTGGAAGCTGAAGAAGGTAGATCGTAAGCAAATCTCAGCGAGCTTGGCTGTCTCAGGATCTGTGACTCCATTAATAACCTCTACCGCTTCAACTAAAGGGATCTTGGTAAACAATGAGATCACATCAAAGCTTACCAGGATGTCGTTCTCCTCCACCTTCTCTTTTTCAATAAGCTTGATAAAGTCACTGGAGTCTTTAATAAAGGATTCATTGTTTCCCACTAGAGGCTTGAGAATTTTCGCGACATATTTTGCTAGTTCATACGTGGGGGATCCAATGGTGTTAACAATTGGTCTAAGGGGAACCCCTTCTTTATGAATCTTGGGAAGCCCATAAATTCTTGGAATTACTTCACTGGAGGGAGTCAATTTCTTCTTCAACTTGTCATCGAGATTGGAGTTCGAGATTGCCTTATTAACTTCCCTAACGATCTTTGGTAAGGGGTTAGTCTTCAACTTCTTATAGCTTCCGCAATCAAGATGTTCCCTCATTTTCTTAATATAATCCACCTTGTCTAAAACCACAGCAGCCCCTCCCTTGTCTGCCTTAAGGACTACAATCTCGTCATTATTGTGAAGGGCTCTAAGAGCGCCTATCTCTTCCTTGTTAAGGTTACTTTTAGGAGGCTTAGCTTTTCTTAGAATCATGGAGCATTCTTGTCTAAGGGCTTCTTTATCATCTAGAGGTAAGCCTTGAATGCCATCCTCAATACTGCATAAGATGCTTTCCTTCGGAATACCCTTAGGGGCAACATCAAATCCTAAACCTTTGCCAAGAATCCTCCGGGTGTCAAGACTTAATTCCACTGAAGAAAAGTTTACGACCTTTTTGTTATTATCATTCAAGAGCTTCTTATTGATAACATATGTGGGCTTCGTAATAATATTACTATTCTCCTCATATAAAAATTTTTTCATAATGTTGGAGTGAACTTTGTTATTATCTTTATTGGCAAAAGTCTTATCATTAATTTCTTTCCTCACCGTGCTACCGTAGTCGTCATTACCTATTATTGAATTGGAATGCGAATAACCACATGGGCCACGTGGACTATGTGGGCTGCGTTGCAACGCTTCTTCCCCATTAGAGTTGACATAATTCATTTCACTTGCTTTCGAATTGGACTTCGAAAAGTCACACGGGTCACATGGGCTACCAAGGCTACATTGCATTGCTTCTTCCAAACGAGGGCCACGTGGGCTACGTGGGCTGCGTTGCAACGCTTCTTCCCCATTAGATTTGACATAATTCCTTTCACTTGCTTTCAAATTGGACTTCGAAAAGCCACACGGGTCACGTGCGCTACCAAGGCTTCGTTGCATTGCTTCTTCCAAATGAGGGTTGATGCAATCGTTGTTACTTATCTTCAAAAGGGATTGCGAGAAGCCATGTGGGCCACATGGATTATGTGGGCTGCGTTGCATTGCTCTGTTAATTGCTCTGTTAAAATGAGGGTTGACGCACGAGTCAACACGATTTTTATGGTCTTCATTGTTGTTGTCCACGTGGTAAGGCCCTACTTCACCATTTTTTGACCAGCTCAAGTCGCTCCCGTTAAAGATTTTGATACCTATTTTTAGGTATGCGTTTCTCATTCCTGAACTCCGGTCAAGACACACCGAGTTCCGCCTATCCACTAAGTCATTCGATGAGGTAATTCTACCACTATCAAAATTAGCAGCTAAATTTTCGAGTGCAACATTCTGTTCAACGTAGGTCGGGTTAAATATAGGCTCGTTGTCAAGTTTTGTCCTAATCAGAGCCAATGTGGTAATTCTACCGCTATCAAACTTAGCAGCTAAGTCTTAGAGTACACCATTCCATTCGACGCAGTTCGAGTTAAATACAGGCTCGTTGTCAAGTTCTGTCCTGGTCAGAGCTATGTAGACCGGGTGACCGATGTTGTCTAAACAACGCAGGCCCACTGGCAAAGCCGGAAGAACCCTATCCATACTCAAAACTATGATTTTAAGAAGTTTTGTGCGTTTGTAGGCACACCTGCTCTTCGATGTAGAATCAGATTCAACCCTTATCAAACAATCCTTCTCACCGAATCTACTGGGATCAAGCTTCTTCAAAGTATATTTGTTGAGGTTACTCCCGTCTGGAGCAATATTCTGATTTACTTCGTTAGCAGAACTGCTATTAGAAGAACTGGTGTCAGAAATAATAGATCAGCTTGAGTCCATGGGTATGCAAACAGATTCAACACGTTCTTGGCAACCATTTAACGAACCATCAGAGTCTGACACATGCTTCTCAACGAGGGCCAGCTTCTTGAATTTGACCAACTTCCTAGACTGTCCATCACGCGCTATCTGACCCTCCTTCTGGGCTTTGATAGCCGCTTTTGCATCGATGGTTTTCCAAAGATCTGCACTAACTAGATTTGCCAGCTTCAAATGCAAGGAAAGTGCTGTGCGACCCAGCCTATCTAATTCTGAACGGGTGTGCTTAATCTCCTCCCGAATAATGCTGAAACTAAGCTTACGAAAAAATCTATTGAATCTGCGCAGGTGAAGAGTGGGTTTTATGCGAGAGGAGTCAGGGATCAAGTTAAAGTCACGACATTCTTTCAGAAAATGGAGATCTGCAGCCCTTCTCTCAATTTTGATTCTAGTTCTTTCCAAAACACATATATCTGCCCAAACATCCCCTCCGTGTAGGGAAATAATTCTGGTTTTTAAACTTCCGTGGTTATAGTTATTGTAATTAGAAATCGGATCATCCATGGTATCATAAAAAAAATTAGAAAGTTGAGTTTTCAGAATAATTTTTTTTTAATAATATTTGTTTTTAGCTTAAGTTGCTATCGGTTCCTCTCTCATTTTTTCCTCACTATTTATACCTTGTTCCTCTTGCTTCCTTCTCTCAATTTTTCATTCATTCTTTCTCATCCTGAAGATGGATCCCCGTTGGGATTCGAAACGTCGAAGAGTATATTTGTTGATGAGAGCTCTAGAATGTTGTGTATTGTTATCGAAGGGCCCGATGTTTCATATGAACACTTCACCCATCTTCAGGAGAAAAAGCTTGATAACAATACAAAACATTCCAGAATCTCTCATCATCATATTCATGACTGTGGAAACATACATACCTTAATTATATTTGTTGTTATGATTTTTCATCATCATATCTATTGCAACAATGTTTGAAGGTGGCAACTTTTCATACCAAGATCTAGCTTTTCCCTCCAAGGAAACTATGAACATTTTCATCAAGCAGTCTTCATAATAAATATTTAGCTTACATACATGTATGTGAAACCAGCTCCAAAAATAGAAGAAAAGAGATATCAACGCCTTAGAAATAAGCCAGTTATAGGGGGAAACCTCCAATACATTACATGAATGAAAAATTCTTGAATGATACAAATTACAAAACATCCTTTCTATATATAGGAGTCCATGGGGCCACAATGTAATCCTAGTGGGGCCACAATGTAATCCTAGTTGACCTAACAATAATAATTTAAGGGCACAATAGTAACAATATGGGGGTTACAGGGGTACAATAATAACAATAAGGGGGTTACAATAACAACAATAAGGGACTATAATAGTAATATAGGGACCTAACATGCCCCTCTCCTTCAAAAAAGTGTTGTCCTCAATGCTTGAGTAGCTCTCGGTGCTTCTGTATAAAATTCTCATCCCCCCATGTAGAATCTTCAGTGGGTAAGTCCTTCCACTCGATGAGATACTCTGAAATTGATCGATTTCGTAGCTGTCGAGTTATTTTTTCCGTGACTGCTTCAGGTTCCAATATGTTTTTTCCTTCCTCATCAAGTTTGGGCAATATTTTTTGAACTGGAATATTTTCACCTATAACCTTCTTTAAGCATGAAACATGGAAAACTGGATGCACTCGTGAAGAAGAAGGAAGCTCCAATTTGTATGCCATAGTACCAATCTTTTGCAACACCTTGTAAGGACCATAGTCATTAGGGGAATTTTGAGGTCTAAAATGGGCCTCCTAATGAAATAATAAAATAATATTTATGAATTTTCAATTCACTTTTTGCACCACAATCCATGTAACCATAGTTAAATTCAATTCAAAAGTTGTACCAAAATAAAATTAATAAAAAAATTGAATTGATGTGACTATAAATAAGAATGATATTTTCAAGAAAAAGTCATTATCATTGAACAACTAATGCATTTGTCCTTTGTACTTAAATAACTTAAAATAAAATAAAAATATAAATTTATAAATTCTTAATTATATTATATGTTGTTAATTAAAATTTATATTATTTAAATTGTATAATAATATGTAATTAATATACTATATAAAAATAATATAATATAATATAGTAAATGTATAGGATATGCATTGTTTCTTTCAATAAATATGAAATGACAATAATATATTTTTATTCAAAAAGTGTGAAATGACATTTATTATGAGTACTTTACTTTGACTTTAAAAGTACTTAGAGCACTACCATGGTTAACCATGAATTTTTATCCACTATTAAGAATGTGACAAGTAAGTACCTTTAACTCAAGAAATTCCACTAACCATTAGGGACATGTCATCCCCTAAAATGTGATTGGTTTTCATAAAGTAATTTTGATTGTACATCTTCTCGGAGGCCCATTTAGACCCCAAAAATTCCCTAATCCCCTAATGACTTTGGTGATAATTTATTATCCTTCTTAGCTTTCTTGAGGGGCATTTGTTTGTATGGTTGTAGCCGTAACAATATCCAATCTCCTACATCAAAAATTCTCTCGCTGCGATGTTGATCTGCCTGTTGTTTCATTCCATTTTGTGCCAAAGTCAGGTTATCCTTTTAGAGTTGGAGAACTTCTTGCTGATGCTCGATGTGATCTTCCACTGCTTGAACCGTCGAATTTTCTCTTAAATATGATGTGATGGACGGTGGATGATATCCATAAAGTGCCATAAATGGGGTCAGTTTTACTGCAATATGGAAGGAAGTGTTATACCGCCATTCAACTAGAGGTAACCACTTCACCCATTATGTTTTTTTATCAGATACAAAACAACGAAGATATCCTTCCAAAAATTTATTCACTTATCTCAGTTTGACCATCGTATTGAGGATGATAAGATGAGCTATGAGCTAGTTGAATACCCAAACAAGAAAATAACTCCGTTTAAAAATTTCCAATAAAAATGGGATCTTTGTCGCTCACAATAATATTTGGGTTTCCATGTAGATTTTGAATTGTGTCCATAAATGTAGTAAAAATTGTAATTGCTTTAAATGGATGATATAATGCACAAAAGTGTGCATACTTGGTAAGTCTATCAACTACCACCATGATGACACTCTTTCCTTCGGACTTAGGTAAACCTGTGATAAAATCCATTGAAATCTTCTCCCATTGAAATCTTGCTTCGGTTATCCAATCTGGTTGGAAAATAGAAATGTCACAAAGTAGTGCTTCCACCTCTTCATTCTTTCCTGAGAGTGCATCTACAACAACATTTAGCTTCCCATTTTTGTAGATTATTTCAAATTCATAACTCAACATCTTTGTGACCCATTTTTTCTACTCTTTTGAAGATAGTGTTTGTTCCAAAAAGTGTTTAAGACTATCATGATCAGTTTTTACCTTGAGGTGTCTTCCCATTAGGTAAGTTCGTCATTTCTTTAGTGCATGCAGTATTGCTAACGTTTCCTTCTCATAAATAGGTTTCTGTAAATATTTTCCTTTGACTGGACAACTCTCAAAATAAATGGGTCTTCCTTCTTGCATTAAAACAACACCAATTCCATTTCTTGAGACATCACATTCCACAATAAAGGTTTTTGTGAAGTCTGACATAGCTAAGACCAATGCTAGGCACATTGCCTCTTTAAGATGTTCAAAGGCCTTAGTTGCTTCAGGAGTCCATGAAAATGCATCTTTCTTCAATAATGTTGTTAGAGGTGTTGATATTCTCCCATAATTCTTAACAAACTTGCGATAATACCCTGTTAACCCAAGAAATCCTCGCAACTGCTTTATGGTTGTGGGGACTTTCCATTCCTTAATGGCTTTAATTTTGTTAGGGTCTACCTTAATACCCTCGTGAGATACAATATGACCCAGATATTCCACCTCTTGTACTCCAAAGAAACATTTGGATGTTTTTGCATATAATTGTTTCTCCTGCAATAGTTTGAGCACCCCGTCAACATGTTCAACATGATCCTTCCAAGACCTGCTGTAGATTAGTATATCATCAAAAAATACTAGCACAAATTTTCTAAGGAAGGGTTTGAAAATGGAATTCATCAACCCTTGAAATGTAGAAGGTGCATTGGTAAGGCCAAAAGGCATGACCAAAAATTCATAATGACCCTCATGAGTTCAAAATGTTGTTTTTGGAATATCTTTAGTCTTCATTCTAATTTGATGATATCCTGAATGAATATCCAACTTGGTAAAATAAATTGCTCCATGTAATTCATCCAATAATTCATCAATCACAGGAATGGTAAATTTATCTTTAATGGTGAGCTTATTGAGCTCGCTATAATTCGGACACATGCACCATGATCCATCCTTCTTGTGTACCAATACTACAGGAGCAAAGAAAGAACTTTGACTAGGTTGAATTATACCCGCCTCTAACATTTCTCCAATCATACATTCAATTTCGCTCTTTTGGACATAAGGATATCTATAAGGCCTGATGTTTGGAGGAACACTTCCTGGAATCAAATGAATAGCATGATCATGATCACGAATAGGTGGGAGCCCTTTGGGAGTTTCAAACACCCTGGAATGATTTTCCAAGACTTTTTGGAGATCTGTGGAAATAGATGATTTTGATGTTGGAACTTCTAGTGAGAATAATTCTGCAATTACACCCCGTTGTTCTTTCTTTAGAAGCTTTTTCATGACATTAGAGCTTATTATCTTTCCCGGCTTCCCTGCAATACCCCATAATTCGACTTCCTTTCCTTCTAATTTTTTTTTTTTAACAAAAGTTCTTGAAAATTAAAAGCTACCATCCCCAAAGATTGTAACCATTGTACTCCTGGTACAACATCAGCACCTCCCATAGGAATGGAAAGCTTTAGACTATTCAATACATATTCCCCCATGGTTAGCTTGATATTATGGAATTTTCCAGAGCAATTTATAGTTCCTCCATTTGCAACCATCACTTGAGATTTTGGTGCTGGGTATAGGAAATAATTCAATTCCTTGGCTACCTTACAATGAATAAAATTATGGGTGCTACTTGAATCAATCAAAACTATTACCTTTTTCTTCTTGATATGTCCTTCTATCTTGAGAGTTTGAGGAGTGGTAATTCCTACCAATGCATTACACGATATGGTCGGACTCATTTATTCCTCTTCTAGGGTTGGTTCCTGGTGTATATCCTCTTCTTGTTCATTTTCTTCTTCCTCTTCACAATCTATGTAAAATAATTTCTTCTCAGCACACTTATGATGTTTAGTGTATTTGCTATCACAATTGTAGAAAAGCCATTTTTCTCTTTTTCTTCCAATTGTTGTGGTGTAAACCTTGTAGGTTGTGGAAATCTAGGAGTAGCAACACTTCCATTTTTATAGAAGTGAGTGGTAGGCTTTCTTGTCGCCATAATTTTACATTCAATTTTTCTTGCCAACCTTAATGCCTTCTCCAATGGATCAGATTCCAAAACGCGAAATTCATGTTGGATGTTATCCTTTAAAGTACCTATGAAGAGACCAATTCTGTGTTCCTCTGAAATATCAATTACCCTTATATTCAATTTTTGGAAGTCCTCAATGTGCTCCGCCACTAAACCCTTTTGTTTGAGATTTATCAATTGGCTAAAGAAGGTGTTGCTTTTTGTATCCTCACAATGTGCTATCATTTCCTCCGTAAAAATTGACTAAGTGACAGTTTTTTTATGGGAGCAAAGCCATCGATACCATACAAATGTATTTTGTTCTAAATGTAAAGTTGCAATGCGTACCTTTTTTGTGTTTTGCACATTATTGAGATCAAAATATTGCTCCATATGTAGTATCCATGTTACGGGATCCTTGCCATCAAACTTCCTCATATCCATATTTGGAATATGGTGGTTCTTTAATCCAACATTAGAGTTTATGAAATCACGATTAATATTTATTTTGTTCTCATCATGATTTTCATCTACTATCTTTTCGCCATTAGGAATCATTTCTTGTATCAAATTTGACAAACCTTCCTTCAAACCTTCCATGTCTTCCTTCAAACCTTCCATTTTTTATTCCATACCATCCATTTTATCTTCCATACCATTCTTCAAACCGTCCATCTTAGCTTCCATGCTTTTCTTCAAGACATCCATTTCATTTTTTGTTGCTCTTTGAGAGAGCAAATTTTGGTGCACTTGCTCTTGTAATTTTGATAGATCATGTTGCAATTCTTCATCTTCATGAGTCATAGTAGAGTAATCTGAGGGCTTAATGGGTGTTGAATTCTTCTTAGGAGGCATTTTAGAACCCAATACTGATATCTATGCTCAATAGGCCTTTGGAATCACTTAAAACTGATTTTTTAAACAAGACTTATGCAATTTGAAAAAAAATACACACCTTTTTCTTGATTTTGAGGAGCTCGATATTGAAACTGAATTATCTCTGTGATTTCAGATCTTCGATATCTGAAATTTGACCCTGACGTAGCCCCCTGAATCTTCTTTCGATTTCCACAAGTCTAACTTGATTTGGATTCTTCAAGGAAAAGTTATTTGCAATCTCCCACAATGACCTAATTATGGATTGTTTCAATAGAGTGAACTTGTACGACTTGCCACGTGTCACTGTTTTCTCCTTTGGCTATGAAATTTATAGAAAAGAAACTATAGTTAGTGTAATTCCATTCAATTTTTAGAGAATTCCAATCCGATTCTTAGAGAGAGAGTTATGAATATTTTCCCATGATCACCTCTTTGAGATGAAATTCAGGAGCCTGAAAAAGACCTAACTTCCACAAATCATATCTCCCAAAATGTTGTGAACTAAGCTATGAAATTTTGCGACGATGTTCCTCAGGATTTTAGTTTTGTGCTCTAAACTTTTCAGCCTCTAAACCTTCGTGGAAAAAAATTTATAGCACAAATTCCGTGATGACCTTTTTAAGTGAAATTCAGGAGCCTGTAAAAAGTCCTAACTTCCACAGATCATATCTCCGAAAATATTGCAAACCAAGCTCTGAAATTTTGCCACGATGTTCCTCAGGATTTCAAATTTGCACTCTAAAAATTTCAGCTTCTGAACCTTCGTAGAAAAAGTTTATATCGCAAATTCTACGATGACCTGTTTGGAGTAGCGAAACCCTAGAATCCAAAGCTCTGATACCAAATGTTGTGAAACCATCTCCAAAAATAGAAGAAAAAAGATATCAACACCTTAGAAATAAGCCACTTTGAGGGGGAAACCTCTAATACATTACATGAATGAAAAATTATTGAATGATACAAATTAAAAAACATCCTTTATATATATAGGAGTCCATGGGGCCACAATGTAATCCTAGTGGGGCCACAATGTAATCCTAGCCGACCTAACAATAATAATTAAAGGGCACAATAATAACAATATAGGGGTTATAGGGGTACAATAATAACAATAAGGGGGTTACAATAACAAAAATAAGGGACTATAATAGTAATATAGGGACCTAACAATATTTTTTGATGAGAGCTTTGGAATGTTGTGTATTGTTATCAAAGGGCCCAATGTTTCGGGTGAACACTTCACCCATCTTCAGGAGCAAAAGCTTGATAATAATACAAAACATTCCAGAATCTCTCATCATCATATTAATGACTGTGGAACCATACATACCTTAAGTATATTTGTTGTTATGATTTTTCATCATCATATCTATTGCAACAATGTTTGAAGGTGGCAACTTTTTATACCAAGATCTAGCCTTTCCCTCCAAGGAAACCATGAACATTTTCATCAAGTAGTCTTCATAATAAACCTTTAGCTTAAATACATGCATGTGAAACTTAACTGAATGAAGAGAAACATTATCACCTTTTCAATATTTGAATCTTGGCAGATATATTTTCCATTCTATGTGAGGAGGATGATTCATAGGAGCATTCTATGAATATGAACACGATTCATAGGAACAATGGGGATGCCAAGAATTTCTTTAGGCTAATGATTTTTTCGAAAGTGAAGTAGCCATTGATACTTTGAAATTTCGATTTTATTGACAATGGGGTCGCCAAGTGAAATATACATAAACACCTTTGTGTCTAACTTTTGTTCGCCATCCGAAATCAGATATGAAACATTGCCATTCCTCTGGGAAAATTGACTTGAAACCTTCATCTCCCTGGAAATGGCACCAAGATGTTAGCACTTTGTAATTTTCTTGGCTGTAGGACCATCTTCCAATCTTAAATCCTGGTTTGAAGTTGCATTGGTAGTTTTCCCCTATAGTGAAGAAAATTATAGAGTGCTAACAAAACCAAAATCTCATTGATCTATGTGTATTGTTAGCTCCCTGTAATTAGCAAGATTGGAAAAGTCCAACTGCAGGGAGAAACACTATTTCAACCACTTTGGGATTCTAGGATCTAGCCCTCCTGAATCTAGAGAAGGATCTCTCCAATAAGTGTAAAGATGGATTTATCTTTAAGGTTTTGGGTAATGATATTAGGTTAGTTATGAAGTCTGAGATTTTTTTTTTTTTTGGATGGTTGAGCATGATTATTATTTTAGTGGAAAGTTATAAGTGTAAAGAGTTTCAAAGGTGAGAAGTTGCAAGAAAATAGAACAAGCTTTGGCTAAAAATATGGATGCAATTCTGGTTTTAGTCCATTGGTCTATGGAGTCATAATAGGGTTTAATTGAAACAACCAAGTTAAAGAGTGGTCCATGGGGCAAGTCATCTATGTCTAAGGATCTCTTTAAAGTTGATTTTATGGAATGAAATGATACAAGAAGAAAGGGAATTAAACAAATGAAGAACAAAGAGCAGCCCAAGATCTGGTAAGTACTTTGAAACTAGCCAGCTTTTGACATACACTTAAGAAAGACATAAAAGCAATCCAAGATCTAGTAAGTAATTCGAAACTAGCCAGCTTTTGATACACTTTCAATAGAAAAACATTTAAAACACAAGGGAAACACAAATGATAACGAAGAATGGTCTAAGATCTGGTAAGTACTTTGAAACTAGCCAGCTTTCAACACATTCTTAGGGAAACTTTCAGATAATTTTTTGGGATAAAACTAGGACAGGGCTCACCATAACTTCCTTAGTTCATCTCTACTTAACATAAACTGAAAATAACATTCAGAAACAATATTTAGCTAAGACAGTAGGACGAGGGAATGCCAGCATTCCTAACTTCTCAAACTGAATTAAATCATTCCTAAACAACACAAATTAGAAGAAAACATGGAGATAAATCTTATCAGTCAGAGAAGGGTACTGATATACAGTAAATCATAACTCTATGCTTTATTTTCTTTATCAGAGAAGATGAACAAAATGAAAACATAAATAAAATAACGATTTACAATAAGAAAAACTTCACCGTTGACATAGACCAGGATCCCATAAATCAGCTTGTATTGATGCTTCAAACTAGTTACAACTTTAAGTTTAGTGTTTCAGGTTAGCAATCATCTTCACTTCTCAGCCTAACTATTCTATCACAAGCAGAGCTTCAAGAGCCATTGAACACTATTTATAGGTAGAAAATTCGAGCACAAGTATATTTCAAAGTTCTGCAACCAACATTTTCTCATCTTCTACAAGAATATTTATAGAAGAAATGAGGAGGTGGGAGAGGATAAAAAATCTCCCAAGCGAATTAATATAGATTTAATAACTTCTTGGCCTTTGAGGGGCTCAATGGAGAAGTTTACAGATGTTCTGTCTTTATTAATTATGTTACATTTAATAATTAAGCTCGATGGGAGATTTTGTTGACTTTCAGGCTCTGTTTCAGGATGTGATAACTCTGCTAATATTTTTTGCATTAGTTTCCTTTGGCAGAATTAACTATTCGGCTGCACTGAGGCAAATATCTTCTTTTTGATCAATAACTTTGACCTTTGTTTGAATGCTTTGAGGCAACAAATGGCACTATGGTAGCTGAGAGGAATCAATTGGTCTCTGTTGTGGCGGTGGAGGCCTTTCTATTTGATGATCTTTTGATTTCCCTTTAATTGTGTTTAATTTAATAGATTAGGCTTTTGATAATCAATCTTAGCTGTAATCCATTAAACTATGGAATTCATCTTCAATCTTCAGTTCTGCTGTGGTAGGTTTTCAACACTGATGCTATTTTGATTTGATTTAATTATACTATGTCTTGTTGATGTGCATGGTCACACAAGGCTTATATGGCATCAATGCCCATGAAGCATTGACGAAACGTGGAGGTGAACCCTATGAATGGATTCCTTTTTATGAATTAAAGACATGGGAATCTTCATCCTCGGCCTTTGGTTTTTCTTCAATATAATGGAAAAACCATTTAATCTTGCAAAATACAGAAAAATATTATAAAATCCTGCATTTTTTGGGAAGACTGCTTCAGAGGTTGTGGGGAGGAGTGTAGCCTTGGAGATCTACACATAGAGGTCAAAAGGAGAGCGATGGGAAGAAATAAGTCGGATACGTCGATCTGCAGAGATCAACGGTCAGGATTAATCGAGAGGAATATAATGCAAATGGTCAGTTTACAGCAGAATGGTGGAAATATAAAGAAATAAGGTTAAAAAACCTTTGGCAAAGAAAAATGCATTGAAAATAGCATTCGAGGTTTTGGGATGATCGTGGGCTGTCGGATGAGATCGGCCTATGAGATCAACGATGGAGATTTTACGTTGAAAACCTTTGGTAGAGGCGGAGGGCAATATGTAAAAGGAGGTTAGATCCAAGCCGTTGATCTGGAGAGATAAACGACGGGGAACACGCATGATAGCACAATGGAAACGAGGAAAAGTGGTTTTGAGGGGCAAAAACCATGGGTTTCGTGCTGTGAAAAGGTGGGGAGGCAATTTTTCCTTTTTGAACGCGATATGCGTTCCTGCCCGTCACGTGTCCTTGAAAAATAGCTTATATCATGCGACCTTTGGGAAATTATCCTTCGCGCTTGAAGTCACACGATATAGAATGTCGGTCATTAGATCTGGGGCCTCAGATCTAATGGTGGGGAAGCGAGCGCGATATCGACAAGATGCGCGGGTGGTAGGAAGATGGGAAGTTTCAATCCGAACCGTTAGATCTAAGATGGGTGGCCGAGATCAAATTTTGAAGAAGGCAGGACCCACAGGAGGCAGGCCTGTTGGATTAAATATGAGCCGTTGGATCTAAGAATCAACTGCGGAGATTGCATCTAGGGATCAAATGAAAATGATACAAAGGTAGAGAATGGGTTGATGAGGGTCGTTGATCCGCAGAGATCAACAGCTGCGATTGGCCAATAAACATAATGAGTGGGGCTGCATGTTTTTAAACCAAAGTCGGGAAATGTAATTTGGACCGTCCGATCTGGACATGTGGACAGTCCAGATGTAATCGGAGGCATGCGATTAGTGGGGGGAAGAATTTTTTATGGTGCCGATGCAATTGAGCACTGGCCATCGATCTTCAGATCAGATCGATGGTGGGAAATGAATCGGAGGGGTTCGAAAGGCAGAGGAAAGATTTGCAATTGAAGCAAATGAGGGTCGTCGGATCTGAAATATGGCGGATGGATCCAACGACGGATGATCGATCAGGGGTAGTTAATCGGAAGGGGGAACAAATGCACCTGGCAGAAACTTGTGATACGATAATGCACAGTTTGTTTGATCGGCTTAAGATCAATGGTGGAGATTATCTTAAGTATGGAATCAAGAGAAACCCTTTAATACTTACGAAAACAAAAAATTAATGAAAAGAAAAGGTTTTTATGGTGTCAGGTGGGTTATATATATATATATGAAATGGTCTGGCGCCCGACTGTGGGGCCCGTGGTTTATATGGAAAGCGATAGGCCCGGTGCTTATATGTATGAGGGCCAATCAGGATCGAAAGGTTAGGATTGGTCTTTCAATCTACCCATTTAGAATTTTGTGATGCAATTAGCGCTTCGAGACTTTTAACTCTTGGTCCCAGGGGCAAGTTATATGGAGTAAAGCGGAGGCTGGGATTTTACACAAATGGGGCTTAATTGCATCGGAATTTTGATGTGGGAATTTTCAATCTAGCCATTTATATTAAAAAACATTGCATGGGCGCGTTTAGACCAAACTTAGGAAGAAGTGGGTTTATTGAATTTACAAAGGAAAAAGGCAATCAGAAATGTGTTTATACAATGTTTAAGTGCCTGATTGCGGACACAAGGGTTTTATGAAGCAATAATAATATTGAGGGTTATGTACAAAGGGCTTAATCGCATTAGAGGTTTTGACATGACAAATAGACCTATGCACTCTGATTTTTCCGATGTGATGAGTGTCGAAAGGATTTAGCGCCTAGTTCTAGCGCCCGGGCACATGTGGGGAAGTGGTTTAGGATTTAGCTCAAAGGGGATTAAACCCTTAGTACAAAAAGTGTATTTTTTATGAAACTTTCAGAATTTTCTGATGGATTTGGGGGTTTCGACAGAGTTTAAAAAGGAGTTTTAAAATCTGTATGGTGGATTTTATGAAGGGGGAAAGGGAAAAATGGAAAATAAAGGAAGTTTATGAGGAAAATAGGAGGTAAAATGAAGGTTAGTTTTGAAGTGGAGAGAGGGGAAAAATGGATTTTTTGCAGCAGTCTTTTCTCTATGAAAATAGCAGATTTTCAGAGTTTGAAGTGAAAACAACAGTGAAGAAATAAACAAAGGGTAGGATGTCTTCAAGAGTCTTCAAGAGATAACACCTTTAGCAATAAAACCTATTTCTTGAAGGCTCCAAAAATGTTTTAGCCACCATTTGATATGGCAAATTCTATTGGTGGCTAACCGTGGCTCCACTTGGGGATGGTGCCTTCTTGAAGGCATCAAGAACTTCAGACTTGCATTCTCTGGGAGGTTGATCAATGCCTTATCCATTGGGCTGCAAATTTCTTACTTGGATGATCTTCTTTGTTCTGAAAAATGTTAGCAGGCATGGAAAACAATGGAACTTCATCAATACAAGCTTTCTACCTACCCAATCCTACTAATATAACATTTTATCTTCTTTTAGAGTGAACTTGGATTGGAAAACTATTTTCACAACATTTTATTCTTTTGAAAGCATAAAACTAATCTAATTCTACTTCTTATTTCTCCATGAACTCAGATTAAATATTTGAGTTCATATGCTTCTCTACCTAATCTACCAATATGTTAGGATTATACAGTCTAATAGTTTTTTACTCACTAAATTCTAAAACAAAAATTTTAAAGCATACAAGTTAGGATTGAACAATCTAACTTGATGCTGATATATGGCATAAAAAACAAGCTGCACATAGATATTATTTTGTAGAAAAATTAAAACAAAATGGAAGGCTTAAGATCTGAAATTTC
Organism: Pinus albicaulis; assembly: GCA_034641835.2. NCBI lineage: Eukaryota > Viridiplantae > Streptophyta > Pinopsida > Pinales > Pinaceae > Pinus > Pinus albicaulis. The sequence continues at coordinate 817,418,037 of CM076577.1, forward strand.
AAAGCACTTCCTTCATATTTTTACAGCTCTGTTTTTGCCTCTTTTTTTGAGCTGTTTCTTCCTTGTTCTCTGGTTCAGATTTTGAGCTAATTAGAACCAGTTTTTACCTCTATTCTTGACTCAAAAAATAAATAGATTTTAGTCATCTCTCTTTGGACACTTAGGTTCAGATTTTGAGCATGTTTGAACCTTTAATTTCTATCCTAATCTACCTACTGATAAGCCAAGATTAAACTATTTGGAAAATCGAATTCACTATCCTATCAGCCGTAAATTTAAAACTAATTATTCAAGATTAGGCTGTATGACTAACTAGAAGTGTGTTCTTCAGGAGTGGCACTTAAGCTTGCGCACTTTCAGACTTATTTCTCTTTTTGTTGGTATGGGGCTATACCTTTATTGTTTTTACAATCTGCCCTCTTTTCTTTCTTTCACTATTTTTTGTATTTTTGTTTTTCCTAACTTTGAATGCAATGATGGATGAAATATTTATAATGAGAAAAAATATAAAAAGGTTTTCAGAACATGACATAGATCAAGAGAAGTAATGCTTAAGCATCCTGCCATTGACAGGACCCCCAAAAAATTATGCTCCATGCAACTCTTGTAAGAAAAAGGCATTATTACCAGCAAGTGAATGAATGAAGTAAGGGCCAAGCCATAAGTTGTCAAATTTCCCATGATTTCCCTTGTCTTCTCTCCTAGAGTCCCACTTTAAAACTTTGTCCCCAATATTGAAATTTTTGGCCTTTGTTCTTCTGTCAAAAACCTTTTTAATGCTGTCCTACTTCTGTAATGATTTGTTATATACCTCCTCTCTGGTTTGCTGAAGGTGAATAGTCTGATTTATCCTTTTGATCATGTCATTATCTTCAGATTGAACCTCTTGAATTAGCTTCATAATCAGTACACCAAGGCTGGTTGGAAATATTGCATCAGTGCCATACACAAACTGGTAGGGTGACATGCCAATAGATTTATTCAAAGTCAATCTGTCAGCCCAAAGTGCATGAAAAATATTTGTGTGCCAAGACTTTTTGTTGTCCTCCAACAACTTCTTGATTATGTTCACTAAAATCTTGTTTGATGACTCTACAAGTCCATTACCTTGAGGGTAATAGGCCATGGAATGCCCCAATGTTATCTGATACTTGTGACATAACTCAACCATCTTCTTTGATCCAAATGCTGCTGCATTATCAGTGATGATCTTGGTAGGATAGCCAAATATAGAGAGAATATTATTCTCCATGAACTTTATAATAACATAATCATTGGCTTGCCTACAGGGGATGGCTTCTATTCATTTAGTGAAGTAGTATGTGGCAGTGAGAATCCATCTATGTTGGGCAGAGGATGGTGGATGGATTTCACCTATGAAGTCAAGTCCCCATTGTTTAAAAAAGGCTTCAAAAGTGATTGGATGCAGAGGTAGGGGTAGCAGCTTCCTTTTGCCTTCAAAAAGTTGGTATTTGTGACAAGAAATGATCATCTTGTGTACATCAAGAAAGAGAGTAGGCCAGTAGTAACCAGCCCTCAAGATTTTGTTGGTTGTTGTCTTCCAGTATAAGTGGCCTCCACACTCCCCTTCATGGAGCTCGTGCTTAACCTTCTCTGCATCATACTCAGGAAAAAATTTAAGCAATATACCACTTGCATTTTTTCAATAAATACATCTATCTATAAGGCAATAGTTTACAACTTTTAACTTTAGAAACCTTGCCTTTTTTTTTGTCAAACTAGGAGGTGTGTTCAAATTAAGTAAAACATAAAGAATATCAGCATACCAAGAGGAATTCATAAAATGGTCTTCAAAAATGGGAGTTGAGATTTCCTCTTGTTCATCCAAAGCATTAATCATATTAATATCAAGAACTTCAAAATTTGATTCAGCCATCAATCTAGCTAGACCTTGGCCTTTGATGAGTTTAGTGGGTTTTATCTCTAAATCATATTCAAGAATAACAACAATCCACTTACCTCTCTTACCATCTAAGTCCTGCGTTAGAATGTCTTTCACAACTGAATTTGGGGCAAAGGTAATGATGTGTGAGTGTAATATGTATACTCTGAAGTCTTTTAAAGCTTTAACCAAAGAAAAAGCTTGTTTCTCCATAATGTTATACTTCAGAGGGGCATACCTCAATGCCTTGCTAAAGAATGCAATAGGCTGCTCTTGTCCTTGTGGATTTTTCTGTAAAAGGAAAACAACTATTGTATGTTCTGATGCAAATGAAAAAAATATAAAAATCTTTTGAAAAATCATGACTTATTAGAACCAGTGTTTTGGTTAATGCTTGTTTCACCAGCTCAAAGGACTTCTTTTCTTCCAAAGTCCATTTTACCCCTTGCTCCTTCTTTAGCATGTTTGTAATATTTTTAAGGAGCTCAGCCAGATTGGGGATCAACCTTCTCAAAAAGTTAATCTTTCCAATGAAATATTTCAACTCCTTGATGTTTTGAGGATGAGAGATTTGCAATATGGCCTCAATCCTCTTCGGATCTATCTTAATACCCTCTTCTGAAATAATGTGCCCAAAAATTTTACCTTCTTGGAGCCCAAACAATGTTTTCTTAGGGTTTAAAGATATCCCAAACTTTCTGCATCTCTCGAAGACTGTTCTTAAATTTTCTCAGTGTGCTTCATCTATTTTTGAAAAAACAGTAAGATCATCAATGTATATAATGATGAAGTAGCCCAGTTCTTCGGAGAATGATATGTCCATGGCTCTTTGGAATGTTGCACTAGCATTCATTAGACCAAAGGGAATTTTCACATACATGAAAGTGCCCCATGGTGTAGTAAAGACTGTCTTTAATTGATCACCAGGGTGAAATAAGATCTGATTGTACCCTGAATAGCCATCAAGCAAAGAAATTCTTTTAGACCCCACAACCCTTTGTAAAATATGATCCATCTTAGGTAAAGGGTAGTTGTCTTTCAATGAAGCTTTGTTTAAGTCTCTAAAATCTATACAAAGCCTGATCTCTCATGTTTTCTTCCTAACTGACACCAGATTAGACACCCACTCAAAATATCTAATAGGGACAATAATACCAGCTTCATACATTTTCTTAATTTCCTTCTCAACCAAAGGCAGTTGAACAGGGTTTATTCTGCATAGTTTATGTTTGAATGGTTTTTGGTTTTCCTTTAGAGGGATTTTGTGCTGTATTATTTCAGTGTCATAGGATTTAAGATCTTCGTAACTCCACACAAAAACATCAGAAAAATATTTAAACAGCTCTATATATTTGACTTTAATGTGAGCTGGTAAAGTCTTAGACAATTTAATCATCATAGGTTTTAGTTCAATGCCTATATTGCACTCTTCCACTTCAGTCTCTATAGGCTCCAGTTTTGGCTTCTTGGCCACATCGTTAAAATTTAACAACTCTTCTAAAGGGGCCAGACCCTTAGGCAAACTTTGTTCTTTAGATTGCAAGGTTTCTAACTCCTCTGTTTCTACCTTTGCAATCATCTTTGTTTTGTTTTTAAGTTTGCTAGAAAAAAGATTAATATTAGCAAGCTTAAGAGATTGTTCTTCTTCATCAAGAAAATTTTCTTCACTGTTGCAGTCTGTATCATAATCTGAATCTGAATTGTGTAGTTCGAATTCATTTCTAAATTGCATGAAGTCTTCTATTTGTTTGTCTCCGTCGAACACTTGCCAATATTTTTCGTTATCAGGAATGGCTGGTCTGAATTTTATCTGAGTTGTGTAGTCTTTGGTTTCATATGGCATTAAGCATGTTCTAGCTATGAAAGCTAAGCTGTGGGCCGCGATATTTCTTTTTCTTGGGACAAAAATTACTTGGTACTCCTCGAAAGTTTTCAAAAGGTCCACGATATCGTTTCGATAGGCCCTAAGTCTTGGGTGATTTGCATTGTATTCCCCGTTGACCTGCCTAATGATTAACTCAGAATCCCCATATACTTTAATTCTCTTGGATCCTAACTTTTTCAACAAACGCAAGCCTAAAAACAGGGATTCATATTCCGCTATGTTGTTTGAACATTGAAAGTTTAATTTACATGAAATGCTCTTTGTGTGATTGTTCTCAGTGTTGCATATCTAGACGCCCGCACTAGCATTAGTTCTAGTGCATGAACCATCGAAGTTCATACTCCACAGAGGACTAGTTTCGGGTTCACCTTGGGTACTGTCCTCTTCAACTAACATGCTTTCTGTTTTTTGTGGAATATCAGCACTTAGTTGAATTTTTTTTAATTCCTCTGGTTTTTCATTGCATTGAGGGTTGTTTTCTTGACTATCAAGGTTTAAAAGCAATGGATGCATGATTTGTAGCTCAAGACCTATGTTTGGTTTGATAAAGTTTTCAAATGCAACAAACTTTTTTGACACTTACGTGTTGTGTTCTTCTTCCTCTCTATCTGCCATCAGTTCAGTTAAAGTGACTTTTTCACTAAAAGATTCATCGTTAAATAGGATAAAAGAATCAAGGCCTGTATTTACAGAATATAGAGGCGAGTTTTGTGATTTGTCTTGGCTTGTAACTGTGTATTGCATATGGGACTCCCTGTAAAGTCTTATTGTTTGATTGAAAACAAGGATGGTCGCATAGGTCATGTCCATTTGCATAGTTCCTTGTAACTTAGCCCCCCAAGATCTTGATAATAACATTCCATACTTTGGGGGCACATCAGCCACAACAATATCCATGACTAAGCATTTGGCTAGAATCTGTGCTAAGTTCACACAGAGGTATTTAATTAATCCTAAACATTTTACTTTGCTTGAGTCAAAGGAGTAAAGGTCTTTATAAGGTCTGGTGATTTCTAGACCAAGGCTCTCCATTACAGATTTTGGCATTAAATTATGAGAAGCCCCGGAATCATGCATAGTGTTATGCAAAATCTTGTCATGAACGTTTAAACTCACATAAAAGGGAGGAACAAGTCCCTCTTGATACTTACCTTCAATCTTTGGACCAAAAAAAAGCCCTGGCTGGTCATCGTTAATATTGACTGTGTCATTATTCTCTCCTATATTTAAAGCCTTCAAAATTTGGGTTCTATACACAGTTTAGGAAGCTAACTCAGTAAGAGGAACAAAGATTTTAATTTTGGAAATTTCCTGCTCTAGGCTGAAAGGAATTTGATTCTTTGAAGTACTAGTCTCAGCCTTCTTAACCGCCACTCTATCAGCAACATCAACTTGTTGATTTGTTCTATTTACATTCGAAAAAATTGTTTTCACAGGAGTACCAACTGAAGTGTTAGTACTACTAAGGTCTGCACTTTGTTTTGTACTATTTTGAGTGCCTTTCTCTTTACCTTTATCAGAATTCACAGTCATTGTTTTTTCCTTCTGTTTGACAACTTTAGGCTTGTTTACAGTGTTGTTTTGTGAATATTTGTCAGAGGTTTTGGTGTTGGGAGTCTCTTGATTGGTTTTACTTCTAAGGTCATATTATCTTTGAGACTCTATGATGACATTTTCCATGTCTTGATAATAACTTTCATCCTCATCTCTTTTATCATCATAGGGTGTGTAAAGACCTTGCTTTCTATCATAATGAATCTCAAAGTCATCATTATCTAATCCTAGCATGTTGATATCATCTTCCTCTGTTATTTCATCTGTTTCCTCAACCTCACTCACATAGTTTTGATGAAAGGGAGGAGTAATCTGTTGATCATCTTCCCTGGGTCTATTTGGAGGTTGGTTCCTTCTGAAATTCTGATTCTGGTTATGGTTTCTGTTTTGAGGAGCAGTTTGGTTTTGACTTGATTGTGCTCTCTCAAGGATGCTCATTTTCTTCATCATCTCCTCCATCATTTTTTCCATCTTTGAGCTGGAAGTGGAAAGGGTAGATTCCTCTCTGAAGGATACTCTCTTCTCATTCTTCATTCTTTCCCTCTTCTCCATTAAGTTAACTTCCATAGCAAGAGCTCCTTTTTGCACATCCTCAAGAGTTGCAGGATCTCTCTCTCAGATGATAGGCCATCTCAGGGTCAAACCCTTCAGGAAACTTGTTTAGAGCTGAGCCTTGTGGAGGTTTTAGATCGGGGGAAAGTGCATTATACACACTGTTAAATCTAGTGCAGTAAGCTTGAACACTTTCCCTGGTGTTTCTATGGAGGTTCTTGTAATCAGAAAGGACCCGAAGATGATTCTTCTTCGCTTCCCATTTGTTTAAGAATGTATGATGGAAGGCTTGGAGATCATTGATACTATGGGGGGTTAAGCCTTTAAACCATTTTCTTACTTCTCCCCCCAAAATTTGAGCAAATAGTCTTAGCTTGACAGATTCATCATCAATTTCATTTCTGTCAAAGTAGTCATTCATCTTATCCACATGTTGTGATGCAGTAGTAGCATTAATAGCATCATATAATGGAATTTTGGACTGATAGTCCTGTGGAAGATTGACTAATGGTATAGGAAGGACTAAGGGAGCATACCATGCTGCCATGATATGTGGTGGAGGTGGATTTACAAGAGGTGGATTAACAAGAGGAAACGTGGGCTGTAGTGGAGTGGTTTGGACAGTGGGTGTAGGGTGAATGGAAGTGGATGGACCAGGAATAGATTACTGAGCATATCTTGGATGAGAAACACCTAAATTGGAAAGGAAATGTGAATCAGGTGGTGTTGTTTCTCTACTACCAGGATGTTCACTTGTTTCAGGAGATGAAAGTTAAGACTCAGAATCTAGCTGATCTAAATCATCAAGAGACCTAGTTCTAAATGGATTTCTTAAGTCTACTTGTGATTGTTGTAGAGCTGCAAGATTTTCAAGAACTGAATTAGCTCTCAAGGGTGATCTGAAAACAGTTGAAGATTTAATCCTAGGAGACTTCCTAAGTATACTTTCAGGGTTATCAACTATCTTAGGTGGGTCAGGGTTAGGATAGGCTCTATTATGAATCTTTTTAGGAGCTACTATGCTATGTTTTTCAGACCCAAATAAACAAGAAAATTTCAACCAAATATGACAATATTTTAGAGGTTAACTCATCTATTTTATACAAATTTTAATCCTACAGTCCTCTAACTAAGTTTGAATGATGTTACAATGATAATGGTTCTTCCCAGTGGAGTCTTAAGGTCTGTTTAGGATTTTGGAGTTGCCAAGTGGAATTTTTTAGCTCTTTTGGAGGCTAAAGGTCTTATGGTCCACCACCATGTTTATTGAAAACCAATCTGAAATATTTTTGGGTTTTCTGAGTTATTTTCCAATCCTATGGTTTCTACGAGTGTCCTAAATCTATTTCAAAACTTAGCTACGGTTATGAGACAAAGACAGTCTACTCTTATGGCTAAGCTAGATGATATTTCAAGGTTAGATAAACTCTTAAGATAATCCTAGGGTTTTCCTAGTTTGTCACCGATTCAAACAAGTTTCACCATAATGACCATTTTCTTGGTAGTGCTTGAAAGGGATGCTTTTTACTCACAAGGTTTTATGGAGTGTTTAAGGGAACCTAAGATGAAAAATTTGAATCAAGTCCCCAGCGGAGTCGCCAGAGATGTTTAAGGGAACCTAAGATGAAAAATTCAACTCAAGTCCCCAGCGGAGTCGCCAGAGATGTTTAAGGGAACCTAAGATGAACAATTCGACTCAAGTCCCCAACGAAGTTGCCAGAGATGTTAGCTCCCTATAATTAGAAATATTGGCAAAGTCCAACTGCAGGGAGAAACATTATTTCAACCACTTTGGGATTCTAGGATCTAGCCCTCCTAAATCCGGAGAGGGATCTCTCTAATAATGGTAAAGATCAATTTATCTTTAAGGTTTTGGGTAATGATATTAGGCTAGTTATTAAGTCCAAGGGTTTTTTTTTGTTTTTTATGGTTGAGCATGATTATTATCTGAGTGGAAATTTCTAAGTTTAAAGAGTTTCAAAAGTGAGAAGTTGCAAGCAAATAGAACAAGTTTTGGCTAAAAAGATGGATGCAATGCTAGTTTTAGTCCATTGGGCTATGGAGTCATAATAGGGTTTAATTGAAACAACCAGGTTCAAGAGTGGTCCATGGGGAAAAGTCATATATGTCTAAGGATATATTTAAAGTTGATTTTATGGAATGAAATGATACAAGAAGAAGGGGAATTAAAAAAATGAATAACAAAGAGCAGCCCAAGATTTGGTAAGTACTTTGAAACTAGCCAGCTTTTGAAATACACTTAAGAAAGACATAAAAACAATCCAAGATCTGGTAAGTACTTCGAAACTAGCCAGCTTTTGATACACTTTCAATATAAAAACATTTAAAGCACAAGGGAAACACAAATGATAACGAAGAATGGTCTAAGATCTGGTAAGTACTTTGAAACTAGCCAGCCTTCAACACATTCTTAGGGAAAATTTTAGATATTTTTTTGGGATAAAACTAGGACAGGGCTCACCATAACTTCCTTAGTTCATCTCTACTTAACATAAACTGAAAATAACATTCAGAAACAATATTTTAGCTAAGACAGGAGGACGAGGGTACGCCAACATTCCTAACTGCTAAAACTGAATTAAATCATTCCTAAACAACACAAATTAGAAGAAAACATGGAGATAAAGCTTATTAGTCAGAGAAGGGTGATGATATACAGTAAATCCTAACTCTATGCTTGTTTTTCTTTATCAAAGAAGATGAACAAAGTGAAAACATAAATAAAATAATGATTTGCAATAAGAAAAACATCACCGTCGACATAGACCAGGATCCCATAAATCAGCTTGTATTGATGCTTCAAACCAATTACAACTTTAAGTCCAGTGTTTCAGGTTAGAAATCATCTTCACTTTTTAGCCTAACTATTCTATCACAAGCAGAGCTTCAAGAGCCTTTGAACACTATTTACAGGTAGAAAATTCAAGCACAAGTATATTTCAAAGTTCTGCAACCAACATTTTCTCATTTTCTACAAGAGTATTTATAGAAGAAATGAGGAGGTGGGAGAGGATAAAAAGTCTCCCAAGCCAATTAATACAGATTTAATAGCTTCTTGGCCTTTGAGGGGCTCAATGGATAAGTTTATAGATGTTCTGTCTGTATTAATTATGTTACATTTAAGAATTAAGCTCGGTGGGAGCTTTTGTTGACTTTCAGGCTCTGTTTCAGGATGTAATAACTCTGCTAATATTTTTTTCATTAGTTTCCTTTGGCAGAATTAACTGTTCGGCTGCGCTGAGGAAAATATCTTCTTTCTGATCAATAACTTCTGCCTCTGTTTGAATGCTTTGAGGAAACATGTGGCACTGTGGTAGCTGAGAGGAATCAATTGGCCTCTGTTGTGGCGGTGGGGGCCTTTCTGTCTGATGATATTTTGATTTCCCTTTAATTGTGTTTAATTTAATAGATTAGGCTTTTGATAATAAATCTTAGCTGTAATCCATTAAACTATGGAATTCATCTTCAATCTTAAGTTCTGCTGTGGTAGGTCCTCAACACTGATGCTCTTTTGATTTGATTTAATTATACTATATCTTGTTGATTTGTAGGGCCGCACAGGGCTTATATGACATCAATTCCCATGAAGCATCGACGAAACGTGGAGGTGAACCCTGTGAATGGCTTCCTTTTTATGAATCAAAGACACGGGAATCATCATCCCCGGCCTTTGGCTTTTCTTCAATATAATGGAAAAACCATTTAATCCTGCAAAATACAGACAAATATTATAAAATCCTGCGTTTTTTGGGAAAACTGATTTAGATTTTGTGGGGAGGAGCATAGCCATTGGATGGCAGCATCCAAAGGTGGAGATCTATGCATAGAGGTCAAAAGGAGAGCGATGGGAAGAAATAAGTCGGATCCGTCAATCTGTAGAGATCGACGATTAGGATTAATTGAGAGGAATATAATGGAAATGGTCAGTTTACAGTGGAATGGCAGAAATATAAAGAAATAAGGTTAAAAAACCTTTGGCGAAGAAAAATGCATTGAAAATGTCATTCGTGGTTTCAGGATGATCGTGGGCCGTCGGATGAGATGAGCCTACGATATCAACGATAGATATTTTATGTTGAAAACATTTGGTAGAGGTGGAGGGCAATATGTAAAAGGAGTTTAGATCTAAGCCGTTGATATGCAAAGATCAACGGCGAGGAACGCGCGCGATAGCACAACATAAAAGAGGGAAAGTTGTTTCGGGGATGAAAACCATGGGTTTCGCACTGTGAAAAGGCAGGGAGGCGGTTTTGCCTTTTTGAATGCGATATGCATTCCTGCTCAACATGTGTCCTTGAAAAACAACTTATATAACACAGACTTTGGGAAATTATCCTTCGCGCTTGAAGTCATGCAATATAGAATGTCATCCGTTAGATTTGGGGCCTCAGATCTGATGGTGGGGAAGCGAGCGCGATATCGGCAAGATGCACTGGCAGTAGGAAGATGGGCGGCTGAGATCAAATTTTGAAGAATGCAAGACCCACAGGAGGTAGGCCTGTCAGGTTAAATATGAGCCATTGGATCTAAGAATCAACGGTGGAGATTGCATCTGGGGATAAAATGAAAATGATACAAAGGCAAAGAATGGGTTGATGAGGGCCGTTGATCTGCAGAGATCAACGACTGTGATTGGCCGAGAAACATAATGAGCGGGGCTGCATGTTTTTAAACCAAAGTTTGGAAATGTAATTTGGACCATCCGATCTGGACACGTGGACGGTACAGATGCAATCGGAGGCATGCGATTGGTGGGGGGAAGAATTTGTATGGTGCCAATGCGATTGAGCACTGGCCGTCTATCTGCAGATCAGATTGACGGTGTGAAATGAATCAGAGGGGTTCGAAAGGTGGAGGAAAGATTTACGATTGAAGTGAATGAGGGCTGTCGGATCTGAAATATGGTTGATGGATCCAACGGCGGAGGATCAATTGGGGGCAATCAATCGGAAGGGGGAACAAATGCACTTGGCAGAAACTTGTGATGCGATAATGCGTAGGCTGTTTGATTGGCTTAAGTTCAATGGCGGAGATTATCTTAAGTATGGAACCGGCGGAAACCCTTTAATACTTATGAAAAACAAAAATTAACGAAAAGAAAAGGATTTTATGGTGTCGGGCGGGTTCTATATATATATATATATATATGAAATGGTCTGGCGCCTGACTGCGGGGCCCATGGTTTATATGGAAGGCGATAGGCTTGGGGCTTATATGCATGAAGGCCAATCGGGATTAGAAGGTCGGGCTTGGTCTTTCAATCTACCCATTTGATATGGAAAATTCTATTGGTAGCTAACATGTATGCATTAAATTGAAATTTCCTATCTCTCAGTATACAATCAAAATGATGGCGATTTGACTTTGGTAAATTGTAAGCAACACTCTTTTTTCAATACAAATATTTGACATATCTAGAGTGTATTTGTTGATGAGAACTTCTGGAATTCTATGTATTGTTATCGAAGGGCCAGACATTTCGGGTGGACACTTCACCCATATTCAAGAGCAAAATATTGATAAAAATACACAACATTCCAGAAGCTCTCATCATCATATTCATGATTGTGGAAACATAAATACCTTAATTATATTTGTTGTTATGATTTTTCATCATCATATCTATTGCAACAATGTGTTCTAGGGCATCTGTATCATTTTCTAGTTACCTCATATTTGTGGATTTCTGTAGAAACTGGAAAGTGTGTCATGTTTTGCATTAGCATTTGAAAATTAATTAGTTGGAAAGGATCTGTTAATAATAGTTTTAGAGGTAAGGTTTAAATCACTACACATATGAAGGCATCTCCTCTTGAAAAGTAAATTTTTATTTTGAAGAAGTCTTTCCATATATACATACAAACTCACTACAAGGGCTCATCTTGCAGCAAGGGGCTACACTTTCACATAAAAAAAATGATATCTTATTTTTGTTGCTATATGAAAGTAAGGGTTTCATTGTCACTATTTTGCAATAAGGGTTAAATGCACTAATTTTGAAGTTTAAAGTGAAGATCAATGAAGAATTAATTACATGGTACTGTAGTTTTTGTAAGGTACTTTGGCTTTTTCATTAGTTGGAGTTATGCAACATCTCATCAACTTTATGAAACCTTGGCAACCGTTCCCTAACCTATACACTGATATATATCTATATATATATATATATATATTCCTAACATGTTTACATTTTATTTTTTTCTCTTTGTGCTAAGGAGTGACAGAGTTTTGAACAAGAATGACAATAAATGACTAAGTATAATCATGAAAAAATTGTGATTATTTAAATAATAATATGTAAGCTAGAGTTTGAGACAGAGCTTCCTTGTGTTTCTGAATGAAAAAATAATTTTGACAGTGCGCATGGCTTGTGACTGGATTTCTCTGTTGTAGTGATATCATATTGATTGTTGCTTGTTGATGACAGATTATGGCTTGATAGTAACAATGGCCTTGGTGAAGATAGTGGTAGTGTCCTTGTTAATAGCGAATATGATGTTATGATAGTGTCTATTTGAAATGATGTTGTGACAGTTCCACATGGTAGAGATAATGGAATCACCAAAGTTTGAATAGTGGGAGTGTTTAGGATGTTTTCAGTTGTAACATGTGAGAAACTATAGATTGCAGGCCTATGGTAGTATAAATATTAAATTAAGAGTGGATAATGGTAGCAACAAAAACATAAGTGAGAGTGGAAAATGGTATTAGCAACAATATTAGTGAGAGTGGAAAATGGTAGTAGCAATAGTAGTAGTCAGAGTGGAAAACGGTAGTAGCAACAACAACAGTATTAGTGGAAATGAACCATAGTAGGAGTTAATTTTAGTAGGAGAATCAACAAGAGGGACAATGGACATGATCAAAAATTGAAGTGGAAAATTATATTTGGTTAATTGTCCCTTGTATGAGAGCCCAAAGTTAGTGCAAAATTTCTTACTTTTAGCTTTGCTGGTAAAACATTTGTGGAGTCTTGTAATTCCTTTGAGTTAATCTAGTAAACTTGTATATAAACCATATATAATGGAGCATTTATGGATTTTAATCTTCTATGTACTGATCATCTGATATTATGATGTTTCATGTTTTGTTTAAGACATTGAATATATAAAGGATAAACTAACAAATTATGAAAATTAAGGGAGATACTAATCCACACACATCTAAATATTTTCAATGATTGGTATTAGAGAGGACCTCATTCGTTGGAAGATTAACTGCTTGAAGTAATATCCATAGAATTCATAGTTTATTAGTGGATCCTACAATTGAAGATAAGAAGATAATATGGTCATTGATCCCAAAGAAGATGTTAGGTCTCTTAAAGAAAAAAATGGTAAATTGGAATGAGATACAGATTTTCTCAAAGATATGTATAGTAGTGTTTGTAGGGAAGATGAAGAGATGAAGACCATGAGCATGAAGATATACGATAACTGGATATTAGTCGTACTTAAAATTAGCGTTCTTCAAAATCATATTGATAACCAACAAACTCCATAAAATGTTCGAGAACTTGATGAAGAAAATAAGAAAGTGGATCATCTCAAAGCATGCTACAATAGGAACAAAATAGGGAAAGAACCTTGAAAAACTAACTCAAGGAAAAGGAAAGGCCAAATAAATGAAACAAGCAGGATAAAGAAATTGGAAAGAAAATCAAAATCTTAAAGAAGGAACTTGAAGAAGCCAAAAGGATTGAGGAAGTTGTAAGAAGTAAAATGAATCAAAAGGATGAGGATTGCATGAAATATTAATAAGAAATCATCACCTTAAGAGCAGAAGTGGACAAGCTAAAATAAATATTGAGGAGTTCATAGGTCTTGTATGACATTCTCAATTAACAAAGATCACCATATTTTATAAAGACATGTCTTGGATATGTTGGTGATACCTCATGCTGCAAGGATGAAAACTTCAAAGAATAAAATAAGCCTCATGAAGAGAATCATCACTCCAAAGATGAAGAGAAGCCACATGTCAAAGAAAAAAATAATCCTCACTCCAAATATGAAGAGAAGTCACATGAAAAATAAGAAAAGAAGCCTCATGGAAAAAATAAAGAGAAGCCCAAGGTAAATGTTTTGTACAAGTCAACTAACACAGAAATCCATAATAAAAATGCCTCAAGAAGTCAAGAAGATGCAATCAAGATGCCAAATATTAGAAGAGTATTCAGAAATGGAGAGTAGTAAAGCCATGGGTATTCTCATGGGCGAGACATCTTTAGGAGATCATAAACCTATACACCTAGGCATGCAAGAAAATTTTATATTTATTTATATGCATGTTATAAATATGGGAATAGAGATAGATATTCCAGGGAATATAGTAGGAGTAATAGAGGGTCTTATCAAATCCCTAGAGGCATATTTTATGGAAGACAAGACAATGTCCCATATGCCTATGAAAATAAAGGTTATAACACCTTTGCTCCATTATTCAGAATAGATGTAGAGTTCTACCTATGTCGTAACTTTGGCCATTATTCACGAGATTGTAGAAGAAACTTGAAGTGGACCCCACAAAACAATGGAGGAAAAAAATTCACTAAGTAGGAAGACATGACCACCAAGGTCTGGAAAAGAAAAGAGGTTTCACAATAAATTCTTGCACAATTGGAATATTAGAAACATGGAGATAGGGGGAGCTACATGACAAGATCAAAGGATGCACAAAGAGAGGGGGCGCCTATCTAGTGGAAGAGATTATGCAAGAAGAAAGAAAATTTTTAGGGGGAGCTTGTGTGATGAGAGAGATGATGCAGCAAGAGAGAAACTTTTCTGGGAGAAAAATAATATATCATAATAAAAAATCATGTGTCTACCACCATTTTCCATTGATGTCAAAGGGGGAGGGAATATTGGAAGGAAACGAAGAGAAGACACATGAATTCTAAGGGAGCTTATGCAATAGGCCAGATGATGATCATGTGTGTTAACATCAATGACAAAGGGGGATGTTTTTTATTATGTTGTTATTGATGTCAAAGAACATGTAGGATATCTTCATTGATGTGCTCAATATGATGGCATGCATGGATGAGGTAATTCATTGATGAAATTATAGCTATATTGTTTAGATTCTGTTATCACTCCACTACATCTCTAAGGCTGAGAAGAGTCCAACTAAGGTAACCACATACCAATATCTTAGCTTGGTAGCTAGCCCTACCAAACCAGAGAGGGCTCTCTCCACAAAATCACAGCCAAGAAGGCTGGATGAATTAGGGTTTTAAGCTAGGTACGATTACAGGGGTTTGTTTGAATTTGGGTTGTTGGATGGGTGAATTAGGTCAAAGAGGCTAGGTCAGGGAAAATCAAATTAGAGTTGCAGAGATTCAATGGGGCAAGGTAGGTAGAAAACCTAACACTTTAGAGTTTCAAGGTGAGATGGATCAGACTGATGAGGAGCTAGAAAGAGCAAGGCTAAGCATGAATTATTTCTAAACCAAAGAAAATGAACAAACTATGAAGGTTTTCCCAAAGACAGAGCATGAGAGAGGAATTCTGCTTATCAACTTGAAAACCAACATATCACAGAAATTAAATGGATCATGAAGAAAAACATTTATACATAATGAGACATAAGAAAAACAATGCTAAATTTTCATACCACAGGTATCCCAAAGAAATAGCTACAACCTTTTCATTAATTTCCTGCCAAATACTGATTACACTAGAGTCTTTGATCAATACAACAACATCCAACCTTCTATAATGAGTCAAGAGGTGAAAGATATAGGAAATAAAAAAATTCTCCCAACCTCAGTGGTCGAATCCCTAATTGGAGGAGTAGTTCCAGCAAAAATTGAACTAATACCTAGAGTACAGCGAGGTCAAACTAACTCATTCCTCACTTTTTGGAAACTGATTCATTACATCATCATAAAAAGTTTTCATCTAATTTATTTACCCTAGGTAAGTGTAAAAACAAAATAAATAAATTTACATCATGAATTACATTTGTAAAAACACCATTTACCAAAGTGAAACTAGAAAAAAGTGAGAAAAATTGGAAATATCAACAAACTGAGAAAATTTTTCAAAAGCGCAGCGCCAAGGTCAAAAGCGGAGTACCAACTTTAGATCCATGTATGAGGGGGTTCCATGTGTCCAAATTGAGCTTAGGACAGCTCACTGGAAAGCATGTCCAATCTAGTTTCTAGATATATTCTTGGTTTCAAAAATTGTGTTGATTTTACCCTCCAAAAATGGATTCTCCCAAGACTAGTCAAAAGCAGAGTGCCACCCTCCAAAACAGGGTAGAAATGTCATTTTTTGAGTGTTTTTTGACTTTTTAATTGCTCCTTTGACCAAAAAAAGCTTAGAAAAGTTATTTTCATGACTATAAATTTCCTTCTAAATCCAATTGTACCTTCATTTTTTCCATTGGAGGTTGTGCTGCACTTTTGACAGTGCAACTGTGTCAAATTTCTGAGTTTTGTGCAAAAATAAGCCTTAAAGATGGATCCATATCTCTCTAACCATGATTTTTTTTGCAAAACTGAGAGATATTTTTTTTTTTAATTTTGCATGTTTTGAACAAAAACCTCCTCCATTTTCCCAATATGCTTCTCTGAATGTCCACAATCTTCTCTGCAAAAAGGTGTCTAAAATAGGACATTTATGGAAAATGTGTCTTTGAAGAGTTTTTCAAATTTTCCCAAATTTCCTCAAAATTGCTCTAGAGTTTCCAAATAAGGTGTGTTATGCTATCATCGATATATCAACAAGTAGGTCCAATTTTCCCTTCTCCATTTGAAAAATTAAGGTTTCCTATTGAGATTCAACAAGATGATGAGCTTAGTGAAAAGAGTCGCCTTCACTAAGTGGGCCCGCAGGCTATTTTTGGTGCAAGTCTATTTTTAGACATGATGATCATATTTTAGAAGTTGCAGGATGCTATTTGTGGATGGTTGGTCAAGTTGGAAAAACAGATGAAATTCTATTTTTAGAATATTGGGTGAAGTCTATTTATATATCGCTGATCTAAAAATAGATGCATGTCGATTATTATTAGCTCTTAATAATAACCAGACACTAAACAACAATTTATTCTCTTGGAGCACTTTGTTTTAGTGAAAAGATGTGGCACATCATTGGAATGAGGGAATTATGCAATTCCCAAGGTTTTACTAGAGCTAATGCATGGAGGACTCAGTTAGAACTCAAGTGGCAGATTTATGACAGTTGGAAGAAGTAGTTATGGAGTTGTATTTAGTTTAACTCAGTTAGACTCGGTTGAGCTAGTTGTATCTAGTCTAACTGAATGATACACTAGTGAGAGTGGAGTGAATTAATTAGTTAATTATTTCACAAATAATAACTCATTAATCAACTGAATAATACAACCGTTAACTACAGTGCATGGCAGTTTCAGTGGAGACCCAATGGAGAGATAGGTGAAAGGGAAAGATAGACTATCTGTTGTGACTATAGTGATGCATTGATTGCATCACACACACATTGGAGTTGCCAATGAGGATTGTGCAGTCAAGGAAAGAGTAATTCGAATTCATTTAGAGCTATTATTCAGTAGGGATTGCACAATGGAGGCAGGCTAGCAGGTGGCATAGATCGGTGCATGGATTTGCAAGATTGTTTCTGATTAGTGTATGATGATTATATTGTACTGAGAGCTTGATAAGATTTGTAATGAGGATTGTCATATGATTCCATGATACATAATGTATAGTTGGGGTTTTCAGCTTCAGGCTTTCCCAGTTAAAAACTGTGTTATGTGCAATTGATTATTTTTTTTTATGCTTCACATGTGTATGTAATTAATTTTTCAGCAAAATATTAACAAGTGGAATTGATTCAATATCTTGCATAAAGTTAAATAGTGTGAGATCAAGTGAATCTAGGAAATATTCATGCTTAGTTCATATAATTTCTACATGGTATTGGAGCATTGTTGATTGAATATTGTAACTGTGAAGTGAGTTTGTGTTGGTGGACAATTCGAATTTGCTACAGAAGATTCTTGATGCAGAAGTTGATTATACATTGAAATGTCTTTCAATGGGTTGCGATTGGAGTATGAACTTGATGGGAGCTCGAATTACATAGCCTGGAAGTACAGGGTGGAGGTGGTGCTAGAGGAAAATTGGCTGAAGGAGTTCATCGATAGCGATGTTCCTAAGCTGGGATCTAGCGATGCTGCATTACTTAATGCATGTCAAAAGAAGACAGAAAAGACGAGGAGAATTTTTTCGGAAGGTGTGAAGGACCATATTGTGTCTAGCCTTCATGGGAAATCCACTCCATTCTTAATTTGGAAGGCTTTGACAGACTAGTTCCAAAGCAGAAGTGGCCAGAGGAAGTTGGAGCTTAAATACAAGCTCAAAAACATAAAAATGGAGAAGGGCGACAATATTCCAAAATACCTCACGAAGTTTGTCCACTACAAGGATGTACTGGAAAGTGTGGGGGTTACTGTTGATGAAGAATAATTGGTGAGCTTGGCTCTCCTTGGGCTTCTGAAGAGTTGGCATAGCTACGAAGACTCTGTCAATGGACAGGAGAAACTGTCGGGATGGGAGCGACTTTGGTCGGATCTTGTGTAGGAGGAGATAAGGCAGAGTACCAAGGATGGATCTTCATCTAAGAATGAAGATGAAGAGAATTTCAATTTGGCTGCCAAAGCAAGGAAATGGAAGGGGAAGAAACATCCTTCAAAATCTGATGCTAAAGGAAAGAAGCAGGATTTGTCCAAAGTGAAGTGTTTTCAATGTCACGAACATGGACATTTCACCACTAACTGTCCACAGAAGAAGAAGAAAAAGAAGGCTACTGGATCTGCAGCTGGAGAGGCCTTAGCTTGCAATTTGAGCTTTATTTCTCTTTTATCGCATGCTTGGTTTCAAGCTGTATGGGATCGGTGTGATATATTGATAGTGGTTCGTCTTTCCATATGACGGGAAACAAAGAGTTGTTTAGTGACTTGGAGGAGAAGGACCTCTAGATGCATATAGAGATGGGTGACGATGGTTGGTACAGTGTGACTGGCATTGGGACCATTACCTTTGAGAGGGAGTCCGATAATCCATTCTTGTTGAAGAATTTTATGCAAGTTCCAAGTCTGAAGAAGAACTTGGTATTGGTCACAATGCTGGAAGACAAAGGTTATGATGTTGTTTTCAGTGAGGGAAAATCCTTCCTTCGACATAAAACAACGGGTAAAACCAAGAAGATAGGATTTCGAATTAAGAATATCTACAAGCTAGAGGTAGATGGCTGCGCTGCAATGGTGGGCAAAGCAGAAGAAGTGGTGAGCCAGAATGAGGGCAAATTATGGCACAGGAGATTGGGCCATCTTCACCATGGCGCTTTGAATATTTTGCAGTAGATTTCTACTGGACTTCCCAAGGGTACTCTTGCATAGTCAGATTAGTGCAAGGGATGTACCATGGGTAAGTTTGTGAAGACCACCTTTCATGAGAAGGAGAACCGTGCTTTGGTGATCCTGGAGAGAATTCACACAGACATGTGTGGACCTTTCTTGGTTGCTTCAATAGAAAAACACAGGTATTATGTTATATTTTTTTATGACTATTCTTGTAGATATTGGATCTTCTTCATGCATAAGAAGAGTGAAACGTTCTCAAAGCTCTGTGAGTTCAAGGCATTGGTGGAGAAGGAGTCGGGGAAGCAAGTGAAAGCTCTACGGAGCGATAATGGTGGTGAATACATCTTAGGCAAATTCAAATAAATCTGTAGCAGAGAAGGAATTCGAAGAGAACTCATAGTGCCTCATAACCCACAACAAAATGGGGTCGTGGAGAGGAAGAATAGAATGATAATGGGTGTTGCACAAGCTATGCTTGAGAGGGAGCCAGAATTGCATGTAGTGAAGGAACTTCTTGTTCCGAAAGATGAGCCTCCGGATGTGGATTAGCCACAAGAGGAGATTCATGGAGTGGAGGAGTCCACTCATGTAGAACCAAACATCAGACAAGGCAGAAAGCATACCATAGAAGCTGAGAGACTGAAGCTTGATGCGGAATAGAATTTAGGAGTCCCTACATCACAGCACAGACAGAGACAGTCACCTGACTGATTTACTAGATACATGGCTCTTATGAGCAAGTGTATCGTGACTGATCCATCTTATTTAGAAGAAGCAATGCAGGAGCCCACATGGGAAGATGCCATGGTGGAGGAGTATGACTCCATTTTCGGAAACAGTGCTTGGGAGATTGTTCCAAGGTCGGTGGGAAAATCAGTTGTAGGATCAAGATGGATCTACAAGGTAAAGCAAGTTGCTGATGGGAGCATAGATAAGTATAAGACAAGATTTGTTGCTCGGGGCTTCTCACAGATCGAGGGGATTGAATATGAAGAAACCTTTGCACCTGTCGCACAGTATTCTTCCATATGGATCATCCTTTCTCTCTCAGTGCAGATGGGTTGGCACATTCATCAGATGGATGTGAAGACTACGTTACTTAATGGGATCATTGAGGAAGAGGTTTACATTGAGCAGCCTAAAGGATTTGAGATATTTAGAAGCGATTCGCATGTGTGCAGACTTAAAAGAGAAATGTATGGGCTGAAATAAGCACCACGTGCTTGGCACACTCAGATTGATAGCTATTTCAATGGACTTGGCTTCACAAAGAGTGAGGCAGATGCAAAACTGTACTAGATTGTGGTGGAGGGTAAGCCTTTAATCATTGTAATTTATGTTGATGATTTAATACTAATGGGTGATAATTAGTTGATACACTCATGCCAGTCAGATCTTGCAAAGGAGTTTGAGATGAAGGATTTGGGCCTCCTTCATTATTTCCTTGGATTGGAAATATGGCAGTGGGAAGGTGAACTGTTTGTGTCTCAAGGCAAGTATGCCCAGGAGATACTGGAGAAGTTTCACATGCAAGGCTGCAAGCCTATTGACACTCCTCTTCCAAGAAATTGGAAGAAAGAGGATGCTACATCGACGGAGGTAGTGGATGCCACTTTTTATCAACAGTTGGTGGGTTCTCTCATGTATTTAGTCAATACAAGATCGAACATATGTTATGCAGTGAACCAGCTTTCAAAAGCGATGTTTAAGCCTACCAAGCTCTTTTGGAAGGCAGGCAAGCATATCCCGAGATATCTCAGGGGCACATCTGAGTATGGTTTATGGTACAGATAGATGGATGAGGTGAAGTTGCATGGCCTCACAGATGCAGATTGGGCAGGAAGCCCAACAAACAGAAAGAGCACATCAGGAGGGATTTTCCGTATCAGATCTATGACAGTTTCTTGGTACAGAAGGAAACAAAGATTTGTGGCACTCATTTCAGCAGAGGCAGAATACATGGCAGCAAGTCAAGCTGCATGTGAGGCTATCTGGATGAGGAAGATTCTGGTTGGTTTGTTTGGTTCACATTTAGATCCCACAATGATACATTGTGATAATCAGAGTTGCATTAAACTCTCAGTTAATCATGTGTTTCATGATAGATCTAAACATATTGATATCTGGTATCATCATATCAGAGATTGTGTGTAGCGGAAAATCGTGTTGCTTCAGTACATTTCTACGGAGGATCAGGATGCAGATATTCTGATGAAGGCGCTCACAAGGAGAAAATTTGAATAACATAGAGGCAGGATCGAGGTGAAATGTAATCCCTATCTTGTTGAGAGGGAGTGTTGAGATTCAACAAGATGATGAGCTTAGTGAAAAGAGTCGCCTTCACTAAGTGGTCCTGCATGCTATTTTTGGCGCAAGTCTATTTTTAGACTATGTCTATTTTTAGACTATTTCTATTTTTAGACATGATGATCATATTTCAGAAGTTGCAGGATGCTATTTGTGGATGGTTGGTCAAGTTAGAAAAATAGATGAAATTCTATTTTTAGAATATTGGGCGAAGTCTATTTATAGATCGCTGATCTAAAAATAGATGCATGTCGATTATTATTAGCTCTTAATAATAAGCAAACACTAAACAACAACTTATTCTCTTGGAGCACTTTGTTTCAGTGCATAGATGTGGCTCATCAGTGGACTAAGGGAATTACGCAATTCCCAAGGGTTTACTGGAGCTAATGCATGGAGGACTCAATTAGAACTCAAGTGGCAGAGTTATGACACAGTTGGAGGAAGTAGTTATGGATTTGTATTTAGTTTAACTCAATTAGACTCAGGTGAGCTAGTTGTATCTAGTCTAATTGAATGATACCCTAGTGAGAGTGGAGTGAATTAATTAGTTAACTAAGTCACAAATAATAACTCATTAATCAACTGAACAATACAACAGTTAACTATAGTGCATGGCAGTTTCAGTGGAGACCCAGTGGAGAGATAGGTGAAAGGGCAAGATAGACTATATGTTGTGACTACAGTGATGAATTGATTACATCACACACACATTGGAGTTTCCAATGAGGATTGCGCAGTCAAGGAAAGAGTAATTCGAATTCATTCAGAGCTATTCTTCAGAATGGATTGCGCAGAGCAGGAAAGCTAGTAGGTGGCAAAGATCGATGCATGGATTTGCAAGATTGTTCCTGATTAGTGTATGACGATTGTACTGTACTGAGAGCTTGATAAGCTTTGTATGAGGATTCTCATATGATTCCATGATACATAATACATATTTGGGGTTTTCAGCTTCAGGCTTTCCTGGTTGAAAACTATGTTATGTGCAATTGATTATTTTTGTTTATGCTTCACATGTGTGTGCAATTAATTTTTCCACAAAATATTAACAAGTGGAATTGATTCATTATCTTGCATAAAGTTAAATAGTGTGAGTTCAGGTGAATCTAGGACATATGCATGCTTAGTGCATATAATTTCTACATTTCCTTGAGTTTGTCCTTCAAAAGTTAGGTTTTCTGCCTCAAGCTTCTCCTTCTCCAATGCCTTCTTGATACCTCTTATTCTTGGTTTCTTCCTGGTGGTTTGGGTCCTTTGTAGTGTATTCTCCACTCTTATTCTATTTTTATCTCCTCCTCCATAATGTATCTTTCCCGCCCCATGGCTTTTTTGATCTAGAAACCCTAGGAATGAGGAAATGGGACTGGGGATAGGTATAGGAAAAATTAGGGAGATGTGGGAAGGGGTTATTGAACTTAGGGAGGTGATAGGGGATCAAAATGTTTAAGGGATTAGGAATTATAATTTTATTATAGGTTTAGGGAAAGGGCTGCCTAGGAATGTAGAAGCCTAGGACTTAGGGTTTTAAGGGAAAGGGACTTAGGGATTAGGAAATGGTAGTGTAAGGGTAGGGATAAGTTTTTTAGATGTGTGGGAAGGAAATGCAGGGTATTAGGGAATCAGATTTTTGGAATTAGTAATAAAGCTAGGGTTTCTCACTTAGATCAAATGCAAATTTGTTTAAGAACAAAAACACTATGAATTCAATGTTTAAGAGTGCAAGGAGGTAAGAAATTTGTTGTACTTACTTGCAAGAGTGTGTAAGAGACATTTGTTGAAATTTTTAGAGAGTTTGGAGGTGATTTGGTGCCTGGAGAGGTCACTGAGAAAAATATCAGCGCCTTTTCTAGAACCGCAGCCCCAGTGGGAGAAAAGTGCAGTGTTTCCTACTCTAAACACAACGTCTCTTCTGTAAGCACAACACCACTCTGAAAGCACAAGCCCAACTTTCAGACCACCTTTGAAGGTCTTCCCGGAGTCCAAATTGAGCTCATGATATGTCGTTAGAAATATAAATCTATTGGCTAGACAATGGAACTATCAAGAACTGAAAATAAGCAAGTATAGCCCCTCAAAAATCAATTCTTCCAAGACTGGTCAAAAAGTAGAGAATGGGGGTGTAAAAAATGGAGTGTGCTTTTGAAGGAAACATTTGGAGGCATTTATCAACTCCAAATTGAGCTAATGATAGCTCATTAGAAATATATATTTCTCTAGTTATCATTTGAATTATCAAGATATTAATTTGGACACTCTAACAAGGAGAAAAATTGATTTTCCCAAGGTTACTCTAGAAGTGCAACAACTCTCTTGTAGCAACCATAGTTTTAGAATTCCTCCAAAACCATAACACCTGCGTAAAAATTGAAGGAGGTTTTTGTTCCTTGGCCTATTATGGACATAAATCTCTTTCATGTTTGTAAAATTCATCTCTTTTTGGTTGGAAACATACTTTGAAGAAAAAATGGCCCTATGTGTGGCAAATGATTTGTCCCTTGGAATGACTTCTTGAAAAATGATGGAGATAAGATGTTTATGAGTTGGAATGGCCTCATACTTGCTGATATGACCTCCCTTATTCCTCCTCTTCTCAGATGTATCTGATTCCATAGAAAACCGTAGCTTAATGGGAGAGAAAATTAGGGTTCATTGCTTGTGGAAAATGATGATATTGAGAGATAGGAGTGATGGGAAGTGTTTAGGAACACTGATGCTTTTTGGAACTTTGAAAAATTTGGCTGATGAAAAATTGAGTATGCAGCTATCTTGGAAACATGAGAAGTTATTACATATTGAATGAAATAAAATTACATAATGAAAATTAAAAATTACATCTTAAAACTAAAATTACATTCTAAAACAAGAATTTTTCCTTACAAATAGTCTTCATATGGTGAAGAGATGTTATTGGATCACCCTTTACTTGTTGGTATTTTTTGGGCTAGAATTAAGGTATGTTTTCACCCTGCGTTTAATTTGAATTATCATATATTTTTAGAATTTCTCTCATCTTAACAGTAAAGAAAAGGAGGGTTAATGAAAAATAGGGACAAATAGACTAACGGTAAGAAGAATGTTCAAAACAACAAGGATTTGAATTATTTCATCTCTATTTGCAGGAAAATGAGGCAGCTGAATTGATGCAGACCAAAAGTCAACTCACAGATAGAGAACATGAATCCACAGTAACCCCCAGGGACGAGCGGAAGGCGGAAAGACAGATCCACATCCAAAGAACTCAAATGAAAACCACGCTCAGCGGGCTGTCATTTGGGAAAGACCATTCTACTAAGCGAAATCACCTTTAAAAAGGCCAAGGATGGATGAAAGAGGGAGGTGAAATAAGAATTTTTTTTCCATAATAGGTGTATTAGGATAGAACTGTCCAGCTGTATTCATGTCTTGACTCTTTTAATAAATAATTTTGGTATTTTGAATAATCATTTCCTGAGTTTTCCATCGCATTGGACTTCTGGTGGTTTGGGCCCAGCCCTGGGAGTTTCCGCACCGACCTCTGTACGTACGTTGATTATGGAATTTATGTTCAATTATCTAATGCGTTCTATGAGATATCTTTCTACTTGTTAAACTTCTATGCCTGTCATGTTGTAGTTTCCTCTACCACTCAGACTATTTATTGCTCATGTTTCTGGTTTACAATAATAGTTTTATAATTGTTGGACATTTTCATCGTTTTGTCAATTCCTTTATATCTGTTTATAAGCTTCAACATGATATCTATTCAATGATTTATAGTGCCAAGAATTAGATCTTCCCAAGAATTAGTGCCAAAAATTAGATAAGGTTTTTGGTTGTGCTTAATACAGAAGAATGTTAGTCAGTTAGTTCGCAAGAGAATTCCATTGCTAAATTAAAATAAGGAATTGTTGTTTAATTCATTGAGTTTGCTATTCCATTCAGTAGGACTGTTGTTCAATTCATTGAGTGTGTTTTTTAATCATAGATTATTCTCACTAGGCTTATTTAGACAAGATAGTTAATGGTAATTTACAAATTACATTCCCTTTGAGTTTTTGAACTTCGAGAATTAATTGATCTTCTTCATAGTAATATAGAGTAGCTATTTCTGATGTCACTCGCATATACTGTGCTTGCACTCTTGAAATAAGAAGACTTACCCTGGGTTGACAAGTGAATGAGAAGCTTAGAGGTTGCCCATAATAGTCACCTTAAAGAACCAACATTTTGGCACCGTTGTCGGGGAGAGTGTTGAAGAGCGACGTCCTTCATTCCTTGTTCTCTGTTGATGCGAAGAATTGGGTATTAAAAACGAGAGGTAATAACCTGCGTACTGGCAAGAAAAACGCTTGCCTCATAAAAAACTTATTGGCAATTGATCAAAGGTTAGTAGACTAGGTGCTCTTGTTTTATGACTAGGAAGAAATGGATAAAGAGAAATCAAAATCATTTGCAAAAGTCTATGAAACACAAAGGACTGATAATCCTTGGTAGAACGACATACATAGAAGAAATTTTTAAGAGAGCTGAATCCCAGGCATCTGTAGGACCTAGAATCATTCCCACTCAACGTCCACCTACTCTCCCTTAGGCAGCAACATCACCATCTGCAGCCCATGCAGAGATTCAGAGTGAAACTGAAGGGTCTGAACAAAGCCTCCAGACTACTAAACACATAGGTATTGACCCTTCGAGAGAGGGAGGTTCTTGAAATTTACAAGAAGGAGAGGGAGAAACTAGTGGGGCAATACAAGTAGGAGCTCTAGAGCCGAAATCCCCTGAAAAAGTGGTCGAGACCCAGACGCTTGGAATTCGAGATCGAGGGAGTGATGTAAAGCCTCCTCCCCTCTCTCCACCCAATCCCGTTAAGATCACTCATCCCGAACAAGAAATCCCCGAAGAATACTGGCATATCTTTGATCAAATGGAAAATATTCAAAACCAGAATCAAAGGCAGATGTCGACATAGGAATATCCCATTGTTGACCATGCTGCTAATGCCCCTATGAAAGCCATTCCACTACAAAACATCCCCACCTTCCATGGGTTGACCTCGAAACATCCTGATGTACTTTTATTTGAGTTAGACATCTTATTTAGGGGATATGACTATACCACTGACCCTCAGGAACTAAAATTACTCTCCTCTACTTTGAAGGGGGCGACATTACGCTGGTTCATGGGACTCGTTGGGGGAACCATCAATAATTGGGACCAAATGAAGAATATTTTTCTAACCAAATATCAAGATTATTGTCAGACTCAGGAATTAAAAGATGAAATCTTCAATATGTCTACAAAAGACAACAAGAAATTGGAAGAGTATATTGAAAGATTTTAGTATAATCTGCAAAGGTCCCCATATACTGCATTATCCAAATACATCCTAAAAGCAAGAATAACTAAGGGAATGAAAGAAGAATGGGTTGAAACACTCAATATAATGGGAAGAGGGGAAATCTATCAATAAGAATATGATGAAATTATTTCGCTCTGTATCAGGTGCTCTCGAGCAGTATGCGAAATAATCCACTTGGGCGAGACTCGACAAAGAAAGATCTCAAGTAGTTTGGGGCAACGTAACTAGAGAATATTTTGGTAATATTTTGGAAGACTTCAAAACTAACATTCTAGGTACTTTGACAACACAAATTGATATCCTACAAGCCAAGAAAAGGCAAGCTATAGTGGAAAAAAACTTGGTTGTCTTCTGCCCATGCTATCGGAAGAAGCACAACCAAAGGGAATGCCCCTTAGACACGATTCAAACTTGTGCTGTATGCACTAAGGATCATGCCACAGATCACTGCCCTTCACTCCCAAGACTCAAAGAAATTTACGAAGAAGAAAAAGAAGAAACAGAACTAGTCTACTTCTTGAACCAACATCGACAATGGCAGACATGACCAACACCTGCCTTCGTTCTTTCCTTCTCTGCATTTTAACCAATAGAACCACTCAGTAGCTTGGAAAAATCAACTGCCTTTCTCCCCTTAGAGAAGCCTGGAAATCTTAGGATTTTTTTAACTCCTTTCCCTGGAAGGTTAACGTTGCTTAGACTAATGATCTCCCCGAAATTTGATATCTTGGGAGAATTGAGAAACCTTTGCATCAAAATTCCTCTTCTACAGGCCATACAAGACATCCCCATCTACGCCAAGACAATTAAAGAACTGTGTGGAAGGAAGCAAGAAAAAAGAGAAAATATTGCTCCCACCATTCATGTGGTAGGAACACTTTCTGACTTATTATTGGGTAAGGAAGCCCCCATTAAATATGATGACCCAGGGAATCCCATGGTAACTATGCAAATTTACAACCACTCATTTCCAAACACATTGGTTGATTTAGGGGTGGCCATTAATATCTTAACGACAGGGACTTACAAAAATCTAGGCATATAAGTGTTAGAACCCACAACTACACTGTTGGAACTCGCCGGTAGGTTTGTTATCAGGCCAGAAGGAATATTGCAGGACATCCTAGTTTTTGTAGACTCATGGGAGTATCCGGCTGATTTCCTAGTTATTAACCCAAAAAATCAAATGGACAGACACCCCTTGATTCTTGGACGACCTTGGTTAGCAACGAACGATGCTTACATAGGCTGCCGGATAGGCAGCATGACCATTGCTAGGGGAGATTCCATAAAGAACATTATCATTTACCCACATGCAAAACCAAGTCTACCCACGGTACACATTTACAAGCATCCACATACATATTGGGAGCAAAATATCCGTCCACCTCTGAAATTAATCGAAACTCTTGAATTAAAGGTCAAACTGAAGATGATGTAATCAATAAATTTATGAATCAACCACGTACATCCGAAAACTTGAAATGCAAAATGCTAAGAAAAATTATTGAAGAGGAAACAAAAGAAGACCTCTTGACAAACCTTGATGATCAACATATACCTATGACCATTGTACGCAATAGCATACCCGTTGAGATTGAGCCAGGGAAAATTTTAAATATCAATTGCAATCTGGATAGTGACCAAAGGAAAAAACTCATAAAGGTGTTACAGAAGTAGTAGGGGGGATTTTCTTGGGACTACCTAGACATGAAAGGCATAGACCCCCAACAATCCACCCATCACATCTATACCGACAAGGAGGCTTGGCCTATTCAACAACCTTAGAATAGGTTAAGCCCTCATCTAAAAGGTGTGGTAAAAGAGGAACTACAAAAAATGCTGGACGTGAATTTCATTTATCCTATTTTAGACAACAAGTGGGTCTCCCCTTTGGTAGTCATCCCTAAAAGGAATGGAAAATGGAGGATCTGTGTGGATTATCGAGAACTGAATAAGGTGACACAGAAGGACCACTTCCCCCTCCATTTTATTAATCAGGTCCTGGATACATTGGCAGGGAAGCGTTTCTTTTGTTTTCTTGATGGTTTCAGTGGTTACAATCAAATCAAAATAGCCCCTGAAGACTAGGACAAAACAACCTTTACCTGCCCATGGGGTACACTTTCCTATAGGGTGCTACCATTCGGACTATGCAATGCCCCCGCAACCTTTCAAAGAGCCATACTTAGCATTTTTGCTGACTTAATAAATGAGGGGCTTGAAATTTACATGGACGAATTCACCACATATGGTGATGATTTTGATCAAGCGTTAGAAACACTAGAAAAAGTATTGGAACAATGTATTTCCACCAGGTTATGCTTAAGAAATGAAAAATGCCACATGATGATGACCGAAGGAGTAATCCTAGGGCACTGTATCTCTGCACCAAGAATACAGGTAGACTTGACAAAGATAGAGGTAATCCTTTTGTTAGCCACTCCTTGCACACAGACAGAGGTGCATAGTTTTCTGGGGATGCAGGGTATTATCATAGGTTTATAAATAATTTCTGACAAATTGCAGCACCTTTGTATGCTCTAAATGGAAACGTCAAATTCCATTGGTCTGATAAATGTGACATTGATTTTACAAATTTAAAGAGACTGGTCTCGACAACACCAATCTTATGCAGTCCTAACTGGGAGCTGCCTTTTCACATTTCTTTAGATGCATCCGATACAACGATAGGGGCAGTTCTTGGTCAAGAAGAACACAAAAATCTCTATGCTATTCATTATATCAACAAAATCTTACTCTTGTTGAATTAAATTACACAGTGACAGAAAAAGAGTTCCTGGCAGTCATTTATGCTATTAATTATTTTAGACACTATATAACGGCCTATCAAGTACTCTTGTATACTGATCACTATGCCATTAAATATTTAGCCAGTAAACCAACCATAAATGGGAGGATAACTAGTTGGTTGTTTCTTTTGCAGGAATTTGACATAACCATCAAAGACCACCCAGGAAAAGAAAACGTGGTCGCAAAATTCCTATCCAGAGTTCCAAAAACATATGACACACTAGCAGTCGACGATCAGTTTCGTGATGAACATCTGTTTGCCGTAGCAGTAAAAACACCATGGTATGCAGACATAGTAAATTACTTGGCAATAGGGAAACTGCACAGGCATTTGACATCAAGGGAATGGAATCTGATTGTACAATACAGTGCCAGGTTCTCTTGGATTAGCGGATACCTCTTCCACACATGGGCTGACATGCATATATGAAAATGCATCCAGGAAGACAATGATATCCTACAGGCCTGTCACAATGAACCATGTGGCGGCCATTTCACAGATCGTAGAATTGGACACAAAGTATTAAGATTGGGTTATTATGGGCCCACGATATTCAAATATGTGAAGAAATATGTCCAAGCCTGCGATAGTTGCCAAAGAATGAGTCGCCCAGGCTAAGCAGACAAAATTCCACTACAACCACAATTGGTAATAGAACCATTTGAACGGTGGGCACTAGACTTTGTTGGGTCATTCAACGCACCATAGAATAAAAAACCCTATATACTAGTTGCCACGGACTACATAACGAAATGGGTGGAAATAGTAACCTTATCAAGAGCCACAGAGGAATCTGTGATTAAATTTTTGTTCGAGCTATTTGTGCAATATAGTTTACTGTAGGAAGTTATGACTGATGGAGGGGCACAATTTGTAGGTAATAATATCACAGCCACTCTATAGAATCATCACATCACCCACAAAGTCATGTCTCCTTACCACCCGCAGGCAAATGGACAGGTCGAAAGCACCAACAAAGTCCTTGAAGCAATCCTTACTAAAACAGTATCATCATATCTCTGAGATTGGGCCACTAGAATTCCAGAGGCCCTATGGGCTTATTGCACAACATGGAGAAACACCACTGGATATTCTCCGTATCATTTAGTATTTGGAGGAGAGCCCATTTTTCCCATTGAATTCGAAGTCAAAACTCTAAGGATAGCCCATGAAGTAGGATTGGACTTGATGGAGGCCCAAATTAAAAGACTCCAACAAATAAATGAATTGGATGAAATGCAGCTACTGGCTCTACAACGCACAATGTTCATACAACACCAACGAGCTAAGTGGCATTAAAACCTCATAAAAAAGAAGACATTCCAGAAAGGATATTGGGCACTTCTCTATGACTCCAGATTCCAAGATTTTCTGGGAAAATTGCAGACAAAGTGGCTCAGTCCTACTACTCTCCCTTAGGCAGCAAAATCACCATCTGCAACCCACGTAGAGATTCAGAGTGAAATTGAAGGGTTTGAACAAAGCCTCCAGAATATTGAACACATAGGTACTGACCCTTCGAGAGAGGGAGGTTCTTGAAGTTTACAAGAAGGAGAGGGAGAAACTAGTGGGGCAATACAAGTAGGAGCTCTAGAGCCAGAATCCCATGAAAAAGTGCTCGAGACCCAGATGCTTGGTATTCCAAATCGAGGGAGTGATGTAAAGCCTCCTCCCCTCTCTCCACCCAATCCCGCTAAGATCACTCATCCTAAACAAGAAATGTTCGAAGAACACTGGCATATCTTTGATCAAATGGAAAATAGTCAAAACTAGAATCAAAGGCAAATGTCGACATAGGAATATCCCATTGTTGACCATGCTGCTAATGCTCTATGAAAGCCATTCCATTAGAAAACAACCCCACCTTCCATGGGTTGACCTTGAAAGATCTTGATGCATTTTTATTTGAGTTAGACGTCTTATGTAGGGGATATGACTATACCACTGACCCTCAGGAACTAAAATTATTCCCCTCTACTTTGAAGGGGGTGGCATTACACTGGTTCATGGGACTCAGTGGGGGAAACATCAATAACTGGGACCAAATGAATAACATTTTTCTAACCAAATATCAAGATTATTGTCGGACTCAGGAATTAAAAGATGAAATATTCAATATGTCTACAAAAGACAATGAGAAATTAGAAGAGTATGTTGAAAGATTTCAGTATGATCTGCAAAGGCCCCCATTTATTGCATTATCCAAAGACATCCTGAAATCAAGAATAATTAAGGGAATGAAAGAAGAATGGGTTGAAAAAATCAATATAATGGGAAGAGGGGACATCTATCAATAAGAATATGATGAAATTATTTCGCTCTGTATCAGGTGCTCTCGAGGCAGTATGCGAAATAAGCCACTTGGGCGAGACTCGACAAAGAAAGATATCAAGTAGTCGGGGGCAACGTAACCAGAGCAGAGTTTGGTAATCTTTTGGAAGACTTCAAAACAGACATTCTAGGTACTTTGACAACACAAATTCATGTCCTACAAGCCAAGAAAAAGCAAGCTATAGCGGAACAAAACTTGGTTGTCTTCTACCCACACTGTCGGAAGAAGCACAACCAAAGGGAATGCCCCTTAGACATGATTCAAACTTGTGCTATTTGCACTAAGGATCATGCCACAGATCACTGCCCTTCACTCCCAGGACTCAAAGAAGTTTACAAAGAAGCATAAGAAGAAACAGAACCAGTCTACTTGATGAACCAGTGTCGACAATGGCAGACACGACCAGGACCTGCTTCCGTTCTTTCCTTCTCTGAATTTTAACCAACAGAACCACTCAGCAGCTTGGAAAAATCAATCACCTTTCTCCACTTGGTCGTCTCAATCATTTCCTAAACCACCATGGCAAATGCAACCCTCTATAGGGAATAATTGGCTAAGTTTTCCCTGTTCTCCTCCATATTGGAAAAACAACCCATATCAAACTCAGCAGCCAACATCCCCTTCTCAAACCACAAATTGGCCTCAAAATAGGTAATGAACTCTAGGAACGACCAACCCAAAAATGCGGACAGGAATTCAACATCAACCTACACTTCCAGCTCCGTACCCTGTCCAGCACAACCCTATGCCTATCATTCATCCTTAGTTACTAGCCCAACCCAATCCTAACCCCAATAATAGGCTGGTTTAGCTAATCCAGATTATAGAAAATCCAAACCCCGAAATTGAACAGAAGCATTGTAATGAGCTAAGGCTGAGATCAAGACATATTATCTCGCTAGCTCAAGGGACGATCCCACCAAAATTGGAATCTGGGACTCCAACAGAGCCCAGGGAAAAAAATGTATCTGAAGCAGAGATGGAGTAAGAAAAGGAAACAATTGACCAAGAGAAGCTTGAAATCTTAGAATTTTTTTAACTCCTTTCCCTGAAAGGTTAATGTTGCCTAGACCAATGATCTACCCAGACTTTGATATCTTGGGAGAATTGAGAAACCTTTGCATCAAAATTCCTCTTCTGCAGGCCATATAAGACATCCCCATATATGCTAAGACAATTAAAGAACTGTGTGGAAGGAAGCAAGCAAAAAGAGAAAATATTGCTCCCACCGTTCATGTGGTAGGAATACTTTCTGACTTATTATTGGGTAAGGGAGCCCCCATTAAATACGATGACCCAAGGAATCCCATAGTAACTATGCAAATCTCCAGCCACTCGTTTCCAAACACATTGGTCGATTTAGGGGCATACATTAATATCTTAACAACAGGGACCTGTAAAAATCTAGGCATATTAGTGTTAGAACCCACAACTATGCTGTTGGAACTTGCCAACGGGTCTGTTATAAGGCCAGAAGGAATATTGCAGGACATCCTAGTTTCTGTAGAACCATGGGAGTATCTAGCTGATTTCATAGTTATTAACCCAAAAAATCGAATGGACAGACACCTCTTGATTCTTGGACGACCTTGGTTAGCAACGACCGATGCTTACATAGGCTGCCGAATAGGCAACATGACCATTGCTAGGGGAGATTCCATAAATAACATTATCATTTACCCACATGCCAAACCAAGTCTACCCATGGTACACATTTACAAGCATCCACATAGATATTGGGAGCAAAATATCCGTCCACCTCTGACATTAATCGAAGCTCTTGAATTAAAGATCAAACTGAAGATGATGTAATCAATAACTTTATGAATCAACCACCTACATCCAAAAACTTGAAATGCCAAATGCTAAAAATAGTTCTTGAAGAGGAAACACAAGAAAACCTCTTAAAAAACCTTGATGATTAACATATACCTATGACCGTTGTACACAACAGCATACCCGTTGAGATTGAGCCAAGGAAAATTTTGAATATCAATTGCAATCTGGATAGTGACCAAAGGCAAAAGCTCATAAAGGTGTTACAGAAGTAGCAGGGAGCATTTTCTTGGGAATACCTAGGCATGAAGGGCATAGATCCCCAACAATCCACCCATCACATCTATACTCACAAGGAGGCTTGGCCTATTCAACAACCTTAGTGTAGGTTAAACCCTCATCTAAAAGGCGTGGTAAAAGAGGAACTGCAAAAAATGTTGGACGTGAATTTCATTTATCCTATTTCAGACAACAAGTGGGTCTCCCCTCTGGTAGTCGTCCCTAAATGGAATGGGAAATGGAGGATCTTTGTGGATTATCGAGAAATGAATAAGACGACACAAAAGGACCACTTCCCCCTCCCTTTTATTGATCAGGTCCTAGATACATTGGCTGGGAAGCATTTTATTTTCTTGACGGTTTTAGTGGTTACAATCAAATCCAAATAGCCCTCGAAGACCAAGATAAACAACCTTTACCTTCCCATGTGGTACATTTGCCTATAGGGTGCTACCATTCGGACTATGCAATTCCCCAACAACCTTTCAAAGAGCCATACTTAGAATTTTTGCTGACTTAATAAATGAGGGGCTTGAAATTTACATGGACGACTTCACCACATATGGTGATGATTTTGATCAAGCATTAGAAACACTAGAAAAAGTATTGGAACGATGTATTGCCACCAGGTTATGCATAAGTAATGAAAAATGCCACATGATGATGACTGAAGGAGTAATCCTAGGGCACTATATCTCTGCACCAAGAATACAAGTAGACCCGACAAAGATAGAGGTAATCCTTTTATTAGCCACTCCTTTCACATAGACAGAGGTGTGTAGTTTCCTGGGGTATGCAGGGTATTATCATAGGTTTATACAGAATTTCTCACAAATTGTAGCACCTTTGTATGCTCTAACTGGAAACGTCGAATTCCATTGGTCTGATAAATGTGACACTAATTTTTTAGATTTAAAGACACTGGTCTCGACAACACCAATCTTACGTGGTCCTAACTGGGAGCTGCCTTTTCACATTTCTTTAGATGCATCCGATACAATGATAGGGGAAGTTCTTGGTCAAGAAGAACACAAAAAGCCCTATGCTATTTATTATATCAACAAAAATCTTACTCTTGTTGAATTAAATTACATTGTGACAGAAAAAGAGTTCCTGGAAGTCATTTATGCTACTAATTATTTTAGACACTATATAACATCCTATCAAGTACTCTTGTATACTGATCACTCTGCCATTAAATATTTAGCCAGTAAACCAATCAAAAATGGGAGAATAACTTGTTGGTTGTTTCTTTTGTAGGAATTTGACATAACCATCAAAGACCACCCAGAAAAATAAAACGTGGTCGCAGACTTCCTATCTAGAGTTCCAAAAATAGATGACACACTAGCAGTCGATGATCAGTTTCCTGATGAACATCTATTTGTTGTAGCAGTAAAAACACCATGGTACGCAGACATAGCAAATTACTTGGCCGTAGGAAAACTGCACAGGCATTTAACATCAAGGGAATGTAATCTGATTGTAAAATACAGTGCTAGGTTCTCCTGGATCGGCGGATACCTCTTCCACATAGGGGCTGAAATGCATATATGCAAATGCATCCGAGAAGATGATATCTATGATATCCTACGGGTCTGTCACGATGAAACATGTAAAGGCCATTTCACAGATCACAGAATTGGACATAAAGTATTACAATTGGGTTATTATTGGCCCACGATATTTAAATTAGATGCGAAAAAATATGTCCAAGCCTGCGATAGTTGCCAAAGAATGGGTCGCCCAGGCCAAGCGGACGAAATTCCACTGTAACCATAATACAACTGTTTGAAAGGTGGGCGTTAGACTTTTTTGGGTCATTCAACCCACCATGGAATAAAAAAGCCCACATACTGGTTTCCACAGACTACGTAATGAAATGGGTGGAAATAGTAGCCTTATCAAGAGCCACTGAGGAATCTATGATTAACTTTTTGTTCGAGCTATTTGTGTGATATGGTCTACTACGGGAAGTGATAACCGATGGAGGGGCACAGTTCATAGGTAATAATATCACAACCATTCTACGAAATCATCACATCACCCACAGAGTCATGTCTCCTTACAACCCGCAGGCGAATGGACAGGTCGAAAGCACCAAAAAAGTCCTTGAAGCAATCCTTACTAAAACAGTATCATCATATCGCTGAGATTGGGCCACTAGAATTCCAGAGGCCCTATGGGCTTATCACACAACATGGAGAAACACCACTGGATATTCTTCGTATCATTTAGTATTTGGAAGAGAGCCCATTTTTCCCATTGAATTCGAAGTCAAAACTCTAAGGACAACCCATGAAGTAGGATAGGACTTGATGGAGGTCCAAATTAAAAGACTCCAAAAAATAAATGAATTGGATGAAATACGAATACTGGATCTACAACACACAATGATCATACAACAACAACGAGTTAAGTGGCATTAAAACCTCATAAAAAAGAAGACATTCTAGAAAGGATATTGGGCACTTCTCTATGACTTCAGATTCCAAGATTTTTCGAGAAAATTTCAGACAAGGTGGCTCGGTCCATACAAAATCCAAGAAGTGCATAACAATGGTACCCTCACCTTGACCACCATAGATGGGTTTTGTTCTACATTTTGAGTCAATGGGCATAGAGTATGCCTCTATCATAAACCTCTCACAAAGGAGTCTTTCTACTAGCTGGTACGAAACAATCCCACCATCCAAGTTGTGGCAAAAGGGAGTGATAACCACAAAACCTCAAGTACATAAGAGTTTGCTACCGTCATTTGTAAATAATGTATATAATTTCCTTACAATTCGTAGTTCTTGTTTTGTTGTACATTCTTCATACTCACAATTGTATCCTTTTTTCTCATCCTCTTTCATTTTTATTTTTTCTTGCTGTTCAAATTCTTTGAACGACTGTTGTTCAATCGGATTGAAAAGCTATGATTTTGTGTTTTTATTTATTTTTCCTTGATATTAAAATGCTTTGAACAGCTACTGTTCAATCTAATTGAAAATATGTTGTTCAATCGGATTGAAGATCTGTGTTTTTTTGTTTTTATTTTCCCTGTTGTTCAAATTCTTTGAATGACCGCTGTTCAATCCAATTGAACAGCAGCTGTTCAATTGGATTGAACAGCCATGTTTTTGTGTTTTTATTTTTCTGTCTATTCAAATTCTTTGAATGAATACTGTTCAATCCAATTGAACAACTGTTGTTCAATTGGATTGAATGGCCGTGTTTCTGTGTTTTTATTTTCCTTGTTGTTCGAATTCTTTGAACAGCTGCTGTTCAATCCAATTGAATAGCTCTTGTTCAATAGGATTGAACATCCATGTTTTTTCATTCATTTTTATTTTTCTTTCTATTAAATTTCTTTGAACAGCTTCTCTTCAATCCAATTGAACAGCTGTTGTTCAATCGGATTGAACAACCAAGTTTTGTGTTTTATTTTTCCTTGTTGTTCAAACTCATTGAACAACTATTGTTCAATCGGATTGAACAACCTTGTTTTTGCATTTTATTCTTTCCTTTATCGATATCCTCCCCTTGATCCACACCCTAGCTATAAAAGGAATCTCTGAGAAGGAAGTGGCAGTTGAAGAGAAGAGGGAAGCAGTAAAATTACAAATATGATGATTCTTTGACACTATAATATTCAAATTGGAAGCCTACATTGTACATATATGAAATTAAAGGCTAAGTCATTCCCAACTTAAATATGTTATCATACAATACATGACATTATGATGGTATATCTTTCTGCACTTTTGAGTAGTATTTCCCTCTAATATGAAGAAATATGAATAAGGGGTATTAAGTGTATTGGCATTCTTTTTACTTATCTCACGATCCCTAACTCTTAAGGAGTTAATGAACATCCCTTCATGTATAAATAATAACTATTATGTTTACATGCAAATTTTTAAGAGAGGATAGGGGGTCTCATCAGGAGCCAACCTACCATGATCATAAGGGTTTAACAAGTGACATTCCCACAATGGCCATCACACTAGGGTAATGGCCTTCTCATCTGCTTGAAGGATAGGAGGTCTCATCACGAGCCGACCTGATCACTCTGTTACAATCCTAGTGAATGGCACTGTGATTATCTGGCCATCATACTAGCATAGTGACCTTATCATAAATCATAATGCTTATGTTTAAAAAAAAATAAGTACTATGCTCATATGCAAATTTTCAAGAGAGGATAAGGGGTCTCATCATGAGCCAGCCTACCATGTTCATAAGAGTTTAGCAATTGACATGCCCACAATGGCCACCACACCAGGGTAATGACCTTCTCAACTGCTTGAAGGACAGGAGGTCTCATCACGAGCTGGCCTGATCACTCTATTACAACTCTGGTGAGTGGAACTGTGGCTATTTGGCTATCATACCAGCACAATGATCTCTCCACAAATTGGAAGAATAATTAATTTTACATAAGGATCCTGGCTCATTTTTTCGGGTTAAAATAGCAACCCTGTCGAGGCTATGAATGCCTGCTGGTAGCAGTGGCTCTGCTTATGGTATGAGAGTATGTTTCAACAATAACCAATTACTCTTACATATACCTTACCTCCCATTTTTCTTCCATTCTCAACATAAGAAAACTACTTGAATTAGTGATAATTCTGATCTACAACATAAGTAACTATAAGCTAGATATGCTTACATGTTTGAACTTCGAGATGACGACACCAATCATTACCTTTCTCAGTCTTGCTTCTATCACACTTTATCATTAAAGAAGGACATCCTATCATAATAATATCTATACTTCTTTCTCTCCCTCTCTGGTCACTTCCGCATGAGATACACTTATGAAAACTTCCAAATCTGACATTTACACTGCATGCACTCATAATTACCCAATTACTCCTCTTTCCTCGAGCTCCAAAGCCACGGCTTCCGCTCTCACGTATAGGCTATTATTACCGAATCTTGACATTCCCCCTTGTATGCATTCATGATTTACATATACCTCTTGTACTTGAGGACGTGGATGCCCTTACTTCAACAGAGGGGGTGTAATTATCCATAAATAAGCAAGCATGCGAATTTCCTGCACAAATTTCATTGGATACGCTGATAAGACCAAAGGATCATCACAATGAAGTTATGAAGTTACCTACATAAGGCTGCAATTTCCCTTTCTCTTTCATACAATGTTCATTCTAAACAACAAAGCCGAAAGAGAACACAATCAGAAGGAGAAATTAGCTCAAGGAAATGCATAAGCCATGGGAGGAAACTCTCTCCGGAATGAACCTTCGAACTTCCCAATTTTAGATGCAGCTAGCGCTATCCTCTTAGCAAGCTGGTTGGCTACCATATTTACACAGATTACAAGGATTTGATACAGAGGTAGCAATTGAGTTCCTGCAAAACCTACAGGAGGGAAAGACCAGGCTCAGGGGAAGAGTTATACCGGTCACAGAAGAAATTATTACTGAAGTCTCCGGAATACTAGCAGAAGGAGAGAGATAGATAGAGAAACACATTCTCTTATGAGAGGTAGTCACAACATATCAGGATTTGGAAAAGCCATAGGAGTGAAAAGGAAAATGGATTAACCCTACCTCTCTACATCAATCGTGGCAGGAACGGACGAAATTTATCCAGAGATTCATTACATGTGATGGACGTCAAGACGTGGTAAAACCCCGTCAACTTAAACTATTAGCTATGATTAAACAAAATATTTCATTTAACCTACCTGCTTTCTTAAATTTTATATTGCATGACACTGCTGTTCGAATAAGAAAAACTAAAAATCCTGAAGCAGTTTTCAGTCACCATGGGCTAATCAACATAATCACCATACATGAGTTGGACAAGAAACAGATACAATTTTTTTAACCTTGCCACAGAGGTGCCTGAGGAAAACCCTCGCGGGACCGAAATTGAGCTTCCCAGGATGAACATACCTAGAAGGAAAAGGACCCATGCCTCAACTTCAAAACCAAGCAGGAAAAAGCCAAAAGACTTCAAGAAACCATAGACTTCATAGAGGAGGTAGGGCCATCCCACTCACTACCCTCAAGCCCTCAAACTATACCCTTACAAGATTATGAGGAGGAGATGGCTCGAGTCTTGGAGCAAATGAGGGCATCCCATGAAACTAAAAGCTTATCTGAGCAAGATGGAGAACAAGAAGAGCCATTAGACCAGTCTTCCACTACCAGCAGCTCCGACCACACCAATATATTAACCTATCAAGAGGAACCACAGTCTTTTAGGGCCTTGTCCCCTCTCGAGAATGATGGGGAAAATGAGGGGGAGCATGCAGAAGAGGAGGCCGAATCCGAAAATTAGTCAGGAGACACCATCCCCTTGGAACAAAACACAAGCATGGAAAAATTTCCTCTGACACCTGAGGGAAATATTGTCTCACCCATACAGGACCCTCATACAAAAGTAAACTCCGAAGTATAGGTAGAAGACACCACCACAAGAGAACCTAAAATTGACAATGCCATCCCTGAAAAAGAGGTTGTTGCTCCTCCACCCCCTGCTAAACCAATACTAGAAGAAAATTTAGCTGAAAAGAAGTTCAAGAAATTAAGCAGAACCTGCAAAAGGTTAAGGAAATTGGTAAAGCATTTGAGGAAGCAGTTGAAAGAGGTAAACAAGGCCTGAAAGCCTAAGAAATAATTGACCACAGTAGAAACCCAAACAGAATTGGTCACCAATTTTTTAGATACTGTTGAGGCTGGAATGCAGAGTGACCTAGCAGAGACTGCTGAGGCTGAAATGCAGACTAGCCTAGCAAATACTGCTGAGGTTGAGATGCAGACTGGCCTAGTAGATACTGCTGAGGCTGAGATGGAGACTGACTTGGAAAGCATTGTTGAGATTGAGGTACAAACATACATGGTGGACACTTTCGAGGCCTCTGTCCAAACTAGGCAAGAATTCACCGATGGAAAGGCAACCCAAATGGAGGAAACCCCTGCCTATGCTCCTCTAGTTGAAAGAGATGTTAATAAAAAATGGTATAATGAATTAATTCGAACACAACATGAGTTGAAACACTGCAAAAGGGAAGTAGTACCCATGCAAGAGTATCAGGAACTGCTAAATAAATTCACGAACCTTTCTACCACAGAAGATGAAACATTTTCCCATCTTAGAGAAGAGCAGAGAAAGGTAAAAAGGGCATAAGACCAGGTGCATCAAGCCAAGAAACAAATATCTATGATTTTTTCTTTGTATTATGATGCACTAACATGCAGGGCACCAACCACCAACTATGCCGTATTCTTAGTGGAATGATATTTACTACTAAAAATCAAGGCCATCAGGGCAGGGAAGCCCACAAATTTCAAAACCATAGAGGAATTTGTCCACTGCTGCAATGATCAAGATGAATAGGTCCAACACCTTTTATGTGAACTTTACATGCAGAACTTCTTTCTAGAAGAGTACATGGACAACAATCCTAGTCCCTTTATAGGAGATGTTTAGTTCCAAGCCTTTCTATCGTTCGCTAAGAACCAGATTAGGTGGACCAAAGCCTATTAAATTTTCCAAAAGAGAGAACATGGCCTAGACCTGTGGGTTAGAGGAGAGCCTACTAAACCCCTATAGTTGTTCATCCAACACAAGAATTTCATGCGAAGAAAGGGTGTAAGGAATAATATGGGACCCATCCATAAATACATTATAGAGCATGGGAGAGAATATTTAGAAGACATTCAGGAAATAGCCCTGGCAGTAGCCAAACAAGGGTGGGTGGCCTCCACAAATAATGTAAAAAATAGGGAGCCATTTGGCTATAGAAACTTCAAAGCGGTCGCCTCCAGATTCCTCTCATATAGTAACCTGGTCTTCAACATGGGTCCTGCATGGTTAGGGTGTAGGTATAG
Organism: Pinus albicaulis; assembly: GCA_034641835.2. Taxonomy (NCBI): domain Eukaryota; kingdom Viridiplantae; phylum Streptophyta; class Pinopsida; order Pinales; family Pinaceae; genus Pinus; species Pinus albicaulis. The sequence goes on from CM076577.1 coordinate 817,460,008, forward strand.
ATGCCCTCTCACCTGGTACCCCCCTAAGGGTTATGATCATGACTACGAACTAACAGAAGAGCACACAAACGCTGCCTTTGCAAGAATTAGACAGAAACAGGGTTTCAAAGCATACAAGGAAGAAGTCTACCTTGCTTATTCCTTGACAGAGTTACATCTCAACCATTTGTTTGCATGAGGACCTGAAAATAGGTAAGTGGGGGAGTATGTTGGGCCGGAATTAAGGTACTTTTTCACCCTAAGTTTACTTCGAATTATCATACATTTTTAGAATTTCTCTCATCTTAACAGTAAAGGAAAGGAGGGTTAATGCAAAATCAGGACAAATAGACTAACGGTAAGAAGCATGTTCAAAACAACAAGGATTTGACTTATTTCATCTCTATTCGCAGGAAAATGAGGCAACTGAATTGACGTAGACCAAAAGATAGCTGACAGATAGAGAACATGAATCCACAGTAACCCCCAAGGATGAGCGGAAGGTGGAAAGACACATCCACATTTGAAGAACTCAAACATCAACCATGCTCAGCGGGCTGTCGTTTGGGAAATACCATTCTACTACGAGAAATTGCCTTTAAAAATGCCAAGAATGGATGAAAGAGGGAGACGAAATAAGAATTGTTGTTCTGTAATAGGCATATCAGGATAGAACTGTCCAGTTGCATTCATGTATTGACTCTTTTAATAAATAATTTTGGTATTTTGAATAATCATTTCATGAGTTTTCCATCGCGTTGGGCTTCTGGTGGTTTGGGCCCAGCCCTGGGATTTTTCACGCTCACCTCTGTACTGTACATTAATTACAGAATTTATGTTCAGTTATCTAATGTGTTCTATGAGATATATTTCTACTTGTTAAAATTCTATGCCTATGATGTTGTAGTTTCCTCTACCACTCAGGTAGTTTATTACTCATGTTTCTTGTTTACAGTAATAGTTTTATAATTGTTGGACATTTTCATCATTTTCTCAATTCCTTTATATCTGTTTATAAGCTTTAGCATGACCACTGTTCAATGCTTTATATTTCCAATAATTATATCTTCCCATTGGTACTATAAGGTTTCTTGTTGTGCTTAATATAGAAGAATGTTAGTCAGTTAGTTCACAAGAGAATTCCATTGCAAAATTAAAATAAACAATTGTTGTTCAATTCATTGAGTTTATTGTTCCATTCAGTAGGATTGTTGTTCAATTCATTGAGTGTGTTGTTCAATCATAGATTATTCTCACTAGGCTTATTTAGATAGGATAGTTAACGGTAATTTACAAATTCCATTCCCTTTGAGTTGATTGAACTTCGAGAATTAATTGATATTCTTCGTAGTTATATAGAGTAGATATTTCCAATGTCACTCGCATATACTGTTCTCACACTCTTGAAATAAGCAGACTTACCTTGGGTTGACAATTGAATGAGAAGCTTAGAGGTTGCCTATAATAGTCACCTTAAATAACCAATAGTCTTATGCAATGGAAACGAAGTTTTATTGGATGTTGAAAAACCCTAAAAGACCTAATGAAACCTTGAAAGAATGGACTTTATGATGACATGATTGATGTGATGGCATGATGACATTAACTTTATGGATGATGTACAGTCAGCAAGGTATGCAAGTATGCTAGCACGTAATCAAATTTAAGGAAGATTGATTTTTTTGGACTAGGGCTACCACCAGTGACTAAATTTTTGAATGCAAACCTAGTGGAATGATAAAAATGTATGAATGAGACCCTAATATGATATGAAAAGAGGATTATTGATCATTTATGGACGGATGCAAATATTGACACTAACATTGGAATTATTTGGAATGATAGCTGTGAAAGAGGTGTCAAGAACATCGTAGACCAGAAAGCCTTATTCATTGGGCCAATACGATCAAAAACTCAAAATAATAAAATTGACTGCAAATTGATAAGTCATATGAAATATAATGACACAAGAAAAAATCAAAATTGGCTCAATAATGACTAAAAAATGGACTGAATATGGACTGGAAAATAACTGAAAAAGATGCTCAAAATTGAGCTTATTCAACAAAAACTATAACCGATCTGTTCATCACCTGATCAAGTGAAATGGAACATCCAATGCAATCATGTAAGAATTCTGGCTTCTAGTTGAATTCTATGCAAGTGCTTGCTTATGAGCAAGAAGAGAGAACTGTTGAAAGGAAAATCCCATGAAAACTTGTCAACAGATTGAATCTTAGTGAAATTTCAAAGCATGAGCCCACCAACTGACTTCAAGAATGCTGCAAAACAATCTTCATAGGAGTACATTGATTTCCAGACCATCTAATATATTAATACTATATTCTAGGCAGTCTTCATGACATGAATATGAACTTTAATATTTACCCTTACTTTCCTGATATGGCTGCAAATGTTTATATGAGCTTTGTAATGAGACTCCTGCTGAAAATGACAAAGAAACTAGTTGTCGGATCGGGTTTATATAAAAACTCTTTTCAGGATCACAATTATCTAATGGAGAAGGAATTTTACTGTAGATATCATCCAACACATCAGCTATAGGGTCATGAAAAACTTGAAATGACTGTTGCAACCTATTTTCCATTGGTTCTAATGAGATTGCATGACTTTCTACAGGTTGCTCATCCTTTATTTTAGAGACATTATGAAAATTTTCTTTTAAAAAATGAAATTCCCCAAAACATAATGGTACATAATCATCTTGCATCATTTGAATATATGTTTCAACTTACAAGCCTTCAACTATAATTTGAAATTCAATGGAATTTGGTGGCTGAAAATCTAGAGTTGAGGAGTCTTGATCAAGGATTTCATTGCCCTCTTGATTTTCAAGATCAAAACTTAATGACTCCTTATTTATGATTGCATGAAAGTTTTCTCTGATGAAATGAAATGAATTAAAACAAAGAGGAAAATATCTTTCACTTACTTCCAAATTTTCTGCACTTTCCTCCTCACTACCATAGCTGATATGCTTCGGATGATCACTGTATTTCAGTTGCTGAAATTGAGCTTCTCCCTCTCACAAATCAGATGCTTATTGGTCTGCAAGATTAGCTTATGTTTGGAGAACATAATTTTCATTATACTGATCAAACTTAGGAAAATAATCAAAATAAGGAATGTCATCAAACATACACATTAGATCAGTAGATTGTTTCTCCTCGGATTGATCTACAAACCCATTTTCTGATCTATGGTAGCTGGGATTAGCAGGAAAGTGTTATGGCCATAAACCTCTTCTTTTTTTGCAGTAAGTGGGTCATGGTGATCTTGAACGGAAAATACATCTCTCATGGTGATATTTTGCATCATTTCCTCTATTGTACTTACCAATATGTCCAGTTTTACCTTTGAAGATGCCAGGTGCTCTGTGATTTTCTCCCTCTCTTCTTCCTTCCACTTTTCCCTTATGATCAACAGATTATCCTCTACATTTAATGTACTGTTCTACATCTCTTCAATTGTTGCAATGTTCCTTTGTCTAAGCTAAAACTCCATTTCCAGATCAAGGCATCCGAGTAATGTAAGAGAGTTGAGCCAGGAGGTCTTATATTGGCAAGTATCGAACAATAGACTTGATTGAATCTGGCAGAAAACTATTGAACTGTCTCCCCTAGCTGTATTTTTCAGCTGGTCATACTCTTCTAGAATCAGGAAAGGGTTTTCTTTGACCACCCACTTGTCGAGGAAAACTTTGACAAACTGTGGGAAATATGAGATGCTCGCAGCAGGCAGGTTTTGAACCAACTCTTGACTTTGCCTTGCAAAGAAAGAGAAAATAGCTTCCTGATATTGACATCCTCTTCATCAAATTCAAAAAGGTCAACGAAAGTCTCAAAATTCTGCATATGTCTCTCAACAGTGATATTGTTACATTCACCATCAAAACTCAGCAGATATAAGTAATGAATTTCAGGGAAATCATGGAGTATAGGAGGTAAGATGAGTGGTTTGTATCTATATGGAATTTTACAAGGTGTAGGTGTATGTACAGAAGCTGTAGGATCAATCTTGATCTCTTTAGGTTCATCAATCTGAATATGGTCATCATATGATTCAGAAAAGGGTTTGGCCCAAGATCAAAGGTGTATGGGTAATTTTTATTTACAACCTTCAAAGGAGCACAATCCAATGGATTTCCATGATATTTTCTCAAAAATAATATACCTTGAAAAACTTTCTGGACATTCTCAGGAAAAGAGAAGAAATATTTCATGATAAAGAACATAATGTCTTGAAAAAAAGTCGAAATTGAATACTTGATCTTCCCATGTTGTCCTTTCATATTTCTTGGCAAGGTTCATCCTCCAGTGGGGTCTTTGGATTTGATTTCAAAATTTATTTGGACTTTCCAGGTGGATGATTACAACCTTCGTGTGCCTGATCATTGTCCACCATTAGCAATCAAATATGATCTTTGTCCTTCTTTCCCAGGGAATAATTTTTTTTTTCGTTTTCCCCAGCAACAATGCCAATATGTTATCACTCCAACAGATCTCTAAGGCCGAGAAAGAGTCCAAACATAGGTAACAATAGGCTGATATTTTAGCTTGATAGCCAGACCTACCAAACCAGAGAGGGCTCTCTCACAAAATATGAACAAAGATGGCTGGATGAATTAGGGTTTTAAGCTAGGTATGAGTATAGGGTTTTTTTTGAATTTGGGTTTTTGGATGGGTGAATTAGGTAAAAGAGGCTAGGTGAGGGAAAATAAGATTATGGTTGCAGAGATTCAATGGGGAAAGGTAGGTAGAAAACATAACACTTCAGGGTTTCAGGGTGATATGGATTAGACTGATGAGGAGATAGAAAGGGCAAGGCTAAGCATGAATTATTTCTACAATGAAGAAAATGAACAAACTATGAAGGTTTTCCCAAAGACATAGAATGCGAGATGAATTAATCTTATCAAATTGAAAACCAACATATCACAGAAATGAAATGGATCATGAATAAAAACATTCATACATAATGAGACATAAGAAAAACAATGCTAAATTTTCATATCACAGGTATACCAAAGAAATAGCTGCAACCTTTTCATTAATTTCCTGCCAAACACTGGTTACACTAGAGTCTCTGATCAATGCAACAACATCCAACCTTCTCTAACGAGTCAAGAGGTGAAAGATATAGGTAAGAAAAAACTTCTCCCAACTTCAGGGGTCGAATCCCTGAGTGAAAGAGCAGTTCCACCAAAAACTAAATTGATACCTAGAGTGTAGGGAGGTCAAGCTGACTCATCCCTCACTTTTTGGAAACGGATTCATTACATCATCATCAAAAGTTTTCATCTAATGTATTTACCCTAGGTAAGTGTACAAACACCAAAATTACATTTACATCATGATTTACATTTTTTAAAAACATCATTTACCAACGTGAAACTAGAAAAAGTGAGAAAATATGGAAATATTGGCAAACTAAGAAAATTTGTCAAAAGCACAGTGCCAAGGTCAAAAGCGCAACAACAACTTTAGTTAAACTTTTGAGGGGGTTCTAGGTGTCCAAATTGAGCTCATGATATCTCATTTGAAATAATGTCTAGTCTAGTTTCCAGATCTATGCTTGGGTTCCAAAATGGTGTTGATTCCCCCCCCCCTTGCCCCCCCCCCCAAAAAAAAAAACCAATTATCCCAAAACTGGTCAAAAGCACAATGCTAGCCTCCAAAACAGGGTACTAATGTCATTTTTGAGTGTTTTTTGACTTTTTGACTACTTCTTTGACCCAAAAAAGATTATCAAAGTTGTTTTTTATGACTGTAAATTTCCTTCTGAATCTAATTTTAACTTCAGTTTTTCCATTGGAGGTCCCTAGGAAAAGCGCAACCCCTGGGGTGTTGCGCTTTTGACAGTGCAACTCTGTCAAATTTCTGAGTTTTCTGCAAAAATTAGCCTCAGAGATGGATCCATATATATATAACCATGAGGTTTTTTGCAAACAGAGAGAGGTTTTTTTTATTCGGTATGTTGTGAAAAAAATCCTCCTCCATTTACCCAAGATTCTTCTCTTATTTTCCAAAATCATTTCTACAAAAAAAATGTCTAAAATAGGACATTTTTGGAAAATGTGCCTTTGAAGAGTTTTTCAAATTTTCCTAAATTTCCTCAAAATTTCTCCAAAGATGACAAATAAGATGTGCTATGCTATATGGATATATCAACAAGTAGGTCCAATTTACCCTTATCCCTTTGAAAAATTAGTTTTTCCTTGAGTTTGTCCTTCAAAAGTTATGTTTTCTACCTCAAGCTTCCCCTTCTTCAATGCCTTCTTGAGACCTCTTGTTCTTGGTTTATTCCTGGTGGTTTGGGTCGTTTTTGGTGTCTTATCCTCTCTTATTCTATGTTTATCTCCTCCTCCATAATGTCTCTTTCCTACCCCATGGTGTTGTTGATCTAAAAACCCTAGGGATGAAGAAATGGGAGTGGGGATAGGTCTAGGAAAAATTAGGGAGATGGGGGAAGGGGTTATTGAAATTAGGGAGGTGATATGGGATCAAAATGTTTAAGAGATTGGGAATTAGAATTTTATTTCAAGTTTAGGGAAGGGGATGCCTAGGAATGTAGAAGGCTAGGACTTAGAGTTTTAAGGGAAAGGGAGTTAGGGATTAGGAAATGGTAGTGTAAGGGTAGGGATAGGGTTTTTAGATGTGTGGGAAGGAAATGCAGGGTATTAGGGCATAATTTTTTTTGAATTAGGAATAAAAATAGGGTTTATGAATTAGATCAAATGCCAATTTATTTAAGAAAAAAAACATTATCAATTCAATGTTTAGAAGTGCAAGGAGGCAAGAAATTTTTTTGTACTTACTTGCAAGAGTGTGTAAGAGACATTTTTTGAAAGTGTCAGAGATTTTGGAGGTGATTTGGTGCCTGCAGAGGTCACTGATCAAAAGTGCATCACATTTCCTAGAAGCACAACACCTTTCCTAGAAGCGTAGCACTAGTGGGAGGAAAGTGCAGCGTTGCCTGCTCTGAACGCAACACCTCTTGTGTAAGCGCATCACCACTTTCTCAAAGCATAGTGCCAACTTTTAGACCACGTTTGGAGGCCTTCATGGTGTCCAAATTGAGCTCATGATAGCTCGTTGGAAATATATTTTTGTTGGCTACATAATTTACCTATCAAGAACTAAAAATTATCAAGTATATCCCATAAAACATTAATTTTCCAATTACTGGTCAAAATATGCAGAATGGGGGTGTAAAACATAGACTGTTATTTTGTAGGAAACTTTTGGGGGCCTTCATCAACTCAAAATTGATCTCATGATAGCTCATTATAAATCTCTATATGTCTAGCTATCATTTAACTTATCAAGAAAGTCATTTAGACACTCCAGCTAGGAGAAACATTGATTTTCCCAAGGTTACTTCAGAAGTGCAATAACTCTCTTGTAGCAACCATATTTTTAGTATTCCTCCAAAACCATAACACTAGTGTAAAAATTGAAGGAGGTTTTGTTCCTTGGCCTATTATGGACAAATAATTGTTTCACTTTTGTAAAATTCATATTTTTTGGTTGGAAACATACTTTGAAGCAAAACTAGCCCTATGTGTGGAAAATGATTTGTAGCTTGGAATGAATTCTTGAAAAATGATGGAGATATGATGTTTATGAGTTGGAATGGCCTCATACTTGTTGACATGACCTCACTTATTCCTCCTCTGCTAAGATGTCTCTGATTCCATAACAAACCGTAGCTTGATGGGAGAGGAAATTAGGGTTTAGTGCTTTTGGAAAATGATGATTTTGAGGGATAGGAGTGATGGTAAGTGTTTAGGAATGCTGATGCTTTTTGGAAATTTGACTAATTTGGCTGATGGAACCTTGAGTATGCATCTACCCTAGAACCATGAGAACTCATTACATATTGAATGACATAAAATTACATAACGAAAATTAAAAATTACATCTTAAAACCAAAGTTACATGCTAAAACAAGGCTTTTTCTTTACAAATCATCTTCATATGGTGAAGAGATGTTATTGGATCACCCTTTACTTGTTGGTCTTATGAAATGGTAATGAAATTTTATTGGACCTTGAAAAAATCTAAAAGACCTAATGAAACCTTGAAAGACTGGACTTCATGATGACATGACTGATGTGATGACATGATGACATTAAATTTATGGATGATGTATAGTCAGAAAGGTATGAAAGTATGCTAGAAAGTAATCAAATTTAAGGAAGAGTGATGTTTGTGGACTAGGGCTACCAACACTGACTAAATTTTTTAATGAAAACCTAGTGGAATGATAAAAATTTCTGAATGAGACCCTAATATGATATGAAAATAGAATTTTTGATCACTGATCGTAGGATGCAAATACTAACACTAACATTGGACTTATTAGGGATGATAGCTCTGAAAGAGGTGTTAAGAACACCATATACCAGAAATCCTTATTCATTGGGCCAATACGGTCAAAAACTCAAACTAATAAAATTTACTGTAAACTGATAACTCAGATGAAATTGACTGAACCAAGACAAACTCAAAACTGACTGAAAAATGACTCAATACTGACTCAAAACTTGACTAAAGACTGACTTAAAACTAACTGAAAAAGATGCTCAGAATTGAGATTATTCAATAAAACCTAATCTAACTAATCCATTCATCACCTGATGAAGTGAAATGGAACAACCAATGGAACCATGTAAGCATTCTGGATGCTAGTTGAAATTTTTGCGAGTGCTTGCTTATGAGAAAGAAGAGAGAACTATTGAAAGAGAAATCCCATGAAAACTTGTCAACAAATTGAATATTAGTGAAATTGAAAAGCATGAGCCCACCATCTAACCTCAAGAATTTTGCAAAAGGATCTTCATAGGAATACATATTGACTTCCAGTCCATCTAATACATTACTTCTATATTCTAGGAATCCTTCATGACATGAATATGCACTTTCATCTTTACCCTTACTTTCCTGATATGGCTGCAAATGTTCGGATGAGCTTTGTAATGAGACTCCTGTTGAAAATGACAAAGAAACCGGCTATCGGATCAAGTTTATATCAACACACTTTTCAAGCTCACAATTAGCTAATGGAGAAGGATTTTTACTGCATATATCATCCAACACATCAGCTATAGGGTCATGAAAAACTTAAAAATACTATTGCAACCTATTTTCCATTGGTTCTATTGAGACTGCATGACTTTCTACAGGTTTCTCATCTTTTTCTTTAGAGACATTATGAAAATTTTATTTTAAAAAATGAAATTCTTAAAAACATAATGGTACAGAATCATCTTGCATCATTTGTGAATATGTTTCAACTTCCAAGCCTTCAACTGCAATTTTAAATTTAGTGGAATTTGGTGGTTGCAAATCTAGAGTCAAGGAGTCTTGATTGAGGATTTCATTTCCCTCTTGATTGTCAAGATTAAAGCTTAATGACTACTAATTTCTGATTGCATGAAAGTTGAATCTGATGAACTGAAACGAAGTAAAACATAGAGGAAAATATCCTTCACTTACTTCCAAATTTTCTACACTTTCCTCCTCACTACCATAACTAATATGAATTGGCTGATCACTGTATTTCAGTTGCTGAAAATGAGCTTCCTCCTCCCACAAATCAGCTGTTGATTTGTCTGCAAGATTACCTTGTGTTTGGAGAACATAATTTTCTTCATATTAATCAAAGTTAGGAAAATCATCAAAAGAAGGAATGACATAAAGAATACAAATTAGATTATCAGATTGTTTCTCCTCGGATTAATCTAAAAACCCATTTTATGATATATGGTAGATGGGATTAGCAGGAAAGTATTTAGAGCCAACAACCTCTTCTTTTTATGCAATAAGTGGGTCATGGTGATCTTGAATGGAAAATCCATCTCTCATGGTTATCTTTTGCATAAATTCCTCTATTATACTTACCAAAATGTCGAGTTTTACCTCTGAATATGTCAAGTTCTCTGCAATGTTATCCCTCTCTTCTTCCTTCATCTTTTCCCTTCGAATCAAAAAATTAGTTTCTACAACTACTGCATTCTTCTACATCTCTTCAAGTGTTGCAAGGTTCCTTTCTCTCAACTAAAACTCCATTTCTGGATCAAAGGAATCTGGGTAATGTAAGAGAGTTGAACCAGGAGGAGGTTTTATATTAGCAGGTATTGAACAATAATACTTGATTAAATCTAGAAGAAAACTATTGTAATGTCTCCCCTAGCTGTCTTTTCAGCTGGTCATACTCTTCTAGAATCAGGAAAGGATTTTCTTTGACCACCCACTTGTTGAGGAAAACTTTGAAAAACTACGAGAAATCTGAGATGCTGACAGCAATAAGGTTTTTGAACGAACTCTTGACTTTGCCTTGCAAAGAAAGAGAAAATATCTCGATACTGACATCCTCTTCGTCAACTTCAAAAAGGTTAAGGAAAGTCCCAATATTCTGCATATGTCTCTTAGCAGTGATGTTGTCACATTCACCATCAAACCTCAACAGATATAAGTAATGACTTTCAGGGAAATCATGGAGTATAGGAGGTAAGATGAGTGGTTTGTATCTATCTGGAATTTTACAAGGTGTAGGAGTATGTTAAAGGTTGTAGGATCAGTCTTGATCAATTGAGGTTCATCAATTTAATTATAGTCATCATATGATTCAGAAAAAAGGTTTGGACCAAGATCAAAGGCATATGGGTAATTTGTATTTACAACCTTCAAAGGAGTGGAATCCAACGGAGGTCCATGATAGTTTCTGAAATATAATATAACTTAAAAAAAATTCTGGACATTCTTAGGAAAAGAGAAGAAATATTTCATGATAAATAATATAATGTCTTGAATAAAAGTCCAAGTTGAATACCTGATCTTCCCATGTTGTCCTTTCATATTTCTTGGCAAGGTTCATCCTCCAGTGGAGTCTTTTGATTTGATTTCGAAACTACATTGGAGTTTCCTGTTGGACGATTTCAACTGTCGTGTGCTTGATCACTTTCCACCATCAGCAATCATATTTTATCTTTGTCATTCTTTCCCAAGTAATATTTATCTTTTCGCTTTCCCTGGAAACGACACCAATATGTTATCACTCCACCAGATCTTTAAGGATAAGAAAGAGTCTAAATAGAGGTAACCACAAACCAATATTTTAGCTTGGTAGCTATCCCTACCAAACCGAAGAGGGCTCTCTCCACAATATCACAACCAAGAGGGTTGGATGAATTAGGGTTTTAGGCTAGCTATGAGTGCAGGGGTTTGTTTGAATTTGGGTTCTTGGATGGGTGAATTTGGTTAAAGAGGATAGGTCAGTGTTTGCTTGAGGGGTCCTAACCCAGGTTCAGAGGTTAAGGTTTCCAAAAAACCCTATACTACTGGCCCTTTCCACAATGACCTACTTTCACATGCTAAGGTCTCACTCGAAGTAGTATGAGAGGGTGCTGGAATTAGGTTTCCGCACCCTGGGAGAGAGTAGGTAATTAAGACAGATCTTTGTTGAAATATTAGGTTCGTACAGAACATGTCTATTATCAGGCTTGTAATAGTATAATCGGCATACAACCATAACAAAGCTACTACCATTAACAATTCAAATCAATACAGCAGCATCCACATGTGCATCAACAATTACCATCACATAACATTATAATCACAGCTAATTCATAGATCACAGATACATTCGCAGCATAAATCAATAACACAGATGCAATTCAGTAATAAATACGATCATTCTAGATATCACAAGATACTTCAAATAGATTCCGCACTCATTAGTAGCCAAAATTCCCAATTGCAACCCAAGACACAACCCGTGCACACAGCCAGTGAGGTCCGCACATAGCAGGACTGAGGATCTCCATGCACACAGCCAGCAGGAGTCCTAACACAAAACAACCCAAGACAGATCTCAACAGTTCGTATGTAGCATCAATCTTACTTCTTCTTACCTACTATACCCAACTATCTATCTATTTATATCATCGTAGCCTTTGTTATCTGATGGTCTGCAAATCGTGGTTTGCGGACCCTAGGTTTACCCTTTAACCCATTACAAAACATTGGGGGATTTGAACCACCCCAAAACCCCTACGCAAGACCAAATATTACAAAATTATATAAAAAACGCAGCTTAGGGAACCCTATTCCAACAGGCCCCCAACACAATCTTGTGACTCGTCCCGAGTCACAATGGCCATGGGGTTTGCATCTTTGCCTGAATCTACTTGATTGCATAGACTAGAGGGGCCAACACTCCTTTGCTCTGTGCAACAAAATTTTGTGCAATATCCACCAACTTCTATGAAGTTGAATCTTCAATAGTACCAGTGACACTTTCCAGGGTCTGGTTCAGTTGTTTAATTGCAACATCCACTTTGTGAGATAACTTGAGGGCTTCATTGGCCCATGGCTTGAGGTGGTCACTCAGAAACTTATTTTTTTGGCAGAGATCTTCGAGCTCATCTCTAAGTGCATGGATGTTATGCAGTTGTGCCAAACATTGAGCTGGGATCAAAGTGGACATAGTAGCTTCTAGCTGCTCAAACTCTTCCTCCTTCTGGCGCAGTTCTTGAGTAAATTCATGCAGGAGAGGATCGTGTTGCACCTTAGACCACGACTGCATAGTTGTCTCCAACAATTTTGTGCCCTCAGAAATTTGAGCTGTAATGGAATTTGTAGCTTCAGTGACCAGCGTAGCGCGCTGGGTTGATACCTCAGGTGGATTTTCTAGCTTCAATTTCTCCTGCAAGGCAGTAATTTGCTGCTCCATCTCTATCTTGACAGTCTGAATCTCGGTCCTACAAGAATTTAGGGTTGAAAAAAGCTCCTCAATCTTGGCCTAGGGGTTAGCAGAAGCCAGTATATATTCAATCACATCTGTGCATACCCTGCTAATGAGATTTTCCAACTCGATCTGCTGCGTGGCAGCAAGGGTGAATGCAGCCTACGCCTGGGACACCTTGGCGTTTTTTTCAATGATCATCTGCTCAGCTGTATTGATCTACTGATGAAATCGGTGGTCTCTATGATGGATCTCCTCGAAGAGGGATGTATGGAGGGCCTGCAATGGTTCGTGTGGAAGATGGGCCAAATCCAATTGCACTTTTGCGCAGGCCTGGACTTGTGCATATAAGGAAAGCGGGCTCAAGGTGAATGCTGCACTGGGAAGGGAGAAGAGGTGGGTTTCAATTGTGACGATCAGTACACTGTTGTTTTCTGGGGGTGTCCTTTTTTGAATCATGCTTCTCTGCAGGGTGTCAGTTTTGAGCTATAGGGCTCGGAGCTGAGACTGGAGTGCAGTGACCATGGATTTCTGCTACTCTTCCAGAGCCAACCATTTATCTTCTCAGGTGAGGGTGACTGCATTTGCGATCTGCTCCAGGTCTTCCTCCGTCAAAGTAACTTCAGTTTCCCTACCAGGCCTTGTAGCTCGTTGTTTCTTTCATTGGCCTTTGAGAGGGTCGGCGGTCTGTTTTGTACCATGCGGGGAGTTAGCAGCCTATGCATCCATATCCTTTGTGTCTAGATCTTGCTGCGAGTCTTATTGTGATTCAGGCTTCGCACCCTTCTCAGCATCCTTGCCATGTCCTTCTGCCTCTTTGGTGCTGTTAGGCAGGGTGGTCTTCTTGGTGCTTGTACCTTGAGTGTTAGTTGTACCTGATTTGAAGCCTAGTTTCCAGTGTGCTAGCCAAGTGGCAATGAGATGGTCGATTTCCTCGTCGGTGACCATGTAAGGCAGTGATACCCATGTCGCATCCTTGCGGTCCGGGATCTGCACATTATGCATTGTGACCTAGAATTATGTGATGCTCTTGTACTTATTGTAGATCGACGGTGACAAGTGTGGCTGGGAGTGGATTGCTGCTGCAAACCCACTCTAAAATAGGACCCAAAAGACTTTTTTATTCTCAATGCACTGCTCATCCTTCAAATCCCAAAAATTCGTGTATCGTGCCACCTCGCACAAGTTTGGCTCAAGCTCAGGGAGGACCGAGTCTTCAAGGGCTTCCCATGTGACCAACGCGATTAGGAGCAACAGGCAGGAGTAGAAGAATGTCATTCCATGAGCCTGGGCCTCACGCATGTTCTCCAAAAACTCGTTACAAAGGAATTAGGACCAGTTGAATCAGACCCCTTTTTTGCAGCGGCCAGTCAATTGGATGACATAAGCGAGGACAATCGTGACTTGGCACTTGCGCATAATTTTACATGCCAGCAACAAGGTACCCATGTGTGCTCCAAGGTCGCTAATGGCGTTGATTAGGAACCCCCTAGTATTCCACTCAACATGGTAGTCATCGCGCACCTTATCGGCGAGTTGTTGCTCATACTTCTTGCTGACGCACTCCATGGGATCTGACCCTTCCATGGGGATATCAGTAATACGGTGAATGAGGGCAGCATCAATGGGAATGTGGTCCCAGATCCATAAGCTACTGTCATGGATCAGGGCTAGTAGCTGTCGCATAATTCGGTCAGTTATACTATACTAGCCAAAATGAGGCATTCGTAGCAAGTTTAGTAAACCTGATTTTGCTAGCCCATGCGCCCATGGCATTGGTATGACCTGTAGCATGTTGTCCTCCAATATTCTTTCAAGGTACATCTTAGGTGCTAATTCAGGGAAGGCCTCTAGGTTAGCCAGGTCATGGTTTTCGAACTTAATTGAGGCGAGCTTGCCATGTGCTTCTACAATTATAGGGAATTCACCTGAAATCAATGGCATTTGTTGGTAAGCATGCATTCCTTCAAGGTTATTAGGTGTGCGCACCGAGAGCCGGTGAGGCCGAACATAGGGCATCAGCCAAGTGATTTGTTCAGCGTTCTGGGCCTCTTCTTGAGCAGACAAAGGTCTCTTCATTGGGTTAGGCGAACATGCCTAGGAAACCGTTCGGGGGGACATTAAATTCTGAGGGGAGGTGTGTGGCTTCCCTCTAACACATTTCAAAACCCTCCCGTGCCCTTCCTCCTGGCCTTTCCCTTTACCCTTCTTTTTCTCAACTTGCTTCCCCTTGGTTGGTGTGGACATAATTTATTCAACTTCAAGGGTGACCTCCATTACATCATCAGTGGAGGTGACAGTCTGCGACGATTTAGCCAGATTAGTTGTGGTCATTCTCACTCAGAAGAAAAACTTGGGATTGCTACTATCAGAATGGGTAGCCCGCCCAGCCTTTAACAGAGTGCAATAGTTACAAAATTCTGCAAAGCACAAGATATCCAGAATGCATGGAGCCCACTTCTGATCTACCCTCCTAATTTTATAGTTTTGGATAGTGACCAATGGTTGGATGAGGCTTATCTGAAACTTACCATCAAGAAGACGCTAAAAAATCTTCAGAAATTGCTTCATTAATTTCTAACTGCCAGCTCCTTTCAATAGTAACATTTTCTTTTTATCCAGTTTTACTGTTCCAATGGCTAGTTTTCACAGCTGTGTATTACCCTTGCGCTCCCATTGCACCTCCTCAGGCTTCCATACCTGCGATCAACCCCTGCGCTTCCATCGCACTCCCCTGGGCTTCTAGACCTATGATTTACCCCTATGCGTATAACAGGCTTGCCTGCATTATTCCTATTGCCTGCGCATATGCCGCCCAATACAACTATGCCAGCCATATAGTCATTTGATCTGGTACGGTTTGAGCCGGCTGCCATTAACATACCCTGGTACAATGTCTCCGCGCAATGTGGCTAACCGGACAAATCCTCTGCCAGTGATTTCCTTTACCATATAGGGATCTAGCCAGTGCTGACGAAACTTCCTTGGGTGGTTTTCAAACTAGCTATCATATAGCAGGACCAATTCTCCCTTCGAAAAATATCTTTTTCTGAATATGTCGATCATGCCATGCTTTTTCCCGGGCCTTCTGAAATTGCTGATGAAAGTTAGAAATGGATCGATCTTCCTCTAAGGCAACGAGTTGCGATAAACACTCCTCCATGATATTAGGCTCTGCCATGTTGATAAAGGCTGCGATGTGTAGGCTAGGAAAAATATATTCCATGGGCATAATAGCCTCCTTTCCATAAACCACCCGAAACTGTGTTTTCCCGGTCAATTTCTTGTAGGTGGTTCGATAAGCCCAAAGGACCGACGAGATACGCGTGTCCCAATTTCTTCACTTGAAATTGCAGATCTTGGTTAGTGCCTATTCCCAAATTTTATTAAAATCTTCCATAGTTTTGTTTTCCTGTGGGTGATATGGGGTAATTTTTGCGTGGTGGATCCGAAATTCTTCAGTCAAAGCCTGTATTGTCTCATTAACAAAATGCGTACCTCTATCGCTCATCAAGACCTTTGGACATCTAAACCTATTTAGGATATGTTCAAAAATAAAGTGTGGAGCAGTGTCTGTAGTACAATCCTTTACAGATTATGCTTCGACCCATCTGGTTACGTAATCAGTTGCAGTGATGTTGTAGTGGGCACTTGTCTTCTTTCCTAGCGGGTTGACGGGCCCAACAAAGTCTATGGCCCATTTTTCAAACGCTTGCAGGGCCATCTATGGCTGCAAGGGCATTTCGTCTCTGTGCGATGGTCTTCCTATCCTTTGGCATGTGTCGCAGGCTTTGCAATATTCATGAGAGTCACTATGTAGTGTGGGCCACCACATCCTGACTCTCAAGACCTTCTGCGTCATCGCTTTCCCTACAAAGTCACTTCCTGCTACGCCATCATGGGCTTCAGTCAAGATGGTCTGCCTTTCATTCTCCAGAACGTATCTTCACAGTACCTCATCAACTCCCAACTTATACAAGTGGCCTACTATAATGGTAAAGTCTACTACATGGATTACCAACTCTTTTTTCTGTTGTATCGAATACTTTGCAAGCGCCATCCCCGTAGTTAAGAAGTTAATGATGTCAGTGAAGTGTGCATCAACCACCTTAATAGAAAATAGTTGTGCATCGAGTAGTCCTTCTTATAGGTTGGTCTGTTCCTCACCACTCTCGATTCGAGATAAATGGTCTGGCCCAACATTTAGTTTCCTCGGCTTCACGATGAGCTCAAAGTCAAATTTCAGAAATAGTAGCAGCCATTGGAAAATTCCCCCCCCCCCCGCCCCAACACAAGCTTATTCACTAGATACTTTGAAGCTGAGTGGTCTGTGAACATATTAAAGTGCCCCCCCAATAGACAATGCTGATATTTATACAAGGCATATACCATGGCCAATCCCTCGTGCTCAGTATTTGAGTAGTTGCGCTCCGCACTAGAGAGTTTTCTACTAGCAAATGCAATCGGGTGGTCAATGTCTCCTTCCCCAGGCTGCGTAAGGATAGCTCCTAGGGTGAGCCCTGAAGCATCTACATGGACATGGAAAACCTTTTCCCAATCTGGAAATATGAGGATAGGTGCAGAAAACATTTTTTCCTTGAGTAGCTCAAAACTCTTCTGACAATCCACATCCCAAAAAAATGAAACGTCCTTCTTTAGAAACTTCTCCATGGGCGTCGTGATCAGTGCGTACCCTTGAATGAACTTCTTGTAGCAGCCCATGTGCCCGAGGATAGAGCGCAATTGTTTCTCAGTTGTAGGGATAGGCAGGTTGATAATAACTACTACCTAGGTAGGGTCCACCATTAGTCCCTGCCGATAGACTATGTGGCCTAACAAGATCCCAAAAGGTACGCAAAATATGCACTTATTAATATTCAAGGAAATTTGGTGCTTCTTATAGGTGTCCAACATCATGTGTAGGTTTGAGATGTGATTTTTTACCAAACCAAATACTCTCCAATCATCCAAATATACTTCCAAGAACTTGTGGATGAACTCCTTGAATACTGCGACCACCACCCGCGAAAATATGGCAGGAGCATTCTTGAGCCTGAATGGCATGAAAATGTACTAGAAGGATCCCCATTGAATGGAAAACATAGCTTTTTTGTGATCTTCAGGTACAATTCTAATTTGATGGTAGCCGCAGAACCCATCAGTAAAGGAGTACGCTTCCTGCCCTCCCACACTATCGAAAATTTTGTCAGAGAATGGCATAGGGAAGTGATCATGAACGTTGGGATCATTCAATTTTCACAGGTCAACATAGATTCTTATTTCTCCTTTAGTATTTTTCTCCTGGAAAACCATAGGGCTTACCCAATCTGATTGTTTTACTGGTTCGATGATACTTGCGGCTATCATTTTGTCAATTTCTTCCTTGAATTTCTACTTATACTTGGGATTTAATCGGTAAGGTTGCTGATTAACAGGGTGCACATATAGTTTTAGAGCGATGCGCATGACCCTTAGGTCCCCTATAATCCCCTTGAGTTTTGAGAATTTTGTAGGAAATAGGTTTTGGTACTCCATGAGAATCTCGACGACTTTCCAAAAAATATCATCATCCTAGTAGTCCCCAATTTTAGCTAGCTTAGGTTGTTCTTCTGTTCCAATATTCACTTCTTTTAGCTTAAGAGGCTTGGTCACATCGATAGTCTACAGTGGGAGTCCAGTGGCTGCACGTTCTCCCTCCGATTCTAGGATAGTTATATTTTGTGGGTGTTCATCACATTCCTCCATTGCTAGATTATGACAATTAACAATATCCTACATCTGTGTGTCCCAAGCTTGTGCCCGTACTCCACATGCAGCCATGATTCATCAAATACAAGGGAATATATATCCTACAGGGCCTTCTCTAGTGCCTTAGTTCTTCCTATCAACCCGAACATCCCCACAAAATTTTCCTTCATGGTCTCCTAGTGGCGGGTATGCTGATGTAGTTTTGCATCTAGATACCATGTAGTGGGGATCGTCCCCAAGGCATGAATAAATAGGTGGACCCATTTGTTCACAGTCCTTTCATGCCATGCCTCCATCCATGTGGTCACATGCTTGTGCGGGTCTCCTTGGCCAAGGAGAGTGTCCATGCATAGATTAACTGAGGGTTCGAACCATAAGATCATCATTTCGCAACATTCCTCCCAATCCTGGACTATCCCCTTATGAATTTCCCACCACTGCACATGGGTTGCGCTGATGGCTAGGTTAAGTGCTCACATTCTTCACTCCCTTGGGACTTTTGCTTCAAATTTTCTCAGAAAGTCCTTAATGCTACCAAATCCATCAAAATAAGGCAACCCTCTTACCTCTGAGGAGATATATTGGAAGCTCTTTGTGGTCCTCAGACACCGTAGCAGAGATACATCATGTAACAGATTCTGCCAATTTTTAGTCTCCCTGTCGGAGTCAGAGAGGCATTCACTATCTTTCTCCCAGCAAATCACACCATCAGCTGTAGGATTAATCCAATCCTCATCTTGGGCGGTGAGTTTATAAATATGATCTACGTCATCTTCTTCGCGCAAAGGCTCTTTATATCGCTCTCCTTCTGCAGGGTCTAGAGGGACTATCACCCTCGTGCCCTCACTCTCAAAAACCATGCTTCTCTTCTTGAAGTTTATAATTCCTCCCATGTATATCACCGAATCCAGTCCTAGGAGTGGAGGATAAGGTTCTGCATCCTCCACAATTTGAATTACTTCAAAACCTGCGTGTACCTTAACTCTCGTGATATCTACCAATATCTTTGACAGTATCCCCAGTGATATGATCTTCTATTAGTTATACATGCGCAGCTGTATAGTGGACCATTGCAGCTTAGGTTCTCCCATCCTCTTCCATGTTTGCTTGGGCAAGACATTCGCATCATATCCCAGTTCCAAGATGACCTGATCCATCTCATAATCTCCAATCTGCGCCATTAGCCGCATTTACCGACCAATGTGTTTCTTATGCTTGTATAGTTTGTGAACATCCTTAACTTCTATGGGAGGGTCAGTTCTCTCTGTGCAAATGTCTATCAGTGCTTGAAGATTTTCTACAACCTTTTGGTTGTGTAGCAGCTTCATACATTCCTGTAGGAAAGGTTTAACTTCATTGTCTGCTCTTAGGCTTGTTGGAGCCTTGGAGGTAGATGCCTCATCCTTGGTAAAGTCTTTGTGAGCTTTGATTAAGGTTTCTTTCTCCTTCTAGAGATCCAAGCTTTCATGTTTGATAGCCACTTTCCTGATGAAGGGTTTAGCCACATCCCTTTCCTCAACTCCTCCAGTAGCCATGCCACTGCGTGTTATGACATTAATACTGGGTCCCTCATCACGTGGTTTTGCCTTAACTCTTTGCACATTCTGCATTGGTGTCTGTTGTTTTTCCTGCATTTTCGCTATCAGTACTGGACAATATTCAATCATATGATCCAATTGTCTACAATATCGGTAAGATTTTTGTGCAGGGTTCAGACAGTCCCTTGCGAAGTTCCCTACTTCTCCACAGTTGTAATAGATCAATTTCCCTCTTCCCCAACCTGTGCCTCCACCCCTTCCCCCTCTCCTGCCTTTGGCTAGGGACCATCCTCTTCCTGAGGGAGATAGTGGAGAAGAAGGGTCAGCATGTACCTTGTATAGGTTTCCTTAGTCTATCATTAAGTCATAGGTCTAATAGTTACGTTCGTCATGCCCCACAGATGAGAAAAATCGACACCATTGTTGCTTCAATTCTGGAACATAAGCAAAAATACAGGGGCAGTGGTTGGTATCATGTAGTCCAGCTATGTAGCAGTCAACACACCATAACGTCAGAATGCATGGTCCTACGGCCTCTTTAGGGCACAAGGGGCTGGGCCCCCCAGCCTGCATGTAGTCCACCAATAAAGGACACTGATCCTTGGTGTGGCCAGACACCCTGCATCTTATGAACCATACGTCTGGGCTAGCCTCTTTTTCTCATTCCTTCCGCAAATTTTGGATTTTGAGGGGCATTTCCTCCAACTATCCCTGGATCTACTGTACCCCAAATTGGGCATTGTCTCTTGGTGCATCTTCTAGCTTCATATCAATCTACAAGGCTTTCTCTCGTGTCTCAATTGCTTGCTGACCCATAGGTCTGCGCAGGTGAGGTAATAGCATGGAAATAAACCATTCCTTGTGATTTCTATCATCATACTGAAATTCCCCATCCCTGATAACCTTCTTTAGCCGTTGATCAGCCTCCCATATTGATTCAGTGGGTACTTGTCTAAAGTATTTTAAGTCAAACACCAGCTGAGAGTAGGATTTAGGATTTTTGAACTATTGTTTCAAATAATTTTTTAATTTCTTGAATAGATGGATCCACATGCTGGCCTACGTACCCCATGTACCAATCCAGGGCCCTTCCTTCAAAGGCAAGGGATAGTTGTGCCCTCTTTACATCATCACTAGCCACATTTTGCGCGGTCCATACTGATTTAGCTACGAACCAGAATCATTCCATATCTTTGTCTCCAACACCCTTGAAAGTGGGTAGCTTCATGTGTGCAGCCATATCTTCTTTGGGTGGTGGCAGAGGTGTGGGGGAGTTCTTGCCCTTATGCTTACTTGAAGGCGGTGTAGCCAAAGGACTACTTCCTAGATGCACAACCAACTCTCTTAATGGGCTGTAGATGGACCTTTCCCCTTCTTAGTTGGTTTGGTAATACTTACCACTTCGTGTTATACTCTTGCTCTGATCAAAGGTCATTCATTCAGTGTGGCTACACAGAATGCCCTTTTTGCACAATAATATTTTAATTAGTAATGGCAATGTTCACAAGAACTTACCCCATAATCCTTTGAAGAACATCCACTCCACCTCAGAATAAGATATGAACTGATCAACTATGAATTTTGCTACAAACCCTCCTAGCTCACTATCCACTCAATGATCTACTATATGGGCGATCATATTGTCAGTCTTATCTAACTGTTGAATCAATTCTGGAGTCCACTCCATAATCTGATCATCCTTCCAACATGTCTGAAAGTCTACGAACCTTGCTAACCACTCCTGGAGCTCATTCACAAAAGTTACAAAGAATATTTCATATACTTCAGTGAAAATGTATTTATTCTTCCACTTTTCAGTGGTTATCTTCATGTTGTGATTCTCATTTATAGAAAATTCCTGAATATTTCTTTCAAACCAGTCTTCAAGCTCCAATTTCTCAGGTCTCCAACGACCTCATGGCATTACCCGATCTCTCTCTCAAAATTCTTCCGGTCCCGGCAACGGAACCATTTGTTGGCTTGAGGGGTCCTGACCCAAGTTCAGAAGTTAAGGTTTTCCAAAAAAACCCCTATACTACTAGCCCTTCCAGCAATGACCTACTTTCACTAGCCAAGGTCTCACCCGAAGTAGTATGGGAGGGTGTTGGAACCAGGTTTCCACACCATGGGAGAGAGTAGGTAATTAAGGAAGATCTTTGTTGAACTATTAGGTTTGGATAGAAAAAGTCTATTATCAGGCTTGTAATAGTATAATCATCATACAACCATAACAAAGCTACTACCATTAACAGGTCAGTTCAATACAGTCACGTCCACATACACATCAGCAATTACGATAAAAAACATTATAATTGTAGCTAATTCATAGATTGCAGATACATTCGTAGAATAAATCAATAACACAGATGCACTTCTTAATAAACATGATCAGTCCAGATATCACAAGATACTTCAAATAGATTTTGCATTCATTAGTAGCCAAAAATCCCAATTACAACCCAAGACACAACCCGCACACACATCCAGCGGGGTCGGCACCCAGAAGGACTGAGGATCTATATGCAAATAGGTCACAGGAGTCATAACCCAAAACAACCCAAGAAATACCTCAACATTTTGTATGTAGCATCAATCTTACTTCTTCTTACCTACTAGACCCAACTATCTATCTATTTATATCATTGTAGACTTTGATATCCAATGATCCACAAACCATGGTTTGCGGACCCCAGGTTTACCCTTTAACCCATTACAAAAAATTTGGGGCTTTGACCCGCCCCAAAACCCCTATGGAAGACCAACTATTACAAAATTATATAAAAAACGTAGCTTAGGGAACCCCATTCCAACAGTCAGGAAAAATAAGATTAGGGTTGCAGAGATTCAATGGGGCAAGGTAGGTAGAAAACATAACACTTTAGGGTTTTAGGGTGAGATGGATCAGACTTATGAGGAGCTATAAAGAGCAAGGATAAGCATGAATTATTTCTAAATTGAAGAAAATGAACAAACTATGAAGGTTTTCCCACAGACAGAGCATGAGAGATGAATTCTGCTTATCAACTTGAAAACCAGCATATCATAGAAATGAAATGGATCATGAAAGAAAACATTCATACATAATGAGACATAATAAAAGAAATGCTAGATTTTCATACCACAGGTATCCCAAAGAAATAGCTGCAACCTTTTCATTAATCTCCTTCCAAATACTGATTACACTAGAGTCTCTACTCAATGCAACAACATACAATCCTCTCTAATGAGTCAAGAGGTGAAATATATAGGCAAGAAAAAACTTCTCCCAACCCTAGGGGTCAAATCCCTGAGTGGAGGAGCAGTTCCACCAAAAAATGAATTGATACTTAGAGTGTAGGGAGGTCAAGCTGACTCATCCCTCAATTTTTGGAAACTGGTTCATTACATCATCATCAAAACTTTCCATATAATGTATTTACCCTAGGTAAGTGTAAAAACACAAAAATTACATTTACATCATGAATTATATTTGTAAAAACACCATTTACCAAAACAAAACTTGAAAAAAGAGAGAAAATTTGGAAATATTAGCAAATTGAGAAAATTTGTCAAAAGCGCAGCGCTAAGGTAAAACATGTAGCGCCAACATCAGCCCCATGTTTGAGGGGGTTCCATGTGTCCAAATTGAGCTTATGATAGCTCATTGGAAATATTGTCCAGTCTAGTTGCCAAATCTGTGTGGTTTCCAAAATGGTGCTGATGTGACCCTCCAAAAATGGATTCTCCCAAGACTAGTAAAAAGCGCAGCACCAACATCCAAAACATGGCAGAAATGTCATTTTTTGAGTGTTTTTTGACTTTTTGATTGTTCCTTTGACCCAAAAAAGATTAGAAATTTTTTTTTCTTGACTGGAAATTGCCTTCTGAATCCAATGGTACCTTCAATTTTTCCATTGGAGGTCCCTATGAAAATCACAACACCTAGGGCGTTGCACTTTTGATAGTGCAACTCTGTCAAATTTCTAAGTTTTATGCAAAAATAAGCCCCAGAGATGGATCAATATCTATCTAACCAAGAGGTTTTTTTCAAAATTGAGAGAGGTTTTTTTTCTTTTGCATGTTGTGAACAAAATTTTCCTCTAGTTTCCCAAGATTCTTCTCTGATTGTCCACAATATTCTCTGTAAAAAGGTGTCTAAAACAGGACATTTATGGAAAATGTGCCTTTCAAGAGTTTTTCAAATTTTCACAAATTTCCTCAAAATTTCTCTAGAGATGCGAAATAAGGTGTGTTATGCTATCATCGATATATCAAAAAGTAGGTCCAATTTACCATTCACCCTTTGAAAAATTAGGGTTTCCTTGAGTTTGTCCTTCAAAAGTTAGGTTTTCTGCCTCAAGCTTCTCCTTCTCCAATGCCTTCTTGAGACCTCTTGTTATTGGTTTCTTCCTGGTGGTTTGGGTAATTCTTGGTGTCTTCTCCTCTCTTCTTCTATGTTTATATGCTCCTCCATAATGTCTCTTTCTTGCCCCATGGTGTTTTTGATCTAGAAACCCCAGGGATGAGGAAATGGGAGTGGGCATAGGTATAGGGAGTGGGGAGAGGTCTAGGAAAAATTAGGGAGATGGGGGAAGGGGTTATTGAACTTAGGGAGGTGATAGGGGATCAAAATGTTTAAGGAATTGGGAATTAGAATTTTATTACATGTTTAGGGAAGGGGCTGCCTAGGAATGTAAAAGCTTAAGACTCAGGGTTTTAAGGAAAAGGGACTTATGGATTAGGAAATGGTAGTGTAAGGATAGGGATAGGGTTTTTAGATGTGTGGGAAGGAAATTAAGGGTATTAGGGCATCAAATTTTGGGAATTAGGAATAAAAATAGGGCTTCTCACTTAGATCAAATTTAAATTTTTTTAAGAGCAAAAACAATATGAATTAAATGTTTAGGAGTGCAAGGAGGAAAGAAATTTGCTGTACTTACTTGCAAGAGTGTGTAAGAGACATTTTATAAAATTTTGAGAGAGTTTGGAGGTGATTTGGTTCCTGGAGAGGTCACTAAGCAAAAGTGCAACGCCTTGCCTAGAAAAGTGCAACTTTTTCTGCTCTAAACACAACGCCTATTTTGTAAGCGCATCGCCACTCTCTGAAACTGCAACGCCAACTTGCAGACTAATTTTGGAGGCCTTCACAATGTCAAAATTGAGATCAAGATATCTATTTTGAAATATATTTTTGTTGGCTACAGAATGGACCTATCAAGTACTGAAAATGATCAAGTATAGCCCCTAAAAAATCAATTCTCCCAAGACTGTTCAAAACATGCAGAATGGGGGTGTAAAAAATGGAGTGTGATTTTGCAGATAACTTTTGGAGGACTTAGTCAACTAGAAATTGAGCGCAGGATAGTTAATTGGAAATATCTCTCTGTATAGTTATCATTGGACATATCAAGCAAGTTATTTGGACACTTCATCAAGAAGAAACATTGATTTTACCAATGTTACTCTAGAAGTGCAACAACTCTCTTGTAGCAACCATATTTTTAGAATTCCTCCAAAACCATAGCACCTGTGTAAAAATGGAAGGAAATTTTTGTTCCTTGGCATGTGATAGAAAAAAACCTCTTTCACATTTGTAAAATGCATCTCTGTTTGGTTGGAAACATACTTTGAAGCAAAACTGGCCCTATGTGTGGAAAATGATTTCTCCCGTGGAATGACTTCTTGAAAAATGATGGAGATATGATGTTTAGGAGTTGGCATGGCCTCATACTTGTTGATATGATCTCCCTTATGCCTCCTCTACTCATATGTCTCTGATTCCATAATAACCCCTAGCTTGATGGGAGAAGAAATTAGGGTTTAGTGCTTGTGGAAAATGATGTTTTTGAGGGATAGGAGTGATGGGAAGTTTTTAGGAACACTGATGATTTTTGGAGCTTTGACTAATTTGGATGATGGAACCTTGAGTATGTAGCTACCTTGGAACCATGAGAACTTATTACATATTGAATGACATAAAATTACATAATGAAAATTAAAAATTACATATTAAAACCAAAATTACATGTTGAAACAATAAATTTTCTTTATAAATAATCTTCATATGGTGGAGATATGTTATTGGATCACCCTTTACTTGTTGGTATTATGCAATGGAAATGAAGTTTTATTGGACCTTGAAAAACCCTAAAATACCTAATGAAACCTTGAAAGACTGAACTTCATGATGACATGACTGATGTGATGGCATGATGACATTAACTTTATGGATGGTGGACAGTCAACAAGCTATGAAAGTATGCCAACAAGTAATCAAATTTAAGGAAGAGTGATGTTTTTGGACTAGGGCTACCATCAATGACTAAATTTTTCAATGCAAACCTAGTGGAATGATAAAAATTTCTGAATGAGACCCTAATATGATATGAAAAGAGGATTTTTGATCACTAATGGCATGATGAAAATACTGACACTAAAATATTTCCTAGATGATGAGCACACCCTGCATTTGTTGAGGATTTTTAAGAAGTAGAGAAATGAATTTTCCTTGAATACCATCACCATTGGATTCTTCTTGTCATACTAGTTCTATTTATTGTTGGGTGTGTGTTATATTCTTTCGATGAATAGTCGCGCACGCAGGGGGGGGGGTAGTCCCCCCTCTCCAGGGGTTTGGAGGGGGTGGGTAGCCCCTTGCGTGGGGTTTGGGGAAACGCCTCGGGAATTTTTTTTTGGACCCTATTTTATGTGGGCGGACTCACCTATGGTTTTGTGCATGGTTTTGCACATGGTTTTGGGGCATGATGGTTTTTGGCCCCTGGTATTTTGTAGATCCAGTCAAGGGAAATATGGTTATGTTCTAATCCAAGGTTAATGGATTGGGGTTTATGAATGCTTCAACATGTATATATATGTGTTGTAATACTAAAAGGAATATAATGAAAAATAAATCTGGTAGTTCTTATTTGGGATCCAGGGGAAAATTCTTTGTGTATATCTGTTTTATGTTTTATGCTCTCGCTATTTTTTATTTTATATTTTTTAAGAATTCGTTTGTAGATAATTTCTATATAGGTTTTAAAAACACATTTAGTATCAGTTCCATTTTGGATTCAAGGGGGTGTCTTTATTGCTGAGGGGTTTTTTCTCGGGCTTGTGGTAGACCTTGTTCAATGGGAGATCTGTAGGATTGATTCTTGCGGTGAAAGAAGATAGCGAGCAGTGGAAATGTAAAGATTGAAAAATTTAATGGTCAGATTTTTGAGTTGTGGAAGCTCAAGATGGAGGATCTGCTGGTGCATAAAGATCAATGGATCACTGTAGATCTGGGTACTAAACCAATGGAAATGTTAGATGAAGACTCGGCGAAGTTGGATCATAAGGCAAAGAGCACAATACGACTGTGTATCTCAGATTTGGTATTGTTGAATGTATCTGGGGAAACTACGACAAAGACTTTGTGGGTCAAGTTAGGGAATTTGTACCAATCTAAGTCTCTGGTGAATAAATTGTTCTTGTTGAAAATACTGTATAACCTGATGATAAAGGATGGAGACTTGGTGACAAGGCATATGAATGCCTTAAATAATGTGGTAAGTTAGTTGTCATCTGTTGATATTAAAATCTCAGACAAATATAAGTGCATCAGTTTTTTGTGATCTCTATCAGATTCATGGGAAAATATGGCTATTACAATAGGTAGCAATATAACTACCTTGAATTTTGATGAAATTGTCTCAGCCTTGTTTTCAAAGGAAATGAGACGGATAAATATGGAGGGTCAGAATGGAGATGCCTTATCTATATGAGGAAGGTCCTAGAAAAAAAAGAAAAATAAACTTTCGAGTGGGAGATACAAATCTCTAGTGAGATCTAAATCTCCAGGAAATCCTGTAAAGGTGTGCTGAAAATGCGAAAAGGAAGGGCACTTCAAAAAGTACTATAGATCTAAAGCTCCTGAGAAAGGAAATGGATATGATGATGCTCTTTCTGCAGAGACAAAAACCTCATATGAAGGTGGGGATGTGTATTTTCCTTCTTCTTTAAATACACATGTAGATCATGAGGCATGGTTGATTGACTGAAGTGCATCCTTTCACTTCACTCCCCCATAGGGAGTGGTTCTGCAAGTATGAGAAGTATGGTGGTGGTGATGTCTTCTTAGGGGATGATAGGAAGGCTAGAATTGTCAGGCGTGGAAAATTCAAGTTGAAGCTGCAAGGTGAAAGGATTAGAACACTTCTTGGTGTTCTGAATATTCATGCATTGTCCAGAAATCTGATTTCTATAAGAAATATGGACGATGAAGGGGTAAAAACAGTGTTCGAGAAAGATACCTACAATATGGTTTGGGGAGCACTGGTATTAATGTGAGGAGTTTGGATTGGAACTCTATACAAGATTCAAGGTAGCACTCTTATTGATGGGTGCAACAGTTTTGTGGTTCCTGAAAGTGGAGTGGAAAGTGTTGGAAATATTGAGAGGGCGGGGGGGGTGAATTAGTATTTCTTATCAATTAACACTTTTAAATATTTTTAGAGCACTATTTAATCTTCAATTATTCTTGATGTTTAACCAGTAACAACAGTAAAAAATAAAACACAATAGGCACATGATTTTTACAATACTGACTTTTGACACGACTTGATACCTGACTTGACACTACTTCTTTGAACACTAGCAACTGTTGAGGTATTGTTGTGCTTGCTTCAATTAATGGTATTTGGGCATTTCATTGTCCTTATAGTATGTGTATGAGTTGTCATATTGTCTCCTCCTTCCTGCACATACATTAATGAACAAGACCCAAACCAATATACAAACAAAATACTCACACTATCTTGCAAACCATATGTAAGATAAATATTGAAAATTCGAATGTAAATACATTCAACATTTATGAAAAAAACCCAATCAAAAATACATACAAAATACTTACACTGTCCTACAAAAACACATGTCAAAGATGATATTCAAATTAGAATTCAAACATTAATCATACATACCTTGTTGTAGCAAACTTACCCTTGACTGTTGATGTGTTTTCCTTATTGCAGTGATCCTTGAATGCATATTTATTCTTGCCTTCTAGAAGCTTGATATTGAATATGATGTATCTATGTAATTTTAGATCTCTAATGTCTAAAATTGCATCCTATGGTATCTCTCTGAGTCCTCTTTCCAACTCCATACGTCTGATCAATATTGGATTCTTCAAGAAATAGTTATGCCCAATCTCCTACGATGACTTGATTATAGACTAGTTCAATAGAGAAAACTTGTACGAAGTTCCACGTGTCACTGTTTCAACCCTTGGTTCCAAGAAAAATATCCAACAAAATAATGTCTGTTAATTTTTTGTCACTTTTTACAAAATTTGAATTCAATGCTTAGAGAGAAAGTTATGATGATTTCCCCAAGGTCACCTGTTTGACATGAAATTCAAGAGCCTTAAAAAACCCTAAATTCCTCAGATCATATCTTTGAAAATATAGTGAACTGATATTTGAAGTTCAGTCACATGCTTCATCAGGATTTCATCTCAAATGGTTTTTTTCATCATCTGAAGCTTCGCAGAAAATAAATGTTATAGCGATAATTCCACGATGGCTTGTTTTAAGTAGATAAATCATTGCATCAAGAGGATGTGAGGGTCAAAATTTATATAAATTCTCAGGTTGAGAGGGCCTTCAAAAATTTAACATTGAAGAGATTTTAGGATTTTAAAAAATTATTAATTATTGAATATTCAATTACCACAAGAAATGATTAGTGCCTTGCTACAACCCCATGGGGTTTTAGCCCACTAATTCGGGTTACTAACTTCAAACATGAATATCTCTCAAACTGTGAAGAATTACGTGTCATTCCATATATCAACAGAAACATCTTGATAAGTAGAAACCATCAAAAATATCCTTGACTCATAATAGAGCAATTTTTCAAGTCAAAATTCCCATTCAAGATGGGGGTAGCCCCTGGTGCTGCTTGGTTTGACATCAATGACAATCACTGATAAAAAATTCCCCCCCTTTAGCATTGATGGCAATACAAGTACGCCCCCTGCAATCATGACACCTCTTCGTACAAAATTCTCTCTCCCTTTTACATCAATGGCAAAGGGTAACTCACCCTGACAAACGTCATCCTGCGGACCTGTACACACCTCAATCCCCCTTTTTTTTTTACTTAGTTAGATAAGAGAAAGAATCTAATGAGAACTTGGGAGAATCCCAAGCTTTAGGCAAAGATACTCAAATTATTCACGAGGTAATGTTTTGGTAAAGATGTCAGCAATTTGTTCCTTTGTGCCAACATATTCAAGCTTGATATTATTTTTGGTGACCTTATCTCTAACAAAAATATATTTGATTGGAATGTGCTTTGTTTTGAAATGCATCACAATATTCTTGGAGATATTGATGACACTGGTCTTATCGAAAAATATGGGAATAGGCTCATCAAACTTGACTTGAAGATCTTGCAAAGTTTGCTTCATCGAGAGTACAACAAGCTGTTGTCATGATATATTCTGCTTCTGTTGTGGATAACGAGATTGGAGACTGATTTTTACTTAACCATGAAACAAGGCAACCACCTAGATATAGTGCTACTCCACTGGTACTCTTTCAATCATTAACACTTCCTGCCCAATCAACATCTATATAAGCTTGGATAAATATATTATTTCCTTTGGGATACCATAACCATATTCTATTGTGCCCTTATGATATCATATAATTCTTTTGAAGATAATAATATGAGATTATTTTGGTGTTGTTTGGAATCTTGCTACTTGTCCAAATGTCTGCATTACATCCGACCAAGAAGTTGTCACATATAGAAGATTGCCAATCATAGATCTATACAACCTCTAGTCCACATCCTTTGACGAATCCTCTAAACTTAACTTGCAACTTGTTACTGTTGGGGTAAGGACAAGCTTGCAATCTTCCATCTTGAATTTCTTGAGCATTTCAATGATGTACTTGGTTTGATATATAAATATTCCTTTATCCTGTTGAGATATATGAAGCCATAAAAAGTATGTCAGCTTGCCAAGTTGAGACATTTCAAGTTCACTTTGCATCTTTGTGGAAAATTTTATACTTAATCTGTCATCATTTATTCCAAAAATTATATCATCTACATATAACTCAATAATTGTTATGTTATCTTGATCCACTTTCACATAGAGATTATTGTCAGTGCTTCCTTTATTTAATCCTTGTTGATGTAGATATCGATCAAGAGGAGCATACCAAGCACTAGGAGCTTGCTTGAGACCATACAATGACTTCTTTAATCTATAGACATAGTCTTCCTTTTCAGAGAGCAGAAAACCTTTGGGTTGTTCAATGTAAACTTCTTCTTCAAATTCACCATTTAGAAAGGCTGACTTAACATCCATTTGGTATACCTTTATCTTTCTCAAGCATGCATAAGCGAGAAAAAATATGATAGCTTCCATTCTGGCAATGAGAGAAAATGTTTCTTCAAAATCAATTCCTTCAACTTGTGCATATCCTTTGAAGACTAATATTCCCTTATAACCTTTCCATCCTCATTCAATTTTTTTATGAAGACCCATTTAGTTCGAATAACATTTTTATCCTTTGGTCGTGGAACCTATTCCCAAGTATAATTTTTCTCAATTTGATTAGGTTCTTCATTCATAGCTACTACCAAGTGTTCATCTTGACTAGCTTCCTCAAAATTTCTAGGCTCAAAAGTTGCTAAAAAAGCAAGGTGGGCTTGTTGTTATGAACAAATATGTCAACTTCTTCTGGTTCCAATTCCTTCATTTATGTTGCCGATTATTTGATTTGATGGATGATTCTTTTGACACCATTCTTTTAAATCTTTTGGAGAATTTTCTTATACATCCTACCGATCATTTCTTATTTCCTCTTAGTTGACTCTTGTTTCCTTATTTGATTCATCTTGTTCTGGAGCTTCTTCTTCATCCTTCACAGATTCTCCCTCAGATCCCTCATATTTTCTTGAAGGGAAAATCTCATCGTCATCCTTTGTAATAGAATCTTCATCAAAAGTAACATTTATGCTTTCCACTATTTGTTTTTGTCTCATATTTTAGCATCTATAAGCCTTCATTTTGTGTGAATAACCAACAAAAATACCTTCATCGACACGAGAATCCAACTTGCCCAATTTTTTATCTTATATTTTGATGTAGCATTTGCTTCCAAATATTTTGAAGTATTTGATGTTAGCCAATATTCCTTTCCATAATTCCTATGGAGTCGCGTTATAATTGTTCCTTAGAAAACATATGTTTATAATTAATAAAACTATATCGATTTATTGAACCCAGAATTTATCATCTATATTTGAGTCATTTAACATTGTTGTGGATATTTCCTGTATAGTTCTGCTTTTTCTTTAAGAAACTCCATTTTGCTGTGGTGTTTTGGATGTTTATAATTTCCTTTTTATTCCATTTTCATCATAGTACCGCTAAAATACCTTGGAAGTGAATTCTCCACCATTATCTGATATGAGACATTTGATCTCCAAATCAATTTCATTTTCAACCAATTCCTTTTAGATTCTAAAACACTCAAATGCCTCAGTATTTTTCTTTAAGAAGCCGATGACTGTAATTATGGTGTAATCATCTATCATTAGCATAAAATATAATTTTCCATCTAAACCGTTTGTTCTCATATGAACACATAGATCAGTATGTATTAATTCTAGTGGATGTGATGCAAAGTGTTATTTTATCTTGAACTCAAATTTTGTTTGCTTGCCATTCCGACAATATTCACATATCGTATTGGTAGGTTTTTAAATTTTAGGCATTTCTCTTGATGCTTCCTTCTTGTTGATCCTGACCAAATTGTCGAAATTTATATATCTCATTCATTTGTGCCATAACCAAATTTCATCTTCTTTCATGAAAAAGCACCCTTTAGGTGTCTCATCCAAAATATATATGTCATTTGGAGATCTGCTTGTTGTAGGCATAATTTTACTAAACTTGCCTTTCCTGATTTCACATTTCTTAGAGTTAAATAACATCATGTGTCCTTGATTGCACATTTGTCCAACATTGATTAGATTGTGATTCATATTTTCAACCAACAACACATATTTATCTCACTACAAGAAAGAAGGACATTGGTGAGGGTCATGCTTGTGACGGACCTTTAAGGTCCGTCACCAATGTCACATATGATGACGGTCCTTAAAAAACCATCATTGTAATTGCATATAGTGATGGTCCTCTAAGGTTTGTTACCAAATCCATTTTCAATGACACTTTTGGTGAGGGTCGATAAAGGCCCATCACTAATTATCTCTTTGGTGACACTTCTAGTGACGAAATTTTAATGACCCTCACCAATGCTCTTTTTGTTACTTTTGGTGACGGTCAAAAAAAGTTTGTCATCATTGATCATTCCAATTAGTTTTTTATGACGCTATGTGCCTGTTAATATATTTTTTGTCAAAATTTAATGATTTAAGACAATTATTGTGGAGTATTTTTTATAATAGTTCCAATGCCATAATGGTTAGGGTCGGTCAATATGTTAAGAACATTTTAGTGTGTATCATTTCCCTCAAGTAATGACTAGTCGAATATATTTTTCCTAGGAGTCAACACATGATTCATATCTATCAAGTTTCTTATCTAGAAAATTCCCTTTAGATAAAGTTCCACTACTGTGTGTAGGAAGTATATTATATAATACTTAATCAAACTATGTCAATTCTATTAGTGAAAAATATCTAACACTCCTCGATAATCTGGGCACACCTTAAATTAATGCTTTGGCACACACTAACATTTCTTAGCACCTCGCATGTGTTGGAACATCTTTTTACCTAAAACATATTGTCATGACACTGACACTGAAGCACATGGTGGCATGCACTAGCACAACATATAACTCACCTAGCATGTGTTGGAATGCACGTAGTCCCTAGCATGCCCTGTAACACCTTGGTTGCATGCATTGACATAAATTAGCATTTGGCACACAATGCCACTTGGAATGTATTGGGACCTATTAATAGTGTTCCTAGAATGCCCCTTTTGAAAAAGATAAAGCCCCAAATTATTAACCCTATTATGTGTTAATTTCCTTGCATTTTAGCTTGGTTCTTCTTTTTGTTGCCTTGACACTTATTGACACAATTGACATACCCTGGCACCCTACACATCATTATCACCTATCATGCATTGGCATATCTTGGTACTATTTGGCACATATAATTAGCACAACCTGGAACTCTCTAGCACACTTTGGAACTTCTTAACATGCCTTGATATTCCCTAACATGTCGTATCAATGATTATCATACCTTGTCACTCCCTCCCTTGCATGACAACTAACACTCATTAACTCTAGTCCCTGGCACACGTTCCTCATATTCATTAACTTTCCATGAATTTTGACCTAGTGTTCCCTTAATGTTTTGTACTAGTACTCATTAACACTCCTCAACATGCATTAGCACTCTCTAGCACACCTTAGCACTCTTCAACATTCCCTTCCACTTCATAACATGCATAACACTCCCTAACACCATATTGGCACTTGGAACATGTTGGCGCTTGGAAAGCCTTAGCATGTATGGAATACGTTGAGATGCCTTGGTATGATTTGGCATGGTTTAATATTAAATTTATTTGAGATCAATTGTTGGAAAGTAGATGGTAAGCAACAAAGGAATACTTGGTACTTAGAATGCACTAAGAATTTACACTTGGCACCTATTGGCACCTAGTGTTGGTGTGCCTAGCATGCCCCTCTTGGAAAAGGTAATTGATGACTTATTAACCCTCTTATGTGTTCATTTCCTTGTAGCTTAACTTGTTTCTCCATTTTGTTTCCTTGACAGTCCCTAGAACGCATTGAAACACCCTTGCAAATCTTGTCATGCCTTATCACTTGGCACATATTAGCATGTTTGACATGCCTTTGCACTATCTAGCACATCTTAGCATTCCCTAGCATGCCTTGGCACTCATGTCCTCACAGCTAGCCTTTACATTTTTTCACGACTTGGGAACCCAATCAAGTCATTGGCTACTGTAGTTCATGTGATAACATTGGCCTTATTCAACCGCAACAACTTGACCAATTGCACCTACTATAAGTAGATTGTGCCTTGTTCACCTAACAACTGCCTATAACTCATCTTATGCCACTCATGTCCAAGCTCAACTTATCCCACTTAACTAGTTACCAAGACAAGGATCACATGATCTAGCCATGGCCATAAAAAAACTAAGCAACATATCGTACACAAGAAATATTTCACATGTATGCTCAGTTCATATAAACAGTATAACATTAACTGAGAGTTTGTAAGAACCACAAGATGCACAAGGCACACAAGATATAAGCTGACACAAGCCGAGTGCCCAAAAAATTATACACAAAAATGTACAATATGAAATTATCTATAATAGTTTAAAACATGAGCATGTATCCTGAAAAGTGTGCCACATCTCATATAAAAACAATAGCTAAAGGAAAAACAATGTTGAGCCTAGCACAAAGTGATCTCCCTTTGTCTAAAAATTCTATGTCAAGCCCAGTATAACAACCGTAGGCTTGCCTCCTATAAATCATATTATAAGCTTCTCCTAACACACTTCATCCTTAGCACACTTGAATTCATTGACACACCCTGACACACACTCTTATTTATTCCTTTCCATGCATTTTGGCCTAGTTATCCCTTGATATGACCTAACACTCCCTAATACTCTAATTCAACATGCATTCACATTGTCCGACATATGTTATCTTCCCTTTTCATTCCTTTGCATGCCTTGACCCTACCTAGCTATCATGCCCTCACAACTACCCTTACTTAATTTGCAACTTGGGAACGAAACCAAGCCCTCGCTTGACTACAAGAGCTTGACCAAGTTACAGTTACTACAACAAGACTATGTTGTTGAATTGTGTAGCTTGGGAGGTAGTCCAAAAGCCTTGTGAGATGGGTATGTGTGAGTTTGGTCACAAAAGGATTTGTGGGCAAAGAAGGCAAGAAAATGGATTTTGGACCCAAGATGGAGTTTAAAATCTAAAAGAAAATTAAAAAGGAAAATTAATATTTCCTAAGGTCTAAGTGGATAAAACACGTAAGTTCTAGAGGGTTCCTAAGATGTCTAGGAAAAACTATTTAAGGAGTCCTTAGGATAAACGAAAGAACATCAAGTGATAAGGAGCTCATTTGATCAAGGGACGAAGAGAGATGTTGTCCTAAGGAGGCCATGATCATTAACATGTCTAGAAATATTCATTAAGATGCCTCAGTGTGCTTTGGCATGGTTTAATATTAAAGTTATTTGAGAACAATTATTGGAAAGTAGAAGAGAAGTAACAAAGGATGATTTGGCACTTAAATGATCTAACCCTTGGCACTTGACACTTATTTCCACCCAGTGTTGGTATCCATAGAATGCCCCTCTAAGGAAATGTAAATTGATGACTTATTAAACCTATGATGGGTTAATTTCCTTGTAGTTTAACTTGTTTCTCCTTTTTGTTTCCTTGATAGTCCCTGGCATCTATTTCACACCCTTGCACATCTTGGCATGCCTCATCACTTGAAAAATCTTAGCATATTTGACATGCCTTCAAAATATCTGTCACATGTTAACATTCCTTAGCATGACTTGGCACTCATGCCCTCACAACTAGCCTTACATTTTTTCATGACTTGGGAACCCAATCAAGTCCTTAGCTTTCAGAAAGAGAGGAATAATATGTTTAGAGTTTTAGTAACCTAACATTTCAGACTTCCTAAGTGAGTCCATCTTCAGGGGTAAATGCCAAATGTTCTTGAGAAGACTTGTGACACCTTTTCTAGACATCCTTTTAGCAAAAAAACATGGAAAACTTAGCACGAAATTTTACAGAAAGAAAACTCACACTAAAATATATATTCACACTAACTCTCATCACCATCCCAAGAAAAAATTATGGCATCATTAAAACCATAAATACTAGGGCTTCTATAATTTTTGACTCTCACCACCTAAAGCATGAGATAAACCACCTCCACCAAGTCTTTCAACATAATGGATATAATAAAAAACATCATCAACAAAAATATTTATCAAACCCTTAATAAAAATAACGTAAAGAGAAATTTTGACGTTCCTAAAATATTTTTACCTTACATAAAAGGAACAATTGATAAAATTTCCAAAATCCTAAATAAACACAACATTAAGATTGCTTTCACTCCCCCTAATACTATTAGAAATATTGTAGACTCTGCAAAGGACCCTATAAACCCTAGTTTGCAAAAAAAGGGGTTTACATTTCCCTAATGTAATAATTATTTGCTAAATTTTTCTCTTAATTTCCATATTAACTTATAATATAGATTTTTAATTTAATAATTTCATATTTTTTAAAATTTTAGGATTAAAAAAATGTTTTTAAAGAATCATATTAATATTGTATTTCAATAAACTCCCCTCATTAATTATATCTCCTAATTATTTAAATTTATATAAACAAAAAATTATTTTTCTTCCAACCGACAATAAAATATCTCCTCACTAATTACTTATATATATATTTCCTTGCCCTAATTCCTCACAAATCTTCTCAAAAACATTTGGTGTTTACCCCTGAAGATGGACTCATTTAAGAAGTCTGAAATGTTGGGTTACTAAAACTTTGAACATGTTATTCCTCTCTTTCTGAAATTTAATTCACCTGTATGGATTCTCTTTTTAAAAACAAGTCCTTAGCTACTGCAGTTCATGCGACATTGGTCTTGTTCCACCATAACAACTTGATCAATTGCACCTACTATAAGTATATTGTGTCTTGTTCACCTAAGAATTTCCTAAACCCCACCTTAAGCCACTCATGTCCAAGCTGAAAGTTTTCCACTTAAGAACGTACCAAGATAAGGATCACATCTAGCCATGGCCATAAAACAACTAATTAACATAGCTTACATAGGAAATATTTCACATGTATGTCTAGTTCATATAAACATTATAGCATTAACTAAGAGTTTTCAAGAAACACAAGATACACAAGACACACAAGATATAAGTCAGCAGCTGAGTTTCCCAAAACTTATACAACAATGTAGATTATGCAATTGTCTAAAATAGTTTAAAACATGAGCATTCGGCCAAAGTGTTCCACATGTCATATAAAAACAATTGATAAAGGAAAAATAGTGTTGTGCCCAACACAATGTCTCCATTTGTTTAGAACTACTTTGTTGAGCCCCTTATCGCAATTGTAGGCTTGCCTCTTGAAAATCCTATTATGAACTTCTTCTAACACACTTCATCCTTGGCACACTTTAATATATTGACACACACTCTTATTTGTTCATTTCCAAGCATTTTGACCTAGTTCTCCCTTGTGATGCCTCGACACTCCTTAACACTCCTCAACATGCATTTAAATTTTCCATCATGTGTTAGCGCGCCTTTTATTTCCTCAGAATGCCCTAACCCTTCCTATTTATCATGCCCTCGCAACTACCCTTACTTAATTTTCGACTTGGGAACCCAACCATGTCCTCGCTTAACTATAGGAGCTTGACCAAGTTACAATTACTATAACTAGACTATGTTTTTGAATTGCGTAGCTTGGGAGGTACTCCACAAGCCTAGTGAGATGGGTTTGTGTGAGTTTTTCCACAAAAGGCTTTGTGGGAAAATAACCTAAGTGAGGGGGCTTTGGACCCGAGATGGGGTTTAAAATCTAAAAGAAAATTAAAAAGAAAAAAATAATATTTACTAAGGTCTAAGTATATAAATTTCGTAAGTTCTAGAGCGTTCTTAAGAGGCCTAGCTAGGAAAATCTATTTAAGGAGGCCTTAGTATGAAGGCAAGAACATCAAGTGAGAATGAACTCATTTGATCAAGTTGGAGGCTAGGATAGATGTAGTCCTAAAGTAGGTCGAGTTAGAGGGCTATGTAAGCGTTGCTAAGGGGAGGCCATGATCATCCACCAAGAGTAAGATCATCATGTGATGTTTCATAAGAATGTCGCATACCTTAATGGGATCAAGATAGGAAATAGGATGGCATATTGTTGGTTCTCTTCTGAAAGATCAAGCTTAAGAGAGGTGACTCATGATAATTTTGGCATGTGATTTAAGTGGTGTTTCTGTGTGAAGGACGCATCAAATTTTGAAATAGTAGAGAGGGTTGAGACACTACCTTGTGGTGGTTACTAGGTTGCAAGTTCTGTGATAAAGAACAACACAAATGGAGGAGGGTCTGCACTAGAATTTAGGGCCAGAACATAAGTAGTCGCATGTGTAATATAGATTGAGGTAACCCTAGTTTGATGGCCGTAGAGATCTAAAGTTCATATCAAGATTTAGTCAAAGAAATGACCAGAATCTATGGATCCATATGAGCTAGGTCAAGTCTCTTATGGAGGAAAGAATTTTCTTTTTTTCTATGGGTGGAGTGGTTTGTTCTAAAGCAATTAGAATAGAAGTATAATTCCCTATTTAGGGAGGTTTCATAGCATGTTCAATCCATAAGGTATGCCATTAAGACTATGAAAAATCTTCATAGAATAAGAGGGGTTGTGGCCCTTAGAGAGATGTTTATCTCTGCAATATATACCACAAATTTGGAATATTATTTGAAGAAGTATGTGTAGAGATAGAAAATCCAAAGGAAGGTGGAACCCGAGTAGAAGATGAAGCAGAATAAATGTGCCATATGAGGAATGGATTGACATGAAGAGGAGTTTATTTTGTTGGAATGTCCATAGAGTTTTGGACAAAGATCTGAATCATCCTATAAAGAGTTAATAAATGGAATTTTAATGGATGATTTTTGATCCCAATTCAATCATCTACAAATTTTGAGAAGGATGATAAGATGAGTAGTTCAAATTTTTTCATGGATTGGACAACAAAGAAATTGGTACACAATAATAATGATTTTGAGAGGACTCAAATCCCTATTAGGTGGCATATTTTAAGAGCCCTAGATGAGGGCAGTGTTGTGGGCACTAGATTAGTAAAATAATTTACTGTGGCTTGGAAAATTGATGGCATTCCAAGTACAATTAGATGGTTGTTAGGTGACTTTCAAAGAATAGCTCTAACTCTTGTACTTGTGAAGGAAAACAAGGTTGGTAGAAGGGCAGGTGTATTGGGCCTAAGGACGTACAGACTTTGAAGGACTAAAGTAGCAGTCAAGTGGGCTAGCCAACTAGCCCTAGTTAGGTGGCATATTTGAAGAGCCCTAGATGAGGGCAATGTTGTGGGAACTATATCAATAAAATAATTTACTGTGGCTGGGAAAATTGATGGCAGTCCAAGTACAATTGGATGGTTGTTAGGTGTCTTTCAAAGAATATCTCTAGCTCCTATACTTGTGAAGGAAAACAAGGTTGGTAGAAGGGTAGGTGTATTGGGCCTAAGGATGTGTAGACTTTTAAGGACTAAAGTAGCAGTCAAGTGGGCTAGCCAACTAGCCCTAGTTCACTGTATTGTGGAGGATTGCATCATTAAGAAGAAGGGAAATCTCCATATCCCTAGACTTGTCATCTTGGAACAATAGTATGGAAAAAGTGGGCAGAAAAAAGAGTTGTTCACAATGAATTTGTGAACAATTGATCAAAAAACTTAAGTGTTGCAAAACTTAAAGGAAAAAATAGGTATATAGAGGGAATCGTTTTTTGAGCTGAGCTCAATAATATAAAGGATTTGAGTTCATTGATAGAGGTAGATTGAGGATTTGCATAATGGGATGCAAGAGGACCTTCTAGATGTGCTCAAAACATGTGGATTGAAAAGGCTAGGTGTGGCCACCATAAAAAAGTGGGTCAATTGTTGTCTTGTTCAAGGTAGATTGGTTGTCAAAGGACTAACACCAAGCCATAGTTTTATTCCTTGTATAAACATGATTTTAAAGGACCATCATCCATGGTATGAGTGCTCTAGCCTATTCT
Source organism: Pinus albicaulis (assembly GCA_034641835.2). Lineage (NCBI taxonomy): Eukaryota > Viridiplantae > Streptophyta > Pinopsida > Pinales > Pinaceae > Pinus > Pinus albicaulis. The sequence goes on from CM076577.1 coordinate 817,500,932, forward strand.
ATTATAGTTTGTAATTTAATGAAGAATGGTTTCAAAAAGTTAAAAAATTTCATGTGCACTATTTGATATTCTGATGTGTGTAGATTTCGTTGTGAAAAGTAGATGTGTTGTGGCACTTGAGTGTGTTTGCATCAAATATTCTAAGACCAAACCCAAATTATCATGCATCATGAAAATTCAACATATGCCTTGTTCACCTAAGAACTACATGTAACTCATATTAGACTAATCATGTCCAATCTAAACTAATTCCACTTAACAAGTTACCAAGACAAGGCTCATCACATCCAACTGTGGTCGTAGACCAACTAAGCAATATAGTTTACATCTTGACACTCCATAACAACTGACATGTCTTAAATGTATTGGCATTATGTGGCATGTGTTAGCATCCCCTACATTCCTTGACATTCTTTTACACTCCCTAACACACCCTAGCACTTCTTGACACACCTTGGTAGTTTAACATACCTTCTCACTCCCTCCTTATCACACCTAAAATTATAACACTCCATATCACACACTCTTATTCATTCATTTCCATGTAATGAAACTAGTCCTCCATTTTGTTTCCCTGGCACTCCCTAGCATCCGTTGGTGCAAAACCCTAGCACCTAACACATATTGGAATGCCTAACATGCCTTGGAACTTTCCAGCATGTGTTAGCACTTCTTGGGATTCCCTGCAGACCTTGGAACTCCCTAGTTGTCATTCCCTCATAGATAACCTTAATTTTTTTGCGACTTGGGAACCCAACCAAGTCATTGAAAAAATTGTGTTGTGTCTAGCACAAAGTCTTAAAATTCCCTAGCATTCCCTAGCATTCCTTGTCACTCTCCCCTTGGCATGCCTGACACTCGCTAACACTCCCAGACACACCTTCTTATTCATTCATTTCCATTCATTTTGAATTGATGATTTATTTTTGATGGGGTGAATTTCTAGAAAGGGTTACTTTAAGAAAATAAAAAAATGATCGCACCATTGCTAACATAAGTAATTGCAAGATTCTACTTGAATGACATTAGGAAACTACACAAGAGATTTTAAGAATGACATTTTTTTTTTTTTTGGTGTGGGAATGGTAAGAAGTGAGTGGTCAATATTGTGATTTTATTTCTCATTAAAGTGCTTATCCTTATGAGAGACTCATCTTGAGAAAATGACAGCCTCATCACGTTTACCTTCCAACTCCTAATATTCTCAAAATAAAGGCCAACTTGCACAATGAGGTAAGTGATGTTGGTCTATGGTGTGATGAGTGAATGGTTAGAATGTTAATGTACTATGAGAGGGACTAAACCATTTAATTTGTGTCCTTTATGGATGACATGATGTAGGTGTTTCATGGAACCATAGGGCCACTGGAAAGATTGTGTAAGATATAGCCCAACATAATCAATGTCTTGAGAGAAATCTGTGGAGAGGGATCAAAATAAATTATATTGGCGAGTCCACCAAAAAATATTTACTAGAGAGTAACACCATGTTGATCAATGCCACACATGGAGTCTTTTGAGCTAGGCATTTTTTTTTCTAAAACTTTGTTTGGAGTGTCACTAAAATGGTGGAATTCTCAAATTCATGACGTTGTAAATTATGTAGGAACATTGTTGCTTTTGTTATAGAGGCTAAGGTTTGCAAGGAGAATATAGGGTTTGTAGGGTCTTAGGGGAAAAGAAGCATCAATTTCTAGCTCTATGATATAATAATGAGTATGGATTATATGAGTAGTTGATATGGATTATATGACATTGAATCCACCTTGAGATGGAGGTTTTTATGTGTTAGAGAAATTAAAAAGATGGCAGTTAAACAATTTCTCTTGCATGGCATTATCTTGTGATTTTTTGTTATTATTATTTTCTCTTTCAATTTATCTTTTCTTATCATCACAAGTAATGCCAATGAAAAAATAGAAGAATACACAAGATGTAGGCATATGTCAGCAAAAAACCCCACTCTTTGGGGAAAACCCAGCCAAAGTTCTTCCTGTAGTAGATTTAAGATGAGACGACCAAGACCTTTAGACTATAAACTTCCTGCATCAATTCATCCCTTCACTATGTTAGCATCAAGATCTCCATGACATTGAGATCTCCTTTTCTTGTACCTAAATTTGACAATCAACTTATAAAGAACATTAAAAGCCATTCTACACCTTCCCCCAACTCTATCTTTGATAGTGCATCTCACTTTCAAGAAAGCTAAACTCAAACCATGGGAAAAGAGAGATGTTTATTTACGAATGATTCAATTTCCCAAAAACTGTTTTCAGTGAGAAAGTCCTTCACTAATTGAGGTACTATATCACTTGGTTTGGACTATACAGATTTTTTTGAAGTCCGCATTGTGAACAGGCTTGCCTTCTTCATGAAGTACAAATAAATCAGTCTAAACTGGACAATGGCCACCCATTTTCTTATTTATGCATGAAACTTGAAATGCGTCATGAATTAGACTTCTCTCTAGCAGATTCAAGGTGAAATAATCTAAGATAATCTTCTTATGAATTTGATATAATCCATATAACTTTGGTGCCAATTTATTCTTTCACTAAAGGAATCTATTGAGTTTGTTAAGGTCAATTTCGAGGAAGCATAAAATGTATTTTTCTAGGGGTTGAGTCATTTTTTGGATTCATGTGTCCTAAAGGTTCCTACATGATAAATAACCTATGAATATATAAGAGGCATCTAGTAAAGAATGGAATGAGGGAAGTTTTGTGGAAGTCCTAGCATTTAAGCATAAAATTGATATTAAATTGAGTGTAAAAGAGGCCTCTAATGAAGTGTGTACTGAAAATTAGTTAATGGAAGGTGTTGGAGTTTTATTCATAGCCTAGATAGTTCTCAACAGTAAAATGATTTTACATTTAATAAAGATTCTAGATTTCTACAACTTGTTTTGAACATCATTTGTAGTTTGCTTACACAGGTGGCATTTTATATGAAAAATAAATGTTTCATTCAAAAGATTCATTGCTACCATAACCATTTTATCCCCAAAAATTAGGGTTTCCTCTCTCCTTTTCCTCAAAAAAATACAATCTAAAACCTTCGTTCTAATAAAGACAAACAAATAGTGTGCATAATTCTCAGTGTCTAGATCCCCCTTTTTCTCCCTCTCGCTCACTCCCTTTCTTTCCTTCTCCCTACCTCCCTCTCCATATATCCCTCCACTTCTCCCTCTCTATCCTCAATGGAAAAACCAAAATCCAAACCAAAATAATTCAATACCCAAATATTTATGGCTTCCCATCCAACTGCTAACCCCCCCCAACCTTCTATTAGCATCCAAGGGAATGAAACTCCAAACCTTTAGTAGGGATTCTAGACAGATGACAATATAAACACCATCTCCTGAAAATTGTCACCAACAACTAGGAGGATATTTTTCAAAGAGGAGTTGCACCATATAGCTTTTCCTCGACACCAAAAACCTCCAATCCAAAATCCTTTTCTAACCTAATATGTCCTTGCCTCTAGATGGATAGTCCTACGTAGAAAAGGGAAGCTCATAGTTTTTAGAAATGTGCCCATACCTATGGCCCTGCCTACACCTAAAATGTATTCCTTCATAATCCAATATCTGAATACAGTACACCCCAATCCCAATATCCATGCCTTCTATAAGCCCTTCTTTGAGGTCCATATTAACCAAAATATGGGTGTATGTCTTAATCCCCATCTCTAAATATGCAGATTCATGGGCTAGATAAGATCCCAATGAGTTACCTATATCTTTTAAAATTAGGGCGCCCCAATGGTTAGGAGGGAGACTTGGAAGATGAACCTAGATTGGGGCCATATCTAGTCTCTCTTACTTTGCATCGAATAGGGGCATCTAGAAATTGGAAAGGATAGGAGATGAATCAATTTTCTAAACCATTTGTTGTACCTTCTAGGTGTTTGCTACATCTTTGAAGCATAAATGAATCCAACCTCAGGCTAACATCGACACCTTTGGAGGACATTGGAAAATAGGCAAGATTTCCTTGTCAACCCACAATTTTAGGGTTGAGGATCTGAATTTTCAACCCCTTACTTGCCCCACCAAGGATTTTTAGGACATTTCCTCAATATTTTGAATGGTGATGTTGACTCCCTAAACTAGAGAAAGGAGGACTATGTTCTTCTTCTTGACGCTACAATGGATTTTCCTCTTCCTTGCTTTCTTAGACTCTTTTTGAATCATAACTCCTTATTCACAAGAGTGTTTCTCCCTGAAAACCCCAAGACTAATCATGATGTTAGTTTGACCTTCTTCCATCTCTGAGGCAAGGCTCTCCTTCAATAGTTCGCTAAAGGAGGACGATGTTGATGGCACTTGAGATGAAGGATATACGGGAAAAAAATCTGGAGAGGCTTCTGAGAGTGAAGAACACCCAATGTGTTCAATTTTTTTTGAAAACCATAAGGAAGAAGTAACACATTGTATGTCTTCCTCCAATATCTGGGACAATAGGGAAACTAAAATTAGAGCCAAAGACCCCAAGAAGATTTCTTTAGCCCTTGAAAAATGTCCTAAGGCGTCGAGTAGCCGAAACTAAAGGACCCAAATAGTGCATGGCTGAAGCAGTGGTTAGGGTCTTCGAACCGCTAGATAGTTGCCTATTGAATTCTTAAATTTGCTTTCTAAAGATTTGGTAGGCCCAAAAACCGCAGTATGGTGACCTTATAAGTTGATTTTGAAATGTGAATGGATATAATCCTTGGGAATAGACCAAATTTGTTGAAAACCACCCTCCTCTAGTTCATAATCCACCAACTCCTCCTCCATGTGGGTCCAATAGTAAGCAATCGACATGTCATCTGAAAAGCATATTTCACGAGTATTTGTGTGTCTTCAAAGGGTTAATCATGGTGACCATATCTGTACAAAATATATATCATGTGATAAATAACTCATGGTTACCATTTAATCTTATTTTTCATTTTGACAAGGATATGCGTGTCTACCATTGTCGAGAGCTTGTTCACTCTTTGTCAAAACTATGCCCTACTCTAGCCTAAAACTCCACGACCCTTTCTCCACCTAGAATTTTTATGTGGGCCTCTAGGGTTTCTCCAATGTTGAATTCTTCTCCTATAATAAATATGTTGTAATGTCCTCTTTAACATTTTTATTCCATCAAAATAAAATAAAAATTAAAAACATAAACTTTTAATAATAAATCCAATCTAGATCTACCTTAACTCTAGATCTACCAACGGCCAAGAGGGAGGAATCAAATCCCTTAAGGTGCAAACCTATTTAGATTTGATCATTTTAGACACTTGAGAGATTCAAAGTTAAAGTGAATCTAGATTAATCATATACAATAAAAAAATAAAAACATAAAATAATTTGTAAACTCAACATTGTTTCCACCTTTCTTTTAAAAAATATTAAAATATTTACAATATTTGAATAAATTTTAAGAAATTAAAATATTTATTATATTGATTTTTTTTGGACCCTTCCCATTAAAATTCTCTGACTCATCCAAAAATAATTTTCCCACTCCATTTAAATTTTAAATGGAGGATTGGCGGGAAAACAAAACACAAAATTCAGTTACCAAAACAGTAAACCAGATCTAGAGGAGGGGAGCCTTAACACCCTATCATCGATACTGAGTGCATTGAAGAGTTCGACTTGATCAAAGATGACGAATCAATTATTCAGTTTCAAGAAGAAATGACCCCTCCTCCTCCATCTGTTGAGAGGTCTGTGAGAAGGTAAGAGTTTAAGAATTTATTCCTGTATAATGTAGCTATCATTCCATGGAAATCAGACCATCATCTGTGCACTCTCACAAGACACGAAAAAATCCACAAGAGATGTTCGTAAATGCTAACGACTCCTGGGAATTATCACAACATTCAGGAGGCCGCAAAGCTTTGAACATGCTATTGAAATTAAGTTGGAGACAGAGGTTCCATGGCAAGTCTTTGACTATCCCTTAGAATGTGGAATGGAGAAATATTTGCAGAGGAAAGCTACAACCCTAGTAATCAATCTTGCAACCTATATTCGCAATTTTTAGGTATTCAGATACCCTAATATTTAATATAATCATATATTTAAGCAGTGCATTTTATGCAAAAACAAAAAGCCCAAACTAATTTTCTCTGTTAATGGAAGCCTCGAATGTTGTTCAGAAGATTCAACAAGAGATGTTAATCGATAAATCTAAAATTCAAGAAAGGTCACAGAAAACCCAATTCAGAATCAATGCGCGTCACCTTTGGAGGAAATCTGGATGTCAAAGAAAGGAAAATGTATTTTTGTTATTCTGAAGCAATGGAATTGCCCTACAGTTTTGTCGGTGAGTAACATAGTTAATCTGAAAATATTAGATATCCCATTAAATATTATTCCATTAAATGTTTCTATAAACTATACATATTGACTACCTACGGTTTGATCCAACCCCAAATTTGAAATTCAATAACCTATAACACTTTGTTTACATGTTTGATAAAGAATATGACCACATTTATGAATCTAATTCCGTAGGCATTAGTAGATTATTGCAATAAAAATTATCCCACAAACCTGCCCGTGATGGATCACAATCCCTCAACTTCCATATTTTTTTTACCTTTTTAGTGGAGACATTGAAACCCTGTACCGGGATGGTCAACAAAGATGATTTGGGATAATAGAGTAGGGGTCTGAAAATCTTCGTGTCACTAGGATTTTCACCAATTCAAATTTGGTTTCTGGAAGGATTTTACTATCTCTGTACCCATATCCATTTAGATGGATTGAATGACATAACAAAAAATTACATAGGCATGTGCTTACCAACATTCAAAATCTCCATCGAGCTGAAGGCAAGCTAGGAAAAGCTATTAGAAACAAGGATTAACGAACTATTTTAGTTTGTGGCAGGTGGACCCTGTAGCGTAAGAGGCATAGGCCTGTCCTGGATTTTAGGAATATCGCCCTCCTCCTCCAACATCTTGTCAGTTTCTACCATTCGAGGTATTAGTACCCCATAACATGCAAACAAAAAATACCCACCAAAACAAACCTCTGTATCACGTCCTCCTCACTCCTCTGACGAATACTCTTGTATACTATTGGCCATTTCCCAGTGCACGATGAGATAATTGGGGCCCCACTCAGAAGTGGTGTTGAGAGACTTTCTACAGCTTATTATATCCAACAATAGAACCCCAGAGCTGTACACATCGCTTTTGTCTATAAGTTGGCCATATAGAGTGTATTCGGGGGCCAAGTAGTCGTGCATCCCTGCTACTTTTTTCGTCACATGGGATTTTCCTACTTTAGTCATAATCCTGTACATGCAAAAATCGGCCATATGGGCATTCATTTCCTCTTCTAGCAGAATGTTAATGGGTTTGATGTCTCTGTGATAAATTGTAGGCTCGATGCCATTGTACAGATAATCTAGTCCCTTGGCAATCCCTAAGACGATGTTCCTTCGATGTTCCTTCAGAATTCAATTCCATTGCACTGGGTTTGTTTTATCATTTTATCTAAAGAAGACCAAAAGGCCGTGGAGCTATGCAGGGGTTTGGTGGTTATTTCAGCTATATTTGGAGGTTATGACAGGATTAGGCAACCCATGCATGTAAGTAAAATCACAACATAAAATGTGCATTTCTTCATGTTTATGGACAATGCATCTCTCACAGAGCTTGCTAAGTACCAGATCAAGCCGGACGAGTCTCATAGAATTTGAATTTGGCGCATAGCTTTTGTTAGAGTTTCCATACAAGGAATCTGTAATGAATGGCCTCATACCCAAATATCTTCCCTATAGGATTTTCCCAAACTGTGTTTACAACATTTGGATGGATGCCAAGCTGTAGTTTGTTGTTGATCCCTTGTTAATTTTGAAAAATATCCTTATAAATCACAATGTTGATATTGCTATGTCCAAGCATCCTTACAATATTCATACCATTGAAAAAGCCAGCTTTACAGTTAGGTGGGGAAAATGGAGAAAAGAAGATATGAGTACAAAATGCACCATTACTGTGCTGATGGTTTGCAGCCTTGGAGCTCTGAAAAGCTTGCCTACAGCAGTGGTATGAGAGCTCAATATTGTTACTTTTTATCCATGATTTCAGAAATGTTATTTATATAGCATGATTCTTGATCACTGTAACTGATTTTCCACAGGTTTTTGTTGATGTGATAGATGTGCCAGATACTACACTCATATTGAGAAATCACAACCTTCCAACAAACCTATTTTCCTGCCTTTTGTTCAATGAATTAGAGGTATTCAATAAAATTAGTTGGTATTTTCTTATGATAGAGATATGATAAGCCCAAAAGTTATTATTTACATGGCTGATGTAAATATTTTCAATACAATCACAAATGAATATTGACATTCCCGCAAAATCAGTAGGAGAATTTTCAAGAAACGTGGTGTGAACCAGAAAATTTCCTTGGGACACGATATTACAACCTGCAAATCGTATTTGGAAAGGATGTGGAATGAAAAATATTTTTCACTATAACAATGTTAGTGAACTCCGTACCAAAGTTTAGCCCTGTATACCATGCACCTCCAATTATCTCCTTTAAAGGTGTCAATTTTGATAGCATATACACCTTCTTTTATTGGTCAGAAACATACTTCACCCCTTTTATTAAGCCATGAGCTTCGAGATTTTTCAATGCTTTTTTAACCTGTGGCTGCTACAAATTTGTTTCTCTTTTCATATCTTCTGCTCATATACCCATATTTCCAACATTTTTTTATGACTTCATATATTATCATATCTTCAGATGAGAGGCCCTTAAACCTTACAAATTCTTCTTTCGTCTGTTGCTCATAAACTATGAAATCACCTTGCTTGAAAACTTGGAGTTGACGATTTTGAAGCAGGGCATTGAGTGCCTAAGCTCTAACATTGAGATCAACATCTTTAATATTTTCCTCCATGGTTTTACCTGTCGATCCATCAGAGAAAGTAGTGAAAAGATCCAATATTCTATTGATGGTTGTAGCCATTTGTGAAGCTAATGCTGCCATCTCTAAGATCTTCAAAACTATAATGGGATTTGAACCCTAGAACAATATGTGCATTTGCAACGTCTGATTATTCCGATTACTCCATTTGTAGTATGGGCTTCGAACCCTAGCCACAATATGTGCATCTCTCAAGAAAAACAAAAAATGTATGTATATATGCTCTGCATTTTGAAAATTTGTGTGGGTATTAATATGTTACGATCACAGAAAACAAAATTATGCACAGCTAAATTTTGATAATTTGGATACAAAATGTAGAATTGAGTGGTGCTTGAAGAATTATTTGGTGGGGGACAATCTCTAACTAGTGGATTCAATTTCGAATTTCTTTATGAACAATCCTCACTTATTTATCAGTTATTTTCGTTTCAAGCATATCGATGTCATTTTCCAACATATATTATTATCATATACTCATGCAACCTGCTGTGCATATGGTTTCCATGTTTCATTTTCACAATTGTCACTGTAGAGGCAACCCTGCCCTCCTTTTACCAAGCATATCTAGCTGTAAATTTTTTCCCTTTGTTTACAAAAGGGGTAGGTAGGTGTCATTTATTCGACTCTTTATCATCACTACTCACAAGTTAATTCAATGATATCCAACATCCCATAGATTTAAAGTCTTAGCTTCCTATCATCTATCATAGCCCAGATTCTCATGGTTTTCTTTTAAAGCCAAACATTTTGCAAAGATTCATCTTTTGGTGATCATCATGAAACCTTGTTTAGAGATTCTGCTGTGCTCTTTTGGTTCTGAGTTTTCATTATTGAATTTGAAGTGTGCTTTGAATTTTCTTTAACTGTTCCTATGAATTTTATTCAAATTTGGATTTTCTATCCAAACATAGAAGAGATCTAGATAAAAACATGTTGATGTATGTTGTATTCAATGTTGATTTCCGACTTGTAATCCAAGGGAATTAGTGCGAAAATCCATTGTATCTAGGAACATGGATTTTTGCTTCTGTCACCAATGAGTGCCTTAACTTACTGTTACTATTTTTGTCACTATGAATGGAACTTTTTCAAATGCTTACTTTGAGATTGCTTTGAGACTGCTTATGCCTGGCATGTGATACTGATTTGTTTGTCCATTTTTTCCTGGGATAGGATTATTTGGAAAATGCATCAACTGTTGACAATGGATATAATTTAATTTTAGAGCACGCGCTTGTGGAGAGGGACCAAAGGTATGTTTTTTTCTCCTTCTATTTCTTGTTTTAGTTTGATTCATATCCTTACCACAAGAATAAACTATGTGGCATTTGAATGAATAGTTGTTTGTGTTTGTACAGAAAGATGTGATATGCTCTACATCCTGCTTGGGGTGGGTGGGTCCATCAATATTTTATTTGCATGTAATGACATTTAATCTATACTATGTGTTAGGTGCATCGAATATAATATCCTAGATCCATCTAGTTTTAGTTTCGATAGATTCAATATTGCATATCTTGAGTTTAGAGAAATAACTGATGTATTGAATATTGAAATTTGAGATATTCAACCTCGAGCTTTGGAACATTGATGTGCATATTAGATAGTTTTAGATGTGTATGTGCTAGTGTATATTGATTTCCATTTGATATTAGTGCAAGTAATCTCATTTTTTGTGGAGTTGACTCTGTTTAGTTTGGAGGCTTTGCAACATTTTTTCATTTGGTTCATAAATGCAAGTGTGCATTTTGATATGCAGTTTGATCTTTGATGTTATTTATTTGTGGCAAGCATAAATAATGAATAGAGTTAATGCATGCCATTGTGTTTTTAGTCCATTTCTGATTTGTACACTGTTGTGGATGTTCCACCGGATCTTCATAATTTTTTTTATAATATTCTACAATCTTTTACAATGCAGTATTCTACTCAAGATTGTGGACTTCATATCATTAGCTTTAACATGGATATTACTGAGAATCAGCTAAAAGTGAAATGAAAGGGATGCTACATGATTTTCTTATTCCTTTGTCATGCCTCAATATCCCATAACTATGAACATAATATTGAAACATATCTATGAAATAGATATATATGCAGAGAACATAGAGAAACACAACTTGACTCATTTATAGAGTTGAAGAAGTTACATGGTCACTAGGTATTGTGATTTTTCTTACGCAGATCACTTTTTCTTTGTTTATTTTTCTTTCTAATATTGATCCACCTAGTTTTGTTGACATGGGTTAGTGGCATTGTGATATACTGATTTGTGAAAGGGAATCATGAACACAAGGTGGTTAGGACTAAGCTTTGCCTTTTTTGATTCGCGAAAGTGCTTTAAACCTCAAAAGAGATTTGATGGCACCAAAGTTGAGTGTCTCCCCACCACTACCAAGGGGAACTTGCATAGGTCTCTTTGCTTTTAGATGAACCATTTTCTTTGTTGGGGCACATATATTTCCCTTTATTACTTACCATCCTTTGGGATTTTTCCTATGTTTATTGGATGTAGAATATTGGTGAAGATGAATATGTTTCTTGGGGTTGTACAGTTTGTTGCCATGATCTACATCTAAATGTTGTGCTTTCAATGTCTAACATTTCAGTAAAAGTAAGATCAACCCATTATATGAGCATCTAGTTAAGAAAATCACAACTTAGGTTGAGCACTACACATATATGGGTAAAGATTTCAAGCCCATGACAATATGAGCTCCAGTAATTTTAATAAAATGATCCAGGGAGTTCCTAATAGTTGCAAGAAAATTAGGATACCATAAGTGAAAAGGAGGTTTGGAACTCTTACCTAGACCGGAGTTGTTGTAATAATAATGGTGTTTGGATCAAACTTTGACAACTAGGGATGAAAGGAGAGGTGCATTTCCCCCTAGAAAGAGGGTCCTAGGTTGAAAAATTATTTTCTATCCATGATGGCATTAAAAATTACAATGAAGTAACACTTGTAATGGAGGAAGAGCTCATTTTTCATAATCTAGGTTTGAATTTTCCACCCATGAAGCATTATTGTAGATGGCCAAAGCCCATTAAAATGACAGAGAGTGCTATCCCTTCAATACAAAAAATTGTGGGAATATTCCTGTGGATCTAGCACTTCAAGTTCCAACACTGGAATTTCCTTTGATTTCTCCACTATGAAGGTGGGATTGAGGGACCCCTTTCTATTTGAGGGAATAGAAAGCCTAGTCTTCACCTCATCCTTGAATTGTTTGGATTTGGAGGAGGAGGGCATATTTTTGCATAGGGATCCTCCAAGAAGGCTTGAAACCAAAAATCACAATAAAATCCTTGCTTATGCCAAAATCCACGGGAAAGAAATTATCAAGGAGTTGCCTTCTTGCATAGAGTCGTTTCTAATGGCTTGGAGGGAATCCTCTCTTTGTTGTATCCATGAATTCAATATAGAGAAAAAACCCATGTATTTCATATGAAAATTGAATGATTCCCCTAACTGGGACCTCATAAAGACTTGAAGATTTACAATGACTCCCCCTTGTTTTTTAGGATTCGTGTTAGATAAGGGTGCAATGGTATTAGTTGAATGAAGACCATATTTGAGTTGGAAGTATTATCTAGTGTTTGTGTAATTTGTGACTCTTTAAAAGTGATGGTGGCACCTCATTTGACTGGAAATGCCATGGATATAGCCAGTGACCACATGCCCTCTCTAGTTATAGTTTTAACTCCCAATACTAATGTGGTCCTAGCTCATCCATTGATTCCTGTTATTGTCATGTTTATTTAATTAGTGTTAAATATTGCAAGCGTGATGATAGAGAACTCATTCAATATCTTATTGACCCATTGATGAGTGTTTTTAATGTATAAAATGCAAGATCATCCATAATTTGAGCCTTGAACTCAAGATAGACTTTGTCAAACTTGAATCTCATGTTGACACTAGCATTTGAAGCAATGGATTTACAAATGCTTGATTTCATGAAATGTCTTGAATATTTTCTTAACTCCCTAGTTGCTTATATTAATCCCAAAAAAGAGACAACATGCAAATATAAACTAGTTAATCAGTTGGAAAAATCAATGTTACCATAAACCTTGTGTAGAACAATGCTTAATGGCTTGGAGGGATCCCATCCCTTCATTATTTCCATGAATTTAATATATAAACAAAATCTGTGGATAATATGGAGGGGTTCCTTTGAAAGAGGCCTCATAAAGACGTGAATATCTGCTATGGCTCCCCCCTGTTTGAAGGTTCATGTTAGATAGTATCACAATTATAGTAGTTACACAAAGAGCATACTAGAGATGAGAGGCTTGCTTGCCCTAGTTTTTGGCAAGTGAAGACTCTTCAAAAGCTATGGTGGCACCTCATTTGGCTTGAAATGCCAGATATAGCCAGTAACAGTATTCTCTCTCTGTTTTCATTTGTAATGACTATCCCTAATGTGGCCTTGGCTTGATCATTGACCCCTTTTGTTGTCATGTTCATTTATTTAGGGTTTATTATTGTACGCATGATGAAAATGACTTCTTGACCCATTGATGTGACCCCTTTTGTTGTCATATTCATTTAACTAGGGTTTGTTATTGTAGGCATGATGAAAATGTCTTCTTGACCCATTCATGTGTGTCCTCACTGTAATAAAAAGCAAGATTGGCCAAAATTTGAGCCTTGAGCTCAAGATTGACTTCATCAAACTTGGATCTCTTGTTGATGATGTCATTTGAAGCCATGGATTTAAAAATCCTCGATTTTCTGCACTGTCTTGAATATTTACTTAAGTCACTTGTTTATAACTTTATATTAATCTTATAAAGAGACAACATGCAGATCTAAACTAGTTCATTATTTTCCCAAAACAATGATATCATAATTCCACAAGAAAAATAATATTTCAAGCCAAATCGTATGCCAAGTTTTGAGATAGTTGGTTGTTCATGGGTGGTCACCTCTTAAAAGAGTATATTTCCGGGACATTAGAGAATTGATAAATTGGACATAATAGGGACTCATTCGATCTCCAAGTGGCTTGGATTTTCGTTAAATATTCATGGGATTTTGCTGAAAGTTTTTGTGATGAGGTATATAGTTTCTTAAAAAATACAAACAAAAGTCTTAAGGATAACATAGAATTGAACCATTGACCCATATTATGTCATATGGTTCTACAATTATTTCAAAAATTCTGATTTTTACACCATCTAGTGACACCACCTATTATTTTAATTCATAATGGTTGCAGGTAAATTTTTTAAAAGAAAAGGGATGGGTGTGTTTGGCAATGATGCTAAAAACACAAATATCCCCATGGAGGTCCAGTGGTATTATTTGCTGACAAATTGGCATGAGAATGATGATAATCCCTCAGCTTTGTCATGAAATATCCATCAAATTGGTGACAAATGAGTGATCAACTTCCCAACCACATGAATCTTCTGTAAATGCCACCCCAAACTAGGTTATGAGAACATAGGCATGAAGGATGGTTGTTGGATTTATTTCTCATCCATCCCAACCCACAATACTAAAAAGAACAGCCACAACCAGACACCAACAATTATTTCCCTCATTGAAATTTTATTTAGGTATCGCACCCGACGTTCATATAGTGACAAACCTCTTCCACTTAGAAAAACACAAAACAAGGTCATGATCTCCATTGAATCCATCCCCTCTAGTTCCACAGTGTTGGCATAAGTAATTTGAGCTATTGGTTGCTCTTTGGGAATCCTTGAAATTCATATACCTTGGCTCATTGTAGTGATGAATCAAACAAGTGGATAATGTGATTTCAAAGATACCTTAGCTCATTTCCAGTTAACATTACATTGATTTAAACAAGTGAGTAATGAGATTCCATGTTGCTTACTTTACAACTCTCTTTTCAAACACAATGCCTTCCTTCCACTTCTGCCACAACCCCTCTAGCTTGGCACAGACTTGCACATCTTTCAAGATCACTGCCTTCTTGGTTTGGTTATATGGAATTTCAGCTATGGAGGCATGTGTTCTCTCAACATGAGGAAGAATGTAAGAATGATAAGGAAAGAACCTCTCCAAGAAAAAGTATATGTTATGTCTCCCATGTATGAGGATCATGTGTCTTCCATATAACATTTTGAATTTGGACTTGGAACATATGATCAATAGGGTAGGTGAAAGAGCTTTTAATATAGCATGGTTAAAAGATAGAACCTCTGCAAGCGACACATGGCGGAAATGATATATTGGGTTATTAGAGGCACCCCAACCATTCATAAGAAATCCCACGTGATGTTTTCGTATGGGGTTTCAAGATAACTCATGCTAGATTTTTAGGAAATTACCTTCTACCAGCTCCATGTAGAGGGCCATATTTTCCATATAGAGAGACATCCCCAAACCAAATCCATATTTTTTACCCAGATTTCTATCCAGAGCCTGAGATGATAGGATAGCTTCCCTTTTGACTTTAGAGGAATACCCTATGTTTGACAGTGGGCATTTGATTTATTGAGGCTTATCCTATACTTGGCTCCAAATATTTGTATTTCTTCTTCTTAGCATTGTGATGGTCATGCTTAGATATATTTAAGTAGGACCAATTCTTGGTTTTATAGGGATGGCCTTTGAAATCCCACTTTGTACTGCCACTTATGAATTGAGCAGTCTTGTTGATATAATTCTGGTCATTTTTTGGACATTAAGTAACCCATATTACCTTCCCAAGGACTCCCTTTACTCTTCCACTCTTGGATTTAGCTGCTGTGTTGCTCCTCAAGCAATATTTTTTGAGGTTACTATATTATTTAGTATACTTTGGTTTTATAGCAATTAAGCATAACATCAAAAACTAGCCTGCCTTCCATTTGGAATCATGACCATTCAATAGTGGGGCCTTTCCTTGGGATTCAAGCTAACAAAATTTGTAAAGAATATTCACATTCTACAGTATGGGGTCATTACAATTGAAACCTCTTGGATTGACACATTTCTCATAAACCACTACATTGCAAATAATAAATGATTTAGTCTTTTATAATCCAGGGGTTAAAATTGGAATCTTAAATTCTCCAGGTCATAAATTCACTTACAAACACTCATGGGGGGGCATTTTCTGTTTGGACCGTTGGAAAGATCTTGAAAAAACAAAATTTACATTCTTGTTGGTCATTTTTATTTGTGATTTAGTATTAACTCTTTTGCTTCATTAGAATTAAGTCCATTTTGTACTGACAGATAATTGAACACATTGTTTTTTTCCATTGTTTTGTAGTCTTAAATTGAAATAATTACTGTATTATTGTTTGGTGTTCAATCTTGAAAAGAGATACTATTACTGTGATAAGTTTCAATTATTTTTTATTTATTGGGCATTGTCATGTTTTGAGTCTGGACTTGTGAAATTCCAAATCACATGTCGCTTTATGTGAAGGGGATATATATAATTTTTTTGTCCTTGTGGTTCCCTGGAGATCCATGTTACATTTGTACAAAATTTTAGATATCATTCATATATCTAAAATTTCTAATTTTTAATTTGAATATTTACATCATAAAGGAAAGAAAAAGGTCCCAATTATAAAAATTCACCCAAAAACAACATTGACATTTTTCTTTCATTCAACCTGTAACATGTTGCATCTCTCTTCATCAATGCTCTTCTTCCATATGCTATCCACGCATGACATTTCCTTTGCAATATTTGGTGCATTTGTGAGTTATAGGTCATTTGTAGGCTATAAATGTCTTCAGAGTTTCAATTCTAATTGATTATTCAACTAAACATATTGAGTCTCTTATATGTAACTATTTTTCTGTCCACCCACTTTTCATAACTTTCATAACCATTAGATAGAGACCTACAACTTTGATGATGTTTTTTTGTTTAGTAAAATATTTTTGTGACTTTAATTTATTGAAAGTTGTAGAATTTACAATATATAAATTTTCAAGATATATTTTTTAAAAGTATAATCATTTAAACGGTGCTAGCTCAATGGAAGAGCACCTTATTTACAAGAAGGAGGTTGGTGGTTTGATTCCATCATGCCCTGATATTTATATGGAATGGCGACGATCAATTTTTTGTGACGGAGGTTCTTTTGACCATCACCAATGAACTTATGGTGAAATTTTTTTACCTTCACCAAATAATGAAATGGTGATGGTCAACGAATGCCACCATATATATGCATCAATAATGACAACCAAGAAAGGTCCGTCACCATAAATTGTTGTTGTTGATATGAAATGGTGAGGGTCATTGTTTGTCATTATAGTCATTATTCGTGACAAACCTTGATATCACCAATGAGTTTATGATGACATTTTTTTACCCTCACTAAATATGAAATGATGATGGTCAACGAAAATTGCCATATACATGCACTAATAGTGACGGTCATGAAAGATCCATCACAAAAAATCGTTGTTATTCATATGAAATGGTGACGGTCCCTATTCATCATTTTAATCAATATTCGTGACGGACCTTGAATGTCACCACAACACATACTTTCAGTGACGCCACCTTTGGCGACGTTCAATTTTTTAGTGATGGAGGCTATTTTCCATCACCATTTCTCATATGAAATGGTGACGATCACTATCTGTCATTATAGATCATTATTGGTGACGGATCTTGAATGTCACCACAACACCTATACTTTCGGCGATGCCACCTTTGGTGACGTTCCATTTTTGGTGAAGAAGGCTCTTTTGACCCTCACCAATGAGCTTATGGTGACATTTTTCTCCCCTCATCAATGTCATTTTTTCTTGTAGTGTCTAATGCATTCTTTCTTCCAAGTGTGAATGTACCTACTCCTATGACATTTGAAGGACTGTAATTTCCAAAAGACATTGTTCCATACTTATTTTCCTTCAAGGATATGAACTTATTCCTATCTCTAGTCATATGAGTTGAGAAACCACTATCAATATACCAAATGTTTCTTTTGCTTTGAGCCTTGAGAGCGATAACACATTTTTCGGTCTTCTTTTTCCATATTTCTTCATTCTAATTTTGTGAGAATTCCTTTGAAGAACTTCCAATTCTACAAGCTTTAACGAGGTATCCAAAATTGTTACATTTGCAACATTCTAAATCATCTCTCAAATAATAAAATATGTTAATATTCTACTGAGTTCCAGATTATCCCTTTCTAAAAGATCTCTCGAAACTATATTTATTCCAAACATACGTGCAACATTCTATAGCTCTATGTCCAAAACTTCCACATGAATAACAATGACCATAGAAGATAGGTTGATACCTGGGAGGAAATATTATTTGAGGAATTCCCTTGCATGGTTCTTCTTGCGAGTCCTAATCTCTTGAGTTGGCTGGGAGGTCTACCTGCTTGTTATATTTTGAGTATCCATCTTCTTTTGTTGTCATAGAAGGACTTGGCTTCTTTTCATAATTCTCTTTGTAACCAAGACCAATCTTGTCACTCTTTGATCGCTGATTGTTGATGATTTCTTCCAATGCCTTGGAGCTTTTGGTGTATTTTTGAAGAGTTTTTCCATTTTTTACTTGCTTTTGTAGAGAAACTATTTCAACTTCCAATGCTTCTATTTCCTTTTTGATTTCCTTTAATTATTCCCTGAGTGATTCTTCAACTCATTTTTATTCTTCAACCTTGATTTTAAGATTAAAGACCTGTTCCCTTTCTATATTTAATTCGTCTTCAAGAGTGTTGACATGCTTCTTCTCGAACTTGAGCAGGCTTTGATAACCCTGATCACTTCGTTTTGAAATTCAACCTCAATCATCTCTTCTTCTTCGTCAGATGCTTCTTCCTTATTATGCTTGGCCATAAACAATAATCTTTT
The DNA here is from genome assembly GCA_034641835.2 of Pinus albicaulis. Taxonomy (NCBI): domain Eukaryota; kingdom Viridiplantae; phylum Streptophyta; class Pinopsida; order Pinales; family Pinaceae; genus Pinus; species Pinus albicaulis. Next base: position 817,519,685 of record CM076577.1, read on the forward strand.
GTTGATTTTTTCTTCATTATCACTGCCTTCATCAGATGAGGAGCTATCTTATTTGGAGAAGAAAATATTCTTAAACCATTTCTTCTTGCCTTGCTTGCTGAACTTCCTCAGACCTTTCTTTCCTTTCGTAACAACCTCATTTTTGTGAGGACACTTGGCTGAAAAATTCCCAACCTCACCACAATCAAAATTCTACTTCATATTCTTCATTTCTTCTTCCTTACAACTACAAGTCTTCGCTTTCAGAGTATGCTTGTCCTTACTAGTTTTCTTCGATGCAGTGAATGTTGTTTCTAGGTGAGATGTGTCATCCTCTTCTTCAATCCTCATTTCATATGCTGTAATCACTCCATTAAATTCATCTTCTCCGAGATTGGATAGATTCAAACCATATTAAAAGACAGATACATTTGGGATAAATCTTGTCGGTAAGGTTTTAAGGATCTTTGGGAAAAATATTTCGTTTTGACAAGTTCTCCCAAACCTTCCAATTCATTTGTTATTTCATCAACACGTTGTAAATATTCATCAATGTTTTCATCTTCCTTCATTTTTAGTTTCTCAAAATTTTCCCTGTAAATTTGAAGTTTTTCTTCTTTCACATTTGAGTCACCTACATATATATTCTCAATCTTGCCCCATACTTCTTTAGCGGTTTTGAAACTTAGCACCTAAAGATAGACATATTCGATAAGACCACTGATAATGAGATCTTTAGCCTTTGCATCATACACCAAAATTTTCTTACATTATTCATCCTGGTTCGTTGTAAAGCGATTTCCCATGCTTTGTATCCTTGCGCCAGCAAATGAACCTGCATTATTCTACTCCACAGTGCGTAGTTATTTCCATTGAATAGAGGAACTCTATTCTTAGTATACTCCATGATCTCCTTCCATTTTCTAGAATACTATTGAAGGAGCCAAGCTCTGATTCCAATTGTTGGAAATACTAAGTGGGGGGGGGGGGGGGGGTGAATCAATATTTCTTATCAATTATAATTTTTAAATATTTTGATAGAATTAGTTAATATTTAATTATTCTTGATGTTTATCCAGTAACAATAATAAAAAAATAGAACGCAATAGGCACAAGAATTTTACAATACTGACTTTTGACATGACTTGATACTTGACTTGACACTAATTCTTTGAACAGTAGTAGTTGCTCAGGTATTGTTGTGCTTGCTTCAAGTAATGGTACTTTGGCATTGAATTTTCCTTATAGTATGTGTTTGAGTTGTCTTATTGTGTCCTCCTTCCTACACATGCATTAATGAACAGGACCCAAACTAATATACAAACAAAATACTTACACTGTCCCGCAAACCATATGTTGGATAAATATTCAAAATTCAAATGTAAATACATTCAAAATTTATGAACAAAACCCAATGAAACATACATAAAAAATACTTACATTGTCCTACAAAAGCCCATGTTAGAGATGATATTCAAATTAAAATTCAAACACTAATCATAAATACCTTGTTGTAGCAGACTTACCCTTGACTGTTGATGTGTTGTCCTTACTACAGTGATCCTTTCATGCATATTTTTTATTGCCTTCTAGAAGCTCGATATTGAATCTGTTGTATCTATGTAATTTAAGATCTCCAAGGTCTAACATTGCGTCTTGTGGTAGCCCTCTGAGTCCTCTTTCCAACCCCGTAGGTCTGATCAATATCGAATTCTTCAAGAAATAGTTATACCCAATGTCCTACGATGACCTGATTATAGACTAGTTTAGTAGAGTGACCTTGTACGAAGTGCCACGTGTCCCTGTTTCAACCTTTGGTCCTGAAAACAATATTCAACAAACTATAGTCCATCCTATTTCTGTTACTTTTTACAAAATTTGAATCCAATGGTCAAAGAGAAAGTTATGATGATTTTCCCAAGGTAACCTGTTTGACATGAAATTTGGGAGCCTGCAAAAACCCTATCTTCCTCAGATCATATCTTTGAAATATAGCGAATCAGTATCTAAAATTCGATCACGCGCTTCATCAAGATTTCAGCTCAAATGGTTTTTTTTCAGCATCTGAAGCTTCGCAGAATAAAATTTATAGTGATAATGCCATGATGACCTATTTTAAGTTGCAAAATCCTTGCATCAAGAGGATATGAGGGTCACAAGTTATATAAATTCTTAGGTTGAGAGTGTCTTCAACAAGTGACCGTTAGAGGGATTTTAGGAGTTGAAAAAATTATTAATTATTGAATATTCAAAATATGACAACCAATGATTAGTGTCATGCTACAACCCCATGGGGTTTTAGCCCATTGACTGGGGTTACTAAATTCAAACATGAATATCTCTCAAACTGTGAAGAATTACATGGTGTGCCATATATCAATGAAAACACCTCGACAAGTAGAATCCATCCATAATATCCTTGAATCGGAATAGATTAAGTTGTCAAGTCAAAATTCCCTTGCAAGATCGGGTTAGCCCCTGGTGTTTCTTGAGATGAAATCAATGAAAACCACTGCTCAACAGAAAGCCTAGTGGTATTTGGAGAAAATACCATACTATGTCATCAAAGGCTTGGAGATATTAGAGAGGAGGGCCTTCGAATACTACATGGTAATGGTATGGTAGAAGGTATGTCTAATTGCTCTTTGGATTTTGATTTCTGTGAACATTTTATATATAGGAAGCAGAATCGGGTGAGTTTGCCTTCTGGTGTTAATAGGGTGAACAAGATATTAGAGCTTGTGCACAATGATGTGTTTGGACCTATGTCAGATCCATTTTTTGGAAAGTCTATGTACTATGTTTCATTCATATATGACTTCTCAAGTAATACATGGATACATTTCTTGAGGAAGAAATTTGAAGTATTTGAAAAATTTAAAGAATTTAAGGCTCTAGTGGAAAACTAAACAAAGAAGAAGATAAAGGTCCCGAGGATAGATAATGGTAGAGAGTTCTGCAAGAAGGAATTTGAAGATTTCTGTAAGAAGTGTGGTATATCATGGCAGAAGAATACTCCATACACACCTCAACAAAATGGAGTTGCAGAAAGAATGAACAGAACATTGATGAAAAAGGCAAGAAGCATGCTCAATGGTACCACGTTATGACAAGAATTCTGGGCAGATGCAGTGGAGACTACATGTTACCTAGTTAATAGATCACCTTCATCAGCATTGGAGGATAAGACTCTACATGAGGTATGGATTGGTAAGAAACCATGTCTTTCACATCTTAGGGTATTTGGATGTGATGAATATGTACATGTTCCAAAGGATAAAAGGATCAAGTTGGATAATAAATTTGAAAGGTGCATCTTTATTGGGTATAAGGATGCTTTAAAAGGTTACAAGCTTTGGAACCCATAAATAAGGAAGGTAGTGTACAGTCGAGATGTGGTGTTTAGAGAGGTGAAATATGTTGTTAAACATGAAGTCCTACCAAGGGAACCTGAGAAGATAGAGTTTGATCTAAAGGAGGATGAATCAAACTAAAGAACAATATTTAGAAGAGGAAGAGCCACAAACTCCAGCTATGAGAATATTAGTTCGGGAAATAAGGCAACCAGAAAGGTATATTCCATGTGCTTTCTGTTCAAATTTTGCTTTAACTATCACTGGTGATGATCCTAGAACTATCAGGGAGGTAGTGGATTCAGAGGATGGAAAACTTTGGAAGGAGGCCTTGTTGATGAAATGGCATCCTTGCACAAAAATGAGGCATGGGATCTGGTGGGGTTGGTGGCTGGAAGGAAGCCTATCAATAGAAAATGGGTGTTTAAGAAGAATATGAATGTAGAAGGCAAGGTGGAGAAATACAAAGCTCGATTGGTAGCAAAAGGTTATTCCCAGGTGCCAGGAATTGATTTTGGTATTATTTTTTCTCATATTTCCAAGGTTACTTCTATTATATTACTTTTATTTGTTGCTACTGCATTTGATTTTGAGGTATAACATATGAATGTGAAGACAAAATTTCTTCACGGAGATTTGGAAGAGGAGATCTACATGAAGCAGCTAGAAGGATTTATGGTGAAGGGTAAGAAATAACTGGTATGCAAGTTAAAAAAGTCTCTGTATGGGTTAAAATAGTGACCAAGAATGTGGTATCAGAAATTTGATACCTATATACAGGGAATTGGCTTCACCAAAAGCAAAGAGGATCATTGTGTATATTTTAAGTTAATTGGTGACTGTGTTATTTATTTGGTCTTGTATGTGGATGATATGTTGTTGGTTGGAAGTGACAAAGAAATTATCCAAGATTTTAAGACCTAATTGTTCTCCAAATTGGACATGAAGGATATCGGTGCTGCAAAATATATTATGGGCATGGAAATTAAGAGAGATCGGGCAAAGAGGAAGCTCTGGTTAAACCAGAGGAAGTATGTAGAGACAATATTGTAGAGGCTCAATATGCAGGATAGTAAACCAGTCAAGGTTCCTATTCCTGTAGGTGTAAAGCTATCTACTGAATAGTGTCCCAAGGCACAAGAAGAAGAGGAGGATATGGCTCGTGTTCCATATGCAAGTGTAGTGGGTAGCCTTATGTTGTATACAATGGTCTATACTAGACCAGATATTGAACATGCAATGGGAGTATTGAGCAGGTTTATATCAAAAATAGGGAAGGAGCATTGGACAACAGTGAAGCGGGTTTTAGATATTTGCATGGCACTAGTGATTATGGTTTGTGTTACCATGGAAGACCAGTATTGGATAGAGTTTTGGACATCCAGGGTTTTGTTGATGCAAACTGGGCTGGAGATCTAGACTAAAGAAGATATAAAAGTGGGAATATGTTTAGCCTATTTGGAGGTACAGTCAATTGGATGAGTAAAATACAGTCTATAGTTTCTCTTTCAACTATAGAGGCATAATACATGGCAGCCACTCATGCAAGCAAGGAAGCAGTTTGGTTGTAGAGATTATGTTCAAGTATTGGGTTGGTGCAGTGAACTATAAGGATAAACTATGATAGCCAAAGTGAAATTTTCTTGGCTAAGAACCTTTCTTATCATTCAAGACAAAGCGCATTGATGTTCAATATCACTTTGTGAGAGATATGGTTAATGATAAAAAGGTGTTGTTGGTAAATTTGGACACTTTGAAGATTGTTCCAGATGCATTGAAGAAGTTTGTGAGCACTCAGAAGTTCTCTTGGTGTAGAGAAACAATTGGTGTTGTGGGGCTGAAATAATGACTAAGGTCTCCTATGGCCCCCTACGGAAATAAAACAACAAGTGGGAGAATGTTGGATGTGTGTTATATTCTTTCCACGAATAGTCCAAGGGTTCATAGTGAGTAGGTAACCCCTTGGATGGGGTCTTGGGCAGCGCTCAAGAAATTTTTTTGGACCCTATTTTAGGTGGGTGGACCTGCCTATGGTTTTGTGCATGGGTTTGACCATGGTTTTGGGGTATGATGGTTTTAGACCCCTGGTATTTGTAGATCCAGTCAAGGGAACTATGGTTATGTTCTATTCTAGGGTTAATGGATTGGGGTTTATGAATGATTCAACATGAATATATATGTGTTGTAACAAAAAAAGGAATATAATAAAAAATCAAGTTGGTAATCCCGATTTGGGATCCAAGGGAAAATTCTCTATGTATATCTGTTTTCTGTTTCATTTTCTCGCTATTGTTTATTTTTTGTTTTTTAAGAATTTGTTTCCAGATAATTTCTATACAGGGTTAAAAAGTACATTGATATGAAGAGTGCTTCATGAGCCCTCATGGTTTGAGATATATCATTACATTAAGATGAAGAATCCATCTTGTGGGGAAAAAACCCCGAGGGATATTGATGTGACATAGAATTATAGGCACATTAAATAAATACATATCCATGGTCAAAGGTCAAGTTTCCTAAAAGTGCTAACATGCCTTATTTTGGCTAAGATAAAAATAATTATAGAAGATCAATAATTATTTAAAGGGATAAATATTTATTTAAAAAATATTAAAAATGATTTAATGTCCAACCTTAGGTTAGCTAGGGTTTTGGACCAATTTTAAAATTCAAATATTTTTTTCCCTCAAAAATTTGAAGTCTTCTCTCCTTCCAAGTGTGACCTTCTATACTATATAAAGAGGGAATTTTACTCTCCATGTGACAAGAGAAAAGTGCAATCTCTCTACAATAATAAACTCTCTGATATTCAACTTGTATATTCTTATGAAGAGTTGATGGTTATTATTTTTCTTTTCTCCTGAAGGGATATTCACATGGGTTTCTGGGATATTGATTTTGCATGGTTTTAAATTTATTTTCTCGTTGAATGACTGTTTATTGGTTGATTGGAGGCTACTTCACTCACCTTTGTTGATCATGATATTTTCCTCTATATAGAATGCTTGTTGCACAAGAAAATTTTTATATATTCTTAGAAGCCAGTGACCCTATGAAGTATATCCAAATTTCAAGGATGTGCTCAAATCAATTAGGTCACACTGTGAGTTTTATTTATTTATTTTGAAGCAACTCTTGAAGGTTCTACTTGACCTCTCTTTCAAGAGGATGATAAAAATTTCTCTAAGGAAAATACATTAAGGAGTTTTAACCCTTATCATTTCAAAGTGGCATCACTTGATAGTTATTTCTGTATGCATGAAGTCTTACCATCACACTGTATCTGAAACATTTAACCTTGTTGCAAAAAGTTTGTTTGATTCCAGATTACAATATTGTGGGGTTTTAACTATTTTTTTTGAGTTTTTATTTGAGTTTTAAATGATGCATTTTTTCCCAATAGTTAAATTGAACATTTTTATAAGTGAAATATAATATCTGGTGTCAAATGGAAGTATATTGTGAAGCACATATAAAGGAACTAGTCTTAAGTAAGCTGTTGATTTTTTCATTTCACCATTCATAAATTTATAACAACAATGATAAACTCATATGATAGACTACATTAGACACCACAAACCATCATTTTTCATGAAAGTAAATACACAACAGAGATACAAGAGTAAATTGTTATATATTGGCCTCCAAAAAGGTTATAATGAAATTTCCTTGACAAATTTCACCCCCACATGAAGTAGAGATACACTATCCTAGGAGAGAGCCTCTAGTTCAAATTTTCGACTGCTGTTATACAACCATACCAACAAGGAACAACTAATACAAGCCACTTAGAGTGATACCCCCATAAGTTTACAACCAATGTAGTCCTAGGATCATAATAATTTGCATAATTAAGGAGAATTTCTATATTCATGCATAGAGATAATGCCTAAGAGAAATTTAAAACAAACCATGACTTCCAACTAAGGAAAAAACTATTAAAATAGTGGAACACTTACCCTTTACTACCCAAAAATTCCCCCCATCAACATTCACAATATCAACACTATTTTGACAAGGATTATGTCTCCAAAAACCCACTAACTCGTCTTGAATTAGCTTCAGAAATCATCCAAGGAGAAGTATAAAGATAAAACCTCTTCTTATCAATTGATTCGACCTAGAAAACTAGAGGAAATTGAATAGATTCACTTGTAGAGAGTTGGGTTGACTTTCCTATTCAAAATTTCTAGTGAAAGACTAATAGACTCGATCCTTGGAATCAATCACTATATGGAATACATCCCATCCTATGCATTACTTATTTCTTTAGCAAATCAATTTCCTCATGGATAGGATTTTCGATGCATTTGATGGGTCTTCTTCAACTTGAAATAATAATATAGAAAATACCCAATAAGTTCATCAAATAAACTGATAACACCTAAATACCTCAATATTTCTTATAAATATTGTTCTCCATTGAACCACATGAGTTAAATTTGGGTGATGTCAATCTCAATTCCAACTAGGGTGTTTATTTTCAACACTAAAGTCAACTATGGCGGCTAGGGTTCCAAACCCCTAACTCCCCCTTCAAAACTCTCTTCAAGAGATCTTTTCTCCAAAAAATCAAATTCATGAATGAGGAGAATCTCCTCATTTTCCTTCTTTTATAAACTAATGGTCACGTTTTTGCTCCATTTTACCAAATTAATTAATTTTTATAAAGTCACTTTATGATATTTCACTTTATAAAGTTAAAGTGACTTGTCACTTTCCTAGGAAATGCCACCTTTTCTCCTTTTTAGACTACATAATTTCTTTCTTAAGAAATTTAAGTCCCCTTTATTAAATATTTTCCCGCTTTAGCCTATGGGAACCACATTAGTCTAGTGGACTCTGTCATAAGCTTCCTAAGGGGTCGAGGTAATTACATTCCACCCCACCCAAGATTTCTTGTCCCCAAGCAATTCCAATTCATGATGTTTGAGAACCTATGCACCTTCCTAGGTCGCATACTCCACCAGTAAATATTTCCACTTGACCAGGTACTCCTTGATTTTCTTATTCTGAAAATTCCTTTCCCTTGTCTCTAGGATATTTTTTGAAACTAAGATACATTATCCTTCCTCATCCAATGGTGGGAGTTCTATGGAAATAACAACATGTTGTCGTAGGGCCTTTTGAGGCATGAGACATGAAATATGTTATGAATTTTACATCCTTTAGGAAGATCAAGTTCATAGTCCACTTCTCCTACTCATCTCACAATATTGAATGGCCCATAGAACCTAGGCTTCAAATTTTACACCCCCTTTGTTTTCAGTGATGACTATCTATGGGGTTGAAGATAGAGGTGCACCATATCTCCCACTTCAAAGCTGCACTTCACCCTGTGCATATATGCATAAAATTTCTACTAATTTTGAGCCATATGTAGATTGTCCTTGAGGACTTTTAAAATGTCCCAACTCTCCTGAATCTAGTCTCTAGCTAGCAGTGCATGAATGTCCCCAAATATCTTGTCTACAACTGTTGGGGTGTCATACCCATATAATGGTATGAATGGAATCATGGCAATGGACATGTGGAAATTGGTATTGTAGCAATGCTCTCCTAGATGAAACCACTTAACCCATGCATTTGTTTTGCTGGTTATGTAATTCCCGAGATAGCCTCACAACCACTTTTCGACTATGTTTTTCTTCCCATCAGTCTGTGGTTTGTAGCTGGTGCCAGAGTTAGTTCAATCCCCACAAGTATAAAAATCTCCTTCCTGAAGCTTCCAATGAAATTTTTATCTCTATTACTAATGATGTTCTTCAAAAACCCATACAATCTAAAGGCCTCCTTGAAAAATAGTCAACCACCTACGAAGCTAAATATTTTGATGATATGGAAAATAAATAAATGATTTTTGTGAGCTGATATACTACCAAATACCATTAGGGGAATTTTGAGGTCTAAAATGGGTCTCCTAAGGAAATTATAAAATATTAGTGGAAATAATAAAATAAGATTAGATTACATCATCAAATTTTAGAGGGAAAAAAGAAAAAACTGATTTTTCAACTTGCATTTTCAACTTATCTCCCTATGGGTTTACCCAAATTTCGAGCAAAAACACTCATTGGATGCAGAATTTTATTTCTCATCCAAGGAGTACCCATGTTTCATACTTTTTATGGACGTTGCTACACAGAAAATGAGAAATAAATTAAAAACGTGATTGCAATCACATTTTTCATGTATTTCTCATTTTTCATGTAGCAGGGTGCATCAAAAGTATGCACCATGGGTACTCCTTGAATGAGGAATTAAATTTTGCATCCAACGAGTACTCCTACTCCAAATTTGAGTAAAAACTTAGGGAAATAAGATGAAAATACGAGTTGAAAAACTAGTTTTATTATTTTATTATTTTTTAATATTTTTACTTTTTTATTCCAAAAACGGTGAATCATCCCCCATTGTTAACATCATCATATTGAAACTTATTGGTTCTTCTAAAGTAAATTTTGGTTGTACATTTTTCTTAGAAGGCCCATTTTAGACCTTAAAATTCCCCTAATGATGTCATCTTTTCCCTACACTGGAGGTAAGCCAGTGATAAAGTCCATGGAAACACTCTCCCACTTCTATTCCGAGATGGGCAGGGGCTATAGTAAAACTCTTGAATTAGTGTGTTCTATATTTTTTAGTTGGAAAGTGTTGCACTCCCTCAAAAATATCTACATATCCATCTTGAGGCATTTGCAAGTGAACCTCTCCCTAATCTTTGAGTAAGTCTTCAAATATCATGTATGTCCCGCTAAGGGTGAGATGTGAGATGCCTGTATAATTATCTCTTTGAGTTTTTATTTTGTCACAAGATATATATGGTTCTTATAGTAAATAATGTCATTCCTAACTCTATACTTGTCATCACAGATCAATCCCTCCAGAATATCATAAGAAAATTTATTATTCGAGTAATCCACTATTAGTAGTGACTTCCAATCTTTTATGATCTCTATGAGTGAGAAAGTGGGTGGCATCCTTGATAGAGCATCAACCATTATGTTATTGCTTCCCCTAAATTACTCTATATTTAAGTCGTAGGCCTACAACTTACTTATCCACTTTTTCTGCCTCTCACTTAGTTCTTTTTGCTCCATCATGAACCTCAGGCTATTATGGTATGTTTTTAGTTTGAATTGGCTCCCTACTAGATAATGTCTAAATTTATCCAATGCATGCATTATGGCCAACATCTCCTTGCCATATATTGAATAGTGCAACTCATAATATCTGATTTTGTGGATTTCAAATGATATGGGGTGCTAATCCTACATAAGAAATTTTCCAATAACTATCCACAAAGTGTCACATTCCAACACGAATGCATGGGTGAAATATGGTAAAGAAAGCACGAGGCATGCACTCGTCACCTCCTTCATCCTCTCCAATGTTTCTTGTGTTTTTTTTTTAACTAGTTAAGGCTCCCTTATTAGTGAGGTATGTAAGAGGAGTTGTTAACTAAGAAAACCCCTAAACTAATTTCTTGTAGTAAGTGCAGAGACCAAGAAAGCTCTTTAGTTCTGTAACATTCTTTGGGGTGGGTCGATCAATAATTGCCTAAATTTTCTTTTTGATGTGCCATACCCCATCATGACCAACCACATTCCCTAAGTAGAGCATCTTAATCATGCCAAATTGACTCTTGGACTCCTTTGCATATAACTCAAGTGGTCTTCCCATGTCTTTCTATATACCAATATGTCATCGAAGAAGACCAACAAGTTCTTCTGCAAATACTTATTTAACACATGGTTCATACAAATTGGAAAGTTACAAGAGCATTGGTTAGAAAAAATGGCATAACCAAAAACTCATAGTGCCCATACTCCCAACTGAAAGTTGTCTTCAAGATGTCTTGCACCAAAACCCAAATCTAATGATACCTAGAGAAAATATAAATCTTCAAAAAATATTTGGCCCCTTTCAAATCATCCATCAATTCATCGATCCTAGGAATATGATACTAGTTTTTTATTGTTTTCTTGTTGAGATCCTATTAGTATATACACCTACACAAGGTGTCGTCCTTCTTCTTAGGCATCACTATAAAAGAAGTGAATGGGCTAGAGCTCGGTCAAATATGGGTCAACCTAAATATATCCTTGATGGAATTCTCTATCACATCTTTTCATATTTTTGGATGCCGATAAGGAGTGGCTATTACTGCCTGCACACCCTCCTCAAGTTATATAACATGTTCAAAACCCCTGTCAGATGGCCTACTTGGAGGAATGTCAACAATTTTTTTTGATGTTTATGAAGTATTACTTGAATGTCATTTGAGTGTTATTTCTGCTACTCTATCTACCTATTATCTGTAATGAAGGCACTCTACTTCCAACTCAATATCGTCTTGCCTCAAAATTTCCTCTATGTAGTTGGATGAAACTAGATTTGGAGGGTACTGATACATGGCCTTCAAAAATACTCCCATGCCATATGTTGGGTGATTTCATTGTGAGTTAAATCCCTTCCATTAAATTTTCAACCAGGGGTTCATGAACTGATGAGGTATACGTGTACTATATGTATGTTTATGGCTCCTATCTTTGAAAACATAGGTGTTGGTGTAAAGGAACAACAAACATCCTTTTCCAGTCACGTAGTCTACAAAAATTCATTTTAGGGATCACTTCGGAGCTCCTCAGGCAAATATCATTTTGGAAAACCGCTTGCAAATTATGAAATAAACCCTACTCTGCACAAAACCCATATGACATAATTTCAAAATTTGTCTTCCTTTGATCATAAATTTAACCAGAATTTTGATGATGATTTTCCTTATGAATTCCCTTCATCTGCTACTCCATCTACTTGCTATGATCGTGACACCCTTGCAACGCTGTTTAGTTCTACATAAATGTGGTTTCATTGGTCTTCCCAAACTTGCTACCACTTTTCTTCAATGCAACCTTGACAAGGAAAACACTACCTTATAATTGCTCTACCTCATTCACGCTTCTGTTGTGTTTTAAATAATTCAACATTTCCCCTTCAACAATGAACCAAAATCAGAATGCAATGCCAACAGTTCCTTAAATGTAATAGGCTACCTTCAAGTATTAAATACATAACTCCTTCACTGTGATTTTGTCTTGTCCAATAGGGATTTAATTATAAATTGGACAACTTCCCATAGATATTGAAATTTTCTAGTTATGACATTGTGTGAAACAAGGTTTCGCAACTCCTTCAGATCCAAATCCTTGATTGTTTCATGCTAATTCATCCATTATTCCTTCAGATTTACAAGGCTTAGAAATTTAAAACACAAAGATTTCATTTACCTTATAAGTAAACCTCCTAAAAAAAATTTCATGAATATTGCTCAACACAGTGCAGTCCCCTCACAACAGATTCTCAATTCATTGCATTCTTAAACTTTTTCTTCTACACACATCCTATGTGCACTATCATCCATTGGATCAATCTTTCAATGCACAATATTCGTCGATTTACTATGTATCAAATTCCAAAATTCATACAACTCATCACTTCACTCACCTGCATTCATTCACACAGATATACAGAGTCATACAAATAATCTATTCTTCTCTCTTCAGGGTTCATATACCAGTTATCCAATCACACAAATAACTATATTCATTAAATTTCTCAATTATAGTACATTCAAATTATAACAGAGACAAAAACAAATAGTCATGATGAACCTTCTTCCTCATTAAGAGAATAAACTGTATATACACAATGAGACCCTGGCCTACTCTACATATGGCCTAATTCACCTTTACATGGCCATCTTCACTCCTCTCCTACTTGTGTGCTTAAAATTTAATAAAAATTACCAAAAATGAGCTTTTTCAAGCTCTTTCAACAACCTCCTACAAATCTATACCTAATTTTGTAACTAATTTCTAAACATAGAAATTCATCCTCATCTCCTTAATGACTCTTTACTCAAACTATGTCAGCATTTTAATTTCTACTACGTGATTCATTAGATTGAATCGACACCTATCCTAATGACTCATTCTTAGAAACTTCTAAAAACCTACAACTTGTCTTTTATAGAGCAAGTCTCAAACTATGGATTTTTTTTTACAAATAAATTACAATAATTGTTATAAACACATTCAAAATTTAACCCTTCCTTGGGCTTCAAGAACCCTTGGTCTGATTAAACTTTGAAGTTTCCCTAGAGAGTAGATGCTCTTGCATCAGACTCCCCATGTAGGAACTTTATGACCTCCTGGTCATAAGTATGGATAATTAAGTCCTTCTGGATCCCAAACCTTGGTTTTCATTAATCCAATTGCTCCATTCAATTGTTGTTCATAAGATTCATTATCTTCATTTCTCTTTGGTTGTAACCTCCCAGGCTTCCAAACCTTGTACAATAGTGATCCACTGTCTTGACCTTCATTATTTTTCACTCTCCATTCAACCTTATGGTGGTTTACTTTCTTTATCCCGATGTAGCTTTTCTCAGGGACTTGCATCAATTCCCATATTTCATCTATTACACCTTGCAACTCAGTTTTCTGTTGAAAAAATCATTGTTTCCATATTTTCGCCACTGCACTTTACTACACTTTGTACATTAATTTTCAAATTGTTGGTTACCTTATTTAGATTTTCCTGCCTTTTCTTCTGCTATCACTCTTGATATTGTCCCAGATATTGTTTCCACCCAAACTTCTTGAATATCCTTGAATATATCTCCCTTTGTAATATCCAATTGTTGCTCCTTATCTTCAAATTTACTTTCAAAAATTAATTTGTTTTCCAATTCCTTGACTGTAGTAACATATTCACTCACACTTCTCTGTATACTAGAAAACATAACATAGTTTAGTAAATTAATATCTTCTTCTATCTCAACCAAAACTTGAGACATTATTCTATCAATGAATTCAATCCCTTTGTAATGTTCCCAATTTTAGCCTCAATCTAAAATGGAACATTATAGTAACATATTTTAATTTTTCTTAATAAAATGGGTAAGGAGACCCCTTAACCCCTTTGATGGAAAATAAAACTCCTTGTGTGAAAGGAGAAATAATAAAGCAGCTGAAATAAACACTCCATGGTGTGAACATGATGAGGATCACCTTGAGTTGGCCATCTTTGACCAAGTCGACAGCGCTGCCTTAGAGGGGTGGCTTGCTTGAGAAGACAACGCAGTTTTTGGAGGGAAAGCATTCAAAGGGGAATGGAAACCGTAATTGTGGGACCTATGGTGAGAGAGAGTTCATTTTCCTTATAAGAAATAAGGAGCAACTCATTTGATTCATTCTTTGATTCATAAATTTCATAGTGAGGCCAAGGACTTGCACATCCGGGCTGTTTAGCAGGATTGCAGTGCTTTTGAGCACTGGGGGTGCTCCCAGGAGGGGATCCCCCACCTCTTCCTCATGGGAGGAGAGGATTTGAGATGCATTTCCTCATTCTAGAATTTTTCCAAGATCACTCCTTCAGTTGCAGCGTTATTTCTATAGCAGAATGGTGTTGTGTTGCTAGGGTAGCAGCAGAGTAACTCATAGAGTCTTTCCTTGCTTGATTTTTCAGTTGAGGAGTGATCTCTTCATTGGAGCAGCTATAGAGAAGGCTATTGGACTTCATTTTATATCTTTGGCATCAGGCCACTTATTCACCATCTCCCACTACACATTCATTTGGATAAACCGCATTATTCCATGAGGGCAGTGTTGAGGGAGATTCTGGTGCTCATCAGAAGGAGTTCTTTTAAGTAAAAGGGGATCAACCCCTTTTCCTTTGAGGGAATTATCAGAGGAGGGCATCAGAATTTCAGATCAGCCACAGCCTCGTATTCATTTGGTTTCAGTGCAGTGACAATTTGTTTGTCACTATTGTATTTTATTCGACATTTCTAGCAATCTCCCTGAGATTGGCTAGAAATCCCATATTGAGCCCATTTTCCTTTCTTGGGCCATTTTCCTTGTATATTTCAGCTAAATTATCATTTTTTGTGTATTCATCAGTTGCATATATCATAGATACTGCGCAATTATGTTTCCTGACATTCTGTGTAGCTGCAACTACTCCGGCATTACATGGTATATTCATTGGAGTTGGTTCTAGAGGATTGAGAGGTTTATTCCGTCAATTATTTCTTGTATATTCATGCTGAAATCATAATATAATGTTGGCTGTACCATTTCCCCTCTTATGATGTATTTCATATTTGCAGAGTTAATGTTCATGTTCATGTATTTCTGTAGCTCACTCTTTGAGCATTGTTTCAGAGATCTAGATTGGGGAGATCTGCATAACCCATCTAGATGCATTTCTTTAAACTCATTTTCTGCAACAGAGTTTTATATGAGTTATTCTAGGGCATCCTAGTGGTGGTTTGTCTTATTTATGTAGAAGCTTCCTTATACAATGTCCTCAAGGACCCTATAGCAGGATTTCTTGAGCTGGAATATTGCATATCCATCGGTAAAGTTTGTGAAGGGCCAGCTAGCCTCAGGATATCTCCCTTATTTGAAGGATACATATCCTGTAAATGCCCCAATAGTCAATCTCTAAAATGTACTTGTAGTGTCTCACTGAAGAAGGAAAAATGGAACATCTTAAGATGTTCCCGATGGAGCAGAAAATCCCTCATTTGGGACATTACACCCTTCCTCATACTCAAATTATTCGAGCAACCACTTCAAAAATTCACTTTCTATTTGATCCCTCTCAAGCACATCATCACTATGTTGTTCATAAATTATAGCATATCCATCTTCCTCTTCCTTGGCAAAATTCAATAGCTATCCTTCAGCTCCTTGACTAACTCTGGTAGTCAATTCTACTTCATTCAGTTCTAGGACTAATTTTTCTTCAACCTGTGACATATATGTCTTAGCAGCATCTTGATTATTACCTTAATATTTGTCACAAATCCACTTTCTCTGTGACACTGCCTCTTCATTCCTTATCAGAACAAAATTCTGATTTTCCATCTCTATGATAGCTTCAAGTGACTATCCTAGAGTCTCCTTCTGGTCATTTACAAAAACCAACTTCTCCCAATTCTCACCAATAACAGGTTCGTCAACATAAGACAAAATTATCTCATCCGTGCTATGGACACATCCTCCATTTTGAGCTCTTCCTTCATTAATTAAGGAATCTATGAACTCCTTTTGCTACAATAATTAACCCTTGTCTTCATCTAAAAGCCATTCATCATCATACTTAACTTTGCAATTTTCAACCTCATTCAAGATAGTTCCAATTTTTTTTTTGTCTCCTACAAAAATTGCAATCACATATAAATTGTCAGTTTTAAAACCATAAGAATTGATGGTATGCCTTGACGCTTTAGTAATCAAGCCCTCTTACTGCTATGAATCTTCTGTATGACTCAGAAAATCTTCAATGGACCTCGTCTCAGCTTCCTCAAGAATTACACTGGAATGATTGATATCTTCCTCCACTTCTTCTTGCTTTTGGCTATCATCATGAGCCAAAATTTCTCTTCTTTCAACCCTTGCAACATGCTGAAAATAAATACATTCTCTCAAATGCATATGATCTTTCATATGATACCTAGTTGTCTCATCTCCCTTCAACAAAAAATTCAGATTCTATCTCTCCTCTTTCTTCTTTGTGGCAATATCAGAAAATTGTCCATCCTCTTGTATTTCACCTGCAAACATACACAAAATGTCAGATTTAAAATCATGAGATATCTTGATCTCACTTGATGTTTCAGCCATCAAGTCTTTATCTTGATACTCATTTTCCTTGAGTACCTCATCCTTCAATTGAGAATTCATAATTTTCTCTTTCTTCTTCTGTAGCCTATTCCACTTCATTTTTCTTCTCATAAAAAAACCATATATTTTGTCTTCTTTATTTTTCTGCAACAAATCCATCAATACTTCAAGATGGACTATTATCTCATCTTTCTCCCTTTCATACTCTTCATCAATTTCATACACTTCGTCATTCATCTGCCTCCATATGCCATTTTCCTTGGCATCTTCTTTCTTTACTTTGTGGATTCTCCCTAAACCTCTACTATGACCATCAATAGTCGTCTTCTTCTCCATATTTGTGAGTTCCTTGATACTCACTATGAGCTATACTAAGCCTCTGCAATAGAAATTATCTTTCACCTTGCTATTACTACCTCACCAAGATCCTCTCTATACTTGGTATTTTGGAAAAATTAGTCCCCTATTCGGAACCTTCTTGAGCATTCTTCTTTGCTCCTTCTAGGCTTATACCCCAACTCACCTTCTCCGAGAACACTTAACTGTCCTCTTGTATTTCAACCTCAGTTGAAATAACTAGGTAGTGGCCACACTCTTCCTTATCTTAGAAACCCTTACTAGCTTCCTTCATCACTATTGTTAAAGTTTTGATCTTCTTGTTGAGATGCCTCACGAAATGCTGTTACCTGCATATAAAAAAGGAAGACCATTCCCAAGCTTTCAAAATATTTCTGCTACTGAATTTCTATGGCAACTCCCACACTTCTATTTAGATTCAATATCTTGACCAAACTTTCCTTCTCCTTCCTTTGCATGCAACTACACCTCCCAAAGTAGCTATCTTCCACATCAAGAAATCCACTGTTAAAACTTCCTTGTCTTCCTTCTTGTGTTCACAAAGGTAAAATTACTCTCTCTTGAAATTTTGCTACTGTAACTTCTTTTTTTACTACTCTCCTATTGTAGTCTTTAATGTTCTATTGTTTCAGAACATACTGTTGTCCTCCTCCCTGTTGAAAAGTGTAACTAGGTCAGTCTTCATGTTGACTATGTAAATATGCATTTATGAAAAGAAGAAGGAAAAGTAAATAAAAATGAATTTTTAGTGTACTTGCTAAATGGGCTTCATGAGAAAGATTGTATTAAGTATGCTTCAGGAACTTGTGAAATAAGCTAACAATTCTCAATGCAATGATGGAAGGCAACCCTTAAAATTAGTGAAGAAATACCTCTCCAATGCATGGAATTCATCATCATCTAGTCGGCCTCATTCACCATGAAACTACTCGGTCTAACTCATAACTATATGGTCGGCTTGCTTAAAAGAGATATGCTATATATATACATGTGATGTGCCGTCATGATTAATAGAACAAGTAATCAGATATCTTAGAGATAAAAGTACGGGCTTTCTTTGTAAGACAATGTGGGCAATACATGAAACTAAGTGTGGTGAATACAATACGGATAATATGTGATATACAACGTAGATAAAAATGATATGAAGTGAGTAACATATAGTGCAGACTGTTCTTAAATAAACTACGAATTTCAGAGCGTATTCAAATGCAGATATAATGACAGAGGGTTGCGGATTTTAGAGAGTACCCAAATGTGGATAGAAGGATAGAAGTTTGTGGAATTGACAGTGTATATCAACAAGTGAAACTTCAGACCAGTACAGAGTCAAAATAAAAGGTAAATCCAGCACTCAGATCAGGGTTAAGGAAGTGCTAATATACTACAGCAATTTGATATATATACAATAAGGTGCGGATCTATTTTGGGGTGTTGTACAGTGGCATTATTGTGATATAATGTGACATCATCAGGACTAAGATACAAGCACAAGGGTTATGATAAATTCTGAAGTGTAAAGTAAGGAAGGTAAATAAGGTAAATCTCTGATTTACCTTCCCACAATAAAATTGTTTCTCCTGCCTAAAATTTATGTCCTGTGAATTTTGATAATTGACTTGATGAAAGATTAACTAAGAGAAGACATAAGCAACAAAAGAAAGCTCACAAGTAATTATCAAGAAGAGAATTTGTATTAAACTTAAGCCCTCAAAATTCTCAACATGGTATTAGAGCTAAGGTGGCAGTCAAAGAAGTTTCAGGTACACCACAATGACTTCTTCTTACTGTCTTGGCATTATATCTCAGACCTCAATATTAAAGGCACATACAATAATACAGTTCACTGTCTCAGCATCATATCCCAGACCTCAATATTAAAGGCACATACAATATTACAGTTCACTGGTTCGGATCTCATCTGGAATTTCGATCATGGATTATAGATAACAATTTGGTAATATCTTTGTTTTGTATGGGTAAGAAAAAAATAAAATATTTGGCATAGTAAGAAAGTTCAGATTTTGTTAGAAAATTATCACTGACAACAACTTAAATATATATTTTGGATAGAGAAAAGTGATAGGTTCAATCTCTATTACAATCATCAAAGAAGAAGGGACTCGGTGAAGGAAAAATGAAGTATACCTTTGTCTCAGTGAAGTAAGGTCTCATTGATAACATTGTAACTACAATTCATTAAAGGTATTATTTCTATGGTGATGATCTTCGTGTCTTGAAAATCATGATGCAAGTCTAGAAGAGATTCAGATGATAATTATAGAGGCTCAGTGTTACCACTGTGACCAAAGTGACCACATTTTTTATGTTACTTTTCAGTGTTATCACATGTATGTTTCAGTTCTCTTTCGATGGGAATATTTTGGTGCTACTGCAGCAAAGTTTTCAGTGTAGACACAGAGATGAAGTCTCACCACAGTACCATAGTCTTGGTGAAATCTCAATAAAGGATTTAGATGCCATATCAAGGAGAAGGTCTCGGTACTATCTCAGAAACAAGTGCAGTATAAAATCTATATTAATCTCAGCAAGAAGTTCAATAATGTTTTTCGGTGTATGTGAGTAAGATAAGTTCGATCAACTTCAGAGAAGGAGTTTCGGTGTAAATCACAATCATAGTCATGAATTCTGATTTCAAAAGAAGGATTATCAATGAAATGTATACACAGTGAAGCAATACATTAAAGGATCTTGGAATAGCTGATCTACCAAATATCCTAGGTATCTACAACTGATATAAGTATTCAGTTTGGAGGGAACTTGAAGTCTCAAGCCTTGAAGACTTGAATTAATAGTCCAATCACAAGGTTCCAGTTCAAGGAAAATCAAGTAAACTTATGAATAAGGAATTTATTTCAGTTGGTTATATGATAGGAAGAAATGTAGCATCCTGATCGAAGCATGGTATGAGCTCCTGGTGAATCAGCTTCGGGAAAACCTTTTTGAAAAAATTTACTAATAGAAAGTAGTCATCAATAGCAAGGGTCATCATGGAAACATACTTCTGGGATGTGATTACATATTGATGAAACAAGCCAAGGGAATGAAGCTCTTCATTCTTGAAAAATTGCTACAGGATGAATCAAGGGAAAAAGGTATGAGGTATGTATATATTTATATGTTTACATTGGATGTTGTGATGTCATGTTATATGGTTGTAGGTAATGGAATTTTGTACTTAGAAGTATGATATATGGAGAAGTATCTCTCAATGCAAAAGATAGATGAAATCAACATAATATGTCCTCATGAAATATGAGGTGGCTGTATATGAACAAGGAACTGGAAAATGTGTAAGTTCTTGGGAATGGAGAATGCGCAGAAAGGAAGAGATCATGAAATGCAACCATGTCAAGTGGCAGTTATCATCCAGAGACCAAGAATATGTGACTAAAAGATCTCCTAGGAAGATATGTAGACTCTGATGGAAGTCTGATAAAGATGAAGAACCTTGGAAAAAACATATAATTAGGAGATGTGTCAATATGTATTAAGGATTCCGATGCCTACAAGAAGATGTCATGGTGAAAGATCATCACTAAGGTAACTTTTGTTAATATGAATATGTTTATCTTGGATGAATTTTTTTAGGGCTTCTAATCATGAGAAAGGATGTATGGTCCTTGGAAATGATTCAAAGGAAGGCAGCATAGCATAACAATGGACCAGATAAAGGAAGTTTGATGAATCACTCTCTGATAGCTGATATGACTCAGGATGGAAGTGATGGATTATCTATTCCCTATGAAGCTAAATGTTGGAGATTCCTCAATATCGAAATCCATGACATCGAGGACATGAATTCTTCATGAGAAACTGGGTGTCTCACCATTGCTGCTAGAGGTCCATGGTTAAGAGGGGGCCTGATGATAAGTTTCTTACTTGGAAGAAACTTGGTAATTTCCTAATAATGAGCTTAGGTACATTCCTCGTATAGGAATGAGTACATTCCTTTGTGGAATAGGTCCTCCCTGGTTGAGAGGGAGAGATAGACACATAATTCTGGTCTTGGGAAGAGAGAATGGAGGATTGGGTAATCATCTGGCATTCGATACTCTTTGAGAATGTGTTAGGGCATTAAAGATAAGAGTAGTTGGGGACCAATATTCTTTGAGGGATAGCTACCCAAGATAATAATAGTCCAAGAAGGTCATACTTTGGGAACACTGAGGTGGAGTATGTACCTTAGAGAGACAATGACAAAGGTGTCTATAAGTCATGTGTCTCGCCAACATTGTAGCCCATTTTCTCGTTGAGAGATGGGGCTGTTAGTCAAGGCCTTGCACTAGGACAATGCTAGATGATATGATGCTATACAGATGTGATACTAATCCGATTCTTTTTATGAGATTCTTCAGTTTGAAAGTGACCATGTACCTATATGAATACCTCCCTATTTAAGAGGGGGTGTTGAAAAGTGTAACTAGATCGGTCTTCATGTTGACTATGTAAATATGTATTTATGAAAAGAAGAAGGAAAAGTAAATAAAATTGTATTTTTAGTGTACTTGCTTCATGGGATTCATCATCAATATTGTATTAAGTATGCTCCAGGAACTTGTGAAAGAAGCTAACAAATCTCGATGCAACGATGAAAGACAAACCTTAAAATTAGTGAAGAAATACCTCTCCAATGCATGGAATTCATCATGATCTAGTCGACCTAATTCACCATGAAACTAGTCGATCTAACTCATAACTATATGTTCGGCTTGCTTAAAAGAGATATGCTATATATAGATGTGATGTGTCATCATGATTAGTAGAACAAGTAATCAGATATCTTAGAGATAAAAGTGCGGGCTTTCCTTGTAAGACAGTGTGGACAATACAAGCAACTCAGAGTGGTGAATACAATGCAGATAATACGTGATATAAAAAAAATATAAAAATGATATGAAGTGCATAACATACAGTGCAAACTGTTCTTAAATAAACTGCAAATTTCAGAGTGTATTCAAACGCAGATATACAGATAGAAGGTTACAGATTTAAGAAGGTACCCAAATGTGGATAGAAGGACAGAAGTTTGTGGATTTGACAGCATGGATTGATAAGTGAAACTTCAGACCAGTACAAAGTCAAAATCAAAGGTAAATCTAGCATTCGGATCAGGGTTAAGGAAGTGCTAATATACTACAACAGTTTGATATATATATAGTAAGGTGCGATTTGTTTTGGGGTGCTGTACAGTGACATTATTGTGATAGAATGTGACATCATCAAGAATAAGATACAAGCATAAGGGTTGTGATGAAATTTGAAGTGTAAAGTAAGGAACGTAAATCTGTGATTTACCTTCCCACAATAAAAGTGCTTCTCCTGCCTAACATTCGTGTCCTATGCATTTTGATAATTGACTTGATGAAAGATTAACTAAGAGAACACATAAGCAACACAAGTAAGCTCACAAGTAATTATCAAGAAGAGAATTTGTATTAAACTTAAGCCCTCAAAATTCTCAACACTCCCAAGGTAGAAATACTAACACAATCACTTACAATTTTTATTTCCTTCCTCAAATACTTAGTTCTATAAACTAACATAAAACCTAAATAAATATCATTACCTCAATATTTGTGCAACAAATCCATGCTGTTTCAAATTTCATGCTCTTTCACAAGCCTTTTGTTCATAGTCTTGCTTTTGAAGGTTCACTCCATTTGAACCTCATGAGAAATCTTGCTCATTATGTTCCTTTTAATCTATCACATATATCTCTCAAGATCTTTATGGTGCTTTGATACTAAATTAATGACCTACCAGGTCTATTCATCTGTGATTGGTATCCTTGAGACACTATGGCTACACTACAATTCATTTTCATTCACGTAGTTTGCAAAAATGCATTTTAGAGATCACTTCGGAGCTCCTCAACCAAATATAATTTTGGAAAATTGCTTATGAGTTACCAAATAAACCCAACTTTGCACAAAACCCAGATGGAAAAATTTCAAAATTCATCTTCCTTAATAAAAAATTTAACCAAAATTTTGATGATGATTTTCCTTACGAATTCCCTTCATCTGCCACTCCATCTACTTGCTATGATCGTGACACCCTTGCAACGATTTTTAGTTCTGCATAAATTTAGTATCACTAATCCTCCCAAACTTCTTACCACTTTTCTTCAATGCAACCTTGACAAGGCAAACACTGCCTTATGATTTCTCTGCCTCATTTACGCTTCTACTGTGTTTTAAATAATTCAACAGTTCCCCTTCAATAATGAAACGAAATAGGAATGCAATGCCAACAGTTCGTTAAATGTAACAGGCTACCTTCAAGTATTAAACACATAACTCCTTCACTGTGATTTTTTCTCATCCAACAGGGATTTAATTATCAATTGGAAAACTTCCCATTGATATCGAAATTTTCCAGTTACAACATTGTGTGAAATAAGGTTTCACAACTCCTTCAAATCCAAATCCTTGATTGTTTCATGCTAATTCATCCACTTTTCCTTCAAATTTACAAGGGCCAGAAATTTAAAACACAAATATTTCCTTTACCTTCTAAGTAAACCCCCAAACAATGATTTCACCAATATTTCTCAACGCAGAGCATTCCTCTCACAACAAATTCTCAATTTGTTGCATTATTAAACTTTGTCTTTTACATGCATCCTATGTGCACTATGCTCCGTTGGATCAATCTTACAACACACAGGATTCATTGATTTACTGTGTATCAACTTCCCAAACTCATACAACTGATCACTTCACTCACAACCATTCATTCACACAGATATATGAAGTCATGCAAATACTCTATTCTTCTCTCATCAGGGTTCATTAACTAGTTATCCAATCACATAGGTAACTATATTCGTCAAATTTCTCAATTACAGTACATTCAAATTATAACAGAGAAAAAAACGCACAGTAATGATGAACCTGCTTCCTCATTAAGAGAATAAACTATATATACATAATGAGACCCTAAACTACTCTACAGATGGCCTAATTCACCTTTACATGGCCATCTTCACTCCTCTCCTTCCTTTGTGCTTACAATTTAATAAAAATTATCAAAACTGAGCTTTTTCTAGCTCTTTCAACAACCTCCTACAAATCTGTAACTAATTTCTAAACTTAGACATTCATCCTCATCTCCTCGATGACTCATTACTCAAACTCTCCTAGCATGTTAATTTCAGTTACATGATTCATTAGATTGAATCAACACCTATCCTCATGAGTCATTCTTAGAAACTTCTAAAAACCTACGGCTTGTCTTTTCTAGAGCAAGTCTTAAACTATGAATTTTTTTTTTTTTTTTACAAATAAATTACAATCATTTTTATAAACACATTCACAATTTAACCCTTCCTTGGGATTTCAAGAACCCTTATTCCAATTAAACTTTGAAGTTTCCCTAGAGAGAATATGCTCATGCATCATAGGTGATTATTTCTTAGAATATATTAATCTAATTCAAGAAACTTGAAAATAATTACAAAGCAAATATTGAAATCAAATGAAAAGCAAGTGCATACATTCTTTCTCAATCATGCTCTTTCTCAATCACTTTCTCTCTCAAATAGTAGCTCTATGAAAAACAACAATTCTAATCTAAGCTATGGAATGAAAAAGTAATTCAATCTAGTAGTCTATGTGATTACTAGTGTAGGATTACTAGTGTGAGATTACTAGTTTGCCAATCCAATCCAAACATAAGGAAATTAAATCATTCTTAAAAAAAAAAAATTAATGAAATAAAAATAAAAACATATAATCAAAATAACATAAATGAAACTAAACTAAACTAAACTTGCATAAATGAAATAAGATAAACATTTACAACAAAGGAAAGAGGTGCGCAAGCCACAGTTGATGGGGTCCCTCCACTCCTCAGAAACACACTGAACATTTTTTAAAGAAATAACATGTATTCCATAAAATGAAGTTGGAGAAAGTTCCAAATATATTACAATAATTAAAATCTCTTCCTCTCTATCCTAAAATTTTAAAATAAATTAATCATATCTTGGATGGAAAACCTTTGGATGAAGGATGCACTTTTATTTATACAAAAAATTAAGATAACTAATCAATAAATTTAGATCCACAAATCTCTCCTTGATCCACAATTATCTCTTGCGGTTACAACCAATTACTTGAATATATGAGATAAAAATCCTCTCACACATTTTTAGGAGACACACATCAAAACATCCATAATTATTCTCCTTTGAATGTGCTTAGTCAATGATCCACATCTTCTACAAATATTCCACAAATCTTCATGAGCTGAAACTGAAATTCGAATTTGTGGTTGAGTGGCCAAATAAGACACTTCTAGAAACTTCAAATATGCCTACAACATCACAAAACTCATCCCACTTTTAGGTATATATGAAAACATGCTAATTTCCTAATATTTAATCATAAATTATCTTAAAATACTTAAAATAAATTACCTGGAAAATAATAATGATAAACCCGTATGATCATGAAAATGGTATTAGTATAGGGTTATGGAGTTGCAGAATATGTAAAGAGCTATGAAATATGGTAAAATGATATAAATGAAGGTGAAAGAGGATGGAATTTTGGAAGCCCAACATTCCCCCAACTGAAGATGTTGCATGTCCTCATGCAACTTTGCATTGATTCCTTTAATCATAACTTGATATTCTTGAAATGTTTTGCTTCTATATGAAATTTGGATTTGTATTAATTTTATTTTAAATTCGCATAATCAGATCATTTGATAACTTTATTCTCTTTGCAAAGCTTAGTTTGAAAGAAATTTGATTGCAACATATTTTTTTATGGTTGGTTCTTGTGTGAGAACAAAAAATTTATGAGCATTGGTTCTTGTGTAACAATATTTTTCTTGTTTTTCTTGCATAAAAATACTTGAACACATTGAGAATTACTTTTTAATTCCCCATAGTGGTTTTCCAACCATTACTGTGTTTATCAATTGATCATTGCAAAACATATAAACCTTCAGAATCCAAATGCAATAATAGTTGGTTGGGAAAGATATTTTGGTCAACAATGTATGAGCAATATGTAATATGGAGAAAAAAAGTAATGGATATTTCCCCTTCCACCCAACTAAAGATATTTTCAGTTTTTGGAAAATGAGAAAGGGAATATAAATGTGGTGAGGGATCTTCCAAAGTCACAATTTTATCATTTATGAATTACATGATTAATGATTAGAAAACAACATACCTTCACCTACCTAAAAATTGGACAAGTTATGTATATGAAAGAGTGTGGTTGATATTATTGCATCATGGAATGTGAAGTGAAAAAAATATGATATGCTTCTTCTTTCTATTGTTTGTATGAATAGAGGATGAATCTGATATAAAATTTGGATATTTATTGCCTTGGTAATTCTACTTCTGTCGAACTTTGGATTTGAGTCCTGATTTATTAGAACATTGCTGCAAGCAACTAAAATCGTACAGTCTTCATTCATTCCCACTCAGTGGCATAATTATTAGCTATGTGAATATATGTGTTGATTTCGAACATGGAAAGAAATTGTTGGATTAGCGACCATTAATGAATTCCATTAACCAACACAAGACTACTCACCATTGATGTCAATGAGAGTCGAGATGCCTAAGTAAATATTACTAGGTATGAATAAATGTGTCGTAGTCAAGTCACCTAGAAGATTTGATAAACATGGGACATTGATGTATTCTCACTATTTATTGGAGAGATAACTTTCCATTAAGGCATGCAAGCCTCAAGGTACTAGAAAGATATCTAGTATTGATCCTATATGATGTGTCAGAGTCGATGGGTCAAGACATGTTAGAAGGGAGGCCTTAATGAATCCTCCATCATCTAATGTGAGTATAAAATAATAATTTCAAGGAATATAGATGAAATATTTGCATCATGAAGTAATGTTTATTTGACAAAAAAAAGAGGAAAATGGGGTGAATCATCATTGTAAAGGAGTTTAATGAATTTATTTTTGGGTTAAGGGTGAGTTAAAACGATGCAGGAAAGTATGAATATTATAAAGGTAAAACGAGCTTTGAATTTAGCAGTAGGGAGATGGAAATTTATGGATGGAATGTAAGATTAGAAAGAGGAAAATGAATAAGCTCATAATGAAATTAGTGGAATTTTGAAAGGTTCCTTTGGAAGAAATTGACATGGTGGACGTGATCAAGTTATTGCCTTCAATATTTCTTTTGGAACACACTTTTCTTTGAAAAATGTAGTCTTTGATAACCACCCATGCATAAATTAGTCTTGTTATCATCCTCTATCCTGAAAAAACTTAACACTAATTTGCAATAAAATGTAATATCTACAACAATTCACAAATAATGCTTAATAAAATAACTTCAAAGAAAAAAGAAATACATTTTTACTTGTCGACAGTGGTGCATTTTAGAATATCTTTCTTTCTAGATGTCTATTTTGAGTGCTTTAGAAAAACCAGTTTAGATTAAATGCATGAAAAAAATGATATGATAATATTATTTTTTATTTTCAGGAAGTTTTGAGGTCCATTTGCTACAAAATCCAAAAAAATGGCCATTTTTTATTGTCTCAAATGTAGATGAAAATTATTCCATGACATAGATCTTAGAAAGAAATTTCCGACGATGCTTGAATCGTCAAAAACATGCACTGTATGAGAAAGTTATGATTGTTTGAAGTTTTGGCAAAAATGTAGTGAGAGGTACCATGTGGCAGCACTAGAGGGTGCCATGTGGATGACATGACATGCAGAGGTGGCGAGATGAATGTTCAATGTGAAATGGTGGAAAACTAGGCAATGAATGTCTAATGTTGACCAATAATATGCTGCCACGTGGACCAATCCAATGCTACCACATGCTAGCGAAATTGTTACCTAGTTAAGGATTGTCAAAATTTTATAATAGTTAATGAATTTTGGATTTTATTGGATTTGAATTCATGACCTCTCTTTTAAAAATTAAAAGAATTACCAATAAAGCACAATTCAAATTTGTGAAATATGATCCATAAAAACGTTAGTTAAAGTTAAAATGGCCAACAAAACAAAATTCAAGATTTTTAGGAGAAAATCAAGTGTCTAAGGGAACTTGTTAATCAATTTCATGACACAATTTATTTGTTAGTCTCTCTCATAAAAAACTATAAATCCAAAATAAATTAAATATTAAAAAATAGGAATTTATGCCTAACTCTCTAGATTGGGTTGTTCCTCTAAGTTAGGAGTTAGTTTAGGTCTGGAGATTCTCTCCACCTAACTAGGGTCCTAGATTGGTGTATGGTTGAGAAATTGTCTCTGTTGGACATTGGATAAACCAACACTCCCCGTGTGTTTCGTGACATGGACTAACCACATCTCGTGGATCCTTATCTCTGGTGATGCGATCGTTGACTAACACTTGCGGGTTTTGGTCTAACGACAATCGTGATTCCCAACAAGTGGTATTAGAGCATAGGTCACGAGTTCGATACACACCTAGCTCGTGTTGGGGGGGAGATTGTTGGACATTGGATAAACCAACACTCCCCATGTGTTTCGTGACATGGACTAACCACCTCTCGTGGATCCTTATCTCTGGCGATGCGATTGTTGACTAACACCTGAGGGTTTTGGTCTAACGACAATCGTGATTCCCAACAGTCTCAACCAAAGTGTCCAAGATAGATGCACTATCTCGAGACACATTATCCTCATCTATTTAATTGTATTATTACATTCTTTTAATAATGAGAAAATATGTGAGGAAGCTGTGAGGCTAAAAGCTTTTCCACTAATGCTTTGTCTCTGGTGTGTTATGTGTGTTTTATGTATTTTCTGAGTGATTTGATTTTTAACATGTGGTTTCAAAGCTAATGGAGATCTAGAGTTGGAAACCTATGTTGAGATGCATTGAATCTATGTTGAAAATGTTTGTGACTTACATTGAGTTATGTGGAGGAGAAGCTGTAGAATTGCATTTTATGGTTGGAAACCTGCTTCATGTAGACATTGTGTGGGAAGTTGCATTGATATTTGTGTGAGAATGATGCACTCAGAGTGAGTGTGAAGTTGCAAACTATCTATTGAAAAATCTATGCATGTGGCTATTGAAAATTGAGCCAATTATGATAGATTTTCAATTGTTTTCCAAGATTAAACTATCTATGCTTCGGTGGATAAACATGACTATGATATTTTAATTTGCATGGTGATGAGAGGCATCTTTGAGAGGATTTGCATCACAGAATTTTGGCTTATGAAGACAGTTACTTTACAATGGGTTTTTTGAAGGTGTGATACTACAATATTCTACTATTCTGAGACGTTATTATTCTTCCTTTCAAGACATTGTTGAATCATCTTCAAGACAGGTTAAGTCGTGAAGCAACAAAGGTGAAGCTTGATTTTACAAACAAAGGTATGCCTTGAATTATTGTTTTCAAAATTAAGAATTATTATTAAGCAGTTTTGTTTAGGTTAAGAACCAGGCCATTGGGATATAGAGACTAAACTATCAAGCATAGTATTGAAGCTCATGTAGCTTAAACCTGTGTAGATCTGCATAAGAGAATTTCCTGGCTATGCATGGAGACTGGAATTGCTGTGTAGATTGAGGAAAAATGTGTGTGGCATGGTTCGACTGTGTGTTCAATATTTCGACCATGTTGTTTGATTTTGTGTTGGGCCTCTTTAATTTCGAAAAACCATCCTCAGATGCAATTGTCAAATCCTTGACCTGCCAAAGCAAGAGCCGTAGTCGTGATACCACCATTTGATCTCCTTCCGTTCCATGCTCACGAGAAAAATCAAAGAGTTTTATTATTTTACCGCAACATTAAGGCCGTTTCTTTCTTGTCATGGGAATCGTTGTCTTGGAGCAATTCCACTGGCGCTGATTTATGCCTTGTTTTGGTCGAGACCCAAGAGGATGAACAATGTGACTGTGGCATTCTCATCATTACTCTTGTTGAATGGTTCCAACCATATTTTTCTCTATCCTGAAGAAAAAATCTAACAATCATGACATCCTCAACAGTGGATTTAGAGACAAAAATTCTAGACCCTATTGCGCCAATAATTTTCTGATGCATATGTGAAATCGTGAAGACTTGTTGCGTTGGTTGTGTGGTACTTGAATCTACATGGAGTTTTCTGCAACTTTCGAAGATTGATACAACATGAATATTGAAGCAATAAATGTGACATTTTTGAGCCATGGAGCCTCAAAAATAGCATGTGGAAAGACCACCATGGAGGAGCCAGCATCATTGTGTGTATAAGGAACGTATAACCGAACAACGTGTAGTCACCATGGAGAACCTGGGTGTTGAAATTGTGCATTCATAGAATGTACATTTGCATTTTGGATAAAAATCAACGCTGGTTCGATTGTTTCTTCAGTGTTCATAAATCAAGTTCCATGGAAGCTTTGAAGTTTATTTATTGAACACATATGAATGAAATCAAGAAGTCTGATGCTACGTTCATATCATGCTGATTTTTGACCAAGTCACTCCCAAAATCAATTCTGCGGGTTTTTTTGACTGCCAAGGAGATGGTCTAAATTATGAACTGTCATAAATTTGGTGCCCGGCGACACAAGATTTTTGGTGGTGAAATTGGATATAAGTTGACTTCGGAGGGGATGATTCTCTTCAATTTAAAGCCCCTCTTCCATTTGGCATAAATTGCAGCTATGTTCTCTTGCACTGTGAGAAACTAACGGAACCGATCCACCACCATTGCAGGCTTCTAACTCTTGCCAACGCTGTCCACCTCCAGTTTATTTTTTGAACCCTTTCCAACTACGCCACTGCCTTATTAAATCAGAATTTTTTCTGCCTAATGAACAATTACGAGTGAATTTTATTTTTCCTAGAACTTATGGAAAGAACCGGGGGTGAAAATTGAAATGAGGCAGTCTCCTTCGTGATTGGAATCGATCTATATCTATCAAGAAGCAGCTCTCTACGACGAATATTCAAACAAGGTGACACTATTGTTTTTTATTATACTACAGATGATCTTGTAAGGGGCTAAGTATTATGAAAGGTGTGAGATCTCAAGAGAGATATTCCGCTACTCTTCAACTAGACCCTCAGATGGTTCTTTTTACACCGACATGACTCTGAGTACATAAAATTTTCACTTTTACATGCATAAATATTTTAAAATTTTAAACCTATTTAAATTAATTTTTATAAAGTTATTAAAAAAAGAAAAGGAAGAAGAAGAAGATAATAAAAATATTTTAATGAGGAGTACGTAAAAGTGATTACAAAGTTTTTAATGGAGAGATAAAGAGTGGTGTGATAATGCAAATTTTGTAATGGAGAGATAAGGAGTATTTGTAATTCTTTTTGTAATTTTTTTGCATGAGATAAAAAGTGCATTAAATTTTTAATTTTGGAGATATAAGTTTTTTTTGTATGGAGTGATAAGGTAAATTTATTTTGTACATTTTGGGTGAAGATTGTAATTAATTTTGTAATAAGGGTGATTTTATTTTTTTATTTTTGGAGTGATAAGGTGTGTTAAAATTTTTATAATTCTTTGAGTGATAAGTTGAATGTTGAAGCAATTTTGTGGAGAGATACAAGAATTTTTTTTTTTAAAGTTTGGAGTGAGCAGTTTTTCAAAGGAAACATCATTGTTGTAGGAGGTTGAGTTAGTTTCTGAATACATTTTTCTTCCAAGAAGTTTTGGAACTTTGATTCCATGAATATGTTGTGAAGTTGAACGATTATATACTCCAAATTTTAATAAAGCATATAATTTTTTTGGTGATTGTGTCCTAGATTTGCTCGAAATTGAATAAGGAGATCTTAGGTACACGAAGAGTGTGTTGATGATGGTGCATGCTTCATGCTACTTCTTATGATTTCTGTCTAGTTTTGACACATAAATGATCTCCTTTAACACATACATAAATTTCAATGCAAGAAAGCACAACACCTGTAACGAAGTAGCTGCAAGGAAGGATAATTAAACTCAACACATGCATTTGTGCCACTACAAAACATAATCAAAGTTGTCAACATCAACATTCTACCTCAACAAGCAAATTCACTCAATACAATCAAGTTAATGAATTTGGAATCTCCAGTGTTTCAAAGAAAAATCTACATCAAAATTCCTGCACATAAATTTAAGAACTTGTAGTTTGAGTTGGATTGTACGGGTGCATTCTCTATTGAAACTAACACCAAAGTTTTAAAATTGAGTCAAATTAAGTCAAAGATAATTCATGGTTTTAAGTGAATCGTTAAAATCATTCTAAGAATTTTTGGGTGCATTTTTTATAGTGTTTGACACCCTTATTTTTCCAATAAGCAGAATCAAGTGAGTGCACGAGTTTTAACTCTAAAGCAAGCAAAAAAAAAGTTCACATCTCCTGCAAGGGAGCATGAGTATTCATTCAAGTGAGCGTGAAGTAATCAAGCAAGTTAAAGTGAGTGTTCAAGAAAAGCGATCCTCATCAAGCGAGCATGAATTCAAGAATTCAAGAAAGCAAGTTCTATAACTCTTGCGAGTGTTTAAAGCAAGCATAATAAGAAACAATAAAAGCGAGCCTGTCATTCAAGTAACAAAATCAAGTGAGACAGTGCAAAGCATGAAATCTACGACAAGCGAGATTGAATTCAAGTGAGCGAGTTCACATGGCGCAACACATCCAGTTGTTACTACTTCTTCACAATTTGATCCTCTCAAGTGTTGAAGACATGGTGCAAATCAGCAAAGTAAATCTCGCTAACCTTTCATGGCATCTACAAAAGAAAAATGAAATGATTGAGTTCCTTTAACTAGAGTCACAACTACAAAGAAATGAGTTGCAAGAGAAGAGTGATGCTTCCGAGTCTTTGAACCATGCAGCTAAAGATGATTTTGAGCCAATCATCCAAACAACTTCAAGTGTCTAAGTTGTTCAAGTTCAAATTTCTTCCAAACTAATCATCAAGCCATGGGAAGAAATTCAAAGCAATAGAAATTGACAAGGCTTAGGATATGTCAAATATGACACCAACTTGCATATCCCAGATTATTCAAAGCTCATTAAGTTCTTCAGTGCATGATTTCTTGAACAAATCACCTTAGCATGTTCCGAGAAAGTTGTAAACAAACAAAAATGCACACAACCCGAAGTTGCAGTCAAACCAAAATATCCTCATTGTCAAAGAACCAGTCATATGAAAAATTAGTGTTTTGATATCCATCCTTGTCGCCATTGTGGAAAGCAAAATAATTCATCAGAGAAATGCTACAACCAACAAAAAATATTCATATTGAAGATAAATTATGAATGGATTGATCCTTGGGAATGGTCGTCCATAGTCAAAAGATTGTATCAGTTCTACAACCAAATACAATCACACCTAGTGCAACCAACAGTGAAAAGAAGATGGTACTCTCATGTAGTTTAATGGGGAAGTACAACAATGCACCACTCTTACACCTGAAGGGGGGAGTTTAGGAATAATTTCCAGTTGATTGTCTCTCCTTTCAGCTAATAAAGGGAAGAAAATGTCAATGAAATTGATGGTGGTTGTCAGAATGAAATTCTCGATAGAACCAACAAAAGCAGCCAATGGGCATCAACAAATTTTCCAGTGGGCAGTCGACAGAAAAGCAGCAATGAGCAATTTTGAACACAACAAAAGAAAAAATGAGTTTTTTTTGACATCATCAACCAATGTGCTTTCAAAAAATTTTGTCAGTAGACAAAGGATGCTGATTTTGCACAAAGGACAAATGGATCCTTTTGCAACTTGGCACATGATGGAGTTGTTAAGAGAAATTTAGAGATGAATTAGACATGCAACTGACTCATGGTATCTTCATATTGAAGTTTCTTTCAACATTCAGCTTTGGTGGTTTTTCAGGCAATGTGTTTGAGGATCAACATGAGAACTTGGAAGATGGTTCCTCATTCTTATTTTGGATTTATCATTGAAGGGGGGAATGTTAGCCTCTCTCATAAAAAATATAAATCCAAAATAAATTAAATATTAGAAGTTAGTAATTTATTCCTAACTCTCTAGATTTTGTTGTTCCTCTAAGTTAGGAGTTAGTCTAGGTATGGAGATTCTCTCCAACTAACCATGGTCCTAGATTGGTGTATGGTTGAGAAATTGTCTCAACCAAAGTGTCCAAGATAGATGCACTATATTGAGACACATTCTCCTCATCTATTTAATTGTATTATTACATTCTTTTAATAATGAGAAAATATGTGACGAAGCCGTGAGGTTAAAGCCTTTTCTGCCAATGTTTTGTCTCTGGTTTGTTATGTGTGTTTTATGTATTTTCTGAGTGATTTGATTTTTAACATTTTTTGTTTTTAATTGAACTCATCCTCTATCAAAAAATAATGGATCTCAAAACCAATTATTCTATAAAAATTGAGAAAACATTTAAACTGCAACTCATAAATATTTAGTTTTGTTTTTATTTATTTATTTATTTTTTGTTGCATGTTGCTACAATGTGTGCTACAAAAAAATTAATGGGCCATTTTCTCACAAAATATCCATTGGATTTTACTCAAATTTCATGGACATGTTCCTACTTTTCTAATGTTTATGCACACAAAAAATCAATACCACCCAATGTAAAAATTTCAAGATATAATCGAAATTGTTTTAAACGTCAGAAACGATTTTCTCACAAAATACAGACTATATTGGGCTACTATTATGAAGGTTCCTATGGTTCTAATTTTTATTCATACTGAAAACAAGATCGATTGAATGTAAGGATCTTAATATATAATCAAAATGGATGTAGATGAAGATATTCATTTTCTCGAACACCACGAAGTGGACTGGGCTGAAATTTTCATGATGTGTTCATCAAAATATTATACACCTCATGTAAAAAAATTACGAGAAATCAATTCTTTATTTGTGAGATATCTTCAGTTTAATTTGTACGATTTAAAAATAAAAAATAAAAAATAAAATAATAAAAAAATAAAAAATAAAGAAATACATTTTTTATTTAAGTGATACAAATCAAATTGAATGAATTTTTTGTTAGCAAATGGAGACAAATCAAATTGAAGATTGAAGATGAAAATTAATTTAGGAAATTTTGACATCATCAACAACTTAAACTATTCCTGAAAACTTTTCAAAGCCTTTTATTCGACTCCTTCTTTTTGATCTTCCAGGTCGCAACAAGATGTGAGAAGAGAGCATACTTTGAAATTTAACAATTATTTTCATGTCTTAAAATCTGAAACTTAGAAACAATAGGAAAAATATCAAGCCTCAAATTTTTAACTCTTACTCTTTCATGAATTTCCATTTTCCTCATAAATATTTTGGCTAATTGCTAGTGAATGAAGTGGCTCCTACTGCACCACAATGAAATCAAAAAAAAAAAAAATCATGGTTTTATTCCTTTATTCTACCCTACTCTATAAAAAAAAAATGAAAAAATTTCTTCACGTATATGCATATTTCCAATTTAACCATCTACGAATGAAGATCTTTAGTGTGCTCATATCCAATTCCAAAAAATATATCTGTATGTCCTCTAGGATGTTAGGTCCCTATATTACTAGTATAGACCCTTATTGTTGTTAGTGTAACCCCCTTATTGTTATTATTGTACCCTTGTAGCCCCCATATTGTTATTATTGTGCCCTTAAATTATTATTGTTAGGTCGGCTAGGATTACATTGTGGCCACATGGACTCCTATATATAGAAAGGAGGTTTTGTAATTTGTATCATCCAAGAATTGTTCATTCATGTAATGTATTGGAGGTTTCCCCATCAAATTGGCTTATTTCTAAGCCATTGATATCTCTTTTCTTCTATTTTTGGAGCTGGTTTCACAACATTTGGTATCGGAGCATTGGATTCTAGGGTTTTTGCTGCTCGAAACAGGTCAGCGTGGAAGTTTTGCTATAAATTGTTTTCTACGAAGTTTCAGAAGCTGAAATTTTTAGAGTGCGAAGCTAAAATCCTAAGGAAAATCAACGCAAAATTTCAGATCTTGGTTCACAACATTTTCAGAGATATGATCTGTGGAACTTAGGGCTTTTTGCAGGCTCCTGAATTTAACCTAAACAAGTCATCGTGACATTTGCGCTATAAATTTTTGTCTACGAAGTTTCAAAAGCTGAAATATTTAGAGAGTGAAACTGAAATCCTGAGAAACATCGTCGCAAAAATTTCAGAGCTTGTTTAGCAATATTTTCAGAGATATAATCTGTGGAAGTTAGGTCTTTTTCAGGCTCCCGAATTTCATCTCAAAGAGGTTATCGTGGGAAAATATTCATAACTCTCTCTCTGAGCATCGGATTGGAATTCTATAAAAAGTGAATACAAGTACACAAACTGTAGTTTCTTTTCTATCAATTTTAGAGCCAAAGGAGGAAACAATGACACATGGCAAGTCATACAAGTTTGCTATACTGAATGAGTCCATAATTGGGTCATTGTGGGACATTGGACATAACTTTGCCTTGAAGAATCCAAATCAGGTCAGACCTATGGTATTCGAAAGAAGATTCAGAGGGTTACTTCAGGGCCAAATTTCAGATATTAAAGATCCAAAATCATAGAGATAATTCAGTTTCAATATCGAGCTCCTAAAAAAAAAAAAAATGTGTGTATTTTTTTTCAAATTGCATAAGTCTTGTTTGAAAAATCAGTTATAGTTGATTCCAAAGGCCTATTGAGCATAGCTATCAGTATTGGGTTCTAAAATGCCTCCTAAAAAGAATTAAACACCCATTAAGCCTTCAGAAGGCTCTATTATGACTCATGAAATTGAATAAATGCAACATGAGATATCAAAATTCCAT
This sequence comes from Pinus albicaulis, assembly GCA_034641835.2. Classification (NCBI taxonomy): domain Eukaryota; kingdom Viridiplantae; phylum Streptophyta; class Pinopsida; order Pinales; family Pinaceae; genus Pinus; species Pinus albicaulis. Next base: position 817,556,859 of record CM076577.1, read on the forward strand.
GAGCAAGTGCACTAAATTTTGCTATCGCAAAGAGCAACAAAAAATGAAATGGAAACTAAGATGGATGGTTTGAAGAAAGGTGTGGAAGCTAAGATGAATGGTTTGGAAGCTAAGATGGATGACATGGAAGCTAGCATGGAAGATAAAATGGATTTCATCGATGAAAAAATGGAAAACATGAAGAATGATCTAAAAGTAGACCTGGAAAGTTTGACAAAGTTGATACAACAAATGTTTCCTAATGGTGAAAAGATAGTAGAGGGAACTCATGATGTGAAAAAAATAAATGCTAATCATGATTTCATAAACTCTAATGTTGGCAAGAAGAACGACCATATTCCAAAGATGGATATGAGGAAGTTTGATGGAAAGGATCCCGTAACATGGATACTACAGATGGAGAAATATTTTGATCTCAATAATGTGCAAAACACACAAAAGGTACACATTGCAAATTTACATCTAAAACAAAATACATTTGTATGGTTTCGATGGCTTTGCTCCCATAAAAAAATTGTCACTTGGTCAATTTTTACGGAGGAAATGATAGCACATTATTAGGATACAAAGAGAAACACCTTCTTTAGCCAATTGATAAATCTCAAACAAAATGGTTTAGTGGGAGAGCACATTGAGGACTTCCAAAAATTGAATATAAGGGTAATTGATATTACAGAGGAACACAGGATTGATCTCTTCATAGGTACTTTAAAGGATAACATCCAACATGAAGTTCACGTTTTGGAACCTGATTCATTGGAGAAGGCATTCAGGTTAGCAAGAAAAATTGAATGTAAAATTATGGCGACAAGGAAGCCTACCACTCACTTCTATAAAGATGGAAGTGTTGCTACTCCTAGATTTCCACAACCTACAAGGTTGACACCACAACAATTGGAAGAAAAAAGAGAAAAAGGGCTTTGCTAGAGTTGTGATAGAAAATACACTAAAGGTCATAAGTGTGCTGAGAAGAAATTATTTTACATAGATTGTGAAGAGGAGGAAGAAAATGAACAAGAAACTTCAAAAGAAGAGGATATACACCAGGAACCAACCCTAGAAGAAGAAGAAATGAGTCCGAATGTATCATGTAATGCATTGGCAGAAATTACCACTCCTCAAACTCTCAATATAGAAGGACATATCAAGAAGAAAAAGGTAATAATGTTGATTGATTCAGGTAGTACCCATAATTTTATTCATTGTAAGGTAGCCAAGGAATTGAATTGTTTCCTATACCTAGCACTAGAATGTCAAGTGATGGTTGCAAATGGAGGAACTATAAATTGCTCTTGAAAATGCCATAATATCAAGCTATCCATGGGGGAGTATGTATTGAATAGTCCAATTCTTTCCATCCCAATGGGAGGTGTTGATGTCGTACTAGAAGTACAATGGTTACAATCTTTGGGGACGATATCTTTTAATTTTCAAGAACTTTTCTTGAATTTTTTTTTGGAAGGAAAGGAAATTGAATTACGGGGTATCACAAGGAAGCAAGGAAAGATAATAAGCTCTAATTTCATGAAAAAGCTTTTGAAGAAGAACACCAAGGCGTAATTTCAAAATTATGCTCACTAGAAGTTCCAACATCAAAATCATCTATTTCTCCAGATCTCCAAAGAGTCTTGGACAATCATTCCAATGTGTTTGATACTCCCTAAGGACTCCCACCTATTCGTGATCATGATAATGCTATTCATTTGATTCTAGGAAGTGTTCCTCCAAACATCTGACCTTACAGATATCCTTATGTCCAAAAGAGTGAAATTGAACATATGATTGTAGAAATGTTAGAGGCTGGTATAATTCAACCTAGTCAAAGTTCTTTCTCTACTCCTGTAGTATTGGTACACAAGAAGGATGGATCATGGCGCATGTGTCCCGATTATAGGGAGCTCAATAAGCTCACCATCAAAGATAAATCTTCCATTCTTGTGATTTAAGAATTATTGGATAAATTACATGGAGCAATTTATTTTTCAAGGTTGGATCTTCGTTCAGGATATCATCAAATTAGAATAAAGAGTGAAGATATTCTGAAAATAGCATTTCGAACTCATGAGGGTCACTATGAATTTTTTGTCATGCCTTTTGGCCTTACCAATGCACCTTCTATATTTCAAGGGTTGATGAATTCCATTTTCAAACTCTTTCTTAGAAAATTTGTGCTAGTATTTTTTGATGATATACTAATCTACAACAGGTCTTGGAAGGAACATGTTCAACATGGTGACAGGGTGATGAAACTATTGAAAGAGAAACAATTATATGAAAAAACATCCAAATGTTTCTTTGGAGTACAAGAGGTGGAATATCTGGGTCATATTGTATCTCATGAGGGTGTTAAGGTAGACCGTAACAAAATTAAAGCCATTAAGAAATGGAAAGTCCCCACAACCATAAAGCAGTTGCAAGGATTTCTCTAGTTAACAGGGTATTATCGCAATTTTGTTAAGAATTATGGGAGAATAGTAGCACCACTAAAAACATTATTGAAGAGAGATTCATTTTCATGTACTCTTGAAGCAACTAAGGCCTTTTAACATTTTAAAGAGGCAATGTGCCTAGCACCGGTATTAGCTACACCAGACTTCACAAAAACCGTTATTGTGGAATGTGATGCCTCAGGAAATGGAATTGGTGCTGTTTTAATGTAAGAAGGAAGACCCATTACTTTTGAAAGTCATCCAATCAAAGGAAAGTATTTATAGAAACCTATTTATGAGAAGGGTATTTTTATGGATCACATCGAGCATCAACAAGAAGTTCTCCAACTCTTAAAGGACAACCTAAATTTGGCACAAAATCGAATGAAACAATAGGAAGATCAACATCGCAGCGAGAGAAGTTTTGATGTAGGAGAATGGGTATTTTTATGGATACAACCATACAAACAAATGTCCCTCAAGCAAGCTAAGAAAGATAATAAATTATTGCCAAAGTAATATGGTCCTTACAAGGTGTTGCAAAGGATTGGTACTATGGCATACAAATTCGAGCTTCCTGCTTCTTCACGAGTGCATCCAATTTTCCATGTTTCATGCTTAAAGAAGGATAAAGGTGAAAATCTTCCAGTTCAAACAATATTTCCAGATTTTGATGAGGAAGGAAAAATCATATTGGAACCTGAAGTGGTCACGGAAACTAGAACTTGACAGCTACAGAATCGATCAATTTCAGAGTATCTCATCAAGTGTAAGAACTTACCCACTAAATATTCTACATGGGAGGATGAGATTTTTATACAGAAGCACCCAGAAATACTCAAGTGTTGAGGACAACAATTTTTTGAAGGAGAGGGGCATTTGAGGTCCTTATATTACTAGTATAGTCCATTATTGTTGTTAATGTAACCCCTTTATTGTTATTATTGTACCCTTGTAACCCTCATATTGCTATTATTGTGCCCTTAAATTATTATTGTTAGGTCGGCTAGGATTACATTGTGGCCACATGGACTCCTATATATAGAAAGGAGGTTTTGTAATTTGTATCATCCAAGAATTTTTCATTCATGTAATGTATTGGAGGTTTCCCCCTCGAAATGACTTATTTCTAAGGCGTTGATATCTCTTTTCTTCTATTTTTGGAGCTGGTTTCACAACATAGGATATGAGAGACTAGTTGTACTTTTGGTGACAATATTTGTTGAAGAATGAAGGAATGTTGTAGCCTAGTAATTGCTTGGGGTAACTTGATATTTGCCCTAATTATATATACTAGGATTGGAGTAAATTGAATGGGGTTTGAGTTATTTTGGTCACGTGTGAGTCTTCCCTTCAGCAGATGGCACCACTACTTTGAGGAAGGTGTGTGTGAATCCCCTATCATCACATCCTACTCCTCCATGTGGTTTTTTCATGAATTTTTAGGCTTATCCGATCGAATGATGGTTAAAAATATTTGCACATCAATAAGGATAAATTCTCTCCTAACCCTAAGTCAATCTGGTAATTTGCGTTTGGATTCATTCAACTCATTTCATTGTGGAGCTCTCAAAACTAGTCTCTACAAATTTTTGGTATGAGGTACGTGGATACCATATCCATTTTTGAATATATGACATCTAGTTTGCATTCAAAACATGTTCAACCCTCCACATCTTCTTATTGGTAAGTTACATGGGTCTTTTAGTGGAGAATGCACGTTTTGGTTTTCTAAATAATGTATGGTTTTATTTCTAATTATCTAATATTTTCTTTTAAGTTGTCCTTACTCCGTGGCTATTAAAATCCCTTCATAGGGAATTGTGTTTATCATAATCAAGCAAGGGTTTAAGGGCACCCCTTCCCTGGCATCTTTGGTGTTATAACCTAGCGAATGGTCCACCAATCATGTGGTTTGAGGTAACGGTAATACTTACTTCTTATTTTTCTTAATCCTTGCTACTACTTCACACAAGTTATCATTTGTCACATTTAATACACACCCATAATTATATTTTATCTTATATTATTCTCCGCTAATATTTTCCTTGGACCACGACTTCTTAGGATGCGACTATGTTGAAGTAGAATTCTTAGAAATTGAGAGGAAATCTCTAACCCCCACTTAGATAATTGTCAAGGTTTCTTAATATTTTGATTTTGGAATTTTGAAATGTGTTATCAAGGGGAAGAATTGATACTCCTCAGTTTCCTTAATTCTTTGAGATTTTTATGCAACCAACTCACAAACAAATAGAAATAGTAGATAAACGACTTAAAAAATATCCTCTTCGAATGGGGAAACCTTGTTGAAATTTTATAAATGAACAATTCTTGGATGATTCACATGACAAAATCTCCTTTCTATATATAGGATTCTAAGGCGTCACAATATAATAAAAGCCAACATAACAATTATAATGTAAGGGCACAACAATAACAATAATGGGGCTTTAATAACAATAAAAATAAGGGGCTACACTTGTTTTATAGGGAACTAACATGCTCCTTTCCTTCAAAAGAGTGTTGTCCTCAATGCTTGATTAGTTATGGATGGTTTTGTATAAAATTCTCATCCACCCATTTCAAATATTCAGTAGGTAAGTTATTACACTTGATGAGATACTCTAAAATTAATTTATTTCATAGCTATCGAGTTCTTATTTCGGTTACTTCTTCAAGTTGCAATATAATTTTTCCTTCCTAGTCAACTTCTGGGAATATTGTTTGAACTAGAAGCATCTCACGAATAACCTTCTTTAACCATGAAACATAGAAAACTAGTTGCACTCTAGAAGATGCAGGAAGCTCCAATTTGTATGCCATAGTACCAATATTGTACAACACCTTGGAAGGACCATAGTACTTTCATGATAATTTATTATCCTTCTTAGCTTGGGTGAGGGAAATTTGTTTGTATGGTTTTATATGCAAAAATACCTAGTCACCTACATGAAAAATACTTTCGTTGTGATACTGATCTTCTTGTTGTTTCATTCGATTATGCACCAAAGTGAGGTTATACTTTAAGAGTTGGAGAAATTTTTATTGATGCTCGATGTGATCTTCCACTGCTTGAAATTTACAATTTTATCTTAAAGATGATGTGATGGATGGTGGATAATATTCGTAAAGTGCCATAAATGGGGTCATTTTTGTTGCAGTATGGAAGGAAATATTATACCACCATTCAGGTAGAGGTAACCACTTGACCCATTATGTCTTCTTATTTTTTTTTTTCTAGATTAGGCTAAATCTATTATAGAAACATAGTGGTACAAAACTGCCTCAGTTCAGCTGTATGAGCCCGAATCTGGGCTTGATGTCCATGCTTGACAAAAATAAGAACTGCCCAGGATGGGAAACCAGTTATGTTATGAAGATGATCACCGCCCTTGATAGGGAAACCGGTGCTTAACCCTTTACATTCAATGTTTGAAAAAAAAAATTCTACAGTAGCATGCAGCATCTGCTGCTGTAAATAGTTTAAAAAAATAAGGCATTTTGCAAAATAGAAGAGCTCAGAAACCATTTGGAAACAGTGCTACCCGGTGTCATTGCTTGTGAACTGGTGAAGGCGGTTCCTCCACTATGCGGAACCAGTACTTTTCCTCAGAATATTCAGCACCTTCATTCTGGTCACCATCAACATCTGCGTTTTTAGTCTGGTCTCCATCTACGCTCGAAGGCTGAGCGCCTACCTGCATGGAAAATTGGCCCAAGTCGGGGATAACAGAAGTGGGGGGAGCACGAGGAGAATTAGTGTAAGGCGAAGCAAGGGTGAGGCGTGGGCGAGGATGGGAGAGATGAGGCTCGGCTAACGGAGGAGGAGGGAGAGTTGATTCCTCACGTAAAGTCACCGAAATGAAAGCAGTAACAGTGGGTCGATCAAATGAGCAGTCGAAATGGAGCTCCACCCTTTGAGTGTTTTGCCTCAAGATACGACTACCTAGAGGGCGAGGCTCAGCGGGAATGGGGCCAGAGGGATGCCCAGGGGGCTGAAAATCATGAGCAGAGCCTGAAGGACCGCCACTTTCCCAGGGACCTCAGGTGGCTTGGCTTCGTCTGCCTTCTGTATCATCCGAGGAGGTTGCTTCGTCTCGGTTGCCCGAAGGTCGAGAGTTTGCAGGTTGGCCATGGGTTGGGCCACGGTGGCAACGCATTCTGTGTCTGAGCCTTGGCATGGCTTGCGCGTTTGCTTGCAAAGGCCGAAGGCAATTAGAGCAAAACAAGGCAGAATGGAGTGCACGGTGAGTTTCAGGAGTGGCCTGCCAGTTTACGTGAGAGAGGCAGAAGGCACTATGGGTAAAATGGTATCCTGGAATGGTTTCAAGGCAACTGAGGAGGGAGCATCGTCGCCCCATCTGAGTGCAGGAGCTGGCTTCAGCACAAATTATGTGTTCTTATTATATACAAAGAAACAAAGATATAATTCCAAACATTTGTTCACTATCTCAGTTTTCCAATTAGATTGTGGGTGATAAGATGAGCTATAAGCTACTTGGGTACCGAGACAAAAAAATAATTTTTTCCAAAAAATTCCAGTGAAAACGGGATCTGTCACTTACAATAATATTTTGGTTTCCATGTAGCTTTTGAATTGTTTCCATAAATGCAGTAGTAATTGTACTAGATTTAAATGGATGAGATAATGCACAAAAATGTGCATACTTGGTAAGTCTATAAACTACCACCACGATGACACTCCTTCCTTCGGACTTGGATAAAACTATGATAAAATCCATTGAAACCTCCTCCCAATGTTGACTTGGAATGGATATAGGTTGTAACAGACCTGGGGTCTTAATTATCTCAACTTTATCTTTTTTGAAAACCAAACATTCCACCACAAACTTTTGAATATTAGATTTAAGGCTATCCCCAAAAAACGTCCTTCTTGACCCTGTGGTAAGTTTTTAAAAATCCTGAGTACCCTCCTAATAGAGAGGTGAGCAATTACAAAATCATATTTTGTTTGATTTTGGAATTATTACAAAAATATAAGAGAAATTTGTACAATAATGAATAAATTTTCCATCTAAATGTATCTGATGTATTGGAATCTTGCTGCAGCTTTTGAATGAGTGTCAATAGTTTTTCATCATTCTTCCATTCATCCATTTCTTCGTTTATCAAATATGGTTGGATAATAGAAATGTCACAAAGAAATTCTTCCACATCCTCATCCTTTCTTGAGAGTGCATCTACAACAACATTTTTCTTCCCTTTTTTGTAGATGATTTCAAAGTCATATACCAACGTAAGTTTGTGACCCATTTTTACTGCTCTTTTGAAGATAATATTTGTTCCAAAAAATATTTAATACTATAATGATCTATTTTTACCTTGAAGTGTCTTCCCATTAGGTAAGGTCACTATTGCTTTAGTGCATGTAGTATTGCCAACATTTCCTTCTCATAAATAGGTTTGTGTAAATAATTTCCTTTGATTGGACGACTTTCAAAAGAAATGGGTCTTCCTTCTTGCATTAAAACAACACCAATTCCATTTCCTGAGGCATCACATTCCATAATAAAAAAATTTGTGAAGTATGGTGTAGCTAAGACTAGTGTTGAGGTGGTAAATCCCCTCTGCGGACAGAGGCGATCCCACTAGCCCTAGAGTGGGTATAGCAACAATCGAATCACGCAATGAAGTTGGTTCCTAGTTAAAAGAAAGAAAAATATCGTAATAAGTAACCTACCTCAAATCCCATGTTGTTGTTGTCGAGGAAGAAGCGGTGCTCTTCATCCCTAGCCTGACAGATCACACTCCTTCCATTTGCTCCATCCAAACATCTGTACACATGTAGAGAAATGACAACATACAATGTAATACTTAAAGAATGTAACTATATATCAGTCAGAGAGGATATAATTCATTGCATTTCATAAAAGAGTGAACACACGAATGGAACAAAACTCAGAGTCACTTATATTAAAAATGACAAAAAGGGAGATTACAACCAAAAGCTTTGATGTTATGATCTTCCTTTGGCAGGGCTTGTAGCGAAGTGCATCTCAACGAAGCCTATCGGGAATCTAGACAAAGCTCTCTCTCTTGCAGGGTTCTCCTCGGGTTTGCTCTCAATAATTGCCCAGCTATAGTTTTCCTCCCACAAGTTCAAATAGCTTGCAAATGGAGAGGGAAAGCTTTTATAGATGGAGGAAGGGAGGTTGGGATCCCTATAATCATGGGATAGGTCCTATCTCTTAGGAAGGTTCCTATACATGGAGATCCGGAGCCAAACCACTCAACTTATTTTGATGATTCTTTCTGGAGTTTGTTAGAATCAAACTTCCACCATTTATTTTTAAAAAACATTCCTTAATAGGCTTGGTGTGAGTGAAACACAGGGACAGAGCACCAATTGGTGTGCCCTCTAGTGTGGATTTTCCCCATTGGCGTGAGGGATGAACTGGCTAGTCGCGCCAAGGCTAAAACATCTACTTTTAGGGTTTTCCAGACGAAATGTTCTTCAGGAGAATGTTTATCCTTATGCAGGAGGATGTTATGAAGGTGTTTTTAGGACATTTTACTGTTCATAGGTCATGGAAATAGTCCTCTAATGTGCAGGACGAGGGATTGCAGGGACGGTGACAAAATGCTATGTAATAGATGCCCCCTAAAGCATGAGGTCTGAGAGAGAGGGAGGGGTAAAATTCTTTATGAGAATGCGCCCACACGAAAACAATGCCGTCGGAAAACCTGTGAAGAAAAATACAACTGATATCTCTTATACATGATATGTGGTATGGGCGCAGCCATCCATAATAGAGTGTACAAAAATTGAGATCCAAGGTATGGACACAACCATCCAGTAAATAAGGATCAACAAGTAGACTCAAGTATGGTCGTAGCCAGCCAATCAAATGAGTCATGTACTAAAACATAATAATCCACAAAGAATCCACAGCCTGGATGTTTATTAGACAAAATCCAGGGTATTGCGCTCGATCTCAACCCGAACAGAGTACATGTTCAAGCATGTGAATATGTGAGCTGAAGTCAAACATGCGAGAAAATCATCTGAGTACCAGCCAATAATGAAAGCCATTAACAGATGTGAGAGAAACCACCAATAATGACAATGGTTATCAAGGTACAAGAGGTACAATCCATAGAATGTGAATAGTGAGCTGGCATCGACCACCCGTAGAATCATCCAATCAAAGGTCAATAATGAAAACCTTGCGTCGAATGCGAAGAACCTGCCATTGAGGCATGCAGGCTCCAAGGTACCTGAAGGGAGTCTCTAGACCAACTTCTTGGATAATGAGTTGAAGTCGATAGGAAGTGACCTTTATCGAAGGTGGGCCACAATGTTTCCCACATCATTGACAGGAGACAAAGGGACATAATATTTTGTGAATCAAGAACAACAGAGAATTAGAGGGAGGTTGAAAACTGCAAAGGTAAAATTCTCTTGAACATATTGTCGGCACGACATTGGATTTGGAAGTATTTGACATCAAATGATCTAAGGTCATGGCGACGTGGCAAAGAGTAGTCAAAAGAGATTACCCAAACCCATGGAGGCAAGTAGATAACGAGATGAGATGTCCGCAACCCGACATGAATGCAGACAAGTGCCATGTTCAAGAGCAACATACTACCAACATGACTATAATACTAGTTCCATTTTCCCCCACCATTTTTGGTGACTACCCCAATTATTTTGAAAATAAGCTTGAAGGGGATAACATGTTCTTGCGATATAAGTTTGTCCTTCAGACAAATCCATCCTAGTACATTTAACAAGCCCTAGGAAGGAGGAACTCGAGTAACTTCATGGTGATGATTTCCGATGTCATCAGGGTTTAATGAGTCTGACAAAGGGATAATTTGGCGTCTTTTCATATTTAGATTGTTTGAAAAGACAACAGAAAAGAAAACTCTAGCAGTCCCTTTTCATAGATAGTCCCACAGATCCGAAAAGGTAGAAAACTATGTCTGAGAGAACCTCCTAGTCGTGATACGCTAGGGTATTCCTTTTTTGTAAATAATCTATCCCAGCTCAAAAAAGGGGTAAACGTATACTGGGTAGATGTCGTTTCTCAACCAAGTTAACGAGATCAAAACGACAAGCGACTCGGCGATCTTTTCAATTTTAGAGAGTCAGAAAAGAGCTAAAAGGTGACTCTAGTTGTGAATTTTTCGTGTTTTTATCGAGTCCAAAAAAGTATAAAATACAACTCATGTCGTCATCCTAATCGCATGAAAACCAATCGCTGCACAAAAAGCAAGTGTAAAACCCATTTTTTGAAAAAAATATTATATCAGATAAATAAGTCCCAAAACCTAATTTTGATTTTGAAAAAGTTATAAATATTACCAATGGTAAAAACATATTTACCTTTTACCTCTTTACCTCTTGCAGAGCTATAGTGAGCCATTTCCTTTGCGATCTTGCAGTGATGATCGTGGACAATCCAGTGCACTATTCCGGATCCCATCTTTTCCAGGTAAGAGCTGCTTCAATTAGCCATTTTTTAAGCCATATTTCATAGCTTTTCATTGTGATTTGGCATCCCTGAGGGGAGGATTTTCAAAACTATGGCTTCCATGGTTGGTGCAGGTATCAGGCATAGACTCGTGCCAACCGACCTCTTTTTGCAAAGGGGCCACGCCAGGTGGCGCGAATGTCAACAAAACAGCCACGCCAATCGCGCAACCCAATATTTTGTTTAAATTTAAGAAAAATAAAATGAATAAGTTGTTGGTTTAAGCACCCAAGAGATCTTATAATGTGCTTATGACCAATTTTATGCAACTATAAAGCAAAAAAGGTGATTGAATGGAAAGAAAGAGAGCACAATGAAGAAGATGAGTTGGAAATGGAGAATGAGCAATGCATGAATGCTCTTTGAAATTGCAGTTTAAAGAAATTATTCTTACCACCATGTCTTAGGGCTAAGTCTGAATTACTACAATATTTGATAAGTATTTGGGATGAGGACAAAGAGAAGTTTAAACTTCGAGATCAAGTACTTGAACTCAAACTGTCCAATGTATACTTCATCACTGGACTATCATGTAGAGGTCCAGTTCTGATTATGATAGGCACAAGGCCTTCTGGTGAAAACATGACAATGGTCATGGACAGAGTGTGCCTAGGGTCACAAAAGGGAATAGGTAGTGGAAAGGTCGATATCCAGACAGTTTTTGATTTAGCACTCAGAGTGTTGCTACATACCATTATGCGGGTTGTGAGGTCACAGGAACTACACGAGGCTACCAAAACACAGCTCCTTCTGGCGTCAGAGTGCATGAACCCGACAGTATTTGATTGGGCTACAACTGTGACAAGGAACATCAAATAGAAATTGACCAAATGTAAAAATACCAAACTAAAAAAGTTTGGATATGGTTCCATCTTGGTATCGTTCTTCCTGAAACGACTACCTATCTTCCAGGGCCAGGGGGCTATAGTCCTGGATCCACGCTTGAGAGAGCCACAGATGGCTCGATGGGCAGCATTGATGCCTAGGGCAGGGGCCAGCCAGTAGATGTCATGGCGTCCCGAGTTCTTTAGATGGCTCCGATGATAGCTGATCATCGTAGAGGACTGGCCCTATGTGGGCACTGATTTCAATAGAGACCCAGACCTTCCGCTCCTGGAAGGAGAGGACTGGGATGAGGAGCTGGGTAAGACTCTTTTTTACTTTTATGAATTTAATGATTTTTTGGTATACATGCATGTTCTAACATCTCGTCCTATATGTATGCAGATGTTGGCCCAGAGAGACTTGCTGGGATTTCACCGATAGGGAGGAGGACCCTGCTCACTTACGACCCTCAAGGTGAGGGGGGCAAGGGGGACGCACTAGTACAGAACCTCGAGGGGATTTCTCGTGGGGTTCCGGACTATGCTTGCCTAGCTGATATCCCTATGGCTTACCAGAGGCACACCGTAGGGGTGCCGAGTCGCCTCCATTGCTTACTGAGGCGACTGGTGTAGGCAGTAACGTGCTACCATGAGTACCATGCTGATTAGTCACCTAGGATTTTACTTGCATATTTTTGAGAGACATGTCATCTCCAGATGTAATTAAAACAAGCATGTATATTTTTTGGATTTTATATGATGCACACGCTGCAAAAATTCGATATATATATATATATATACATATACATTTATTTCTACATGGATCTTGCTTACATATGATGATGTTTTTACAAGTTTCGTAAATTTTTATCTAATACCGTGTTGGCTACTACATCTGTTAACATATTCATTCGTCTTGGTATATGTTGATATGTGATGTAATCAAAATTTCTTTCAAGTAAATGAATACGTAGATACAGTCTTAAAATGCATGGGTTTCTAACTGAATAATGACCATTGAGCTGTAACACTACAAGCTGTGAGTCCAGATATACAAATAATGTGTGAATACTGAGGTTGACAGCCTCATTTAATAATTCTAAGATGGCACTATACTCCACGACATTATTCGTAGTAGGCCCTAGACAAATGCCTTGTAAATTAATCAACTCACCAGCAGGATTGTAAATTACCCAGGCTGCCGAAGACAAGTTCCTAGTACTGTGGGAGGCACCATTTGCAAAACCGACATAAGGAGTAATAGACATCTACACAATCAGGAAGACCCAATGAGTAGAAAAATGCTTACAAAGCACACCGCACCACACATTTTATTTTTACACAAGCTTAAAAGCACAAACGCAAACTATGCTTGAAAAAATAGGCATGCCCCCGACATGATGACTCAATTCGAGGTGTACATGCCCCCCAAGCTTCAGTCCATAGGAAATGGAGTGAAGGTTCAAAATACAAGAGTAAGAGACTCGACCTGAATTTTCTGAAATCTGATAAAACTTGAATTGAATGGGATTTTGTTTCATTATTTTAACAAGGTTGACACACTTAAAATAACTGTCCTCAGAGTAGCTTGTTTCATTATTTAAGGAGCTTGACACAAGAAGAGGAACTATGCTCTGACGAGCTTAAAGGAGTAGGTTCAGGAGGGGGATTACTAGATGCAAAATGCTCGAGACAATTAGACATTGCCCCCAGGCTAGGCATGAACAAGGAATGATGATTTCCATCACTCCATGACAGATCCTTGAGAGACATAGTCTCCATGATAGCTTCATCAGACAAAAAAAAATCTCTCAAAGGATCGGGCAAATCTGCATTGCCGAGCCAAGGGGATTGGGAATAAACATCAAGAGCCATGCTCAAAGGAGCATTACCATTAGGGGAGGATCTGATGTGGCAATGATCTCGCAATAATTGATTTTAACTAGGGTCAGAGGCATCGATTCTCTAAAAGAGGAAACTTGTTTAGGAGAAGGGATGATCCATGGGTCATTCAACCTAGAGATCATATTGACTTGAACAATGTTCGGTGGTGGAATGGGAAAAATACCCATGAGAACGTGGTCCTTGAAAAGAACAGGTCCTATATTGTCGGGGGGATTAGGGATTTTATCCACGTACGGTACATTTTTCTCAGAGGATGAGGTGAAGAAAGACAACTAATCGACAGTAATAATATTTCCCTCATGTGGAAACTTCAAAAGCCTAAAGAGGGTGGACGAAACACACAACATGGCATGTGTCTAGTTGTGATCGAGTAGAAGATTGTAGTTGAGTTTGGCATCAATAACTTCCACTTCGACGTCGAATGTATTACCTTGCAATGTAATCAGAAGACTCGTGAGAACACCCAAGGGTTTTGATTCCCTTCCATCGAATGCCTCAAGGGCATTGGGAGATGAAGTGAGGGTTGGGGAGCCAATGGCCTTCCAGCAAGTAGATGACATAACGTAAGTAGAGGCACCTTCGTCCACAACGGCTTTGTGAATGTTAAGGCCATTCATACTGACTTGTATAACAGGCGCGATCTGATGTGGAAGTTGGGGAAAAAAATTCTCTAGATCGAAGGAGAGAAGGCTAGAATTAGCAGGATTGATTCCGCTGATCACAGATAGAAAAGCTTTTCATTGAGATGGAAAACTCTGAATAACTTCCAATGCGGACATCACATAAGGCACCTGTGCCAAATCCTCAACAATTTTGTAATGCTGAGTAGCACGGGCATTCAGATTATAGGAAGAATTTTGGAGAACACCTTTGGAAGGTGGCCATATGACAGGTTCAACACTGGGCCTTTCAATCTCTAGAGGACCAAAGGCAGGTGGGGGAGGAGGACTATCAAATACTTCCTTCCTAGTTTCCTGGTGTGATCCGGCATAATCCTTCAATCGAGTGGCAATAGAAATAGGTGCAGCACCATTCATCATGAAAACCCGAGACCAAAACGGTGCAGATGGTGAAGGCTGCTCGACCATCTGGGTCTGTTGAGATGGAAAAGGTTCCTTAATAATTGTTGGAGTTCCCTTAGAGCTCTTAAGAAGTTTACTAACTTTAGATCATCGAAGACAATCTTTGGTGTAGTGGTCTTCATCACAGATCAGGCAAGGGTACTTCGGTTTCTGTTGAAAACCTTCATCAGTACGTGGTTTGGATGATTCTGGTTTTGGGGCATCAGATTTGGCTTTGCCTTTGCCCTTCTTCTTCCCTTTAGAAGTCTTGTCTACAGGATTAGCCTGAATGGCGTTGACCTTAGTGGTTTTACCAGAATATGAGGTAGTCTGAGGAGCAGAATTGTTGGAAGAATTTGATTTCTACTTCCCATTCGAAGACTTGCGAGAAGTCTGAGAGACATAACCAATAACACCATCTACTGATGGAGTAGCTGGTGCTTTAGAGGTCCCTGGCCATGGGGCATCATTCAAGATGTATAACATGCCAAACTGAGAGTACACTAAATCGAGGTATTGGGCATGAGCAATGGCTTGTTCCTCAGTTACACATGCCCCCATATCAATGTCCTATGCAATCTTGTTGACAAAGGAGGTAGTGAACCAGTGAGTTAGAAGCTGATTAGGAATGTCAAACTTGATCAGACAACGACAACGTCTCCACTCATGAATGTGATCTGAAATATGAGTGGCTTTGTCTTGTTTCAGAGATGTTAGGAGATGTGTCCCAGCTTCATAATGAACCGGTAACTGGAAATACGTCAGTAATGCCATGGCTAGAGTATTAAAATCTTGAAAAATACCACAGGGAAGTTATATATACCATTTAGCAGCAACACCGATGAGATTGTGTTGGAAAATACGTAGACGGATCGAGTCATCTATCCAATAATTTGAAGAATGCCATAACTGGTATGTCATGACATGTGCTTGGGGGTCTTCACCAGATTTACCCTCAAACTTAGGAAAGTCACTAGGCACCTTCTTCAGAACCAGAGGCCGATATTGATTATGATGAATCAGATCATTTGTCAATTTGAATATATCTGGTAACTCCAATGTGGTGAGAAAAGGTAACTGAGGGTTAAAGTGCATGCCAGGTCCCTGATAAGGACCTATACCTATACTCCATCTTGGTTGAGCATAACTCTTCCCCCACTAGTTCTGTCCTAGAGGATTCTGACCATAGGGGGTATAAGTTGGATAATGAGGTTTATATGGTAGCTGATAACTAGGATACGAGGATTGGTAATCAAGGTACTGACTCTGATTATACGTGGGCCCCGATTGAGCAGTGTATGGAGTATAAGTATAGCTTGGTTGTTGAGAGTAATAACCAGAACCTTGAGGCGGGTTGTAGACCGGTCGAGATTGACCTTGAAGGTAATAGCCGCCTTGAGGTCGAATAGACTGGTGGTAAGTGGGGCCCTGCTAAGTTGGATAAGTCAGGTGCACAGGCGGATTTGGTTGTAGCATAGAATAGATCGACTGCTGAGCAGGGTTAACAGGCTGTGCAGGTTGTCCTGGTTGAACAGGTTGACCTGGTTGCATAGGCTACCCTAGTTAAATAGGTTGAACCAGCTGATGAGGGACACTAGGTTGCCTTGGTTGAATAGGTTTTCCTGATGGCAGGAGTGGGCCAGGTTGTGCCTGATAACCAGGTTGACCTGTGATAAGACCATAAGATGGCCCTGGTTGTGCAACATTTTGACCGATCAGAAAATGAGGTTGTTGCGGTTGCACCAAAGGTTGAGAAGGATGGGTTTTCCCCCCATAAATATATGGTGGTCTAGGTTGATACCCCGGTTGCCCTGCCGGTCCTTGAGGTTGTCCTGGTTGGACCACAGGGTAAGGCTGCAGACGTTGACCTTGAGGGTTGTAAGACTGCCCTTGCAGGCCATAAAACAATCCCTGCTGGCCCGAAGGTTGTCCCTGTAAGGGTTGTCCTTGTAGGTCATATAGATAACCTGGCTGGGCTGAAGGTTGTCCTTGGAAGGGTTGTCCCTGTGGGCCAGAAGCATATCCTTGTTGAAACAAAGGTTGTCCTTGTAAGGGTTTCCCTTGTTGATTAGAAGGTTGCCCAGCCTGGGTAGATATAAAACTGTTAATATACTGATAAGCCTCATGAGAAGGAAAATGAAGGGGGTTGCCCTACTCATCATATTGATATGGAAATACGTAAATCTGGGCACCATATGCTCCATAATGGGAAAAGTAAGGAAGATTAAGGTCTTGAGAGGACTGACCAACCTCAGAGATCGAAGACTGTAAAGACAACCGATACTCCTCAGGAGAAATATCCTTGGGAATGGAAGAAGCTATATAAATGTCTTTAGGAACTGACGAGGTCCTAGTTGACTGAGTAGTGACAATAGGCATAGATGCATCCATGTAGATAGTAGGTCTAACAGGTGCTGATGTGATGAAAGGCGATGTCGTGAGAGCTGTCGATGGCGATATCCCTAATGAGGGAATAGTCAGATTCGTGGATGGAGTCGATATTCCCATAGAGGAAATAATGGCCATGACCTGAATTAAAGACCTATATCCAGTTGGGAGCATTGGACCAGGTGAAGACATAACATAAGGTTCAGGGATGTCTTCGGGAAAAAGCTGGTAATCTTCACCAAAAGTAGGAATTCCCTCACTAGGAGAAGGACTGGATGAGTCCATATCTGACCCTGCCGTGAGATCTTCTAAAATACGACGGGGACTAGGAGGTATGACAATAGCCAAAAAGGGTGATCCCAATGTAAGAGGAGGGAAGTGTTCCCCTACTCCAAATCCAAACCAAGCATTGGACAAGGGCCAATTGAAGTCAATTGGTCCTCCAAAGGGAAGTTCAAATATAACCGGTCCCCCGTCGGGAAACTCGGATACAATGGGCTGCTGATACTCAACAGAGATTGGGAGACCTATGATGAATTGTCTGTATAAGGACTACCAGTAGACGAAACTGATGGTTCCGCCATTGTGACTATAGAAAAAAGAGGAAGAGATAAAAAGCGAAGACGCACGGGCAAAAACCAAGGCAAACAAAAAAAGGCCGAAAAATCAATCTCTGAATGGGTGTGTGGTCGTAGGTGATTAATTTTACCACATTGAAACTAGAAATTTTTCTATTTCATGTTTTAAGAGTCTAGAAACAAGTAAAAGATGAATCTATCACTTTCATTTTGGAAACAAGCGTGAAAGGACAAGTGCTTGATGATCTTTTCAAGTTTAAGGAGTCAGTAAAGATCAAAATGACTGCTCTAGTAATCTAGGTAGATGGGTGTACAAGATATTCGTGAACTGCCATATACACCTTGGTAAAAAACAAAAGAGAAATCAACCAAGGACTTGACATACGTGTAGGTAATCTCCCTGAATGTTGTGTCAGGTGTATCACGGGTAAAAGGTGGCAGACTCAGCTTCCTACAGATAAAGGATTGCAACCTAATGGGGTCTCCCTTTATATACACAATGGTACGGGGAGCAAAAGTACGTACTAGTTCTTTCTGTAGCTAGATGGTGAGTGACAGCTGCTAGGCTTAAAGACGTCGGAACACGTCTCTACCTTAGAGTACTATATATTACGTTAATGTTTCAATGTTGCCTTAGGTTAATTCAGTAAATTTTAAAGTTGATATTCAATTTACATTTCAATTTCAAGGCCCTATCGAATGTTGGATCTCATAAAACCTCTAAATGCAAACTACATGCCACAAAATATCACTTTGTTTAATAAAGAGCTATCTACGGGAGAGTTGAGAGATTTTCAAATGATAACAAAATGAACACACAAAAAACATCCACTAATGTTTCCAATGCAAGCTAATGAAACTAGAAAACTTCTCTCTAGAGTTATATAACACTAATAATGCGAAAGAGCTTTCAATTTTCATTACGCCAATCCAAATGCAAAGATATTGTTTTTGTATTTTTCAATATATTAGAGAAAATGCACTAAATGAATGAAAAACTAATGAAAACACCAATTTGAGAAATGACAAAGAGAGAGCTGAAACAAAAAAAATTTCACTCAATCCAAACGCACCCAATAAAGACTCAAACTGATGCTGAAATCCCTCAAAGCGAAGAAGAATATCGAAAGAGACTCAAATAAACTGTGTAACCTAGGCTTGGAGTAACACAAAGAGAAAATGAATGAAAGAGAGGACAATCACTCAACTAACGCAATGATAAAATGGAATCCAACAAAACGAATGCAAAGAAGTGAAAATGAAGTTGAATGGGAAAGAAAGGACCCAAAAATCCTACGGGAGGCTCAGCACACTGAAGCACCTAGAAGCCCTAGGACTAGAATGAAAAACTGATAGAAAAAGGCGAAAAACTAGAGGAAGAGGGCTAAACACAGTAAAAAATGACTTCAAAGCACTCAAGCAACCATAAAAAATGAACCAAGACCAAACTTGAAGCTCAGAAAGCCCACAAACAGGAAAACCCTAATACCAACCAAGGTTGGCATGCCTGTTTGGTTGTAATCTGCGCCAAACAAGGGTTGGCATGAGTGCCTAACTAGAAACAAGTGCCAGTCGGCGCGATTGTCAGGAGAAAAACCATGCCAAGCTGGTTTACCCTAGTAAAATGATAAAAAGTGACAAACTAAGACTATATTTGGTTTCTGTGGGCTAAATAAGGGTTTAACACCAAGGAAGGTGAACCAGCAAAGCAAATAAATCAATCAAAAGACAAGAAACAACCCAAATAGTAGAAGGACTAACTCCCACTGATCCCCAGCGGAGTCACCAAATTTTTGAGTTGGTAAATCCCCTCTGTAGACAGAGGCAATCACACTAGCCCTAGAGTGGGTCTAGCAAAAACCGAATCATGCAATGACGTTGGTTCCTAGTTACAAGAAAGACAAATAATGTGATAAGTAGCCTACCTCAAATCCCACATTGTTGTTGTCAAGGAAGAAGCGGTGCTCTTCGTCCCTAGCCTGACAGATCACAGTCCTTCCGTTTGCTCCATTCAGACACCTGTACACATGCAGATAAATGATGACATACAACGTAATACTTAAAGCATGTAACTATATATCAATCAGAGAGGATATAATTCATTGCATTTCATCAAAGAGTGAACACACGAATGGAAACAAAATCAGAGTCGCTTATATTAAAAATGACAAAAAGGGATATTACAACCAAAATCTTTGACGCTATGATCTTCCTTTGGCAAGGCTTGCAGCAGAGCGAGTCTTAATGAAGCCTATCGGGAATCTAGACAAAGCTCTCTCTCTTACGGGGTTCTCTTTGGCTCTGCTCTCAATAGTTTCCCAGCTATAGTTTTCCTCCCACAAGTTTAGCTAGCTTGCAAATGGAGAGGGCAAGCTTTTATAGATGGAGGAAGGGAGGTTGGGATCCCTATAATCATGGGATAGGTCCTATCTCTTAGGAAGGTTCCATGAGAGGTGGAAAACCACTTCCTATACAGGGAGATCCAGAGCCAAACCACTCAACTTATTTTGATGATTCATTCTGGAGTTTGTTAGAATCAAAATTCCACCATTTATTTTTAAAAAAAATTCCTTAATAGGCTTGGCACGAGTGAAACATAGGGACAGAGCGCCAATTGGCGCACCCTCTAGTGTGGATTTCCCCTATTGGTGCGAGGGATGAACTAGCTAGTCGCGCCAAGGCTAAACCATCTGTTTTTAGGTTTTTCCAGAGGAAATTTTCTTCAAGATAATGTTTATCCTTATGTAGGAGGAAGTTATGAAGGTGTTTTCAGGACATTTTACTATTCACAGGTCACTGGAATAGTCCTCCAATGTGCGAGACGAGGGATTGCAGGGACAGTGACAAAATGCTGTGTAACACTAGTGCTTGGAACATTGCCTCTTTAATATGTTCAAAGGCCTTAGTTTCTTGTGGAGTCCAAGAAAATGAATCTCTCTTTAGTAATGTTGTTAGAGGTGCTAATATTCCCCCACAATTATCAACAAACTTGCGATAATACCTTGTCAACCCAAGAAATCCTCGCATATTCTTTATGGTTGTCAGTATTTTCCATTCCTTAATGGATTTAATTTTGTTAGGGTCTACATTAACACCCTCATGTGATACAACATGACCTATATATTCCACCTCATGTACTCCAACGAAAAATTTGCATTTTTTTTCATATAATTATTTCTCCTCCAATAGTTTGAGTACCCTATCAACATGTTGAACATGATCCTTCCAAGACTTGTTGTAGATCAGTATATCATCAAAAAATACTAACACAAAGTTTCTAAGGAAGGGTTTGAAAATGGAAATCATCAAAATTTGAAATGTGTAAGGTGAATTGGTAAGTCCAAAAGGAATGACCAAAAATTCATAATGATCCTCATGAGTTCTAAATGATGTTTTTGGAATGTATTCTACCTTAATTCTATTTTGATGATATCGTGAACAAATATCCAAATTGGTGAAGTAAATTGTTCAATGTAATTTATACAATAATTCATCAATGATGGGAATGAGAAATTTATCTTTAATAGTGAGCTTATTGAGCTCTCTATAGTCCGGACACATGTGCCATGATCCATCGTTCTTGTGCACCAATACTACTAGAGCCAGAAAACAACTTTGACTAGGTTGAATTATACCGGCCTCTAACATTTGTGCAACCATACATTCAATTTCACTCTTTTGGGCATAGGGACATCTGTAAGGCCCGATGTTTGGAGGAAAAATTCCTGGAATAAAAATAGTTGCATGATCATGATCTCTAATAGGTGGGACAGGTTTTGAAGTCTTAAATACCATGGAATGATTGTCCAAGGTGTTTTGGAGATCTAAATAAATTGATGATTTCGATGTTTGAACCTCTTGTGAGAATAATTATGAAATTAAGCCACATTTTTTTTTCTTTATAATATTTTTCATGCCATTATAAATAATTATATTTCATGGTTTCCATGAAATACCCATTAATTCAATTTCCTTTCCTTCCCAAAAAAAAATCAAGAAATTTTCTTGAAAATGAAAAGCTAGCGTACCCAAAGATTTTAACCAGTTGACTGCTAGTATAACATTAACACCACCCATTGGAATGGAAAGCATTGGAATATTCGATACACATTCCCCCATGGTTATCTTGATATTATGGAACTTTCTAGAGTAGTTTATAGTTCCTCCATTTGAAACCATCACTTGAAACTATGGTGCTGGGTATAGGAAGCAATTCAATTCCTTGGATACTTTACAATGAATAAAATTATGGGTACTACCTGAATCAATTAGCACTATTACCTTTTTCTTCTTTATATTTCATTATATCTTGAGGGTTTGAGGGGTGATAATTCCTTCCAATGCATTACAAGATATGGAAAAATTCCTATCTTCTTTCTCTAGGGCTTGCTCCTGGCGCATATCCTTTTCTTTTGAAGTTTCTTGTTCCTTTTCTTTCTCCTCTTCAAAATCTATGAAAAATATTTTCTTCTAAGCACACTTATAAAATCTAGTGTATTTTCTATCACAACTGTAGAAAATCCCATTTCATATTTCTTCTTATAATTGTTGCGGTGTCAACCTTGTAGGTTGTGGAAGGATAGGAGCTGTAACACTTACATCTTTATAGTTGTGAGTGGTAGCCTTGTTGCCATAATTTTTCTTTCATTTTTTTTGGCCAACTTGAATGCCTTCTCCAATGAATCAGATTCCCAAAGGAGAAGCTCATGTTGGATGTTATAATTTAAATTCCCTATCAATACATCAATCCTACTCTTTATGTAATATCATTTACCCTTATATTTAATTTTTGAAAGTCCTCAACATGCTCCACCATTAATCCCTTTTGTTTTATATTTATCAATTGGCTAAAGAACGCCTTGCTCTTTGTGTCCTCATAATGTGCTATCATTTCCTCCATAAAAATTGACCAAGTGAGAAGTGATTTATGAGAACAAATCCATCGATACCATAAAAAATGATTGGGTTCTAAATATATAGTTGCAATGTCTACCTTTTGTGTGTGTTGCACATTATGGAGATCCAAATATTTCTCCATTTGTAGTTTCCATGTTACCGAATCCTTGCCATCATACTTTCTCATATCGATCTTTGGAATATTGAGGGTCTTCAATCCAAATTTAGAGTCCATGAAATCATGATCAACATATATTTTGTTCTCATCATGAGTTTCATCTAATACATTTTCTCCTTTACGAATAATTTCTTGTAGCAACTTTGTAAAATCTTTTTTTAAACCATTCTTCAAATTTTCCATGTTTCTTTTCATTTTTTCCTCTATACCATCCATATTATATTTCATGTCATCCTTAAAAGCTTCCATGTATAGTTTTATAATATTCATGTCACATTTTAAACCATCCATGTCCCTTTTTAGTTCATCTTTGGTTGTTCTTTGTGAGAGCGAAGTTTGTTTCACTTGGTCCTGTAATTTTGAGATATCATGTTGCAAATCTTCCTCTTCATGTGTTAGAGTAGAGATTTATGAAGAATTAATGGGTGTGGAATTATTTTTTGGGGGAGGTATTTTATAATCCAATACTGATATCTATGCTTCAATATTCCTTTCGAATCACTTCAAATTGATTTTTCAAACAAAAGTTATGCAATTTAAAAAAACAATACATACCTTTTTCTTGCTTTTATGAGCTCTATCTTGAAATGATTGTAACTCTGTAATTTTGGATCTTCAAGGTATTAAATTCAGGCCTATTGTATCCCTATGAATATAATTTCCGATCCTTAAGTAATATTGATATTGAAGTCTTCAACAAAGAATTATTCTTGATTTCCCATGATGACCTGATTATAGAATGTTTTGGTAGAGTGAAATTGTACACAGTTCCACATTTAATTTTTTCTATCTTTTGCCCTAAAATTTATACATGAAAAACAAAAAATCCATGTGATTTCATCCATTTTTTATAAAATTTAAATCTGATGCCTGAAACAAATTTTATGTTGATTTTCCCTAGGTCACCTATTTGATACTGAATTTTGGAGCCTGCAAAAACCATAACTTCCCCGAATCATATATCCAACTTTATAGTGAAAAAATACATTAAATGTTTACAAAAATTTCACCAAGATTTTGTCTCCATGTGGTTGAAATTTCAGCTTCTAAAGCCTAGTAGAAAAAGTGTTATAGGGAAAATGACAAGATGACCAGTTTCAAGAAGCGAAACCATAGAATCCAAAGCTCTGATACCAAATGTTATGCAACCATATAAAAATATATATATAAATAATAGATAAATGACTTAAAAAATATCTTCTTCGAGGGGGGAACCTCCTTTACATTACATAAATGAAAAAATCTTGGATGATTCAAATGACAAAATCTCCTTTCTATATATAGGAGTCTAAAAGGTCACAATATAATCAGAGCCGACATAACAATAACACTGTAAGGGAAAAACAATAACAATAGTGGGATTCTATGGGGCATAATAATAAAAATATGGGGATTACATCGACAGAACAATAACAATAAGGGGAATACACTAATAATAACAATAAGGGGTTACACTAGTATTATAGGGACCTAACAAAGATTTCTTCTATTCTGGTGTTTCCCCACTAATTCTACCACCCACCATTTATATGTGACCCAACCAGGTACTGATGGAAAGAGGGTGTTCTCCAAGTTGGTTTTGTTCTGACTACTACACATAGTCTTGCATTGATACAGGAAAATCATACATTACATTTATTTGTCTTTGTTGGTATTGTTTTTATATCTTCTGTAATTAAAATAATTTCTTTGAATGCTGACTCCCTCAACATTTAATCTATAGGTGGATTTGGTTGTTCAGTGCAATCTCATTCAAGATCTCTTTTACTAAAGAGAAAGGGTTACCTCAATACTCCAATTTGGTTACACTCCTTCCTAGCTCCACCCCTTTCCCCATAACTGGTTTGATTTCTTTCTAAGTTGTAATCGAAAGGGTTTGATTTTTTTTTTTTTTTTTTTTTTGTGAGTGATATACTTATTTATTTCATGAAATTAACAAGTTATAATTACATTTCATTCTTAACTGGTGAATTCCATTATGCAAAAAATGTGTATACTAAACATCTATGTTCTTTTTCCATATTTAATTATGTCGTCCTTCATATATATGAAGGAAGACTTAATACGCTGCAATCACTAGTGTAATATGTATATATATAGGATGACTCGTAGAGTCCTTTCATAATACAAAAAGTCCTATGTTATATAGGGATAGTAAAATAGTGTTTTTTACTTACAAAGTCCCCTGTTGTTATAAGTGTATTCTTCCTATTTAGTCTCGTTTGTGTTCAGAGACATAATATATTTTTTTTTGAAGTTTTGTATGAACAATTAAATTTGATTACAATCTTATTTTGAAGTATCACATTCAAGGTTGTTAAATAAAACTGGTTTGTTTAATGAAAATTTATGAGTAATGACTAAGTACATTTTTCTAGTGCATATTTTTTTCTTATGGGTTGGCTCGGTGGTCGATTTACAAAATGCCCAAAAATTTTACTTTCTTTACTACTTTCAATTCATATAAATTTAAATGGAAAATCCTGATAGTGCATGTCACTTCTCAACTATTCTCAATTTGTATGAGTTTAAGTGGTAAATATTTTATGTGCATGTCAGCACAAGAGACTTCTCATAGCTTGTTTGTATATGAATAACTAAAAAATTTAATCAGTTCTAGTGATATATGTTTCATATATGATTTTCTAGATAAATTTATTAGGGTATATTAAATTTACTAGCAATATCAAATAAGTGGTCAATACCTATTCCAAATTGAATA
The DNA here is from genome assembly GCA_034641835.2 of Pinus albicaulis. NCBI lineage: Eukaryota > Viridiplantae > Streptophyta > Pinopsida > Pinales > Pinaceae > Pinus > Pinus albicaulis. The sequence continues at coordinate 817,582,344 of CM076577.1, forward strand.
CATGTAATTCTTGTCCGGTGTTTTGTTGGAATTATGATTCATTATGATAGCATATGTTTTCCTTGATGGAAACTCACTTGTAAAAGATGAAGTACATGGTTTCTGGAGAAGCACTGTGTTTTAGAAAAAGATGGATAAAGTACATATTTAAGGAACTATACGTGAGTTCTTTCAGGAAAAGTCACATATACATGTGGAAAAGAAGAAGCAACGTAGCGTATGTATTTGTGCTCTAAATTAATGATACCAGGGATCCTTACCATGGTTTTAGCCCACACTATTATGTTGTGTCGTATATTTGATTTCGTCCAAGAATACCATCGACAATGGTGTGGTTTTCCCTCATGGTATTGATTAAGGCTAAAATTGTATAAGGAGAAGAAGATCATAGTGCAAATACAAAAATGTGCATGAATATTGAATGAATACTTCACTCTAAAGTATATCTGCATGGAATGGGTTCGAGTTGATTGATAGATCTGAAATAATGATGCACCTATGAATACAATGATGGATCAAGATCTCTAGACCTGAAATGACTATGTATTTGCATGATCTGTTTGTGACATGTCTAGATCTATGATCTGGTGCATGTTTTCTGAAGTGAAAAGTATGATCTGAGTAAGTTTATTGATATAAAATGTTACATAGTTCTGAATATTTACATATCTATACGCTGGTTCGTCACGATGAAAGAATGTATACACACGGGTTCGTTTCAACAAAAACACGTATGGAAGTTAGGGTTTTCTGAAGATTGCTGAAGATATTGTCTGATTATTTCTGTTATATTTCTATTGTCTATTAATGAAGTCTTCATGTAGATATGGATTGTTTGACAACTGTATATGCTACTAGTTGATTATGTACAAATATGATCAATGACTGGGTGATTGAATATGATGGATGCTACTGATTGAATAAGGGTTTTGTAATTCTGAAAAAGTATTCCTGAATGTCTTAGATCTCTGTAATATTCCAAAATGGAAAAGAATTGAATATAGAACATATGAAAAATTCCAAATACGGTAAAATAAGAATTAAACATGTAGAACTGGAAAAATGTAGGAATACACCAAAACATCATACATATGGGTAGAAAATAGCTAAACCATATCATTAAGGATCAATAGCAAGTTAAGTAGACAGTGCTCCAAAAGGAATTCACTCAAGCCATAAGATGGCTGAAATACACTAAAGAAAACTAGCATTGGAAATTGTGTGCTGCTACTGCTACTGTTGTTGGAAACTACTGCGATTATGAAGAAGAACCATGTGTGGGAGGCTAATGTAATTCACAAAAGTATCTGGTATTTCAACCATGACTTGTACTCAAAAAACCAAAAAAAAGCCATAAATGGTTGGCTAGATTTTAACATTGGATGACTACATATTGATATGAGTCTGCATCAGTACAACATTGTAAGTGGTTTTCTACATAATAAGTATTGAATAAGGAGACGACAACATCGGTGGTTTTCTCCCGACTTGGGTTTCCACCTTAAATCTTGTTGTTCATGTGTGATGCCTTTGTGTGATTATTTATTCTATTATTAATGCACATTTTTACTACTTAAATATCTGATGCATAGTTGATGAACTGGGCTAAGTAACGTTTCTGAATATTTATCTGAACATTAAGTGATTTGGGTATACACAAGTTTCTTTTAGGATAGTCGCATACATATTCTAGTTGGGATAATCAAAGTGTCATATAGAAATCTGTAAAAGAAAAGTAAAATATTGTGATTCTTGTAAATATTGATTCACACCCCCTCTCAGTATTTTTCCCAACAATTGGTATCAAATTAGGTCCTTCTGAATAATCTTAATCGCTAGAGGGAAGACCATCTAAGAAGAAAAATCAGGATGGAACAACATCTATCATACCACCACTCTTCAACGTAAACAATTTAATCTTCTGGAAGACAAGAACAAGATGCTATCTTCATTCTCTTGGAGAAGATGTTTGGGCAATAGTTGAATGTGGTTACCAATATCTAGCTACAGTTCCAATAGATCCAGCAGTAAAGAAGAACTATGAAACCATTGCAAAAGCTATCAACATATTATTGGGAAGTCTGATTGAATCAGAATTTGTCAAAGTTATGCACTTAGATATAAGAAAGGAGATATGGGACAAAATCGTTCTGAGCTATGAAGGTGATGCCAAGGTAAAAAGTGCTAAAATCCAAACTCTGAGAATTCAATATGAAAATCTTAGAATGCATAATTATGAAAGTATTACTAGTTTCTTCCTACATCTAGATGAGATTGTAAATTGAATGAGAAATTTTGGTGAAGTCATAAGTGACACCACTCTAGTAGAGAAAGTATTAAGATCTCTGACTCCTAATTCGAGTCAAAAGTGTCTGCTATTGAAGAGAAGTATGATCTACATACTCTTATTGTTGTTCAACTTCATGGGATTATGATTGCATGTGAAATGAGGAAAGGAGGTCCCTCTGAAGTCAAAGAAGCTTCTTTTAGAGCTACTGCAAAAGGCAAGGATAAGGAAGAGAAAAAAGAATCAGAGTATGTATCGGAAGAAGATAAGGTAAATTTTGTAAAGAAAATTCAACTTGGCACTATAAGGTTTAGAGGTAAGCTTCCTTTCAAATGTTTTTCTTGGGGAAGATTTGGTCATTACACTGCTAAATGTCCTCATAGAGATAATCATGAAAATGGAAAGTGTTGAAATTATACAAACAATATGTATACCAATGGATTCAACCTGATCATGCAATATACTAGAGCAAGATACTGAATCCTTCTACAATTAATTTGCAGAAATTAAACACGATCGCACAATCACACCAAGTAAGATAAAGAAAATCAATCCACAACACAGGATTTTTTTCTAGGGAAAACAAATGATCAAAACCCCTCTATCTCTATTGTATAATGAACCAAAGAATCATGAAACAATACAATGCACTCTTCTCAAAAGGGTCTGCTGCACTCTACCAACTGTCTCACACTGATCCAGATAGAATTGACCAACACTTAGCCAATTTCCTGCCTCTACTCAGCCTTCCTTTCTTGCACAATTATAAGAACAATTGATCCCTATTAATTAGGAAATTCAACCTTCCAAAACTGTGAAATACATCAAGGGAAATCCTATGGTTTCCTAATTGTGCGCCAATAATTTACTAATAATACAACTAATAGATAACGCCCCTTTAACCTTTGTCTCAACTGGGTCTTCATCAAAACTGACATACATGCAACTATTAATAGTAAATCATCAGTCACTCGAAAAATCACTGCATGTGAATTAAATCTGATTTAATTCACTTGACTTCTCACTAGGGAAATAATCAGTTACAACTAGTTAGATTGACTTTAACTCACTTAATTGAGTTAACTAATTTCTCATGCATTAAACTAATACATTAACTGCAACTTGGAATATAAAACAAATAGAATCACTCTACATGCCTCACCAGTCACCCTCAAATCAATTTCACGAGCTAAATGAGTCTATCACACTCAGTTGACTATTACAAGTGATTATGAGATAATATTACAATTTATTGTCCAATTTTTTGAAGGGATAAATACATTTTACACACATTTAATTTAATTTAATTAAGAAATAATTAAATAAAAAGAATCCATGGTAGCCATTTATCGATGCCATTTTCTGGATGTTTTTTCTGGATGACAAATTAATTGTTTCTTATTGCAAATTTAAACACTCCCTCTCAACAAGAAGTGAATCAATCTGTCCCAATCAGGTACCTTTGGAATGTTCTTGCATGCAATGCTTATAGTTTTGTTCACACATGCAACTATCCTGAAACTCAATAGCCTCCAGACAACTTAATCAATATAATTCATCTGTCATCATAGTCTTCTGACTGCTGTTAGCTACTGCATGTGTCTACTGGAATTTCTGTGCGACTGACATCTGCATCCATGCACTCTGCACTGCTGCCAAATTTGATTTTCGCTCCAATATCTGATACCTGTCACTTTGATTTATGTCTTGCTAACATATGAATTCATCAATATAGTTAATCATTCCTGCTACTATTTTACTAAGGGCTCCTTGTAGCCATGTTGATCCATGAGACACACCATCACAATGAACCCTACCCAAATTTATTCTTGAAATTAATTTTGCACATCACCCCAACTCACACCTACATGTATAGATGCATGTACTCTCTCTACCCATCTAGATCAAAATTCCCCCCTCCTGGAGGTATTTGCTTGAGTGGACCCTTCCACTCTGTCTCCTCTCTGCTTCTCCAATTGTTCTTGCTCCACAAAATTTTGAGACTACTTCTGAGGATGTATGTTGAAAGATAATTTCTCCTTCTTAACCACCAAGTCATTAACCACTGCCTTGCTCCTCAAAGCCTTGCAATCATCCTCAACCTTGAGAGCATACAGGTTCTTGACTCTTGAACTAATCTTCTTCACCTATCCCATGGCTATGTGTTTAAGGAAATTTTTTCCTTTTTTAAACATCACGTCATAACCATGGTCTTCCAATTCCGATACGGAGACAAGATTCTTCCTTAGGCCTGGAACATACAAAACATCTATTACTCTAAGAGGATATCCAGACTCCCTCTAAAAGGTAACTATACCTATGCCGGTCATGCTATACCTCCCGTCATCTCCAAACTCTATGTTCTACTGGAGGTTCTTCTCCTCCAAGTCACTGAAGAGATCTATATCCACCATCATATGTAACGAGGCACCGTTGTCTAAATACCACATTCAGCCCATTACAGTGTTGGCCATGCATTCAATGACAGTAAAATCAAGCTCAAATTATGAAGCCAATGGTTCACCTGTTGCAACTGCAGGCTCCTTCTTGCTTGCCTTCTTTTGTGGATAATTTGTAGCATAGTGCCCATGCTCGTGACAGTGAAAGCATATGATCTTGGATAAGTCTTTCTTGACCGATTCACCTTGGGATTTATTTCCCTTGGCATTATTTTCCTTATCGGCCAAGGCACAATCTTCCTTGTCATTATTCTTGGATGAGGATTCATCCCTGATATTCTACCTGAATTCTTCTTGTACCAAATCCAACCAAAGTTGCTCCCAACATGGTAATTTCTCCCTCCCACTCACTGAGTCCTGGTAACTATGTTAGTTATTCGGAAGGACTAAAAGTGATAGGCTCACCAAGTCATCATCTACTATGGTTAGAACAACACTTCCAAGCTCATCTTGACATTGAGTGAACTTCGCCAGTATGTTGGTACTGTCTCACCCTCCTCCTTCTTAATTTTCTTGAGCTTGTCCTTTAGCGCAAACTTCCTTTGGTCGCTTCCATTCTGAAATAGATTTTTTAAGGCCATCCACATAGCATATGGAGTAACATTTCCATGGAGACTCAAGAAATGTGATCTCAGACTCCCTCTAATAAGATCCTCCTTGCCCTTGCTACCTTATTTTTCCAAGCATCAAGAAGAGTGGTGTCTGTTGTTGCAGGCTTGGGAATATCATTATCAATGAATTATTTCTACATGTTGTCCTCTAGAACTTCCTCCATTCAGTATTTCCATGCGATATAATTATAAATTACCTCAAGTGCATATTCCAATCTTAATCCATTGAAATCCATCTTGATCCTCCTGTCGCACCAAAAAATATTTTTTGCAAATTCGAATGTTGTTTAGCACAAAATCAATTTCTTCTCCACTATAGTGACTTCTGGTGCTTTGATGCCATTTATAAATTATACAAACAATGTGTATACCAATGGATTCAATATGATCATGCAATATACTATAGCAAGATACTCAATAATTCTACAATTAATTTGTGCAAATTAAATGTGATCACACAATCACACAAAGTAAGAGAAAGAAAATCAATCCACAACATAAGATATTTTTTTGGGGAAAGAAACTGCTCAAAACCCCTATATCTCTATCATATAATGAACCAAGGAATCATGAAACAATACAATGCACTCTTCTCACAAGAGTTTGTTGCACTCTACCAACTGTATCACACTGATCCAGAAAAAATCGACCAACACTTAGCTAGTTTCCTGCCTCTGCACAGCCTTCCTTGCTTGTGAAATTCTAAGAACAATTGATCCCTTTAAATTAGGAAATTTATCCTTCCAAAACTGCACAATACATCACGGGAAATCCTATGGTTGTTTAATTGCATGCTGAAAATTTACTAATAATGCAAGTGATAGATAACATCCCTTTAACCTCTGTCTCAACTGGGACTTCATTAGAAATGACATGCATGCAACTATTAATAGTAAATCATCAGTCACTTGACAGATCATTGGATGTGAATTAAATCCGATTTAATTCACTTGACCTCCACTAGTGCAACAATCAGTTACAACTAGTTAGACTGACTTTAACTCACTTAATTGAGTTAACTGATTTCTCATGTATTAAACTAATACATTAATTGAACCTTGGGCTCTAAAACAAATATAATCACTCTACATGCCTCACCAACCACCCTCAAATCAAATTACATTAGCTAACTGAGTCTATCACACTCAGTTAACTATTACAAGTGATTATGAGATAAGATTACAATTTATTGTCCAATTTATTTAAGGGATAAATAAATTTGACACACATTTCTTCTAATTTAATTAAGAATTTTTTTATCAAAAGCCTCCATGGTAGCCATTTCTAGATTCCATTTTTTGGACGTTGTTTCTAGATGCCAATTTCATTGTTTCTTGTTGCAAATTTCAACACTCCCTCTCAACAAGAAAGGAATAAATCTATCTCGATCTAGTACCTTTGGAATGTTATTGCATGCAAGACTTCTCTAGTTTTGTTCGCACATGAAACTATCCTAAAATTGAATAGCCTCCAAAAAAATGAAGTAGTATAATGCATCTATCATTAGAGTCTTCTAACTACTACTAGCTACTTCATATGTCTACTGGACTTTCTGCGCAACCGACATTTGCATCCATGCACTCTGCACTACTACCAACTCTAATATTTGCTCCAATATCCGACACATGTCACTCTGATTTATGTCTTCCTGGAAATTGAATGCATCAATATAATGGATCCTTCCTGCTACTACTGTATTTTGGGCTCCTCATATCTAAGTTCGATCCATGAGACACACCATCTCAATGAACCCTACCCAAATTTCTTCTTGGAATTAATTCTACACATTAGCCCACCTCACACCCGGAGGTATAGCTGCATGTACTTCCTTTGCCCATATAGGAGATGATTTGTCAATAGAAAAAGTTACTATACTCATGAATATAGTGATGGTCTATCAAATAGTGAAGAAGGAGAATCTGATCAAGATATTAGACTGCTCATGGCATTTGAAAAAGACACTAGTGAGGCTCAATATACTTTAATGGATGCTTTAAAAGAAAAATATTTTCTTGAAGAAATCAATCAACTCAAAATATACTTGGAAACCAAATCAACCATAGATACTCTAAAGCATAAACTCATAGAAAAGGAGAAGCATAATGAAAAATTAGAATGTGAAATAGTAAATCTAAGAAAGGAAATTGAGAAAGTATAAACTTTAAATATTAGATTTGCTAAAGGATCTGAAACCTTAGATGAAATTATCAAGGTTCAACATTCTCTTCTTGTGAAGACATGTCTTGGATATATCAGTGAATCTTCTCAAGAAGAAAAGTCCTCAGATACAAGCTATCTAAATGCAGCAAAAACTAGCTAGGAAAGCTTCTTCATTGAGAAAATGAACAAAGACAATGTCTAGGTAAAGAATGATCACTCAAATTCAAGGATGAAAAATAACAGAAATATTAGTCAAAATGCAAACAAAAATAGAAGGTTCTATGATCGTGGAAATTTCTTCCTTAATGGACAATGTTTCTCATGTCATAATTTTGGTCACAAAGCCGCTCAATGTGTTGCAACAAAACCATCATGACCAGAGAAGCAAGAAAGAAAATAAATGAGAAAAGAATAAAGAAAATACTTATAAAAAATTTCCTCCTCTTCAAAACAAAATTGAATGTTCATTTTGCAATAACTTTGGTCATGAAGAATCTGAATGCAAGAGAAAACTACAACCTAAAGAACAAATATCCACAAGTTCCAAGGAATGGAGAAAGAAGGAAATACAATTTCAAAGCTTCAACATAGCTTTATTTCATAAGGAGAAGAAAATCAATGGTACATTGATAGCGGATGTTAAAAACAGATGACAGGTGATAAATATAAACTTATTTCATACAATGCATTAGAAAAGGAAAATAATGTTACTTTGGAAATGACTCTCCTACTCTCATTAAGGGTAAAAAAATTGTTTTTCTCAAATAAAAGGTTAAATCTAACAATGTTATGTATTTTTATGGATTAAAGCATAACTTATTAAGTGTGAGTCAAATGTGTGATCAAGGAAATGAAGTTGTCTTTCAATCAAAAGAGTGTGTGGTTCATGAACTTGACACAAGAAAGACCATAATAAAAGGAACAAGAACACCAAGAAATCTGTATATATTGAAAGGTGGCCAAGAGCAATGTTATCTAGGTAAGTCTACAGAAAACTGGTTATGGCACATAAGATTGAGAAATTTGAGCTTTTCTCAAATAAGCAAATCAAGCAGGCTCAAAGCTTTTCGTCATCTACCCAACATCACTGTACCCGAAAGTACCATATGCAAATCATGCCAATTCGGTAAGAAAACCAGGGTGAAATTTAATGCCGAAGAAGGATCAGCAAGTAAGCCTCTTGAACTTATACATACTGATTTATTTGGTCCTGTAAGGAAAAAGTCACCTCGTGGAGAACAATACTATATCCTATTCATTGATGACTTTTCTAGAATGTGTTGGATAGGTTTAATGGAAAAATAAAGATGAAGCATTTGAAAAATTAAAGATCCTCAAATATTTGGTTGAAAATGAATTAGATCTAAAAATCAAATGTCTTAGATCTTATCGAGGAGGAGAATACATTTCAGATGAATTCATTGATTTCTGCGAACAATATGGTATAAAGATATAATTTTTTGTAGCTGCAACTCCGCAACAAAATGGTGTGGCAGAAAGAATGAATAAAATAGTTCAATAAATGGCTCATGCTATGCTTGATGAATCTGGTACTCCTGACACCTTTTGGGGAGAAGTTGTGCATACTGCTGTAAATATTCTCAACAAGGCTCATGTCCATGTAAACGGTGATAAAACTCCTTATGAACTTTGGTATGTTAATATTCCCACTGTGAATCATTTTAGAGTTTTTGGAAGAAATTTTTTTATCAAAAATAATGATGAAAAACTTGGTAAGTTTGAGCCTAGAGCAGAGGAAGGAATATTTCATGGTTACTCTTTTAGAAGTAAATCATACAAATTCTACAATAAAATACTTCGAAATATTTTTGAATGTATTGATGTTGTAATTGATGAATCTCTCACAGCTCCCAAAAAGGAAATAACAACAAATGAGGATGATGATGATGAATATTCTCCCTCATCAAATAACAAAAATATAGAAGGAGAACCTAATGAAGCAATAGAACAAGATATATCAGAAAAGGATCAATCTAGGTATGTTCAAAAGAATCATCCATAATATCAAATTTTTGGATAAAAGGAATCAGGGGTTCAAACAAGAAGAACTCTTGTAGGATCTCCTAGTTATCTGGCATTCTTATCCACCATTGAACCACAAAATGTAAATCAATCTAGTAAATATGAATGTTGGATTCAAGCCATGAATGAAGGACTTGATCAAATTGAAAAGAATAATACTTGGGAATTGGTTCCAAGACCTCATGATAAAAATGTTATTGGAACAAAATGCATATTCAAAAACAAGTTAAATGAAAATGAAGATGTAATTAGAAACAAATTTAGACTTGTTTGTAAAGGGTATGCTCAATAAGAAGGTATAGATTTTGAAGAAACATTTGCACCTGTAGCCATACTTGAAGCCATAAGAATGTTTCTTGCATTTTAAAGTTTTCAACAATTCAAGGTTTATCAAACGGATGTAAAATATTGTTTCCTCAATGGTGATCTGGAAGAAGAATTTTATATAGAACAACTAGAAGGATTCATTCTGGGAAATGATGAAAAACTTGTTTGAAAGCTCAAAAAGGATCTATATGGTCTAAAATAAGCTCCTCGGGCATGGCACTATCATCTTGACAAATATCTTCAACAACAAGGTTTCAAAAAGGGATTTGTAGAAATTAACTTATACACAATATTTGAGAATGATAAACTATTAATTATTGTTGTTTATGTTGATGACATCATTTTTGGAATTAATGAAGAATCCATGAGTTGGAAATTTTCTTATGTTATGAAGCATGAATTTGAAATGTCTTTACTTGGGGAAATAACATATTTTCTTGGCTTAAAAGTGCAACAAGAAAAATATGGCATATTTCTCTCACAAGAAAAATATCTCAAATAGATCCTGAAGAAATATGGGATGGAAGACTGCAAACCTATGAGCAGTCCAATGGTGACCGGATGTAACCTCAGTTCTCATGATGATTCTCCCATGGTAAACCAACCAGAGTATAGATCTATGATGGGAAGTATTCTTTATCTAACTGGGACTAGACCAAATATGATGCATGTAGTTGGGATTGTTGGACAATTCCAAGCCAATCCAAAGGAGTCACATCTTTAGGCCATAAAATGAATATTCAAATATCTACGAGGAACTCAAGACTTTGGTATATGGTATCCCAAGAATGTTGATCTTACCCTTCATGCTTACATAGATACGGGTTGGGATGGAAATGTTGATGATTGGAAAAACACTAGTGGTGATGCATTTTATATGGGGCCCCGATTAGTATCCTAGTTCAGCAATAAACATAGTTCCATTGCCTTATCTACAATAAAATCAGAATATGTGCTTGCTGCATCATGTTACACACAAATTATTTGGATGATGTAGACATTGAAAGATATTCAAATTAAATGTTCTCCTCCCATATCCATCCTATATGATAATACAAGTGCCATCAATATCTCTAAAAATATTGTTTTTCATTCCAAAACCAAACACATTCCTATCAAGTATCATTTTTTACAAGAAAAAGTGCTTGAGAAAACGGTTAAATTGGAGTATGTTCCTTCTAAAGAAAAATTTGCTGACATATTTACTAAACCTCTTCCCCGATAAGAATTTGAATATCTCAAACTGAAGCTGGGAGTTGTCTGTGCCTCACTGACCTGAAGATTAAATTCAGTATGCAGGTTGCATGAGGCCTAGTCGCATGTATACGTGAGTTTCTCTCCATACAATCACGTATGGATCTTATTGTTATATTTTCTATAGGTCAGCCTTCAGAACAATCTTCATCATATATGGTTTGGTTATGTTGATCAGGTGTTGATGTGTACAATTTGCGGTTCTAGTGTGCAACCTACATTTTATTTATTGATATTTATATGCATGATGAAGATGCCTTGATGAATTGTTTGTTGAAAATGGTCAGGATGCACAGGTTTAGGGGGAGCATTAGTCTTGCTGAGAATAATGCATTGTTGGTGTTATGTTGGTTTCTAAATTATGATTTCTTTCTTAAGGTCCCTTGGTCTTGGTTATACAAATTCATATGTGTAATTTGATGCAAAGGTCGTGTTGAGACCTGCAATGTAAATATTGTCATATTCAGTCATGTATGGACTTGTTCAAATATGTAAATCCACTTGGTTGGATCATATATGTAAGTATGAGTCCTTGGTGATAGGAAAGGTCATAGAGTCATGTACCATAGATTCAACATGTGCTGAGGAGGAGCATGGTCCATAAAATGCTCATTAGATATATAGAGATATTCATTCTACAAGGAAAGAGAAACCTTGCTTTGTCATCGGTTCACCCTTTTCTCTTGATGTCAAAGGGGGAGAGAATCTTGGTGTTTGAATAATGCTTATGTATTATGTTGATGTATCTATTAGGTATCTATAGGTTGCGGTGATCAAACACCAACATGGTTGCCATCATGTCCAAAGGGGGAGATTGTTGGCATTATGACTCATTATTATTGCATATGTTGTCCTTGATGGCAACTCACCTATAAAAGATGAAGTATATGGTTTCTAGAGAAACACTATGTTTTATAAGAAGATATATAAAGTACATATTTAAGGAACTATACGTGATTTCGTTCAGGCAAATTTACGTATACACGCGGAAAGAAGAAGCAAAGTAGCACATGTATTTTCACTCTAAATTTATGATTCCAGGGGTCCTTACCATGGTTTTTTCCCACAACGTTGAGCAATGTGTCATCTATTTGATTCTGTCTAAGAATACCATCGGCACTTTTGTGGTTTTGGCTCATGGTATTGGTTAAGGCTCAAACTATATAAGGAGAAGAAGATCATAGTGAAAATACAACAATGTGCATGAATGTTGAATGAATACTTCACTCTAAACTATATCTGCATGAAATGGGTTCCAGTTGATTGATAGATATGAAATAATGACGCACCTATGAATAAAATGATGGATCATGATCTCTAAACCTGAAATGACTATGTATTTGCATGATCTGTTTGTGAGATGTCTAGATCTATGATCTGGCGCATGTTTGTTGAAGTGAAGGGTATGATATGAGTAAGTAAGTTGATATGAAATGTTACACAGTTCTGAATATTTACAGATCTATACGCTGGTTCTTCACGGTGAAAACATGTATACACACGGGTTGATTTCAACAAAAACACATATGGAATTTTAGGTTTTATGAAGATTGCTGAAGATATTGTCTGATTATTTTTGCTATATTTCTATTGTCTATCAATGAAGTCTTCATGTAGATATGGGTTGTTTGAATACTGTATATGCTACTAGTTGATTATGTACAAATATGATCAATGATTGGGTGATTGAGTATGATGGATGCTACTGACTGAATAAGGGTTTTGTAATTCTGAAAAATTATTCCTGAATGTCTTAGATCTCTATAATATTCCAAATGGAAAAGAATTGAATATAGAACATATGAAAAATTCCAACTACGGTAAAATAAGAATTAAACATGTAGAACTGGAAAAATGTCAGAATACACCAAAACATCATACATATGGGAAAAAAACAACTAAACCATATCATTAAGGATCAATATCAAGTTGAGTACACAATGCTCCAAAAATAATTCACTCAAGCCATAAGATGGCTGAAATACACTAAAGAAAACTAGCATTGGAAATTTTGTGCTGATACTGCTACTGTTGTTGGAAATTACTGTGATTGTGAAGAAGAACCATGTACGGGAGGCTGATGGAATGCACAGAAATATCTAGGATTTCAACCAAGACCTCTAATAAAAAATCCCAAAAAAACCCATAAATGGTTTGGCTAGATTTTAACTTTGGATTTTCAGCCTTCTTCGGTGGCACACTACACCCCTGCTAGTTGAGTTACGCACTCCATGGAGAAAAATATTGATATGGGGATGAAAGAATTATCTATCAGCTACAATAGCACCCACTCAACTCCCTAACTGGAGGGATGATCCCTTCTGTTGATCTCCAAGCTAAAAGCTTGAGATCTAGCTCCTCCTTTCTCTGCTCAAGTTGCAGTTGCAAATTGCACAACTGTTGGACTATACTGAGCTATCAAGGAGGCTATAGTTGTAGCTTGCTACTATATGATGAAATAATTCTCAAATATCATGTAAATGATCGCTCCAAAGTGAAGGAAAGACCCCTCATAGGATTCCAAGTTGGAATACTTGGAACTTCCTTCCTCCCTTAGATCTACCTGGTTGGACTGCGCAATTCCTAAAGGAACTGCTACTATATGGTGGTGTAATATGATGGCTTAATGCTAGATATCACAATTTTTCTCTTGGAATACTGAAATAGAATCTCAAGGTGAAAGGATGAATCCTCCACCAGTTTCCTAGCTGAAATGCTAGAAACTACCTTCCTACTCTCAAACCCTAAGACATGAATGTGTAATTCCTGAAGCGATATATGCAGAAGAGAGAGGCTGAATGTGGCACCAATGCCAGATGATGAATAAATACTCAAAATAAGCTTCCCAAAGTAGGCAATTGAAGTCCCGAATGGGTAAGGGTGGGATTCTTGGTCGGGAACACGCATGTGCTAAACAACCTGAAACACTTAGCTAAACAGCTGAAGTGTGAAAATAATGTCAAACAAAAATACAATATCAAATTACAAACTACTCTCTATGGCTGCCCTTAGCCTCCTTTTATGCTTTGTGAGCCTCCCCTAGCCTTGGCCCACTTCATTACTGCATTACACATGTGGCCACTAGTCTCAATGAAGACTTTGCTATCTACCCATGATCTCCATCATTTATGCATTTACTCACCACTCCCTCTATCATGTGTGCATTTAATGCACCACTTCCTCCATCACCGCATCATTATTTCCCTATGATATTACTTTTATTCCTCCACTATCTCCACCATATTCCTCATTATTTCTCATGATCTCCACTCTTCCTTCATTAAATAACTCCTCCACTACTCCATAATGCTGCTCCACTACCTAACTAATCCACATTCACACAAAAAAAGTGGATTTTATTCATCTATGGGGTTTATGGGTCCCTCCACCCTTTTATTTACTTAACCAATTAACAAAAGTAAGAGCTATGATATTCCAATTAACTGATGGAAAATTGTGAATATTACCATCCTCCCCGCTAAAATGTTGCTTGTCCTCAAGCAACTGCAAAAGTGAATGCTACAACATTCCTCTTTCCTCCAAATGGCATCCTCATATAGAAGCTATCCCCATCTACTCCATTGTGTAATGAATTCCCAGCTCCATAACTTCCTCTCTAGAATGTCTAGAATGGCTTCCAACTACATATCTAGATGCCTCTCCTCATCAATGAACCTCCAAGTGGAAAAAATCTGTTGTTCTAGAGCCTCTTCTCTACATGAGACATATGAAGTGAAGTGGTTCCCCTTGCCAAAGGAAAGTCCCAACTCATGAACTATCTCTCCAACCCATGCTACATGGAGTAGGATGTACCTCTCCATGCTCCCATCACTGGCCCTGTTGGCCATGCTTGATTCAAGTATCCTCTCAACACTGTGCAAAATAGGAAGCAGAGACATATCGGTTGACATGTGAAATGTTGAACCATACTCTCTCAATAAAAACCACCACAACAATTCTTCTTGTTTCCATACCACCCCATCATCATACCAAGTATGGTGGCCATACTCTCCTAATAGAAGCCAATGCAATAAGGCCTCCTATTTCCATCCTTCCTCCTCATCATGCAAGGTATGGGAGAAAGTAAGCCCATACTCTCCCAAGAGTAACCAAAGAAGCGATGACTCTTGTTGGAACCTCACATCATCATCATGCAAGCCATGGAGCAACAACATACTGATTGACATGTAGAATGTCACATCAACCCAAGATAGCCAAGCTCCCTGCTGCCACATCATGTGAGTGCCATGCCATGTCCCAAAAAATAACACAACCATTGACATAGGATATGTCATGTGATGGAAAAAATCTCTTAAGAGTAACCAATGCAACCATGCCTCCTACTGTCATGTGTCATAGATATGAACGTATCTAACTAACCACTTTCTCATCATCCTCACCCATCCATCCAATTGTGGGTGATGAATCATATCATGCTCCAACATGGTATCCACCCAATGGAGAATACCATCCTCCCCAATTTGATGATATTTTCACTCCATGATATGTTGAAGTGCATCCTCCTTAAGGTTACTCCTTGAGAACCTCTCAACACTGTGAAAAATAGGAAGTAGAGACATACGGGTTGACATGTGAAATGTCGAACCATACTCGCTCAATAACATCCACCGCAACAATGCTTCTTGTTTCCATACCACCCCATCATCATACCAAGTATGGTGGCCATACTCTCCTAATAGAAGCTAATGTAATAAGGCCTCCTGTTTCCATCCTCCCTCCTCATCACGCAAGGTATGGGAGAAATTCAGCCCATACTCTCCCAAGAGTAACCAAAATAGCAATGACTCTTGCTGCCACCTCACATCATCATCATGCAAGCCATGGAGAAAAAACATACTAATTGACATATAGAATGTCACATCATCCCAAGATAACCAAGCTCCTTGTTTCCACATCATGTGAGTGCCATGCCATGTCCCAAAAAATAGCACACCCATTGACATAGGATATGTCATGTGATGGAAAAAATCTCTCAAAAGTAACCAGCGCAGCCATGCCTCGTACTGTCATGTGTCATATATCTGTAAGTAGGTCACTAACCACTTTATCATCATCCTCACCCATCCATCCAACTGTGGGTGATGAATAATATCATGCTCCAACATGGTATCCACCCAATGGAGAATACCATCCTCCCCAATATAATGATATTTTCACTCCATGATATGTTTAAGTGCATCCTCCTTAAGGTTACTCCTTGAGAAACTTCAAATTTATATTCCATAATTCAGCAATCCAGCCAAACCAAACATGATAACTCCACAACACCACGTTATCCGGAAATTGTAAGGCTAGGCTGAATACAGTGTCACATGTGGAAAAAACCCATGCCAAGAAACCAAAGAACCACATGCAATGCCATGCATACCAAATATAGCAAGGAAATCATACACGCTATAGCCTCCTGACCGCTAGCATGCACTATCATTACTACGAATATGGATCAAATAGGCCAAAATTTCAGTGTGACCCAGGGGTAAGAGGCCTTAAAGGTTTGGTTAGCCCTTGGGGGTGTCATTTATATTGTATAAGGTTTTTTTGTCATGTTTCCATCAGTTCCACTTCCTTAAGGTCACCTAGGAGGTTTAATATTGTATTAGTAGCCTCTCGTTTCATGTTTACCCCAGTTGGCTGATTAATTTGGTAGATGTGGGAGGAGGGTGTTACATAGTTTATATTATTCTTTTATATATACCAGATATGAGCCTCCTCCATGCTCCTTGGTGCATACATCTTCCATATCAAATCATTCATCAATAACCCATAACTTGCACACTTAACATCTTGATCTCCATATTCTTATATAGCTTATGCCCTAGCCAATACCTTAGGAAATTCTCTTCGTAATTCTAATGGTATTCCTTGACGTGATAAAATATATGTTGTCACACTCATTAATATGGGCCAATATTATTGTAAATACCCCTAGTATCCATACTAACATGGTGTAGAATATGTTCACAACTTCTCTTTACCATATGTGCCTATGTATGTGGCCTTTCTTCACAGGACCCGCGTATACATTCCTAAACTTCACTTTTATCATTCCTATGTCTCTAAATTGATATCCCTTTATCTTTTAAATTTGTATGAGCATGTATAATCACGTTGACATGTCTATGAATTAGGTTTCCATCAATAACAACACATTAGCCATAATGCCAACATCCTTATCATAAGTCACTAAGATGGTGTTGAGGCCTCGAAATTCGCTGCAACAACATGGGGGATGACCACCCGGTCCGGAGCTTAAAGCAATTCCTTTTTTGTTTGGAATGGTGGCTCTGACTGGTTTGATTAGGTCCAGTTACCTTCTCTCAATCTCCATTGGCTTAAAATATGACTTTTGTCTACCAATGGGAAAGACACATCGGATCATTTATCTTGCTGACCGGGCAAGAAAGTGATCTTTAAGCTAATTTGGGTTTAGCCAGGCCACAACTAAAGTTTTTCCTCTTTGGGAAGAGTACCTTTTAAGGATGTAGAATTTAATCTAAATGTAATATTATTCTAAGATGAAAGAAAAATAAACTATTTTAATCCTATCTCAATTAGGCAGATATAGATCTATCCCAATTGAGAGAAAGATGTGTTAAATAATTGAGATTTAAATATGTTTGTTTTATATAAATATAAAGCTAATGAAGTAGTTCAATTAATTGATATTGTGAATACCAAACACATTCTATCTAGAGACCTCTTAACTGAAATAATCAACCAACAACACTCAGGAAGTTGTTCTCAAAATGATATTGATCATTTAATCAATAGCTTGAATAATTAAACAATAAAATGTAGAAATAATTCACAACATATCACTATTCAGTAAATTAGTTTTATAAGACAGATTTATAAGCAAATAGTTACTTAGAAATCAAAATTCAACCCATAAGAATAGAGGCAAATAATAACATAAATTAAGGCAAATTACTCATACCGATAGAAGTGCACAAGTATGTGAGTAAATTGACACATTCATATTATCATAAATGAAACCATCATTTAAAATAATAATATTATAAATACCAATTTATTAATTCCATTTCTCTAGCTCCGGTCTCTAACAGACTTTTACAATGCCTAAACTTCTACTTTCAAAATCAGAGCTACAGTAGTGCAAGACTCTGTTCATTATACATAACTCATAATGTAAAAGAAAAACCTCAATAATCTCCATATCTGAGATTCCTCTCCTCTCACCCTACAACTCTGAATTCCTATTATAGAAGTGCTTTTCGAATTCTAGAATTGCAGAGGAGAGAAGCCACTATTACATTTTGATATCTGCTATTTATAAAACTTACAAAAGGATTTCTTCATAGGAAAGTTTGTTTGAAGATTGGTTTTGCTCCATCAATTTTCATTGGTTCAAAATCATATTTTTCAATTGTTGGAGCCTTCTCATTGATTGAGATATTCTTCTTTTCATCTCCTCAACTGTTTTCCTGCAAAACAAATCAAAAACAAAATTAAAATGCAAAAATAAAATCAAAATGTTAAATCTAGAAATTAAAATAATTCCAATTAAATAAATAATTGAAAGGAAACATAAGCTTTCTTTTGATTTCCGTGCTGATCTAATTGGCCAAAGATAGCATATATGAATGGATCTACACTCATAAGAATTTGCGGCAAATTAAAATGCAAAAAATAAAACTCAGAAAATTAGTTTTGTTTAAAAATTTGGAGCTTGACCTTTTGCTGAATTTTAGACCCAATAAATGATCAAATATGGAAACGAAACCTCTTTAAGAATAATCTCCATCATTTTATCTTTCCAATGAGTTGTCCTAGGCCTCATTTGGGCAAGTAAAACTCCATTTATGAGCCTCTAAAGTTGGTATATTAAAATTTCCAAAAATCTGGAATTTTTGTTGCTTGGGCTAAAAAAATAAAAAATTTAAATTAAATACTAATCCTAAATTAGATTATGATATTTAATTAATTAATTATAATTAATTGCAATTATATTATTCATCTAACTTAGTTATAATCTAATTCTAAATTAGTTATAATTATCTATTAATTAATTTATAATTACATTATTAATTTTAATAAAAAGTAATTGAAAAATACAATTAAACTAGTTAAAAAAATGATTTATTGATTAATTAAAATATTGAAATATTATATTAATATTATAATTTAAATTATATTAAAATTATAAAATAAAATATTATAATTAAAATATAATATTAATTATAATATTATATAATATAATTTATTTTAATTAATAATTCAAAAAATATAAAAAAATGCACACCACGTGAGAGAAAGAGAGGAGGAGAGGAGTGATAAGACTGAAGATAGTGGAGGGACGACGATAAAAGTAAGTGACACGGCAAGCAGTGGTCAATCACAAATCACATTTTAAAGGCTTATCGCAAATCGCACTTGGTGATGGTTAGCAATAAATGTTTCGCAAAAAAACCATAAGATATGCGATGTGCGATGGGAGTGATGTGGCAGTAGGCAAGTAAGGGTCGCACATGATATCGCATCAGAATTTGAGAAGGATAACACATGAACGTGTTGACGATTTTTTGCGATGGTCGATATGCAAAAAGGTAAAGGGTCCTACCAAAGGTTTTAAGGAGCGGTTTGATTTGTGGCAGAGCTATAACATTGAAATTTCGGAAGTTAAAATAAGTGGGTTTTGGGGATTAAATGGGATTTAAAGCATTAAAATATGGGTTTTAAATATATTTTTAGTTATGAAGTGTTTGGATATTGGGAAAAAGGTGAAAAATAATAAAAATGAAGTGAGGTTAATATTTACAATAAATGACTATTTTAACTAGAAGAATTAAAATATTGGTACACTTTATACATATTTTTTAACCCAAACAAGAAAATGATCGAAACTTCAAAGGAGTGTCATTTACAAACCGTTTGACCAAATGAAGTGAAACAAGTATCGTTGGAAAGTTTATGAAAAACCAAATTTAATGAAATAATCAAAATAGAAATATGATAAAAATGACAAAATTACGAAATAATTAACTTAATGAAAATCCTAAAAGGTGTTTAGCCAAAAATTTGTAGAAAGGATCCCCATTATTTGAAGTACATAAGTCAAAAATGGAGAGATTGTGTTTTACCACAACATATGGGTAGGAAAAATCTATTTGGATACTTAATCCAACAAAACATGACATAATTGGAGAATAAATATCCTTCACTCAACCATTTTCTCTATTTACTAGTAATCATAAGTAAAGTTAGTGTTAAGTAAAAAAAAATCACAACTGCTTTCAGAATTTGAGTGATAATTATGAACATGATAATAACAAAAAAGTTTCTACTCATGATTAGAAGATGCAATTTTGAATGTATATAATGAATGAAGATAATCTCTTTAAAAAAAATAAAAATTCAATTTAATTATAGTGAAATTTATTATAATTAGGTTCAATTAACATAGAGTGGTGAATAATTTTATTGGAATAGGAATCATGGATTGAAAACCATTGCTAAAATTAATAATAGAATCCTATGAAAATAATGCCTCATAATGCTAGATACCACAAGGTGGGTGTTAGTGTTTGGTATCACTCGTAATATTTTTATTTTAATATTTTACAAAATCTTTATATTTTTTTTACTTTAACGAAATGGAATATCATAATATATTCCCACATTTAATATGGTAAATATGAAACATTGGTTAATAATGATATAATTTTTTCAACAAAATTGTAATTATGTTTTTTGATAGATATAAATTATGGCACACACACACAATCACACATATTACTTAAAATATTACATGACAATTACATCTATATCTAGAAGGTTCTCACAGAAAAAATTAAAGACAGAGGAACATATATCTCCTCCTCACAAGAGAAATAGAATCCTCACAATCATCATAGTCCATTTTCCATAATCCAAGGAGCCAAGATAAAAAAACATAAGAGGTGACACTCGAATGAAAACTACATAAGGATTTTATCCAAATGCCTTGCATAAAATAACTAGAGGCAATGTTATAGTAGTAATACACCACATATATAAGAAAAGTAAAAGATTTCAATTTACACCATCCACAAGTATCATCTCGAACATAATCAAAGGTCAACCACCATTTCCAATTAAAAAATATGATAAGGTAGGGCCATCATATGCATATGGAAAAGATAGAGTTGTTTATCCAAACAAACTCCGACGAACAATGAGTAACACAAATAGTGGGTTTAATGTACCCCATGTTCTTGATCACACTAAAACAAGTACAAAACTAAAAGGAACAAAAATACAACTAAATATCTCCACAAGTACCTATTGTTAAGAGATAGAAAACCATCAAACATCACTAGAACAAGCTTTTCAAAACAAGAAAAAACTTTGATACCATTTTCTAGTCTTGATGTGAAGAGATGATAGTACGGTCTTGACCACTGAAAATAGGTGGATTTCTAAAATCTCTAGGAAATCTGTGAGATCACTCAAAAATTAATCCAACACTATAAAAGTATAATTATAATTGTAAATGGAGATAAAAATGTCTTCACTTTAACTATATAATAGTTCACATTTCTTGTATGAGGCTACTATAACTTCATCATGAAAATTAAGTAATGAATTAAATTTAATGTGTCTCAATATGATAGGGAGATATGACCAGTTGATAATACATTTAGGAATCGATCCCATGCATTATGAAGACTGGCCTATATTCCCAATTCCTTAGGTTTTTTCCATCCTTGACTTGAAGGAAGTCCTGTTGAGGTTGCAACAAGCTGATGAGCTTAGTGGAAACGAGTCGCCTTCACTAAGTGGGCCTGCAGGCTATTTTTGGCACAAAGTCTATTTTTAGACTATGTCTATTTTTAGACATATGGATCATGTTCTATGAGTTGAAAGATGCTATTTGTGGATGGTTGGTCAAGTCGGAAAAAATAGATGGATTTCTATTTTTAGACATACTGGGCGGAATCTATTTTTAGATTGCCAGTCTAAAAATACATATGTCAAATATTATTAGCTCTTAATAATATTTAGACTCTAAACATTATCTTATTCTCTTGGAGCACTTCAGTTAAGTGCACAGATGTGGCACAGGAGCTGACAGAAGGAATTACGCTCTTCCTGAGGGTTATGTGGAGCTATTGCATGGATACTTCAGTTAGAACTCATGTGAGAGAGTTTGGTGCAGTTGATTGAGGAAGTTAATGGAGTTGTGTTCAGTTTAACTAATCTAAACATAGTTGAGCTATTTGTATCTAGTTTAACCGATTGATACAATTAGTGAGAGTGGTGTGAATTAATTATTAATTAATTCACTAATTATAAACTCATTAATCAACTAAAGAATGCATCAGTTAACTTCAGTGCATGGATAGTTTCAGTGGAGACCAGTGCAGAGATAGGTGAAAGAGAAGGTTAACTATCAGTTGTGACTATACAGTTGGTATTTGCAGCACACAGGTAATTGGAGAAGCCCATGAAGATTGCGCAGTACAAGCTAGGTGGTTTATGTTATTTAATGATCCATCCCATAGCATTGATAACGCAATAGAGGCTGGCTATCAAGTGGCAAAATATTGGAGCATGTGTTTTGCTAAATCTAGCTTCATAGTGTGTAGCAATTGAGGGTGTGCATGAGAGCTTGTGAGGAGCTTTTGTACTATGATTGTTACATGATCTCCATGACATATAATATATAGATATTTGGGGTTTTCAGCTTTAAGCTTTCCCATTAAATACTGTGTTCATATGTGTGATTGTTTGTGGTTTTAATGTATGCATGCAATTGATTTTATTTCCGCATGTGATGATCAATGGTAGAAGAGATTCTGTATTATGCATGAAGATAAAATAGTGTGTGATCAGGAGAATCTTGGTGAATAATATATCAGTTATTCAAATTTCTACATGGTATCAGAGCGATATTGATCATTGGAGCAATTGCAAAACATTGAAGCGGTTGAGTTTTGTGCTGGTGGAATTCGAATTTGCAGCAATGTTTTCTTGGTGTCAAAGTTGAGATGTATTTCAACGGATTGCGATTGGAGTATGCCCTTGAGGGCAGCTCGAATTATATTGCATGGAAGGATAGGATGGAGGCAGTGCTGGATGAAAATGGGTTGAAGGAGTTCATAGATGCAGAAATTCCAAAGCCTACTTCTAGTGATGTTGCCGTACTTGACGCATGGCAAAAGAAGACAGCAAAGTGTCGAAGGATTCTGTTGGAGGGCGTGAAGGATCACATAGTATCCAGCCTTCATGGTAAGGCTTCTCCATTCTTGATGTGGAAATCTTTGACAGATTTATTTCAAATCAAGAGCCACCGGAGGTTGACTCCCGGGATAAGCTTAGAAACATAAAAGAAGAAAAGGCAATTTATGCCCAATTACCTCACAGTTCATTGATGCGGGGATGAGATGGGAAGTGTGGAATGACTGTTGATGATGAGGAGTGGTGACTTGGCTCGCTGGATTTGAAGAGTTGGCATTCTTATGAGACTGCATCAATGAGTGGAAAATTGCGGATGGGGCAACATGGTGGATCTTGTACAAGAGGAATAAGAAGTGATGAGGGGATGGATCTTCATCAAAGGCATCTGATGAAGAAAATTGCGCTTTGGCTGCCAAAGAAAATAAGGGGAAGAGCAAGAAAGCTTCTCAGTCTGGTGCGAAAGGCAAGAAGCAAGACATGTCCAAGGTGAAGTGTTTTCACTGTCACCAACTTTCACGAGACATTACGCCATAGTTGTCCTTTGAATAAGAAAAATAAAGCGGAGCACTTTAGGTGCAGTAAGAAA
Source organism: Pinus albicaulis (assembly GCA_034641835.2). Taxonomy (NCBI): domain Eukaryota; kingdom Viridiplantae; phylum Streptophyta; class Pinopsida; order Pinales; family Pinaceae; genus Pinus; species Pinus albicaulis. The sequence goes on from CM076577.1 coordinate 817,606,272, forward strand.
ACCTTAGCCTAGTAGTTTTGGCTGATTTTCTGATCGCATGCTTAGTCTCAAGTGTGATGGGTTCAGTGTGGTTTCTTGACAGTGGTGCGTCTTCTCATATGACTGGAGACAAAGATTTGTTTACTGATTAGGATGAGAAAGATCTTGGAGTGCACATAGAGATGGGAAATGATGGCAGATACAGTGCGACCCGGTATCGATACCATTTCCTTTGAGTGGGAGTCTGGTAAACCCTTCGTATTGAAGGAAGTGATGCATGTTCCAGGATTGAAGAAGAATCTTATCTATGTGGCGATGTTAGAAGACAAGGGATATGATGTTGTCTTTAGCGAGGGAAAGGCTTTCCTGCGCAGTAAGGCAACTGGTGAGACCTGGAGGATAGGGGTTCGAGTTAAGAACCTTTATCAATTGCAGGTAGATGGTTGTGCAGCAATGGCAGGCAAGGCAGAAGGAGTGGTGAGTCGGGATGATGGCGAGTTGTGGCACCGGAGATTGGGCCACCTTCACCATGGAGCTTTGAAGATACTGCAGCAGATTTCTACTGGGCTTCCTAAAGGCACTCTTGCGCAGTCAGATCAGTGCAAGGGGTGTACCTTGGGAAAATTTGTGAAAGCCACCTTTCACGAGAAGGATATTCGCGCCACGACGATCCTTGAGAGAATTCACACATACGTGTGTGGACCTTTCTTAGTAGCTTCGACAACAAAGCACAGGTATTATGTGATATTTGTTGATGATTTTTCTCGTAAGTGCTAGATCTTCTTCATGCAGAGGAAGAGCGAGACATACTCAAGGTTCTGTGAGTTCAAGGCACTGGTTGAGAAAGAATCGGGGAAGCAGGTGAAGGCTCTTAGGAGCGACAATGGTGGTGAATTCATCTCTGGCGAATTCAAGGACTTTTGCAGCGCAGAAGGAATTCGAAGAGAGCTCATAGCACCTCATAACCCACAGCAGAACGGGGTTGCTGAGTGGAAGAACAGAACGATCGTGGGTGCTGCACGGGCGATGTTGCATGATCAGGGCCTACCCATTCACTTGTGGGTGGAGGCATGCAATACTGCAGTATATGTGCAGAACCGTTGTCCTCACAGGATACTTGGCATGAGTACACCCGAGGAGGCGTTTTCTGGTAAGAAGCCTGATATTTCCCATTTGAGGATTTTTGGTTCACCTGTTTACATTCATGTGACTAAGGATGCCAGGAAGAAGCTGGAGCCGACTGCGGAGGTTGGGATATTTGTGGGATACACTGATACGCCCCACAACTATCGTGTGTATTTTCCAGACAGTCGCAAGACTGTTGTGCGATGGGATATCAAATTTCATGAGGAGAAAGCCATGAAGTGTTTGCTTGAGAGGGAGCCACACTTGCATGCAGATGAGGAGCTATTAGTTCCTAAGGATGAGTCTCAGGATGTGGATCAGCCATAAGATGAGGTTCATGGAGTGGAAGAGACCACTCATGCAGCGCCAACCATCAGAGGGCGAAAGTGCACTACAGAAGTTGAGCGACTGGCTCAAGATGCAGAGAAGGTTGTAGGAGCACCTACATCACAACGCAGACAGAGACAGTCACCTGACCGGTATACTGGATACATGGCTCTTGTGAGCAAGTGTATCATGACAGAGCCATCCTCTTTCGAGGAAGCTATGGAGGATCCCGCATGGGTAGATGCCATGGTGGAAGAGTATGATTCGATTGTCAGAAACAGTGCATGGGAGATTGTCCCAAGGCCGGAAGGGAAATCAGTGGTGGGTTCGAGATGGATCTACAAAGTGAAGCAGGTAGCTGACGGGAGTGTGGAGAAGTACAAGGCAAGATTTGTTGCCCGAGGCTTTTCACAGATTGAGGGGATCGATTATGAGGAGACCTTTGCACCTGTCGTAAGGTATTCTTCCATACGGACGATTCTTTCTCTCTCAGTGCAGATGGGGTGGCACATTCATCAGATGGATGTGAAGATTGCGTTCCTCAATGGAGTCATTGAGGAGGAGGTGTACATAGAGCAGCCCGAAGGTTTTGAGATCTTCAGCAGCGAGTCGCATGTGTGCAGGCTCAAGAGAGCGTTGTATGGGTTGAAACAAGCACCTCATTCTTGGTACACATAGATAGACAGTTATTTCATTGGACTTGGATTCTCCAAGAGTGAGGCAGATCCTAACCTATACCAGATTGTGGTGGAGGGTAAGTTGCTGATCATTGTACTTTATGTAGATGATTTTATTTTGACAGGTGATGAATTGTTGATACACTCATGCAAGGTTGATCTTGTAAAGGAGTTTGAGATGAAGGACTTGGGCCTCCTTCATTATTTCTAGGGATTGGAAATTTGGCAGCGCAGTGGTGGACTATTTGTTTCTTAGGGTAAGTATGCCCAGGAGATACTGGAGAAGTTCAACATGCATGGCTACAAGCCTGTTGATACTCCTCTTCCTGGTGAATGGAGGAAGGAGGATGCTACTTCAGCAGAGGTAGTGGATGCCACTGTTTATCGACAGTTGGTGGGGTCGCTTATGTATCTGGTCAATACATGACCCGACATATGTTATGGTGTTAACCAGCGTTCACAATCTATGGTTAAGCCAACCAAGCTCTACTGGAAGGCAGGCAAGCATGTATTGAGATATCTCAGAGGTAGATTGGGATATGGATTATGGTACAAACAGTCGGATGAGGTGAGTCTATGTGGCTTCACGGATGCAGATTGGGCAGGTAGCCCAACGGACAGAAAGAGCACATCTGGAGGGATTTTCAGTATCGGGTCGATAACAGTTTCTTGGTATAGTAGGAAGCAGAGATCCGTGGCACTCAGTTCAACAGAGGCCGAGTATATGGCAGCAAGTTTGGCTGCATGCGAGGCTATATGGATGAGGAAGATCTTGGTCGGGTTGTTCGGTTCACACTTGGATCCTACTGTGATTTATTGTGATAACCAGAGTTGCATCAAACTCTCGGTTAATCTAGTATTTCATGATAGATCTAAACACATTAACATCCGGTATCATCATATCTCATACGTTATTGTCACGGTGGAAGATCATGTTACTACTTGTTAGACGGAGGATCGGGATGCGATATCTTGACGAAGGCGCTCACCGAGAGCAAATTCGAATACCACGGGGCGGGATAAGGACTCTGGATAATCCTTATCTTGTTGAGAGAATGTTGGTTGCAACAAGATGATGAGCTTAGTGGAAAGGAGTCACCTTCCTTTAAGTGGGCCGCAGAACGCTATTTTTAGCATGAAAGTCTATTTCAGACTAATACTGTACAAACCTGTTGATCATATTCTATGAGTTGCAGGATGCTATTTGTGGATGGTTGGTCAAGTTGAAAAAATAGATGGACTTCTATTTTTTTAGACATATTGGGCGGACTCTATTTTTAGATTGTCAGTCTAAAAATAGATATGTCGAATATTATTAGCTCTTAATAATATTTGGACTATAAACATTATCTTATTCTCTTGGAGCACTTCGGTTAAGTGCATAGATGTGTACAGTGACAAAAGGAATTATATTCACGAGGGTTAAATTAATTCATGCATGGATACTCTAGTTGAACTCAGCAATGATTTAATTAAAGGTTGATTAGAAGTTAATGGAGTTGTGTGGGTTTAACTAATCTAAACATAGTTGAGCTATTTGTATCTGGTTACAGCCAGTTGAGTACAGTGAGTGAGTGGTGTGAATTAATTATTAATTAATTCACTAATTAATCAACTAAAGAATACATCGAGTTAGCAAGTGCATGGAGGCGGTTGATGGGAGCAGTCACAGATAGGTGAAGAGGTTAACTTCTATCGATTTAGCTGACTATACAGTTGCTATTTGCAACACACAGATAATTGGAGAAGCCCATGATGATTGCGCAGTACAAGCCAGGTGGTTTATGTTATTTAATGAGCCATCCCATAGCATTGATTACGCAATAGAGGCTGGCTATCAAGTGGAAAAAGATTGGAGCATGTGTTTTGCTAGATCTAGCTTGATAGTGTGTAGCAATTGTAGGTAGTTTTGAGAGCTTGTGAGGAGCTTTGTACTATGATTGTTACATGATCTCCATGACATATAATATACAGATAATTGGGGTTTTTAGCTTTAAGCTTTCCCATTAAATATTATGTTCATATGTGTGATTGTTTGTGGTTTTAATGTGTGCATGCAATTGATTTTATTTTCGCAATTAATGATCAATGGTAGAAGAGATTTTGTATTATGCATGAAGCTAAAATAGTGTGTGATCAGGAGAATCTCGGTGCATAACATTTCAGTTATTCAAATTTTTACAGGTCCTAGGTTGGGACCTTCTTCTCCATCAGACATTACATGAAAATATTTTCATTTGGTGGCCATTTTTATTTCCACCTTATTTTCAACCATCATTTTGGATTATCTAAGGTTGTGCCCCATGTGAAGAAAATGTATCCAATTTTTAGGGTGTAAATATTGTACAATGGGGTGCTCCAAATAAGTTCATCCTCTCAATATGATAGGGAGATATGACCAGTTGATAGTACATTTAGGAATCCATCCCATGCATTATGAATACTAGCCTATATTCCCAATTCCTTAGGTGTTTTCCATCCTTGACTTCATAGGATAGTATTGGCTATGCTGGAAATGTGTGCAAGTTTGGAGATATCCCTATATTCCATGAATCCAAATAAGCTTTATGGAAGTACATCACCTTAGCCACTTCCTGGCAATGGGTCAAGTACTAATCTCACTCTATCACCCTTTCCTACTCTCCAAGCAAGGTTGTTTCTAATGAGTTCCAAGGAATTTAAAACAACCCTCTAGATGACCAAATCATTCTTCCATGGCTTATCATCCCTTCTTATCCAATATTCTTCGATAAGCTCAATGCTATGTATTTTTATGTGAGTTGAGAGTAGTCATAATTAAAATTAATGTTGTGTAAATATTTTTGAATAAAATATTAATGAATAATTTACTTTTAAAGAAGGAAGTCCTTACATTCAACCTTCTAATAATTATATTAAGATATGCAAGGTTTTTAACATTAAAGTTTGGATTTATATACATTCCCATTAATATCTAAGGGAGGGCCTAATTAAATAGGTTATTAGGTTAGAGAGTCAACCAAATGTAAAAAGTGAGATAACTATGACCTAGTGGAATAGATAGCTGGGTAGGTTGGTAATTATGACATTTGCAACTAGCTTATATTGATTCAAATATAAAAGTATGAATTTATGATGTAAAGAGGTTGATGTTATGGATCATATAGTAAAAGGATTCTTGTTTAAAGTTCCACCGCTACTTTTGTGCTATTCCTCCTATGTATGCATGCTAGTATATTATTATGTTATATATTTATGGTTGTGACTACACAAGTGACAAAATAATTACGCTGATCTATTTTGCTGATATATATAGTTAACATATGTTTCACGAGTTTCCACTACGTGGGTACTTCGGGTACGAGGGATACTATGGGGGAACAAGTATTTGGTACAGCTAGAAGCTTTGCCCAAATTTATAGGAAACGTCAAGTTGGGAGCGACAATAATATAATATATTAAAAATAAAAATAAAATAGTTAATTTATTTCCATCCAAAACTTCCCAATTAAATTCCATCTTGTAGATTCCATTTTGGAATGAAATATGTAAAAGATTGAACAAAGATCAAAATATTAATCCATCAACAACTTTCCAATGAAATTCCTTGCCAGCAAAGAAACATGTGGAACTCCTAAACTGAAAAAAGAAGAAGCTATTATTACTTGATTATTATGTGGTTTGATGCAACACTATATTATATTCATTTTCGAAATTCAAGTTAGAAAATTTATAAAATGAAACTGACTAACACGCTCCTCTTCTCATTTTGACCATCATTGTAATTTGTTGAATCTTATTATTAAAGCTTCAAGATAGACTTCAAGAAAGTAGACTTATTTGCAATTGTTGAACTTAAAGATTTTCAATAGAAGTCGCCAAGGAATGACTTGCAACTATCTATATTTTGTTGAAACCTTTTCTACATCTCCACATCTATGTAAACAAATCTCTGCTCAAAATAGGTACCCAAAAGGTGAAAATCTGCTCAAAATAGGTACCTGAAACATCAAAATTTGTTGTAGTGAAGCTCCTGAAAAGCTGCAAAGTACCCTTTGAAGCTCTCAGTGATTTTGGAAAATTTCCTAACAGCTCCAAAGCTCCCGGGAGCACGGAAAAGTGGGGTACGTGCTCTCTAATGGCTAGGAGTGGTACCCGTGTTACTATATATTTAACTCAAAGCCATTCAATCACCTAGTTTAGAACTTGATAGGATCAACAAAAGATACATGGAGCTAGGATTCTTTAGCCATATAACTTTAGGAAAAACACATTATAAAAAGTGACTTACAAGTGTACGAAAAATGATAGTTCTAGGAGGGAAGAAATGCATAGTTGGAGGCCACATAAGCTTCAAAAAATATCTTGGATGTGCATTGAAAAGTTCAATATATGTGGGAAAAGTATAATCCCAACTAACCTCAATACATGATAACTTCATATCTAAGAATTTGGACTCCATTGGGACGAAAATATGTCTATTATAACACAAAAGAATTGGAATATTGGTGATATTTTCAAGGTTTATAAAAGAAAATATCCCGTCAATTTATAATACTTATGCAAAAGTTTTCAAAAATTCCCCCTTTTGCACATTACTGGTATTGCTTCTATAATCAAGATTTACATTTTTTTAGCCTTAGCACATCAACTAGTTAGCAAATCATGCTATGATTGTATTTTTTGTTAATTTGTATATTTTCAAATTGCATATTCTTTGTGGTGAATAAATATTAAGGGGGATATTGGAGAGGTCTAGTTGGATAAGATTAAGAATTGACCAAATGTAAAGAGATAATGGTCTATAAATCTCAATTAACTAAATATATGGGTCAAGCAACTACTAAGTCAAGTTGATTAACTGTAGTAGTTACCACAGTTGCAAATACCCTTTAATAATTGTAATGTATAAATAAGCACGAGTATATGATGTAGAGAAGCCATTATTATTCATTATATAAAAACATACTAGTAATTATTAATTGTTCCACAACTATTTACCCAAAAATCCAAGTCCTAAGTATAACCAAGTGACCTATAATTATAATTATTAATGATTTAAAAAGGCAACTAAAAATATACCTTTTAAATTTCATATTGTGATTCAAAATTGAGAAGATGTAATTATATAATTATTAATGATTTAAATAGCCAACTAAAAATATACGTTTAAAATTTAATTTTGTGATTCAAAATTGAGAATACACGAAAAGATAATTATTTAGCTTATATCGCGTTCCATCCTCTCAACGTGTTACAAATAAGACACTATGTTGACTGCAAGCAGATAAGCTTTAAAAATTTCCATTACCCAATGAAAATTTAATTTCTTTCTCCTGACTCGTGATAGGATCATTGGAGATCTGTTTCCAATGCTTCATTACTTCGTGACATGGAACATTTGGTGTTCCCACAAAACTCCATTAATCAATGTCTACTGATCAATGTCTACCGACTCATCTCTGTAGTTGCTCCAAATAATCATCAATGATATGTCTCCAATGCTCCATTACGTAGTCACGTGGTACCTGTTTTTCTCTCACATAATTGTGCATCTTAACCTTGTATTCATTTCCTAAATCTTCGAGAATTTTATCCGGAATACAATAGGGAAGCTGGTCAATTAGAAAAAAAAATTAGAATTAGAAACAAACACTTCTTTCATTTTTACTAAAAGTTTTAATGAAATTAAGGCTTGTTGTGTAAACTCACAGTGTCAATGGGGCCTGGTCTTCCTTCTAAAAATTCATCCAGATCAACTGCAATCGATTTTGAAAAAAATGAATTTGCTTATTCATATATGGTTTGAAAAATAACAAAATTAATGAATGAGAAAGAGGACTCACTCCAATCCCTCTCTTCTGGCTGAATTGATCCAATAAATCCTTTCAATTGTTGTCGAGCCTTTTTAGCTACCTCCGTTATCTCCCCCTTTTTCTTGACGAAATAATGTGAAGAAAATTGTAACAGGAAGAACTAACATAGAACAAAGGGTGACATTTGTGAAAAGTTGGAATTAATTTGTTTAAAAAAAAAAATTGCTCAGGCCGATTTTCATATCAATTATTCAAAAGTGTTTCTTACAAAATCATGAACTGGCAAATAATTGGGTGAACTTATATACTTCACAAAATCCACAGCAAATCTCATAACATAAAACCCACAGTCCTTTTCATTATTTTGCTGAGGACACTGCATCAAATAGCACGCAACCATAAGTAAGGGCATATTAATCTTGAACAGTGGCATGCAATTAAAATGGCTGAAATCTAATTAAAAAGACTCACCTGTATCTCATGCCATGCAACTTGATCCGAGTCTATGTGGGCCTTCTCGGCAACAGCCCTGCAGTAGGGTTTATGAAAAGAAATTAAGCATTGACAAGAAGAAAATAGAATGAATTTAAAAAATAATGGATTTGAAGTTCTCAGTTGCCTTACGTTGCTATGGCATATGCATGGCATTTTTCTATTCCCTTGGGTATGAGAGAGTTGAAGTGCAATACACAGGGAAGTCTAAAAGGTACACCAGGAAGATGTGCATCCCGTTGATTCCCAAGCCCACAAATAATAGCCAAAGTCCAGTGTTCTCTGCGAAAAAAGAAATTCCCAAGTTGTAACTCTAATTAGAATTGCTAGACATTTTTAGAGAAATATCTATTGCCACAATGACATGAGATATAATTACTTCATAAATACTATAAACTAACTATTTACAACAAGACTTAAATTTATATAATTAAAAAATAAATTATTTACCAAACCACTCCATTAAAATCTTTTAACAATCTGGATGTAATAATTTGATTAGAAGGAATGATCATATATTACTCATATAACAAAGGCAGTATATTAAAATCGACTTCTTTGATTTCTGTTTCCAACGCCTCCTCCAGAATGGTGAGGGGGGTTCGATCGTTCCAATCATCGAGATCCTTCATGTTCAGGCTGATCATGTATGCATTACATTGGTTTATTCGCTCTTTGATTTCACTTGGAAATAGATTCAGACGACAACTGTGATAACAGGGCACATGTCATAAGAAATTTCTATCATTTTTGATCTAAATTTAAGAGAGCAAGATAGATCTAAATCTAAGAGAGCAATAAAATCTTGAAAAAAATAAATGTGTATATCAAGATCAAGTCAAAGGACTCACTGTAAGTAGGTGTCTATATGCTCTGCTGATGCCCAGAAGGGTTCTGAGTCATTCAGTTCTGTAATATCCTCCTTAGAGAGAGCAACTGTGATTTGGTTGGCATCTTGTCTGTACTAAGAATAATATTATATTAGTTAATTGAAAATATTAATAATATTTATGGTTATAGTCTAATTAGATTGCTTTTTCGTTTTCAAAATCATGGAAATTCTGGTTTGTAAATCTACAATCATGATTCAAACATTGTTATTGTAAGATTTCTTAATTTTTTTTAGCCTGAATTCCAGCCAATTTTGATTGTCCACACAATTCCTAGTGTCCTTAAACAACTCCATATTTATGTATATCAATTAAACATTTTTCTCTTAAATAATGTACTATTTGTTTTTGCTTAATTTATTTTGATTGCAGATTTTTGCTGTAGATTTTGAAAGTATCTCGGAATATTAAGAACCATAGGGAAAAGTCAATTGTTTGAGTTCCAATAACCATAATTATGATTACAAATATTCAATTGTTTGAGGTCCAATAATTACAAATATTCTAATAATTTGCAATCAAGATAAAAATGACCATCTATTTTAGCTATCCTTATGATTCCAGATATTTCCAAAATCTACCCTCAACTTAGAAATTTGTATGGTTTTATTTGAAATTACCTGAATCGCAAGTATGCAACATCGTCTTCTTCCCCTGGAAATTCTGAAAGGAAACTCTCAAACTTTTCGTCCACCTCATCATCTTCCCCAGTGAAAGGACTGGATGGGTCTTCGATAATATGAGCAGAAAAAGGACGGAGGTTCATGTTACTACAGAATAATTTGTAAGAATCCCTTTCCTCACCAATGAATAATTCTTCATACTCTTCTGTTTCTATAGGCTCGGATTTCTCCGATTCCTGCAAGCTGCTGTCTGAATCAGACTCTGTATTCTTGGAGCTATCAGCCGTAGATACAGCAGGAGCCGTAGAGTTGTCTGAACCAGAGGTTGAAGAAGAAGAAGCATCACTAGGAGAAGAAGCGGTACCAGAGCTCTTTGGAGGAACTGTGGGGCTTGAAATCTCATCCATCACCTTGAGATCAGTCGTAGATTTAGAGGTAGTGGTAGTAACAGTGGTAGTAAGGTGGTGGTAGGATGAAAAAGAAGAAAGACTACTAGGAGAAGAAACCTTACGAGATCTCTTTGGAGTACCAGATCTCTCTGGAGAGGACTCAGTCAAATTTCTTTTTCCAGATTTGCCTGAACTCCCCATCACCTTGACTTTGGGTACGTTCTATAGAGGAGCTGTGTGTTCATTAGACAAAATCTCCTGCAAGTTGAAATTATTTTAAACAGAACGTAGGGTCGTTTCGCTTTCAATTCAAGTCGTGGCCCACTATTCACCGTTTCGTGAGCTGAAAGTTAGATTTTTTTTAAATGAGTCGTTAAACAACGTATTGGTCAAAAGACAATACTATCCGTTAAAAATGGGTAGAGGCAGCAATAACATTTTTTTGAATTCATCGTCGCAGTTTTTTTGCTTGCCTTGAATTTTTTTTTATGAAGTTTGTATTTGAAGTATGCTGCATATGTCCTAGACACATTTTATTTTATGCAGGATTTTGTGAAAAATGAGATTATAACCATAGTTACCAAGTTCCAATATTGAATTATTTTTTCATATATATATATATATTATACAATTAAAATATATTATTTATTTTTATATAAAACTATGTTTCTAACTGTTTTCTTTTATTTATTTTGCAGTTTGATATAATAAAAGACAAAATTGTTATTCCCATGATTAATGTTAACCAAAAATTACACAAACTTGTATTATTTTCAAAAAGACAAACAACTTCATATCATTCTTTAGAAAAACATAGAGTACTTCATATCATTCTTTAGAAAAACATAGAGTTTGAATTCATTCTTTAAAAAAAAATATAACTGTCCATAGTTACCAAATTCCAATATTGAATTATTTTTTCACATATATATATTATATATAATCAAAATATATTATTATTTTATATAAAAGCTAGGCCTTGAACTATTTTCTTTTATTCATTTTGCAGTTTGATATAACAGTAGACAAGAATGTTAAGAAAAGATTACACAAACTTGTATTATTTTCAAAAACACAATCAACTTCAATTGCAAATGAAGAAGTTTGAGGTCATTGTTAAAAAAAAAACATAACTCTCTTACTGTTTGATAGGCTTATATGATTTATGTGAAAAACTAAATTTTTATTTATTTACATTAAAAATTTAATGAATAAATAATTTAAATGATTTAAAATTAATCCAATCAACATATTTTAATAAAATCATATCAATTTATCTTCCAAAAAGTTACACATTCTAATTATTTCCTATCCTCCTATGATTATTTCCTATTCTAATAGGTTACAATTTCATTCATTCCGTTTTATGATAAGTGTAGTCCTATTGACGCCAATTGAGTTTTACTAACCATGTTTTATTAGATAAAATCCTATGCAGTGATAACTTTGGTCTAATTGGATAGAGAAATAAACCATTTTATTTGCATTTTATCAGATAAAAACCTCCTCTTAATAAGTAGGATACAACTTTAGTTTAGGAGAAAAAATAAGTAGCATACAATTTTAGTATAGGAGACAAAAATAACAATTTTGGTCTAACTAAATAGAACAACCAACCATTATTCTGAATCTTGTTAATTAATAACAAAAAACACTTCTTAATAAGTGAGATAAGTTACAACTTAAGTTTAGGAGAAAAAAATAACATTTCTGGTCTAACTAGATAGAACAACCATCCATTTTTCTGTATCTTGTTAATTAATAACTCAAAAACCTCTTAATAAGTAAGATACAATTTTAGTTCAGTAGAAAAAACGACAATTTTGGTCTAACTAGATAGAACAACTAACCATTTTTCTCAATCTTGTTAATTAATAACTAAAACCTAAATCTCTACTGGTACGTTAGGCTTCCCAGTAAATAAGTTTTAAGTAGTTGTTTATTAGGCTTCCCAGTAAATCAGTTTTAAGTAGTTTATTAGGTCAATTCTACTAAATTCCAAACACAGATAGGGGTGCACACTAGGAACTCAATTACTTTCTTTGTTTTTTCCTTTATGATTGAGAGTAATTATCAACTTTGTACATGATGATGTGGTTTTCCATCAATTACTTTCTTTGTGTTTTCCTTTATGATTGAGAGTAATTATCAGCTTTGTACACGACGATGTGGTTTTCGATTTCAGTACTCTGCGATGTATAAGATTTGCAAGAGGACACCAAGTCCATAGTTGAGTTCCTCTGAGCTGCTCTATCCACGGAAGGTGCACTCGTCGGCTATGCATTCCTTGATAAGATTTCCTTTGGAAAGCCTGAAAGCAAAATATTTTGACTTTTTAATGGAAAAGATCAGACGCAGTGTCATGAGAATGGTTCTAAGCTTCTGTTTAAGCATTTTTATGTTTTTGCTACTGAGAGAGGAATCTAGGAGGTAATTTTGTTTCAACAAGAGGTTCCTAACATGTCATAACTAATCTTGTTACATAGTAAATAGAATCTAGGAGTTAATTTTGTTACCCAGTAAATATTACAAGGGGTTCCCAACATGTCATAACTAATCTTGTTACATAGTAAATATAACATGTCATAACTAATCTTGTTACATAGTAAATAGAATCTAGGAGTTAATTTTGTTACCCAGTAAATATTACAAGGGGTTCCCAACATGTCATAACTAATCTTGTTACATAGTAAATATTACAAGAGGTTCTCAGGAGTCGATATGTCATAACTCGGGAATATTACAAGAGTTTCCCAGGAGCAGATATGTCATAACTCGGGAATTAGGGGGAAGGATGACAAGAATCCATCCTCACCACTGGACCTACCACTCATATACATACCGTAAACATATGGTTCTAAGTTATATACATACCCTAGACATATGGTTCTAAGTTGTTGCAGTAGGGTTTTAATAGGGTTGGGTAATAGCTGCAAGCCTTTCAAGCCTTTCTATTAGTGATGTGCGATGTTGATTATTTCTGAAGAATGTCCTCATAATGGTCTCTGTGTGAGTGTTTTTGCACTCGGAAAGTGGGGAGTGAATGAGGCCTTATACAATTATGTAAATATCACAATAGAAAAGTTCTTGAGGGTAGCTTGGAGTTCAAAAGTTATTGTGCATTGTATGATACATATTTTACAAGAAGGCCCCAAGGCTTTGAAACAAATATATTGAATCTGTTCATCATATTTTATCATGAGGTAGGATTTTTTTGGTTGGTGTTCAGTGTGATCATAGTGATTAGTGCCAATGCGTAGATATTTGAAATGGAGATGCATGAAAAATTATATTGATAGAAGAAACATTGATACAATGATGTAAATATTAAAATAGAAAACATTAGTGAAGTAGCTTGTAAATTTCGTAGTGCCTTACCATTTTTTATTTATAAAAAAGAAAGCATGTTGCAACAGATAAAAAATTGGTGACCTCAACCTGCCTGAAGGGAACCAGGTCTGTGACCACCTTGTCTGTTGGCCACCTTAATGAGTTAAATACCATCTAGTATTGAAACAGTTTCTTCTGTCTACTAGCCGCTATGGCCTTTTTACTATCACTAACAAAGTCTAACTGAAAACAGTAAAAGCTAGCCGCAAAATTCATTGGAAACCAAGAAAATCACGAGTCAACCATATGAAGTGTCAATAGGAGCCAGGTCGTTTGTAGTAGAGCCCGACATCTCTACTTGCTGCATAGTTTGAATTTGCCGCTCAATTCTTCCAATTCCAGCCATAGCATGGTACTGAGATACTCTAATCTCCTCAATTTCCTTTTTAATTTCCTGCAAAATTGAAACCACATTGGGGTTTCCATCCATTTCCTGTAAACTCAATAAGGCCTTGGCCAACACACATTTGAGAGCCCAATAATTATGGATGGAGTGGTGAAAAAGGGATAGTCTCCCTCTTATGTTTCCTGGGTCTGATATGAAATCCATGGTGTCCTCTTGTTGTTCTATGTCTTCTTCTTTGTTGTTTCTTTCTCTCTCCCAACCTTGAATTAGATTGTGAACCTGTGGTGGGTTTCGTGTGGAGTAGATGTCAAAGAGATTCTCCATGACCTCTTTTTTTATTTTCTGCCTCACTTGCTGGGTCAAATAGTGGATATTGGAAGCTTTTGCTTCCCTTTTTCCTTTGTTTGACGTTTGACAAGTTGACCTTTTACCATTTTGTAATGGGATGGATAAACGCTGACAATGAATGAGCAATACCTATGAAAATTTTAAACAGGCCTGTATATGGCAAGAGCAAGTCAATAATGGTATGCATGGGATAACTTATGGGGCCCACAGCTTCGTTCGAAGCAGACGATACCAAAGTGGAGATTGCCATGCTATTACTATTGAAGGTGGTAGAAGCATCTAAGATGAATAGAGAAGAAGAAGAGGGCGAGAAGCATAAGTCCATAGCCCAAAACCCATAATGACGAAGGAATTGAATAACAAAATAGGGGCTAAGATTACCCTCCCTAAAAGATAGGCCAAAGACATGACCACCAAGGAAAAACCCATGTGAGGTTTTCCAGATGCCCTAACCTAGGTTTATAAAACTTAATTACGATGGGACATCCAAAGGAAACCCAGGGCATGCAGGAGCAGGCAGAATATTTCGAAACTCTCAAGGTTCAGTGTGTAGGATCTATGCGCTAGATCTTGGGTTTTCTATGAATATTGAAGCTGATTTAATGGCAGTTAAACAAGGGTTGATCATCATGGTTCGAGAAAAATACCACAGAGTTATTATCGAAGGGGATTCGGAGATGGTAACAGGGATATTATGAAATTTGCAGCAAGGGACTCCATGGGAAAAAATAAGCCAAAGCTCGAGGAGAATAATACTCATTCATGAGATCAGTTTAGTAATACAGAATATTGGCTATCTTATCCCCTCGCATGTCCACAGAGTAGGGAATGAGGCTGTAGATTATTTAGCTAACCGACGTTGCAGCAATGATGGTCACTAGCTGGATATTAACCAAGCTAACAAGGCATGGGACATTAAGCTACACCCACTACAGCTCATCATAGATAGTCATAAAGTAAAATCTAGAGACCCTCGATCGGGGTGCCAAATAGACGATGACGGGATACAGGTGGTGTCACGCAGCGAGGCACACCACACTGTCAATCAAGGCTATTAAGGCTCGAGCCCGTAGCTGGTTAGGGGTAGGTATGAACACATGCTGCTCCATAATGGCTGCAGATGACAAATTTGGGCGCCAAATAAGAATTCAGATTGACATTGGACAAATCGATGCATGCATAACTGGTTAAGGCAGGAAGGGTGGCAGCCCATTCTTTTCGGCCAGAAAATTGAAGGATTTATTGAGGGCAAGGAGGCTATAGGTCCCCTATGTCGATTGTTATTCAGTATGTCATGGCTATGGTTAGTTACATCGTTAATTTCCCTGTTCCTGCTCACTGTCACAGCAATGACGACCTCAATTTCATGGGTGGTTTATTTGGTTTGCATGCAGCTCGTATATGTAAGTGTCGGTCTCCTCTTGAATTCTAGAATACCTTTGAATTCATTTGTTATTGTTAGATAGAAGGGTATTTTAAATTCTCTTTCAGTCATATGCAAGATAATTTGTTGTTTTTGGTTTTCCTAGCTCCTCCAGTTAATCCTTGCTTTAGAACCCCTTATCGGTTTCAATTTTCTCAAATTATGCTCTTCACTCTGGTATGTAAGGAAAATTCTTTTCAGGCTATGGCTATGTGTTTAGGAAAAAGGTTTAATTTGGTTTGTAATAAAATTTCTTCTGAGGCTTTGGTTTTGTGTCTAGTCAGTAATGATAATGCATCTCAAGTCTATGAGAGTGCATGTATGGCTAGGTAGGATATGCCTACTTGTGTATTTAACCTTAACTCTATTCACCACAATTTTTTTAGTTAGGAAACTACACCACCATGGGGCATGAGGGCTGCGGTCTGTATCGATTATCTTTGCTTTATATTTGAAACATAGATGTTGAATATGTTCATGAGATTTTATAATGAAGTAGGGTTGTTTTAGATAGTAGTTAGCATAGTCATAATGTTAAGTGTAAGTGTGCATAATTTCTAATGAAGATGAATAAAAATTATTATTATTATTATTTTATATTTTGCAATGATAAAATTGGGTAAATAGTTTTCCTTGATTACTCGCTCATTCAAGATACTATTATTAACAACTAGCAACAATCACTTATTGCTCTAGATGACTTGAGCTAAAAATGATATCTATAAAGAAATATAGAAGAACACAATTATTTTAATAAAGAATAGGGATATAAGAAAAGATCAAGTATCTGCAAAAGTTAAACTTTTGGTTGTTGATGAAAGTTGTGCGAAAAAACTTGAAAATGTTGAACCTCCACTGTTGATGAAAGTTGTGGAAATATGTTGTATGAGGGGCATTTTAAATACCATGAAAACATCTTAAAATATGGGTACAGAGATGGTATTTATTAGATATTGGTTATGAAAATAGGACGTTGAAGATATAAAACCTTTTTATTTAATTCCATTATTAAAATCAAAATTGAAGTTTTATTAAAATAGAAAATCCACATTATTGAGTTTGATCTATTTTTTTGTATAGTACAAATATAAATAAAATTGTCGATGAGTTTGGATAGCTCTAATTTTTCTCAAGCACTTGTTTTTAATTTGGTTTTTCTTTCTCATTGTTATAGGGAAGCCTATGAGACAAATTTGAATTCAGTTTTCAGTGTCTATTCCCTTTTAAATAAAACATTATATGAAAAAGAGAAAGACCCTAGATTGTGAAAATTGTACTCTTCAATCATGGCATAAACCTCATGATATATATATATATATATATATATATATATATATATATAATTTTAATCCCTAATGAATTTAAATATAGGATGGTGGGAATTAAAGAGGGGCCATGAGTGTATATATTCCCATATTTCAATCTCAAAATTTTTATCCAATTCCACTATATACTTATTTATCAATGTAAATATCCATTTATCCCATAAGGGGGGATAATATGGTAATAGGGTGCAATGTTAAGGAACTCTTTATGTTAAGGTTCTAGATTCAAAATTTCATGGGTACAAATTCAACTTTGTTAAACATTCATGTGGTCTAAGCTCAGAGTGATCTCACGGTGATTAGTTTCTTAATCAAAGGCTTGTCCTACAAGTATAATATCCCTCGCATAAGCTAAGGTAAAAACTCTAGTAAATTGACTTTTGTTGAATAATTAAATATTATTAATTATTATATGAATATTACAAGAATAATATTCTTCTAATTCTAAATTAGAAGAATATTACAAGAATTGATTCTTAATTCTTATATTGAAAATAATTTATGTTCTTCTATCTAAATAAATTATATTTCCGAGTTGGTATATTTTATGAGTTTTGGAACTAATGAGTAATAGTTTTAGAAAAACTATGGATAAGTGCTATCGTTTTCATAAGATAAAAGAAAAATCTACCTTGAAAAAGTTGTTAGAAAATTTATATATGACATAGAAATGGAGCACATAAAATATGAAGAAACAAAAACCAAAAAAACATATCAAACAAGAGAGAGATAGATATACATGATTCACCCAATTTGGGCTATGTACACCCCGAACACCGAGTCCTTCCTTTATATTATCCAGCAAGATGAAGAGACACAACCTACACCAGATCCGATATAATATCCTCTACTCTCTCTCATAGTCCCCCTTTATGTTTCTCACTCATAATACACATACAATACACAGTCGCAATACAATACCTCATACAAAATGAGGAGTTTACTTCTAGGGAAAAAAACCCTATGTTAAACATAACTTCTATTGTCAGATCATCTGCCTAATGAATGACCTAAATTGACTATAAAATTACAATATTTTACAAGGAAATTATACATCTATTCACCCCCACTGGGGGACCGCTAGCCCCTAGATCCTCGAGCCAGGGGGGATCAACCCGACCCCCCGCTGACCCTTCCTGGTGTATACATTCGACTTAAAAGATATTCCTTTGAATTAGGATTAAAATCAGGCTCTACACCCAACAAAAACATGAGAGATTTATGGATGAATTATTGAGTTATTTTAGAATTTAGAAAAATATGATTTATGATTTGATTTGTGGAGTGATTTTAGGATTTAGGAAAAATATGATTTATGGAGTGATTTATGAGTGATGTATGGAATGATTTTAGGATATAGATTTTTCTTGCATTTTCTTAATTATACTTATTATAAAACTTTGAGAAAATATGAAAAATATTGACATAATACATGTAGAATAGAACCAATAGAGAGGAAGGATGGATTCCATGCATGCATTAAAAAATGAGAAACTATGCTCTTTGAAAATTATTGTGTTTTCATATGGTGCATGAAGAAATAAGAATTGAATTTATTTGTTTGAAAATTTTCATATGATAAAGAGTTGAGATAATTTTATTGGGGAAACCCCATGGACATTCATTCATAGAGGAATAATTGTTTTTTTTATTGAATTCTTAAAAGATTTCATGTGCATTGAATTCTTAAAAGAATTTCAAGACTAAATAATTGTGTGAATTGCATGAGTTATTGGAAAATAGGGTCAAAATATAAATTTATATCTCCCACACCATCATATATGCATAAAAATTGAAAGAGTTTTTGTAAATGTGTATTTTCTCTCCAAAATACTCTTTCAAATTTGAAAATTTAGTATTAAAATTCTCGAAAACCATGTCCAAAGTTGATGACTAAAACATGAAATGATTTAATATTTAAATATGTAAAAATGGGTTGCAAAGGTTCATTCGAATCATTCAAAGCATGAAATTTGTGTAACAGTTCACACAGTTTTTTTTTTAATGAACCCCTTCCCAACAAAAACCTGTTTTTTTTTTCAACAATTCATTTCAAGATGTTCGAAAACCGCATCGAAAGTTGATAACCAGAACATGAAAAACAAAGTAAAATAAACTGTTGACATTTATTTTGTCAGCGCGATAAGAATAATTTTTTATGTACATATAGAGATAAATAGTGTGTTAATGTTGATGGAAAGAAATAAATTAATTGCATGCAAAAAAAATTAACTATTAGGTTTGATATTTCTTAAAAAGAAATAAGTTATTCCAATGCACAAAAAATAGAACAATTATGTTGATATTTCTTAAAAATAAATCATTTATTCACATGCACAAAAATAGAGCAATTATGTTAGTAATTATTAGAAATAAATTAAGTTATTTCATTTAAAATATTACCAAGGATGTTCTTATGATGGATATGCATTAAATTTTTAAAGAGAAATATTGGAATATTAAAGATAATATGTGTTTATGCGCATAAGAATAATATCTTGTTTATTTAATCTAATCGAAATGAATATGTGAGTAAATTCTTTGAGAAAGAGTTCACATAAAACCTTTGCATAAAAGACCATTAGTAGTGTTATTTGAGGAGTTTTTATTCATGCTATTTCTTGATGAAATATTAAAATTATTGTTTATGTGTGAAATGATAGGAAAATATTTTTTATTGTATGCATAATAGCTAGTGAGCTAGCTAACTTTTGGGAAAAAGAATAATTAATGTGTAATATCTAACACACTAATTATTCCTTTTTCCAAAAGTTAGCTAGCTCACTAGCTATTATGCATACAATACAAAGTATTTTTCTATCCTTTCACACATCAAACAAATTTATAATATTTCATCAAGAAATAGCATAAATAAAAACTCCTCAAATAACACTGCTAATGATCTTTTATGCAAAGGTTTTAAGTGAACTCTTTCTCAAAGAATTTACTCACATATTCATTTCGATTATATTAAATATACAAGATATTATTCTTACACACACACACACATAAATAAGTTTTTTGTTGTGTTATAACTCTTCAACAAGAAGAGAGGAGAAAAGCATGTCATTGTATGCATTATAATTAGATTCTTGGAGAGGAAAATTGGTAATCACATTCTTTATTGTGTTAATATTCATTAGAGAAACATATATGCTTGCGTGCATGGAAAGGTATAGTTTTGGTATTATAATTCTGGAGAAAAGGAATGTGCAATAGCATAATATTAATTATGTTAGCCTTCTTTTGGGAAAAATAATATGCATTTGCACACTTAAAGGGATTGGCTATGGTATTATCTTTCTTTTGGGAGAGGATTATGTATAGTTATTGGGATAGTTCTTTTGGTAAGAAGAAAATGTCTCTTTGCATGAATGAAATAATAAATGTTATGCATATGATCCCTTGGAAAATAAATGTTTTTTTTTCATGCAACATTTGGTTATTTTCCTTTGGAAAGAAATATATGTTTCAAATGCAAGAAAAACAAGCTATGATGTTATTTTATGTTGGAGAGGACAAGTAGTTTCATGCATGAAATTATAAGTATTATGTTAACTTTGTTTGAAATAGATCTTGTCTTTTTATACATAATAGCCATTGTGAATAGCTCTAATGTGGGAAATATTTTTTTCGAATAGAACATGCATTAGCATGCATAAGTATAGAATCTATTTCATTACTCCCTTTGGAAAATAAAACATAACAGTAGGAACAAACAATATTGTTTGTTGGGCTAGTTTGCCTGAAAGCTTGTTATGCATTTATATGCACAATAACAATATAGAGTATGTTAGCTTTCCTATAGAAATAATATGAAAGTGCATGCAATATGTTTTTAGCATTTTTTTGGAAAGATTATGCTTGATAATGATTTTCTTATCACTAATGCATGTGAAATGATGTTAAACAAGACATTTCATGAAATTTTCTTTATGTTTTATGCATGAACATGGATATGTATTCAAGTATCATTAATAAAGATTTATTATTGGTTAATTAATATTTTATGTTTAATCTAATTGTGATATCAAGTATGTTAATGACAACAATGACAGGAAAGGATAGTGGCTTGTAAAAACGATAGTTCATGTTTAACATTGTGGCAAATAAATATTTGTTGATCTATGTAGATTGAGGAATTCCAATTACAAGATGATCCATTGATGGAAACATTGACCACAAAAAAATATAGATTGAGGATTCATGGCTAAATGATATCATGATGATTTTAATAGCTTATAGCTAGTTATGTTACATTTAAGATTATTTTTATATGTAATATTTTATGATAGAGGTCAAGGGATGGACACCCTTATAACCATTGAATGAGGGGTGAACACCCTCACAATTGTTTAATAACAATTAAATGTTTGCTAGTTTTCACCCTATGGGGTTTCCAGAGTATATCGGTGTCTAATGATGTGATTTCTTGTTGTTATGTCCCTATAATACTAGTGTATCCTCTTATTGTTACCGTTAGTGTATCTTATTTGTTTTTATTTTTGTTCCTAGTTTGTCCCCATATTTCTATTATTGTGCCCCATAAAATCCCATTATTGTTATTATTGTTCCCTTACATTATTATTGTTATGTCAGCTCTTATTATATTGTGAACCCTTAGAATCCTATATATAAAAAGGACTTTTTTTCATTTGAATAATCCAAGAATTGTTCATTTATGTAATTTAAATGATGTTTTCCTCTCAAAGAGGATATTTTTCAAGTCGTTTATCTATTATTTCTATTTTTTGTGAGTTGGTTGCATAATATTTTATATCAGAGCTTGGGATTCTAGAGTTTCTCTTCTTCAAACATGACAACATGGAATTTTTTCTATAAATTTGTTTCTACAATGATTCAAAAGTGAAAATATCTACCACATGGAGAATACATATTGGTGAAATTTGTGTAAAACTTTCAGATCTTGGTTCACTATATTTTCAGAGATATGATCCGGGAAAGTTGGGGTTTTCATAGGCTCCAAAATTGAGTCTCAAATAGGTGACCTATGGGAAATCATCATAAATTTCATTTCAGACATTGGATTTTAATTATGTAAAACATGTTGAAATTTAACAGATTATAGTTTTTCTTTTATAAATTTCAGGGCTGAAGTTCAAAACAATGACGTGTGGCACTTCGTACAACATCAATCTACTGAACTAGTCTATAATCAAGGCATTGCGGGAGATAGGGCATAAATATTTCTTGATGACTCCAATATTGGTATGAATTATGGGGTTAGAAAGAAGTCTCAGAGCGCTACTACCTAAAGAAATTTCAAACCTTGGAATTCCAAAATTATAGAGATACAATAGATTGAATATTGAGCTCCTACAAAGCAAGAAAAAGGTGTGTATTTTTTAAATACTTGCATAATTTTTATTTGAAAAAATAGTTTGAAGAGATTCAAAGGGAATAGTTGGGAATAGTGGAGCATAAATATCATTAATTGATGCCCCAAAGGAATAAAATGGAAACACCTAATAAGAAACCCAAAATATCTACTGTGATGCATAAAGAAGAGGAAGAAATTCAACATGATATATCAAAGTTACGAGACCAGATGAAACAAATTTCGCTCTCATGAAATGTAAAAAAAACTAATATGGATGGTTTTAGGAATGGCATGGAAGCTAAGATAGATCATATAGAAGAAAAATTAAAAGGAAACTTGGAAGATTTGAAGAAATACATGGAGGGTTTGAAGGAAGGTTTGACAAGGTAATATGGAAGATTTTCTTGTAGCAACTTTGTCAAACCTTCCTAATGGAAAAAAGGTAGTAGAGGAAAATCATGATGAAAACAAAATAAATGTTAATAATGATTTCATAAACTCTAACATTGGATTGACTATCCACCATATTATAAAGATAGATATGAGGAAGTTTGATGGTAATGATCTTGTAACATGGATACTACAGATGGAGCAATATTTTGAACTCCATAATGTGCAAAACACACAAAAGGTATGCATTGAAACTTTATATTTAGAACCCAATTACTTTGTCTGGTATCAATGAATTTTATCTTGTACATAAATTGTCACTTGGTCAATTTTTACGGAGGAAATGATATCACATTATGAGGATATAAAGGGAAAAAACTTTTTTAGCCAATTGATAAATATCAAACAAAAGTGTCCAATGGTGGAGCACATTGAGGACTTCCAAAAATTGAATATAAGTGTAAATGATATTCCAGAGGAGCATAGGATTGATGTCTTCATAGAAAATTTAAAGGATAACATCCAACATGAGGTTCGCCTTTGGGAACCTAATTCATTGGAGAAAGAATTCAGGTTGGAAAGAAAAATTGAAAGAAAAATTATGGCAACAAGGAATCCTACCATTCAAAATTATGGCAAGAAGTGTTGTTACTCTTATCCTTCCACAACCTACAATATTTACACCATAAAAGTTGGAAGAAAAAAGAGCGAAAGTAATTTTTTATAGTTTTTATAGAAAATACACTAAAGGTCATAAGTGTGCTGAGAAGAAATTAATTTACATAGATTGTGAAGAGGAGGAAGGCATGAAACAAGAAAATTCAAAAGAAGAGAATACGCTAGGAACCAACCCTAGAGAAAGAATAAATAAATCCTACCATATCTTGTAATCCATTGGCAGGAATTACCACTTTTCAAACTATCAAGATAGAAGGACACATCATGAAGAAAAAGGTAATAGTGATGAATGATTCGGGTAGTACCCATATTTTTATTTATTGTAAGATAGCAAAGGAATTAAATTTCCTCCTATATCTAGCACCAGAATTTTAGGTGGTGGTTGAAAATGAAGGAACTATAAATTTATTTAGAAAGAGCCATAATATCAAACTAAAAATGGGGGAATATGTATTGAATATTCCAATTCTTTCAATTCCAATGGGTGGTGATGATATTGTACTAGGAGTCTGATGGTTACAATCTTTGGGTACAATAGATTTTAATTTTCAAGAAATTTTCTTTATTTTTTTTTGGGAAGGAAAGGAAGTTGAATTATGGGGTATCACAGGGAAACCAAGAAATATAATCATCTTTAATGGCATGAGAAAGCTTCTAAATAAATAACAATAGGGCGTAATTGCATAAATATTCTCACTAGAGGTTCAAACATCGAAATCATATATTTGTCGAGATTTCCAAAAAGTATTTGACAATCATTGAAAGGTATTTGAGACTCTCAAAGTCCTCCCATCTATTCATGATCATGATCAGTCTATTCTTTTTACTTTAGGAAGTGTTCCTCTAATCATCAAGCCTTATAGTTATCCCTATGCCCAAAAGAGTGAAATTTAGCATATGGTTATAGAAATGCCAGAGGCCATTATAACTCAACCTATTCAAAGTTATTTCTCTGGTCCCATAGTATTGGTGCACAATAAGGACGGATCATGGAGTAGGTGTCAGGATTATAAGGAGCTCAAAAAGCTCATTATTAAAGATAAATTTTCCATTTGTGTGATTGATGAATTATTTGATAAATTACATGGATCAACTTACTTCACCAAGTTGGATCTTCGTTTAGGATATCATCAAATTAGAATGAAGGTTGAAGACATTCTAAAAACAACATTTAGAACTTGTGAGGGTCATTATGAATTTTTTGGTCATGCCTTTTGGCCTTACCAATGCACATTTTATATTTCAAGGTTTGATGAATTCCATTTTCAAACCCTTCCTTAGAACATTTGTCTTAGTATCATTTTATGATATATTAGCCTATAGAAAGTCTTGGAAGGATCATGTTCAACATGTTGACAAGGTGCTCAAACTATTGGAGGAGAAAAAATTATATGAAAAAACCACAAAATGTTTCTTTGGAATATACGAGGTGGAATATCTGGGTCATATTGTATCTCATGAGTGTGTTAAGGTAGACCCTAACAAAATTAAATTAATTAAGGAATGGAAAATCCCCACAACCATAAAGAATCTACAAGGATTTTTTGGGTTGATAAGGTATTATCGCAAGTTTGTTAAGAATTATAGGAGAATAGAAGCACCTCTACTAACATTGCTGAAGAAAGATGAATTTCATTGCACTCTGGAAGCAACTAAGGCCTTTGAACATATTAAAGAAGAAATGTGTCAAGCACCAGTCTTAGCTACGCCAGACTTCACAAAAACCTTTATTATGGAATGTGATGCCTTAGGAAATGGAATTGGTGTTGTTTTAATGAAAGAAGGAAGACCCATTTCTTTTGAAAGTTGTCCAATAAAAGGAAAGTATTTATAAAAACCTATTTATGAGAAGGAAATGTTGGAAATACTACATGCACTAAAGCAATGGTGACCCACGGGGGCATCACTGAAAAACCAATATTATATCATATGCATTCATATTGGGATTAAAAAAATAAAAATAAAAAACCAAAAACATTATATTGGCTATATAACTAAGGGTTAGTGGGTTTTTTTTTATTATATGTGAAATATAAATAATTTAAGGTATTGTTTTTTGATTTTTTGGGCCAGGAGAAATTTTTGTGGGTTTGGCAAGGGATAACACATGCATGAGGGATAATTTACTGCACATTACATTCGCATGAGGGATTCAAATTGTAGCAAGCTGGGGTTTGGCAAGGGAGAGAGGGATTCTCATTGCATCAAGCTAGGGTTTGGAAAGGGAGAGTGGGATTCACATTGCAGCAACTGAGGGATTTGCATTGCAACAAAATAATGTTTTGTTGAGCATTCGATTGAGCATTCAAGCAAAGAGGGAAAGACAATTTGACTGACAAAGAAAATGCATTCAATAGACACAGTGAGAGAGGGAAAGAGCATTCATCTTCGGATATGAGAGGGCTGATTTGGAGAGGGCATTCGACTGTGAGACAAATCTGAGAGGGCCTTTGAAGGAGTTCACCCCTCAAGCCAATAGATGATCTTGATTGAGTTACACGGATTACGCATATTACCAAAGCTAGGACTCTTTCTTACTTTATCGATATTTAATTTTTCCTAGGAGTTTATTTATAAGTTATTTATATATGGCCTACCAAGTTTGGCGGCGAAGGCGCTCTGTTACTTAAACCAGATGCGTGAAACCAGACACTTCCATTATTCGAACATACTGTATTATATATGCAATAAATATTTTTACTTGATTGAATTGGAGGTCAATTATCCTTTCCACCCAACCATTCCAACCAATGTTTTCTGATGGCCCATAATTCCCATCTAGAAGTTCCACGATCTTTGTGAAAGGGAAACCACCACCTTATCTCTTCTCTAATTGATCCAATCCATCTGATACTTCTAAGAGAAAGGTATGTAATTGAGAAGGCTCTAAGAGAGCCAGTCACCATTAGATTATAATGAATATATTGAACCTATCAATGTAGCAATAGTGTGGGAGAAATGATGATTGGTGGAGAAATTGATATCAAACTAAGATATAGCTGGTACACTGCGAAATAGATCTTAGTAGAACTATCTACCATAATAAGGAAACCGAGGCACAATTGAATTGAACCTAGAAAACCTATTATCATTGAATAGGTCTTTAGTCTAGTTAGAAACATCATGTTATATTGACTTTAGTTGCTTATATATTATACACTATATTAACAATTTGTGATATAGTATAGAGTTTTTAGTGAAAAATACCTTAACATTTTGGTGTTGTGTTGGTTCCATCCTGTTTAGCAGAGGAAACAAAACACTGGCAAAAGGCCCAACATATTTTCAGGCCGAGCTTGTGCAAGGGTCATATTCAGATTTTTTTTTTCTCTTGATGGTGATCATCAAACCTTGGTTGACCATTGAATCATATTATATATGATTTTCCATCATTTTATTTAAAATACAAGTTTAGATCAAGGCCACCAAAACTATATAATTTTGGATCTATTGTACATTCCTCATGGGAATGTACATCTTGAGGGTTCCTATTGGTGGTGGTTTCACCATCTTCAAAGGGGTGTTCCACACTTTCTCCCACAAAAATATACACATCACCAAAACCATTTGTGTTTAAGTCACTAATACTCATATTGTCACCAAGATTTTTTGCAGCAATGTGGTCATGATCTTCATAACGGCCTTCATTGGCGTAATAAAAAAATGTTGTCTTCTTCAAAATAAATACCTTGTGTAGTGGTTTTATTATGGTCTTCATGGTGAAATTCATTTGTGTGGTCATCACTGTTGTCCCCTTCAAACTCTGGATATGTGCCCCCTTATCGAGTAGTGGGCCTATCATCATGTTGATGTAACAAGCCTCTTAGAGGGTCATATTTAGATTTGTTTTTCTCTTGATGGTCATCATCAAACCTTGGTGGACCATTGAAACATATAATATATGATTTTCTCTCATTTTTTTTAAAAGAAAATTTTAGATCAAGGGCACCAAAACTGTCTTCTTTTGAATCTACTGTATATTCTTCATGGGATTGTAAATCTCTTGAGGGTGCCTATTGATGGTGGTTTCATTTTTTCAAAAATTCGTTCCATGCCTTCTTATGGAGAAATATACACATCACCAAACCCATCAACATTTAAGTCACTGATAGTTGTATTGTCACATGACTGTCATCAAGGTTCTGTATAACATTTCGATCATGATCTTCATGGTGGCCTTCATTGGTCTAATAAACATTGCCATATTCTTCAAGTTCTTGGCACAAATGTTATTTTTTTTTAGACTCACCATAAATTTCTTATCCATCAAGGTTTGTATGGATTTCAAGGGTGTGTTCCACACCCTCTCCCAAATAAGTATGCACATCGTCAAAATATGGAACAAAAACCCTAAAATTTCTTCATTCTTTTCAAAGGGAAAAATAGGGACTTCCTTTGGAAGTTCTTTGTCATAACCTCCAAATTCTATAAGAAATTCCCCCTTATTATGATGTTCTTCATCATAAAGAATTTGTGTAGTGGTTTCAGTATGGTTTTCATGTTGGAATTTATTTGTGTAGTAATTAGTGTTGTCCCCTTCAAACTCTGTTTATGGGCCCCCTTCTATAACACTAGGTCTATCATCATGCTCCTGTAGCAGGCTAGTCACAGGGTCATATTCATATTTTGTTTCTCTTGGCCATCATCTTCAAACATTTGTGGACCATTGAAGCATATTATATACGATTTTCCATCATCTTTTTAAAAAAGACAAGTTTAGATCAAGGGCACCAAAACTGTCTTCTTTTGGATCTACTGTATATTCTTCATGGGACTGTACATCTCTTGAGGGTGCCTATTGATGGTGCTTTCATTTTTTTCAAAAAAAATTTCCATGCCTTCTTATGGAGAAATGTACACATCACCAAACCCATAAATGTTTAAGTCACTGATACTTATAATGTCACGTGACTATCACCAAGATTTTGTATAACATTTGATCATGATCTTCATGGTGTCCTTCATTGGTGTAATCAAAACTGCCATGTTATTCAAGTTCTTGGCACAAATGTTCTTTTGTATTAGACTCACCATCCATGTCTTGTCCATCAAGTTTTGTATGGATTTCAAGGGTGTATTCCACACCCTCTCCTAAATAAGTATGCCCATCATCAAAATATGGAAACAAAACTCTAAACTTTCTTCATGATTTTCAAAGGGAAAAATAGGGACTTCCGTTGGAATTTCTTTGTCATAACCTCCAAATGCTACAATAAATTCCCCCTTATTATGGTGTTCTTCATCATAAATAATTTTTGAAGTGTTTTCATTATGGTTTTCATGTTGAAATTTATTTGTGTGGCCATTAGTGTTGTCCCCTTCAAACTTTGTTTATGGGCCCCCTTCTAGAGTAGTAGGTCTATCATCATGCTCATGTAGCAGGAAAGTGCAGGGTTATATTCAGATATTTTTTTCTCTTGATGGTCACCATCAAACCTTGGTGGACCATTGAAGGATATTATATATGATTTTCCCTCATTTTGTTTAAAATACAAGTTTATATCAAGGGCACCAAACTATCTACTTTTGGATCTATTGTACATTCCTCATTGGACTGTACATCTTGAAGGTTCCTATTGGTGGTGGTTTCAAAAACTTCAAAGGTGTGTTCCACACTCTCTCCCAGAAAAATATACACATCACCAAAACCATTCGTGTTTAAGTCACTAATACTCATACTATCACCAAGATTCTGTGCAGGAATGCAGTCATGATCTTCATGGTGGCCTTCATTGGTGTAAAAAAAAGTGTTTTCTTCTTCAAAATAAATACTTCATGTAGTGGTTTTATTATGTTATTCATGGTGAAATTAATTTTTGTGGTCATCAGTGTTGTCCCCTTCAAATTTTGTATGTGTGCCCCCTTCTAGAGTAGTGGGCCTATCATCATGGTGTTGTAACAAGCCTCTGACAGGGTCATATTCAGATTTTTTTTTCTCATGATGGTCATCATCAAACCTTGGTGGACCATTGAAACATATAATATATGATTTTATCTCAATTTTTTTAAAATACAAGTTTAGATCAAAGGCACGAAAAATGTCTTCTTTTGGATCTATTGTATATTCTTCATGGGACTGTACATCTTGAGGGTGCCTATTGATGATGGTTTCATTTTTTTCAAAAATTTGTTCCATGTAGTCTTATGGAGAAATATACACATTACCAAACTCATCAACATTTAGGTCACTAATACTTGTACCATCGCGTAACTATCACCAAGATTCCGTATAACATTTCGATCATGATCTTCATGGTGGCCTTTATTGGTGTAATCAACACTGCCATATTATTCTAGTTCTTGGCACAAATGTTCTTTTGGATTAGACTCAACATCCATGTCTTGTCCATCAAGGTTTTTATGGAGTTCAAGGGTGTGTTCCATACTCCCTTCTAAAGAAGTATGCACATTGTCAAAATCTAGAACAAAAACTCTAAAATTTCTTCAACCTTTTCAAAGGGAAAAATAGGGACTTCCTTTGGGAGTTATTTGTCATAACCTACAAATGATACAATGAATGCCCCATTATTATTATGTTCTTCATCATAAAGACTTTTTGCAATGGTTTCATTATGGTTTTCATGTTGAAATTTATTTGTGCGGTCATTAGTGTTGTCCCCTTCAAACTCTGTTTATGGGCCCCTTTCTAGAGAAGTAGGTCAATCATCATGCTCCTGTAGCAGGCCACTAACAAGGTCATATTTAGATTTTTTTTCTCTTCATGGTCATCATCAAACCTTGGTGGACCATTGAAGCATATTATATATGATTTTCCCTCATTTTTCTTAAAATATAATTTTATATCAAGGGCACCAAAAGTATCTTCTTTTGTATCTATTATATATTATTTGTGGGACACTACATATCTCGAGGTGCTTATTGATGGTGGTTTCATTTTTTTGAAAAAGTTGTTCCATGCCTTCTTATGGAGAAATATACACATCACCAAAGCCATCAATGTTTAAGTCATTGATACTTGTACTATCACGTG
This sequence comes from Pinus albicaulis, assembly GCA_034641835.2. NCBI lineage: Eukaryota > Viridiplantae > Streptophyta > Pinopsida > Pinales > Pinaceae > Pinus > Pinus albicaulis. The sequence goes on from CM076577.1 coordinate 817,636,801, forward strand.
ACTGTCACCAAGATTATGCATAACATTTCAATCATGATCTTCATGGTGGCCTTCATTGGTGTAATCGACACCACCATATTCTTCAAGTTATTGGCACAAATTCTCTTTTGGATTAGACTCACTATCCATGTCTTTTCCATTAAGGTTTGTATGGATTTAAAGGGCATGTTCCACACCCTCTCCTAAATAAGTATGCACATCGTCAAAATCTAGAACCAAAACTCTAAAATTTCTTCATTATTTTCAAAGGGAAAATTAGGGACTTCCTTTGAAATTTCTTTTCCATAACCTCCAAATTCTACAAGAAATTCCCCCTTATTATGATGTTCTTCATAATAAAGAATTTGTGAAGTGTTTTCATTATTGTTTTCATGTTTAAATTTACTTGTGTGGTCATTCATGTTGTCCCTTTCAAACTCTGTTTATGGGCCCCCTTCTAGAGAAATAGGCCTATAATCATGCTCCTATAGCAGGCCAGTGAGAAGGTCATATTCATTTTTTTTTTCTATATATGGTCATCATCAAACCTTGGTGGACCATTGAAGCATATTATATATGATTTTCCCTCATTTTATTTAAAATACAAGTTTAGATCAAGGGCACCAAAAATATCTACTTTTGGATCTATTGTACATTTCTCATAGGACTGTACATCTTGAGGGTTCCTATTGGCAATGGTTTCAACATCTTCAAAGGGGTGTTCCACACTCTCTCATAGAAAAATATACACATCACAAAAACCATCAGTGTTTAAGTCACTAACACTCATACTGTCACCAAGATTCTATGCAACAATGTGGTCATGATATTCATGGTGGCCTTCATTGGCATAATAAAAAATGTTGTCTTATTAAAAATAAAGACTTTGTGTAGTGGTTTCATTATGGTCTTCATGGTGAAATTATTTTTTTCGGCCATCAATGTTGTCCCCTTCAAACTCTAGATATGTACCCCCTTCTAGAGTAGTGGGCCTATCATCATGTTGTTGTAACAAGCCTCTGACAGGGTCATATTCAGATATGTTTTTCTCTTGATGGTCATCATCAAATCTTGGTGGACCATTTAAACATGTAATATATGATTTTATCTCATTTTTTTTTAAATATAAGTTTAGATCAAGGGCACCAAAACTTCCTTCTTTGGGATCTACTATATATTCTTCATGGGACTGCACATCTTGAGGGTGCCTATTGATGGTGATTTCATTTTTTTTAAAAATTTGTTCCATGCCATCTTATAGAGAAATATACACATCACTAAACCCTTTAATGTTTAAGTCACTAATACCTGTATTGTCACATGACTGACACCAAGATTCTGTATAACATTTTGATCATTATCTTCATGGTGACCTTCATTGGTGTAATCAACACTTCCATATTATTCAAGTTCTTTGAAAAAATGTTCTTTTGGATTAGACTCACCGTCCATGTCTTGTCCATCAAGTTTTGTATGGATTTCAAGGGTTTTTTCCACACCCTCTCCTAAACAAGTATGCACATCATCAAAATATGGAACCAAAAATATAAACTTTCTTCATGCTTTTCAAAGGGAAAAATAGGGACTTCCTTTGGAATTTCTTTGTCATAACCTCTAAATGCTACAAGAAATGCCCCCTCTTCATCATAAATAATTTTTGCAGTGGTTTCATTATGGTTTTCATGCTGAAATTTATTTGTGCAGTCATGAATTTTGTCTCCTTCAAACTCTATTTATGGGCCCTCTTCTAGAGCAACGGGTCTACCATCATGCTCCTGTAGTAGGCTAGTGATAGGGTCATATTAAGATTTATTTTTCTCTTGATGGTCATCATCAAAGCTTGGGGGACCATTGAAGCATATTGTATATTATTTTCCCTCATTTTTTTCATGATACAAGTTTATATCAAGGGCACCAAAAGTGTCTTATTTTGGATCTACTGTATATTCTTAATGGGATTGCACATATCTTGAGGGTGCCTATTGAAGGTGGTTTCATTTTTTTCAAAAAGTTCTTCCATGCCTTCTTATGGAGAAATATACACATCACCAAACCCATCAATTTTTAAGTCAGTGATACTTTTATTGTGATGTGACTGTCACCAAGATTATGTATAACATTTTGATCATGATCTTCATGGTGGCCTTCATTGGTGTAATCAACACTATCATATTCTTCAAGTTCTTGGCACAAATTTTCTTTTGGATTAGACTCACCATAAATGTATTATCCACCAAGGATTTTATGGATTTAAAGGTTGTGTTCCACACCCTCTCCTAAAGTATGCACATCGTCAAAATATAGAACCAAATATCTAAAATTTCTTCATGCTTTTCAAAGGGAAAAATAGGGACATCCCTTAGAATTTCTTTGTCATAAGCTCCAAATGCGACAAGAAATTACCCCTTATTATGATGTTATTCGTTATAAAGACTTTGTGTGGTGATTTCATTATGGTTTTCATGTTGAAATTTATTTGTGCGTTCATTAGTTTTGTCCCCTTCAAACTCTGTTTATGGCTCCCCTTCTAGAGTAGCAAGTCTATCATTATGCTCCTGTAGCAGGCCAGTGACAGGGTCATAATTGTTTTTTTCTCTTGATGGTCATCATCAAACCTTGGTGGACCATTAAAACATATTATATATTATTTTCCCTCATTTTTTTTAAAATACAAGTTTAGATCAAGGGCACCAAAACTGTCTTCCTTCGGATCTATTGTACATTCCTCATAGGAATGTAAAACTTGAGGGATAATATTGGTGGTGGTTTCAACATCTTCAAAGGCATGTTCCACAATCTCTCCCAGAAAAATATACACATCACCAAAACCATCAGTGTTTAAGTCACTAATACTCATACTATCACCAAGATTCTATGTAGAAATGCGGTCATGATCTTCATCCTGGCCTTCATTGGCGTAATAAAAAATGTTGTCTTTTTCAAAATAAAGACTTCATGTAGTGGTTTCGTTATGGTCTTCATGGTGAAATTCATTTGTGTGTTCATTAGTGTTGTCCCCTTCCAACTCTAGATATATGCCCCCTTCTAGAGTAGTGGGCCTATCATCATGTTGTTGTAACAATCCAATGACAGGGTCATATTTAGATCTCTTTTTCTCTTGATGGTCATCATTAAACCTTTGTGGACCATTGAAACATATAATATATGGTTTTCTCTCATTTTTTTTTAAAGACAAGTTTAGATCAAGGGCACCGAAACTATCTTCTTTTAGATCTATTGTATATTATTCATGGGACTGTACATCTCTTGAGGGTGTCTATTGATGGTGGTTTCCTTTGTTTTCAAAAAATTGTTCCATGCCTTCTTATGGAGAAATATAAACATCAAAAAACCCATCAATGTTTAAGTCACTGATACTTTTAGTGTCACGTGACTGTCACCAGGCTTCTATATAACATTTTGATCATGATCTTCATGGTGGCCTTTATTGGTGTAATAAACACTGCCATAGAAGATGAGTAACCAAACTTGTTGTTATGTTGTGAGTATTGCCTTTTCTCTACAAGTAATGTCTATTCACTCTACATATATTAGGTCAATACGATACGTAATCATTACATGGCTTTACTTCAAGTTCTTGGCACAAGTGTTCTTTTGGATTAGACTCACCATCAATTTCCTATCCATCAAGGTTTGTATGGATTTCAAGGGTGTGTTCCACACCCTCTCATAAAGAAGCATGCACATCATCAAAATTTGGAACCAAAACTATAAACTTTCTTCATGCTTTTCAAAGGGGAAAATAGGGACTTCCTTTGGAAGTTCTTTGTCATAACCTCCAAATGCTACAACAAATGCCCCCTTATTATGATTTTCTTCATCATAAATACTTTGTGCAGCGGTTTCATTATGGTTTTCATGTTGAAATTTATTTGTGTTGTCATTAGTGTTGTCCCCTTAAAACTTTTTTTATGGACCCCCTTCTAGAGCAGTATGTCTATCATCATGTTGTTGTAGCAGGGCAGTGACATGGTCATATTCAGATTTTTTTTGCTCTTGATGGTCATCATCAAAACTTGGTGGACCATTGAAGCATATTATATTTTATTTTCCCTCATTTTTTTAAAATACAAGTTTATATCAAGGGAACCAAAACTGTCTTCTTTTGGATTTACTGTATATTCTTCATGGGACTGTACATCTCTTGAGGGTGCCTATCGATGGTGGTTTCATTTTTTTCAAAAAAAAAATCTATGCCTTCTTTTGGAGAAATATACACATCAGCAAATCCATCACTTTTTAAGTAACTGATACTTGTACTATCACATGAGTGTCACCAAGATTCTCCATAACATTTCGATCATGATCTTCATGGTGGCCTTTATTGGTGTAATCAACACTGCCATATTCTTCACGTTCTTGGCACAAATGTTCCTTTTTATTACACTCACCATCCATATCCTGTCCATTAAGGTTTGTATGGATTTCAAGGGTGTGTTCCACACCCTCTCCTAAGGAATTATGCACATCGTCAAAATCTGGAACCAAAACTCTAAACTTTATTCATGCTTTTCAAAGGGAAAAATAGGGACTTCCTTTGGAAGTTATTTATCATAACCTCCAAATTCTACAAGAAATTCCCCCTTATTATGATGTTCTTCATAATAAAGACTTTGTACGGTGGTTTCATTATGGTTTTCATGTTGAAATTTTTTTGTGCGATCATTAGTGTTGTCCCCTTAAAAATATATTTATGGTCCCCCTTCGAGAGCAGTATGTTTATCATCATGCTCCTATAGCAGGCCAGTGACAAGGTCATATTCAGATTTTTTTTTCTCTTGATGGTCATCATCAAACCTTGGTGGACCATTGAAATGTATTATATATGATTTTCCCTGATTTGGTTTAAAACACAAGTTCAGACCAAGGGTACCAAAATTTTCTTATTTTGGTTTTTTGTACACTCCTCATGGGATTGTACTTCTTGATGGTGTCTATTGATGATAGTTTTAGTGTCTTCAAAATTTTTTTCCATGCCTTCATTTAGAAAAAATATACCCATCACCCAAATCATCAATATTTAAAGTGAAATAATTTGTAGCAATATTTTTAGACCATTTAAATGAATTATATCTATCCCTCAGTCTGGAAAAGGAAAAAATCACGTGTTGAGTGTATAGATTACATGAAGCTGCATCTGGTCCCACAGGATTTACATGCTCAATTTTCTTTCAGCCTTGCTCCAAAATATTAGTGTTTAATGGCTTTGAATTATCATTAGTGAAGAGTAAAGCTTTGGTCTTGAAGTATATTCTGAACCATCTGTTGTCGATTTTAATGCTTTCCACAACCCACCCAAGTGTCTGTTCACAATCTAACTAATTTTTCATCCCCTCTTCTCTAGGCCATATAATTTATCCACCAAGGTAAATGATAAAATATAAAACAAGTTCTTTCAAAACTGGAGAAACATTAGAAATAAACATTACTAGTAATCTTGTTCATTCCAGATCTAGATATTTATGCTGTATAACAACCTACCATAAACCCCCCTGAAATAAGCCTATGTTAAGTTTTCACTAGTGGTTCCTTTTGAATTGATGGATATCTTACAAACGCCACCCACCATCGCCCTTGGGTTTAGCTATTCTTTTCCACTATACTAAGAGAATTCTATCTCTTTCCTTTTTAGTTCTCCATGAGAAATGGAAGCAATTCATTCTAATGCTTTCCAACTTCTCCACAAGAATGTAAGCTTATGAATGTTGGTAAATAAGAATTTTTTCCAATATTGATTTAACAAAACTAAGCCTTTATATTGTGAACAACCACCCAGTGCACCAATTTGTAATCCTTCTCTCAATTTTCTCATATAACCAAGTATAGTCCTCGAAGTTGTTATCACCAAATTGAGTTCCTGTTGGGCTACTTAAATGGTCAACTTGGAGTAACTATTTCATACCAGCTTTTGACTGAAGATTAGCCTCTTCAGTCTGAGAGGGCTCTCTCAAGATAACTTATGATTTTTTCAATTAAAATATATTAGATGGCTAACTCTATGATAATGAATTGATTGTATATGATCGTAGACCTTGGAAAATGTAGAGGATTTGATACCATTTGGATTATGAAGTCATTGTAAACCTCAATTACAAAACAAAAAATGTCATGGAAACCAAGGCACTTATATTCCTATCAAATCACACATAAATGACTAAACAACAACTACATGTGTACAGGATTTTGGAGAATATTACTAAAATATAAGTGATTACACATGCGCCACTGCATAAAGATCAAAATGACTAAGATAAGAAAACATAGATAAGAACATACAATGAATCTTGAGTCTGAAACAAGCTGCTGCAAAAGTATATTACTGATAGTGAAAGATTACAATAATAGTGCATACTTAACATCTCCCAACCCCTTGTTATTCGATATTATATGTATTAATAGGCTTAAACACCTTCACATTAGATATTCCTTCAAGCTGAACCTTCGAATCCTTCTCTTGAATCCAAATCTAACTAGAAAGCCAAATACATGGCAATGATAATGACACCTACTAACTTTAGGAGTTAGAGGCCTAATATGACTCAACTACCTATTTATTACACTTTCCAACTGAAAGGACCACATATTTACAACAGAAATGATCATGTGCTTAGGTGGCACTGACGATGATCAAACTATAAATACCTCTACTAGATTCAGAAACTGATCTTCCTATTTTTAAGGAGATGATGACTTGACATTTGCTGACTGTATTTTGCTGAGTTGGTGAAACAGACAACTTTGTAGGAGACCAAATATCTGCTGCAATGTTCCATTTCTAACTTGGAATGCCTCCACATGGTTGGTTTTCTTCCATATGCCTTTCGAACCTTCAAAAACACGTTACTCCAAAACAAAGCATCTTTAGGCATTTTCGTAGCGTATTTTAGTAGCGAGCTTATTTCTGTCTTTTAACCTTTCCTTCTACCACCTCTGTTGGCCCAAAAGTATTTTTCAGGTCAAAATATGTAAATACTATTAAACTCCCTCCTTAGTTCTCCATAAAACTGAATTTAAAGACAAAGAGCATTCTTCAGGAATTTCGAAGCGTTTTTTGGCCTTCAAGACTGGAACTCACTACGAAACTACCTAATTATGGAGAAAATTCAAAATTATCCCTTTTTCATCAAAATTTCACCTGTAGGTATTAAAATTGATACGATGAAATATGATAAGGAAATATTGATTCAAAATTCCTCTTACCCTCTTCAAAAAGCATCACTTTCACCTTTAACAAGTTAATTTACCAATAAAATGACTCTATTTTTTCTGATACAATAGGGTTTAGAGATGAGCTCCTATCTCTCTATCCTTGATATATTTTTCAAAACAGGAGGAGGTTTTTGTAAATCCAAATGTTCTGAAGAAAAAACTCTCTTGGGTTTTTGAACACCATCTCCACCTGTCTAGAATCCGTATTATAAAAAAATGTATAAAACATGAAAATTGTGGATTTTGAAAATAGGTCCCAGAGACATCTTCGAATATCCAAACTGGTAGAACCTATGAGAAAAATGAAGGAGGTTATTTTTCCTTGTTATGTGCTTTATAATAACCTCTATTAGTATTGCTAAATTCATCTCTATTCATCTATAATCTTCTATTTAAATTTACTACTCACATAGTCCAAAGACAAAGAAAATTCCCTTGTAGCTCCAACAGAAATTAAAGCAACTTGAATTTGTGAATGTTTCAGAAAATGTATGGTCCTCCATGAATAGCTCAAGGTACATGGGACTCTATCTAAGAATAAAGCCTCCTTTTTATGCTTTCTCCTTCATGGCCATCTTCCTTTATAACCAAGTTGCCTTCTTAAACATGTGACACCTGTAAAGAAACAAATTGACAGAGAGTTGTTTTATAATGGGATGGAATATTCCAAGGTGGAAAATCACTGAAACATGAAAAGTATGAAGGGTTAATGACAGAGAGGAGCTTGGGTGACTTGTTTAAAAAGTAATTTGACAACTTGAGGGAGGATGATGACACATGTTACAAAAAAAAACAATGATGAGACAAAATATGATTTTGCATGCTTGGGAATTATGAAAACTAAATTAGCTAACCTCACCTTTGTATTCATCCATAAAAATTTGACACCTCACACCACTCTAACACTATTTTAAAAAAAAACCCAGTTTCATAGTGAAAATTGTTTCAGACAGTTTCGTAGAGAAAATTGCTGGTTTACCATATAATTCACTATGAAACTGTGTAAAACTGACAAGTGAAATATTTTGTGATTTAAAAGCATCGGAATGAAAAATAAATGATATGAGGTATATTTGAATGATATGACATGGTTTTAAGTGTGTTTTAGACTTAGGGTAGACATCACCGAAGGCAATGTTTTTAGTCATTTCATGAAAATGACTATGAGACAACATGAACCTAGGTTAATGACATGTAGAACCCTATCAATTAAAGTGTTTAAACTTATGAGTGATAACAAAAGTCACATTTACATAAAACATATATTCTTTAGGCAATGGTTGAGAGGTATTATAGAGTATGAAAAAAATATGAAAATTGTCTCCTCTTGTCCTTGGAGTGCTTTGTTTAGAGAGAAGATTTTAGAGTATGTATTTCCATGCCAGTTGCAAAACGATACAATTATGGTGTTTCTTTCTACTTGATAACCTCTTTGTAGGTACAATTAGGCTATTATATAATGATAAAGAAAATTACATTATAAATATTAAAATTTCCATGATATATTAACCTAGTATCCTTTGTGAACAAAATCATAACATAAAATAGTCTTAACTTCCTCAATGCCTTTGAAAATCACGATTATGATAGAAATTTAGAAATGGCATAATAATTTGGCCTCTCATGGTAGACTTCAATCTAGTTCCTAGGAAAGGAAAAAATTTCGTCCCAAGATAGGGCTTTGATATGTATGGAAGGACAACCTCTTGAGGGCATAACACCTGAAATACTGCACAAAATCACTATTATGAGCCCAATGTTGAAATGGAGCCAAAATTTTGCATCTTGCAGTTTGATTGTAATCAACCACACTAATGAAAAAATATGCATGTCACAATTTTTTGGTGGTTGAAGGGAGTAAATCTAGTGGAAGTCGAAAAGTAAAAAACCTCAATGAGCCAAGGTATACAACGCTTGATTGTAAAAACCCACCATTGTTAGATCTAGTAGCGGTGTGAGATGGAAACCTTAAGAGGTGACTAGATCTACATGCTGCAATCAGTTATTACAACAACAACTAGTGCAACCCTCTCATCTCATTTTGTAAATAACATAGTAGAGAACTATAGCTTGGAAGTTGGATGGATTGAATGCTTTGTTCCATTTTGGAATTAGAGTGATGAAGGTAGCATTTATGGTTGGAAAGGTACCTCATATTTGGTGTAACTTTTCTTTTAATGCCTAGACATATCTTTAATGGTGAACCAAATTTGTGGTGAAAAGGTTAGGAATTTGAGATTTTCTATAAGGCATGTCCATGACATTCAATTTTGCATCTATTAAAGTGATGAGTCTCATGGGACTGGCAACAATATAAATACTAAATCCTTCCATTCACACACACACTCTCACTGCAACTAAATATCAGTAATATAAGTATAAGACATAATTGACAAACAATGGAAATCCTTCCATTCACACACACACTATCATTTATATGAGAGATCAAGCACTATCCTTATCCATTGGTAGCTCCAAAAGCATAAAAAATGACTTTATCTCTCACAAGACCTAGATACTAGCGAACAATAAACTGAATAAAATGAATTTCATACCAGTGAACAGTAAAAGCTACGATGGTTTGGTTTTGACCTATTTAGGACACAAAAAATGATGTAAATAAGGCCAAAATTGAGGTAGATATAGAGCCTTAGCTTTCTTATAAGTTTGTCAATGTTTGAATGAATAAATCAACTCTCAAATTTGTTTTAGTACTCTATTTTATTTTTGTTTTTAGTTCCATTTGAGGAATCCATTGATAGTACATTTTGAATCAAGGCGTTTCATTACAATAGATTTATTCATGTTTTTTGGAGCTTTGAATTGAAAGTGAATACCTTGCTTCTTTTCTATTTTTTTCATAACAAGCCAATATTTTTGTGGAATTTTACTTAATTTTTCATTTATTTATGTGAAAAAACATATGGAGTTGTCTTATAAAATTTCTACTGATGAAGAGAAATTTGTTATTGGCATTGCTAGGTGTCGAAAAGGTTGTACATTTTCTGAAATCCGTGATGAAATTGTGGATGATGAAATTGTTGAATACCCTTTTGATTTTATCCAGGATGTATTAGCTTTAAATACAAAGAAAGAGAAGAAGTGGAAATTTTATACAACACTTTTAGGCATCAAGAGGAAACTAGGCACATTTGATGTGGAAACAAGGGTTTCAATGTAGTGGAAACAATACCAATATTTGAAAACATTGAAGAGAATTTGGAGGAACCTATGCATAAAAAACGAAGAGTTGAAAATATGCCTTTGTCAGTGGAACACACCACAATTGTTCATCCTAGTGTATTGGCATCTTGGGAAAAAAAAGTGAAAAGTTTAATGGAAGAGTTTGTCAATGAGAAACTTACTCTCAAAGTATATTCAGAAAAGGGAGAATCTAAAATAAATATCCATTGTGAAATTTGTGGCATTGATTATGGAATAGGTGATGTATCCTTGGTAGCACAAACAATGCGCAACTTCAAAAACCATCATATGAAAACAAGGTCCCGTCAATAACTCCTTTCAATGCCAAGTGGTAATGAAATTCCTTCATGTAACAAAGTACAACAAACAAAGGTGGTTGGAGATAGATTTAATATCGATCAAGAAACCAAACTTCTAGATGATTTAAAAAAGACACAAGAATCTAATTTGTTCAAGGTGGTGGAAGAAACGCTTGCAGACTATAAGGACATGAAAAAAGTGAGAGTTGAATGTACATGATGCAATAAATGGCTTTTTTAGCGCCAAAAAGTGGTAATATTCTCAGTTCTCTAAATGAACACATGAAATCAAATAAGCACACTAATACTACTACAAATGAGGCTTCACATCAAGAGATTGGGTTGAGGAGTGGCATAGTTGGGAGACCTAAGAATATTACCAATGATAAGTCCCATTAAATTTTGACTAGGTTCTTAGTACCATCATCACCATGAGTATTACATAGGGGTTCTACAAGTGAAAATCCTTCTACTTTAGGTGTGTTAATTAGTGGTTAATTAATAGTTTAGACTAAACTTGAATATGAATTCGTATATATTTTTATTTATCTTTTTTTTTTTTGGTTTTTTATTGTGTTTTCATCTTATTATAGCTCAATTGTTTCCCTTGTTACTAAAATTTTGGTGGTATTGGTATCCTTATATTGATAGAAATGGGGAGAGATTGGAAACAAAGGTCCTAATGGATGATCAAAGGCGTGGAAAATTATGGGCCATAGAGAAGCATACTAGTATCATGCTATGTTATGAGGGTATTGAATGTCGTATTGATGGTACATATATGCATATTCATTGCCATAGGGGTTCTGAAATAGGGATCACATTTGATTCATTAACATGTATATTTTGTAAGTTTTTCTAGAATGTAATGACTTTGGGATGGGATTATATCATGAATCAAGGTGCACCAATAAAATAAGTGAACGAGATACAGGAAAAGGTAGAATATTGGACTATTTGACTCAAAATGAATTGAATAATGTTGCAAGGGTTACAAATGCTAAACATAGATCAACAATGCGAGCTCTTTGTTGGGAGAGGACAAAGGTTGCTACTCTCTCTATTAGAATGAGATCTATAAAGGAAAATTTGTTTGAATTTGTAGAAAGGAAGGATGTATTTAGGTTTTGTAAGGATGTGTGTGAGGCACATAAGAAATGAAAATTACAAGGTAAACATGCAGTTTGGGAATTTATCAAGGATATATTTCATAACTTGATTCATGAAAAAGGATGGAGAAGGTATAGTACATCCACAAAATCCCTTTATGAGATGATCAAGTTATGAGGAGGTCCTAGATTACATAGCTTTATTAGCTTGAATTTGGATGGTCCTTTCATATACACAACTTTAATGCAAGTTAGAAATTCATTGACATATATACCAGGGGAGCACAAGCACATTTTTGAGGCAGTCGGAAAAAAATATGCTTCTTATAAAGCCAAACATGGTATATATGGATCAATTCTTGTATGACTTGCTGAAGATGAAATACTTGTGAAAAAATATGTTAAGTGGGTAGCAAAAGGCGATAAATTGGTGGGGTTTTGTTGTTTGAAAGAAGAACATTAATACCAATCACATTTCTTGGTGACAGTTGGTGAGGGAGATGTAGGCTATCAGATTATAACAAATTATTTTAAAAACAATGTTATTTTGCATTATGCACATGCTATAATTGCAAACCCTTTACATGAAAAAATTCCTCGTTTGGTTGTGGTTGTTCATCCAACATGTAATAAATTCAATGAATTTTTTTTTTATCAACAATGGGAAAAGGTAGAATTTATGTGGAAGAAACACGTAGAAAATAATTTGGGACCTATTTTTGGTCATTCCTCGGATGGGGATAGAAGAAGAAGACAACTTATGTTGAAGGATTATTCTTGAACATCAAGTCTTCGATATAAAATTCCTTGGGAATGGTGGAGGCTAACTGGGTTGTATAATGATTGCAATGTAACAGGATTACATGACGAAGATTACATCCACAACGACAAAAGGCTAGTGAATCCTTTTTTAGTGGTCAATGAGAATTGGTTTTAGGAAATGAGTACATAATTTTTAGCCATGTCAGAATGGTTTATCACACTTTTAAAGTGGATGATCACAAGCTTAAGTGTGAATATATAAAGAGCATGGATTGAAAAAATTGGGTTTTCGCACAATGCATTTCTTGAAGGCATGTTCAGAGGTGTTTGAAAGAGTTTAGAAGTACACCAAGTGGAAATTTAGAGAGGAAACTAGCTACAGAGAGTTACCTAATGATTTTTTTTTACTACGTTGACATATTTATGTATCATAGTTTGAGCCTTTGGGAAATAGTGTGAAATTATTCAAGAGTTCATCATTTCTTCACATTATGGTTATGTTGGGTACAAACACAATCTCATACTAATGCCAACATAAATTTCATCAGCAGAGAGGCATATCAAGATGTGATAATTTGTTGTCATTTTTCAATTTTCTTAATGAGATTGTTTCGAGATCAATACTCTAACTTGCCATGTGTTTTTCACTTGAACGGGTCAGATGTATGTGAGAAATTCTTTAGCAAATTTGGTGGGATGGTTAGAGTGGAGAGGGCCTATGATTTAATTGAATTGGTATGTTGGAACCCTTAATAGAGTTGTTGAAGAAGAATAAAATCCCCAAGAGATTCATTTTAATAAATCCCATAAGAAGAAAGATTTTTTTATAATAAATTTCACTAAGAAACAATACAAAACATTGATATATTATCGCAATATGATTTAATATCCATAGACACTAAAATTGTAGAAGCCCTTCAAATTCGATTTAAGGATGCACAAGACATTTTATCAATTCTTGGAATGAAACTAGAAAATTACACTCAATGCTCTTGGTGGGTTAAAACATGGAAAGAGGATAAAGATTATCCAACCTTCCAAATTGTGGATGAAGTAGTTGAGGATTCTCCACCAATATGTTCCAACTCTATATTTCATTCTTCATCTTCATTGGTACGCAATGAAAGTGAATTGAAAATAATGGAAAGTGAGTGGAGACATGAGTTGGATGAAATTTTAGATTCCATGGATGATAATGTAAGAAAAACTATAAAATCAACGATGAATCTTGATGGTAAGGATATGTTAAAAGCATGTTTGGTTAGTCAGTTGAATGGGAATCCAATATTATCCAAAGATAGGTTGATGAAAGTGAGAAATGGGGTCTACTTTAGGCGAGATGGGAGGAATCTACAAAAGGGTGTTTCAATTGGCTTTGGAATTGGATCAGATTGTGGGGTGTTGTTTGAAAACAACTCATTCCCCCCAATGAATGTACTGCAAGAAAAGGTTTTCACCGAATTAAAAAACAAGGTGTTTCTTGTGGAATGTGGTACATTGGAAGGGTTCAAAGAATAAGGAAGAAGGATGTTAATAGGGTGTTTGATTACCATAATGACATCGACCTTTTGGATAGATTAGAAGGCATCAAGCTTCAATGATGTTGGTATAGTAGAATAAAGGGGTAGCGCATGTATAATTATGATTTGACTGATCATGATTTAGTATAGCTTGAATTTGTTATAGAAATTGCAAACTTATCGTACAATGCTAAGAATGATACATACAAATTAGAAGAAATTGATTACAATTTTTTTCAAATTTGTGAAAATTTTGAACAAGGTTAATTTTCAAAACATTCTACTTTCACTTTCCTTATGTATTTCCATATGTTGGATTATTTATAAATAGTTTTTGGTTGTATTTTTGTTGATTTTTTTGTATGAATCTGATGTTAATTTTGTACTTTTTGGCTTTAGTTCTAGTGAATACTTCCAATGGTGAATGTTTGAGATAACTCAAACTTTTTTTGCTACCTATTTTTGGGTATAATTTTCTTTCACTGGACATTCATATTTTTGTAGTTGTGTTTCAATATTCAAACCTTAATTTGGTATTTCTTCCATAAAAAAAAATAATTACATACCTATATAAATATATGTACCCCTTACCTCAACACATATATCCAATTTGAAGATAAGGGCATCCCTTACCTCAACACTTGTGTTGGATGCCTTCTACTGTGGTTCTTCTAAAGTTGGTCCATTTAATCACGAAAAGCAAGAAGAGATTATTCATTTTTCATGAATAATTTTTGCAGAAAAATATGTGGTTATTCTCACTATTGTTAATGTTTTCCTTGAATTTTTAGATTAATTGTTCTCTTGCTAGAAAGGATATCAAGGATCTAATGGCACAAGGTTCAGTCAAGATGATTTCTACTCAGTCAAGTCAACAAATTTACACCAAAGCAATAGCTAACACTTGAAGTGAATTTTATTTTGAATGTTTGTCTGGTAGTTGGATTTCCTATTTTTTAAATTGGACATATAAATCAAGCTTTGTAGCTCAAATGTTCCATCAAAGTATTTTTGGAAATATTTATATTTTGGCCATATCCATGAGGTCTACAATAGTTAAATTGAACTTGGTTATTACTGACAATTGAGTCCTTAATCATCTTTTTGGCATTGCCTTTCACTAAACGAAATTAACATTAATTACTATTTCTATAGGTTTTTGGATAGGTGATGGTAGTTGGTTTTCATATTGTTTGCAATTTTATTGAGATATGTGCTTCTGGTAGATTGGAAGCATAATGGAACTTTGCTTTCTTATTTTCTCTTATATTGATATATATGTGTTCTATGGGCCTTGCAATTTTTGGATATGATCCAAGGGGTATTTTAAGGTGAATGGTATCTGAATTTTTTGCAAATTTTGGATTGAAAATAATTTGATAGGGTAAAGTTTTAAATGACACTTTGCTTTCTTATTTTTTCCTATATTGATATATATGTGTTCTATGGGCCTTGCAACTTTTGGATATGATCCAAGGGGTATTTTAAGGTGAATGGTATCTGCTTTTTTGCAAATTTTGGATTGAAAATAATTTGATAGGGTAAAGTTTTAAATGACACTTTGCTTTCTTATTTTTTCCTATATTGATATATATGTGTTTGATGGACCTTGAAATTTTTTCATGTGATCCAAGGGGTTTTTTAAGGTGAATGGTATCTAATTTTTTGCAACTTTTGGATTGACAATAATTTGATAGGTTGAAATTTGAATGGTATGAAAATTTTAATTGATTCTATTTTTCCAAAGAAAGAATGCAGAAGTTTCTATTTAATGTTTTGGAAAAGGAAAATACATAGAAATGTTTTTTATTTCATGGCATATCACTGCCAAAAAGGAAAATTAGGCAACCTGTCGATCACATTTCACAAAATTTTATACAAAATATAGCTATGATATCTCTCGGGAACACAACTAGAAGAAAAAAATATGATTTGATGAGTGAGGCAGGTTGTCAATGGGAGAAGAAGATGAGGAACAACCAAAGAACAAAAAGTACTTTTGATTTAGTGTTGTCACATTTTCCTTGTAGCAGAATGATTTATTATTGTATGTGGATAGATTGCTAACAACATTTGGAATGGGAAAAATATCTTTCACATCAAGCCAGATTTTGAAGCTTCACTACAGACTCTTTATGCACCTGGTTCTAATATTTCAGTTGAAGAAGATGAAATTAAGGTACATGGCATCTTCTCTTTTATAATTGCAAGACTTTTGTTTCTTTCTTTTCGTAATCTGACTATGTATTAATTCATAGTTAATTGTAATTTGAAGCATTGACATCATAGATAAATTCATATTGTAATAGAACCTTACAAATATGTCTGACTGGGTGAATATTTGTAGGAAATTAATGAAATTCATGATTTCTCTATGTACGATGAACATTTCTCATTTAGGCTTTTTTGCATTAAGTTTTAAACTGATGGACAAGAACTTGTTGCTAGAAGTAATGAAAAATCTATATATTTTTATGAACTAGAAATGAACAGGTGTTCTTTAAAGATAACAACTCATGAGGTGTTGTATACTTTTTCTTGGTGATACATCCACAAGCCTAGTAATTCTTGGAGATACATCCAGAAGCTGAGTAATTTTCTTGATGCGCACTGGTAATTCATTTCTAATGGGTCATATCCAGATGGGTGATATTCCATAAATACACAAAAGAGTACAAGAAGGTATGTCTATTAATTTTTTCAGATTAATTTTATATTTTACTGAATTGTCTATCTGCAAGCTATTGTAATATAATTTGAATGACTTAAAAAAATTGGAACTTTAGGCCCTGGTTTGATCAAGGATGCAGTACAAGAAGGTATGTATATTAAATCTTTCAGATTAATTTTATATTTGATTGAACTGTCTATTTTAAATATATTGTAATATAATTTGACTGAACTTGAGAGATTGGAACTTTAGGCCCTGGTTTGATCAGGGATGCAGATCCAGGAAGAGGCCCCAATAGAAAGATATTTACAGGAAAAAGTAAGATCCATTGGGTGCTTGTAATATTCACCTTTTTATCACTTATTATGGGTGAAGCTGTTGCTTCACTTCTTAATAGGGAGTACTTTGATGATGGTGGTAACAGTAGATGGATATCAACTTTGCTGCAATCTGTAGGATACCCTATTCTTTTCATACCTCTAGTATTTTATCAAGGAAAACAAGCCTCTAAGCTTACCCTTGTCACATCCAAATTGCTACTAATTTATGTTAGTTTGTGCTTTCTTCTAGTTGGAGATAATCTTCTTTACTCATGGGGTATCTCTTATATTACTGTTTTGACCTATTCACTTCTATCTTCAAGCCAACTGACCTTCAATGTTGTATTTGCATTCATATTGAACAGGTAGAAAATTAGTCCATATATCCTGAATTCTCTGGTTTTTCTAACTTTGGGTGCAATTCTACTTGTGGTTCATTCAGATGGTGATAAGCCTAAGGGGGTGAATAGTGCCAAGTACATAGTAGGATTCATTTTCACTATTGTAGCTTCTGCAATCTATGGGATGCTTCTTCCATTGACGCAACTTGTATTCAATAGGGTTATAAAGAAGGAGACCTTTGTAGTGGTTCTACAGATCAAATTTTTAAGATCCGTAGTTTCTACTGTGATATGCATAGTTGGATTTTTTGTTAGTGGGGAGTTCAGAGTTATGAAAAAGGAGGCTGAGAATTTCAGAATGGGGACAATTGCCTATTATATAACATTGATAGGGTCTGCAATAGGTTGGTAGGTTTGTTGTGTTGGTGGAGTGGGTTTTATATTTTTGGTTTCTTCCTTGTTCTCAAATGTGATTAGCACTCTGGACCTTGCTAATGAATATAGCATTGGGGCCAAATCTCTTGTGGGAATTTCTCACAGGAGGAAATTTATTCAATAGAAATCCATTAGTGGGTCCTCTTCATTCTCAAAATGGATCCTAGATATCGATATTACTTAAGAAAACTTGACCCATTCTCCTTGAGAAGCTCACTTGGGTACCTAGAAATAGAAGACAAATCGCCTTTTCCAGTTATAGTATTTTGGGCAATCCACCTCTGCAATTTGATCTGGTTGATTTGTGAAATTTTTGATTGAACATCTCAACACTCTTTGATTACCCTCTATGATATTTCTACATGGAATGAAGCAAGGAAATGGGTTTACTAGAACTTTAGTCTGATCCAGGACCACTCTTTTGCAAGATTGACCCTTTCTAGATGTGCTCCTATCTCTAGATCCTAGAGAAAATGCAAGGGCCAGGGGGAATATTATTACTCTATTAAGCAAGGGCATCTCCATCAAATATCATCCCTTCCTTTCCACAAGAATAGTTTCCTAAGGTAATTTCCTTTTTTTACCTATTAGTGCATAACAAGCTTCTAAGTCCCTACTGGAAATAATTTAAGGAAGCATGGGACAACTGGCCCCACTCATTGTGCGTTATGCTAGAAAGGAGAAGAATCATAACAACATCTCTTTCTCGAATGTGACATCAAAAGGAAAGTTTGGAAATTACTTATACATGATATTAATCATGAATATATTAAGGCCATAGAATGCATGTAGTTTTTTAATAAGTGGGTTTACCAATATGATGGATCCTTCCACCAAAATCTAGTCTTCAAAGTTAATATACCATTAGGTATGTGTTATATATATATGTAAAGTTCCACATCTAATGCAGGTAGATTAGCAATTTTTCTTTAGTTGCACATGTCTAGCATATGCATTTTTTTAAAATGTGCCTTTTAGTGAATTTTTTATTTGATCCATGTTTTCACTATATTTCTTATTTTATCCATTAACTTCAAATAGTTGTAGGTACATTTTACAAGGTGATGAAAAAGAACAAATAGAACTACATGCTAAGGATTTGGACATCTATAAAAAGATTGCGTGTTCTTCAGCTCCAGAAATATTTGGAGACAAGGATGTCAAAAAAGCCCTCCTTTTTCTTCTTATTGGTGCCCCAACTAGAAAATGCAAGGATGGAATGAAGGTATAATTATTTTACTGAAGAGATGTTATAGAGAAAACTGATTATCCCATTGGTGTATGTCTGAGAAAAATATCTTGTTATTCTCCCTTATCTGGTCTCTGGAGTCTATATACAAAGTAAAATTTATATTTATTGTTCACATTTCTATTTTACTTGCAAATAATAGGTGATTTGCATGCCTGTTTGATGGGAGATCCCGGAGTTGCAAAGATTCAGTTGTTGAAACACATGATCATTGTGGCACTTTGAGGAGTTTACACCATAGGTTGAGGAATTTTTGGTGTTGGTCTAACAACTGTTGTTCAAAGGGATCGAGTCACCAACAAAATGGTACTTGAAGGCAGGGCCCTTGTATGTTTCTGAGATTTATTCTTTCCAATGTTTAATTTATTGGTTTCTTTGGATTTGGAAATTGTTTTATTTTAGACTAAATTCATCAAAGGTTTCACCAACATATATCTTTCGACACCTTTGGAGAAGTGACAAAATTAATGGATCTTTTATGTTATGAATCATGTTTGATGCTATGGATGAGACAGACCGTACTGCTATTCATGAAGTGATAAAGAAACATAGTGTTAGAATTGAAAAGGTGGGTATAACAACCTCTCTAAATGCTCAGATTGTTGTTATGGATACCTCTACTACCATTACTATTCAGTTTGAAGGTAGCATCATATGTGGTCCTACCATGAATATGATTTTGTGAATGTCATGAATTCTAGAGATAGATCTCATGGAGTTACATCAAACTAGTGGGACACATGGAAGGTGTCCTGTATAGAAGCAAAGGATTTTGTTTTATCAAATTTTTTATGAAGTAAGATATATGTAATTGGAATGTTGTGCTTATCGGGGGATTCATTCATCTCTTTTTTTTTGAAACAAAGATTTTGTTTATCTTTTCTTCCAACTTTTCCTTGTTAAGGTTTTTATGTGCTCTTCAGTTCTGGATCTTGGATAGAAAGCATGAGATATATTTTCATTTTTGGTGATGTAAACCATTAGGATACATTAGAGGATGGATAAATTTGAAGCATTTTTAAACTCCTATATTGAATTGTAGAAATATCCTAGTGCCCTTAATTTTTCTCCTATTTAGGAAGTTGAATTGGTGCTTATGCTAGGCTTGCAACATATCTATTCTAAAAAATATTCATACTCATTTTTTTTCAATTAAATCATTGAGGAAAATATTAAGGTCTTCAAGACATGGATTTTATTATATTTGGAATGACTTTGAATTTCAGTTTTGCATATGATTCAAACTACGAATTCCTTGGAGTATCTTAAACCATCTCTGTTCATATCTCCTAACTGATATTTTTTCTCGTTGATGCCGATAAATCCTCCTTAATATGATAAGGATCTATCCTTCCAGGCATAAATACAAAAGTACTACATTATCATGACATAGATACCAAGAATCTGATTGTCATCCCCAATATAATCCAACATTGATATATATAAAATTGGTTAGTCATGTAGTGTTATTATTCTGTTTACTAGTACTAAAGATGTTCCTACATAGATCACCATGCACACATTTGAACAAAAATATAATGATCAATCCCAAGTCTTCCTTATAGATAAAATATCTACAAACATAGTCCTAAGCACATAGAAGGGATTTTGTACTTCAATTATTTCGATTCCATCATCATGTAAAAATGTTCAGGATGCGTTGTGGACAAATAAAGGCCCAGGCATATGATCAACATATCACATGGATCTTATCATAATTAGTACACAAATCACACTAAGAGTATAATGCATGTCAGATTCTTGGTCACTGGATCAATGGATGATTACTGGGATGAATGTAGCAACACATATAAAATTGTTCATAATATCTTCAATAAGGTTAAGACTTCACTGGATCAAATATAGATATCCTCCATAGGCTTCTCAAGTTATTCCAGATTTATAATGAATATAGATTCTTAAACATTGCTTGTCACTGAGTTTAGAATGTTATATAGGTCGTCTTGTAGGAAAATGTTATAATTTATGTATGTATATGACAAGGGCTATCACTGTCACTTTTACACCTTGTGTAATGATCCTTTTTCAGGAATTTCAACAAGGTGCTCAAGAGAAACGTTGTATAAGTAAAAAATTTCAAAAATAACGCATACCAGGACTTTTTTCCTCTTATTTATGTTGTATGGGACTTATATCTAGAATTTCATATAAAACAATAAGTTAAGATACATTAAACAGATCTCCCAAAAACTAGACTAGCTAAAAATCACCCAAAGAGGGAGGTTGCAGCCAAATGCAAACACTGCTTCAGAAATTGCGCAGTTTTATCAGATATTCAGTGGAGATCAGCAAGGAGGTTTATATTTTAGTAATATAGAAGAAAATCAGCATTAAGATTAAGCTCTTTCACTCTACAACAGAATGCATGAGACAATACAATAAGAATCTTCAGAAAAGAGAGCTTTAACACATGTACATTTGCAGAAATGGCTCAAAAACGTTATTTTTAAGGAGAGTCAGTAGCTGGAAGTTACAACTCAGATCTAGGACAGATTTGTGGACAGAACATCAGATCTATTTCAGATCTGGAAGCTATATAGTCTCCTCTTCAAAATCCACTTGGAATTTTGGCAAAAGCATGCATGAATAAGAGTAGATCTGAGAAACAAGTTGCAGATCTAGAAATTGCTGCAGTAAATTTATGAACATAAAATTTCATTAAAATGGATCAGATATTAACAGAACATAGATCAGCAAGCTAATCTATGGATCACCAAGTGGAAGGCAAAGCCCGACACTAGAGATCTCTGATCTAAACTATAAGCAAGACACCATGAAAACCCTCATACAGAAATAACACAGTCTACTCATGGGAACAACATTGTAGCTCAAATGACATAGAAATCTACTATTAAATTGTAGATCTAAAGTACAAAGCAATGAGGCACTCTTCTAGGAGGTCAAAGGATCCACTCCATGGGAAAGAGGCTCCCAAAATACACTAGATCTCTGCAGATCTAGATTCCCACTTGCTGCAGCTCACAACACAGCTCAACCCTCAAGATGAGCAGTGTTGTAATGTAAGGTGGAGCTTGGCCTCAAGCCTGATAGTGGTTCAATTTAGAAAAAAATCCTCCAAGAATCCTCAAAGGAGGAGGTGAAATCCCTGCATATGAATTCCAGATACAATCCTCCACTAAACAACAAAGAATGGTATTTGTCTAAGCAGAAAAATACTCAGAAATATGATCAATCAACAACCCTCTCTTGTTTCTCTCCTTTTCCTTTTATAAGATGAGAAATTTTTTTCAAACCCTAAACCATCTTGATGATTTAGCCCTTTTCACATGAGAGGCTCCCATCTAGAACTACGTTTTCCCTTTTGGAGATGCAATGAACCTAGACAACGCTATTGATTTGGTCAAGGTTGACCCAGTCTTTAGCTGAAACCTCTTTCACACCTACAAGTGATTATTTACATGCCCCTGATTTGTCTTTTTTCACATGAGCATTGATTTATTTAGAATTTTTAGGATTTTTACATGTCCTCCTTTATTCATTTATTCATAGAATAGAAATTACAAAAAAATTGAATTTTCCTCTTAGCTAAGGCTAAGTGGGAACATTATAGTCCTCCCCTCCAAAATGTTGCTTTTCCTCAAGCAACTGATAGGGTAAGAGTTGTATTTCTTCTCCTTCTCCATTGATGGCACCATCAAGGATCAATCTTTCATCATGGGCCAAGTGCTCATTAAGCCAATACATCAAAAATTTCTCCTCCAAGGCTAACATGATAGGCCGGGCATAGTCCATCCCTCCAGGAGTGTAAAACTCAACAGAAATAAACATGGGTGAAGCAATGTCACATCTAAAACATGTGTCATGAAGTAAAAAATGTTCCATCCCATGTGGTACATATACACTACCCAATCTTTGCCCATGCAAACCCATAAACAATACCAATATATCATCTATGTATGGAAGAAAAATTACATATATGCAAACTGAAATTTTCACTTGAGGAGGTGGGTCACAATCCCACATAAGATACCAATGCAATGCACTCCTTGTCTTGAGTAGATCTGAGTGTGGCAAGTGGTACTCCCAGCACACCTCTGCTGCATGGGTCACTTTGACATGGCTGAAAGTGATACCCAAGTTAGGTGCCTTTGGGAAGCACCCATCATGATAGAGAATCTCCCTTTGCACCTCAAGGGAGTGACCAAATTTAGAATCTTTATTGGCCTCACCAATGCCATGAGGTCTTCATGTAATATTGCTCCTTGTAGGAGCCATGGCCTGCATACATATGTAAGAGAATATGTCAAATCAGAAAAATAAACATGCTCCACAAGCTTAGATTCTTTACCATTGAAGTCTCCCACACACATGGAGTTGGGCATGGGCATTTCTCCTCTTTTAAGAGGAGGGGATGGCTGAAATGACTCCTGCATAGAGTCCTTTGGCTATCCCAACTCCTCATAACTATTTCACTCTTGTAAGTGCTGATGTAGTTCCTCCCAATCATAGTGCTTATGTAGTTCCTCCTTCATACACTCCTAATCAAAACTCCTCATGATTAGGGTGTAGATCTTTGCTGACTACATATGGCTGGAAAGGAACTCTTTGTGTGCTCTTTGTAGTATCTCTTGCTTAAGCTTGGAGGCTTGAGACAAGAATACTTTACCAAGATGATATATGACCCCTTCATGGACCAAATAGCCTCCCCCTTGCTTCATGCCATCCAATATCATCCTGGTGTGAAGATTTTTGGAGTACTCCACAAAGAGTTGAGATCTTCAATATGGATCCACACAGCTCAACAATGATAGCACTACTGATACATCTATGGTGGTGTTTTCCATGTTGCTGATTGCTTCTTTGACATTACACATGAAAAAATTGTTTGTTGGGAGGCTGATCCTCTCCTTTCCTTCCTCCCATAGTGCTGTAGCTTTCTCTCTCATTTCTCCAACCTTTGCTTGATCTATGTTTGGAGCAGCACTCTGTGAGGCCTTCCCCACATGATCAGAATCTAATGACATTCCAAGGGGCTTTCCATGAGGTAGGAATGCTCCTTGCAGCATTTTCATAAACATGAGAGAAGGAACTGTGAGATCCTTGCTTCCACTGCGCAAATCCATCTTTGTTGTTTGTGTGGAAACATTAGGTGTAGGATAAGTGTGCATGCCTTGAATTATTTGTGGTTTCCCACTATTCAAGTCCACCCACTCCATTTGCAAGGCTTTATAATCAGTGGTAGCCTTCCCCAAGGTAACCAACCACTGGACACCCAAGATGATATTGGTGTCTGGTATGTCAACTACAAAGAAGTGGTCCACCAAAGTGTAGGATCCCATAGTGATAGAAAGTGAGGGAACACATTCCATGCACTACATGGTTCTATCCCCTGGGACCAAAACAAAAAACCCATCAAAAGTGTCAGTGGGGATTCCTCTCCTCTGCACAAGGTGAGCATCAATAAAGTTGTGGGTGGCCCCACTGTCAATCAAAATAGACACTCTCTGGTTCATGACTGAGCCTTGTACTCTTAGGGTCAAGTACTGAGGCACTCCTCCCAAAGAGGCAAGAGTCCCACTTGTTGAAGCAAAGGCTCCCTCTTCACCTCTGGATGGTGATTGATATTCCTCCTCATCATCACCAGCATTGTGACCCCTCCTAGGTCCATCATTCCCATCTTCCTCCTCAAAATCTGAGAAGAATTATATATAGTGTGCCCTTCCAGCAGCACATCTATGTCCTGGTACCCATGGCTCTTGGCAAGTGAAACACATTCTCTTTTTCCTCAGCTCCCTCTAGAGATCAATGTCAAGAGTTTTCTTCAGTGAGCTCTCCTTGGGTGGAGAAAATTTCCCTTCTTTCCCCTTGGAAGAGTGAGGGGCTTTACTTTGGAAATTTTCCTTTGCTCTTGGCAAGGCATCTTGGAGATCTCTAGCTCTCTCAATGGCATCATGCAAAGTGATGGGATTGGTAGACTTAACCAACCCATGCAAAGGTTCCTCCAAACCATCAATGAACATGTAGACTCTCCTTGCTACAGATAGATCAGGGACCATGATTGACAATCTTAGGAACTCAGAGATATGGGCCTCTGCATCTCCTGTCTGCTTCAAATTTGCAAGGATTAGGGATCTTTCCGGTCAAATCTCTCCACCATTCTTCTAGTGAACTCAACCTAGGTAGACACATTGTTGTGTCCCAATGTAGATAGTCCATGGAACCATGAGTTGTGGGCTTCACCCTCAAAGTGCAGCGCAACAATCTCAATGGCTTCTACTTTGGGGACTTTGTTCAACTGGAAATAGATATCCAACTTTTCCACCCATGCTTTGGCAGAACAAGAGGATGATCCATCGAACTTGGGCAAAAAGAACCAGCCCATATTTTGGTCTCTCTCTTGAAATAAACCACGATCTCTGTACTGCTGCCATGGTCTCCTCCAGTCCTTGAGATGGAAAAAGTCTTGGAAACTCAAGTTATCCTTGAATCTCTGACTTTGTGAGTCATATTCCACAAAGTAACCTTCCATGGGGGTTGGCTCTTGTGGTCCTTCATTCTCTACAAACAAGAAGGTAGGCATAGTAGAGCATTGTGAGGCCTTTGGAGCTTGTGGCAAGCTCGCAGGTTGACCAGTCCCATAATGAGACATGTCAGAATTGTCTCCTTGATGGAATCTCCCAAAGGATTCCCTCATTCTATCCACCCTCATCTCTTTTATCTCCTTGGAAATATATTTCATAGTCTCCAAGATATTTTTTGAAAACTCCTTTGCTTCCTTATCCTTATCATTCACAGATTCAGGGGCTTTCCCCTTGTCTTGGCCCCTGTTAAGGTCATCAATGGTGTAGTCATACTTTTTATGACTTCTATTTTGGTACCTTCTCTCCCTCTCAGTGAGAGGATCCTCTTCTTTGGAATGCAGCATGACTGGTGCTCTAAGGCAAGCACAGGATATGCCAAGAGTGGAGCTCCAATACCACTATAATGATCATTTTTTAGGAATTTCAACAAAGTGCTTAAGATAAATGATGTAGAAGTAAAAATGTGAAAAAATAGCACAGATAAGGACTTGGTTCCTCTTATTTATGATATATGGGACTTATATATGGAATTTAATCTAAAAAAAAATAGTTTAGATACATTAAACAGATCTCCCAAAAACTAGACTAGCTAAAAATCACCCAAAGAGGGAGGCTGCAGCCAAATGCAAACACTGCTTCAGAAATTGCACAGTTTTATTAGATGTTCAATGGAAATCAGAAAGGAGGTTTATATTTAAGTAATAAAGTAGCAAATCAGAATTAATATTAAGCTCTTTCACTCTACAATAGAATGCATGAGACAATACAACAAGAATCTCTAGAAAAGAGAGCTTTAACACATGTACATTTGCAAAATTGGATTAACAACGTTATTTTTAAGGAGCTTCAGTAGCTGGAAGTTAAAAATCAGATCTAGGACAGATATATGCACAAAACATCATATCTATCTTAGATCTGGAAGCTAGATAGTCTCCTCTTTAAGATCCACTTGGAATTTTGGCAAAAGCATGCATAAATAAGAGTAGATCTAAGAAACAAGTTGCAGATCTGGAAATTTCTTTAGTAAATTTCTGAACATAACATTTCATTACAATGGATCAGATCTAAATAGAACATATATTAGCAAGCTAATCCATGGATCACCAAGTTGAAGGCAAAGCCTAGCACTAGAGATCTCTGATCTAAACTATGAGCAAGACACCATGAAAACCCTCATACAGAAATAACGTAGTATACTCATGGGAACAGCGCTGTAGCTCAAATGACATATAAATCTATTGTAAAATTTCAGATCTGAAGTACAAATAAATGAGGCACTCTTCTAGGAGGTCAAAGGATCCACTCCATGGGAAAGAGGCTCCCAAAATACACTAGATCTCCGCAGATCTAGATTCCCACTTGTTGCAGCTCACAAGATAGCTCAACCCTCAAGATGAGAAACACTGTAATGTAAGGTGGAGCTTGGCCTCAAGCCTGATAGTGGTTCAATTTAGTAAACACTCTTCCAATAATCCTTAAAGGAAGAGGTGAAATCCCTGCATAGGAATTCTAGATACAATCCTCCACTAAACAACAGAGAATGGTATTTTTATAAGCAGACAAATACTCAGAAATATGATCAATCAACAACCCTCTCTTACTGCCCTCCTTTTTCGTTTATAAGATGAGAAATATTTTGCAAACCCTAAACCATCTTGATGAGTTAGCCCTTTTCACATGAGAGGCTCCCATCTAGAACTGTGTTGTCCATTTTGGAGATGCAATGAACCTAGACAACGTTGTTGATTTGGTCAAGGTTGACCCAGTCTTTAGCTCAAACATCTTTCACACCTTCAAGTGACTATTTACATGGCCCTGGTTTGTCTTTGTTCACATGGGCATTGATTTATTTATACTTTTTAGGAGTTTTACATATCTTCCTTTATTCATTTATTCATGAAATAGAAATTAAAACAAAATTGAATGTTCCTCTTAGCTAAGGCTAAATGGGAACATTACACCTTGAATTTGCACACAGTGATTTTCTAGATATAAGACTTCCATACTCCAAGCTTCAAGGCTAATACTTCGGTAGGTACTTTAAGGTTATTCTAAAACTGAGATCAGGCCCCCCTTTAAATGGAGATGCACAAGACTGCATAGGAAGAGAAGGTCTTTGATGTATTGAAGGAACAAAGGTTCTAATAAACTTCAATGTCCTCTTATTGCTTGAACCTTTCGATATTCTTGTACTACTTTAGTCACAAAAAAATTGTAGAGAATTGTTTGGAGTGGTTCCCTAAGAGGGCCACAAGAATTAAGGTCTTAAAAACAAGTTCTGAGTCTGACCTTTCATTGAATGAGGTGTCTTGAAGCTAGGACATACCAAAATATTTCACGATTCTGAGATGAAGATCACAAAATATGGTGAATCTTGGAGCTAAACCTAGAGGAGATTAATGACCTTATAACGTTCAAATGGAGCTTCACAAAACTAGACTTGCTAGATATAAGGCTTGTAATTTCAATGCCCTCCATACATAATTTTTTTTTTTGAAGAATAAGTGAAGCAATACTTCTCAAGTCAGTCAATATTCCACAGTACTAATAGTAAATTTTGGGTCGAATTCTTGTTTATGGGGAAAATTGACTTTCCAAAAGTAAGAGGATCTCCCCAGTATAGAATCCAAGCTAGACTCTACACCATTTTTGATAGGGATCCCATCTCGTATGTGGGCCAAGCTACCATTGTACTCGTAAGATATGTTCCCTTCCTTATATGGAGACATGTTTTGCGATTAGGAGAATGTATGGCTACTGGAAGAAACAAAGTCAGTGGTTGATGGATTATCCTACAAATAAGACACTACAAATAACAAAGCAAGTTTAAATCATGAAACCCAAAATATGTATTGTTAGAAAATCATCATTAGGGCCATACTCATACGAAGGCTCACTTGAACATAAGAGAAACAATTCACTATGATGAAATGCCCTTCAATTTCCTAAGAATATTTCCGAAGAGATGTAGCTGCATATTAACAACTAGGTCGTTCCTATGTTGAACCATCATACATCATCCATATATTATAAGAACTTAAACATATAAATAATATATGAACATAAACATGGACCAGATAGTTATAAATAGTATCAGACATGTGAAATAACAATATTCATAGTGCCAATACACAAAATCTCCCGTCAGATCCAATAGTGGAGTAAAAAACATTCATTTGTATTCATTCCGGAACATACATTCAATGTTGTACAATAGTATCTATCTCCCCTTTTGGAGTTTGAAAAAAGGTCCTTACAATCTCTCTCAAGGGAGTACATATAGAACAAAAATTGACCCTTGGGCTACCCTATCTCTTCACCTCTCTGACTATTGGGTTGGCCTATGACTTGGGAGAAACTACAACCTACGACTTGAGCAGAGTCACGACCTACAACTTGACTGCTTCTATGACTTGCAACTTAACTACTTCTATGACCTATGGCTTGACTGCTCTTGCATCCTATGGTCGATTACATTCATGGGAGAAGTTTTGTGATGGAGAGGACTGGGGTTTCCACTTGTTATTTCTCCTTATGATAGGTATACCAGGCTCGATATTCAGTGGCTATTGGGGTGAGTTGAGGCATGTTTTCACCTAGTCGGTATAAACACTCAAGTGCATCTAGGATCAGACTGCATTTTTTTGTATTGATATGATTGGAAAATGATGCTATCTTGGTGTAGGTCCTGACTGGTGTGACCAAATATTGTATGATATTCTCCTTGGTAGCCGGGAGATCTTTTGAGTTGGCCACTTGTATGATCGGATCTAGAAAAAACTGAATATCCTATAGTACTTCCTCTCGCACCTTTTTTTGGGTCAAGGTGCCCATGGAAGGTATGTGATGCACTTCTGCCATTGAGTCGATACCCCTGATGAGATGCTCGTATATGGTCATTACCTTGTCCATATCCTTTACGAGTTTGTCCCTCGGTTGTATCTTCATCCACATATGTACTTTATCATTTTGGGTGCGGATCCAATCCTTACGTTATCAAAAAATTAGACCTGATAGGCTACCAATCAATTTAATCTCATGTAACTATTTCAGACCAATATTTTGGCTCAGGCTTAGACTCCTCAACCTGAGAGGGATCTCTCAAGTGTTTATGATCTTTGATAAATATGTAGATGGCTAAGTATATATGGGATAAAAGAAAATAAATGATTTAAAATAGTTGTAAATCACATTAGCAAGTGTACATTGGGCTTATGGATTCATAATAGCTTCAGCAAAACCAAAAAAATCTACCTATCATGGAAGTCAAGGCATATCAGAGTTCAAGTCAAGGAATACACATGTAGAACAATGAAACACACAATCAGTATGTCTATGAAGGAAGTCAAAGCATCATTGATGAATTATGAGTAACATAATAAAACACCACTGCAATAGAATATTGAAAGGATTCCATAAAAACAAGAACATACAAGAGCTCCTTATGAATCTTGAGTTTACCGAGTAGAAACTCTATGTTAAGCTGAAAACAGTCATTGACAATAAACACAGTCTTTTTGCTAACAAATGTCCAACCCTTTATATTTCGACTCCTTGGTCTTTTATAGATCATTTAAATCATAAGATAAGATTATCCAAAACTAGATACATCGAATTCCTATTCTTTGACACCTATCCTAACCATAAAACATGGTATTTACTACAAACACAGTTGTAAAACTAATATAGAGTCCTATTACAAATAGAATTAGAACTCTTTTGATTCTACTCAAAAAATATTTATCTAAACTTAATTACATAATTTTCCACCTCTCTTTCCATTAAGTTGAATCTTGATGATGATTTCCAACCTATTATGACCATAATGCTAATGATGTTGATTTCCTGCAAATCAGGAAACTGCTCCCCTGTTTTTAGGCTTAGGATTATTTTAGTTTCTTGAGATATTATAAAAATGGTCAAAAAAAAAAGAAAGAAATGAACCCCAAGCAAAAAATAGACCAAGGAAAGTGTGCAAGTCTAAATGCCACTACTTTTTTCATCTATTGTAATAAAATAATTGTGTGCAGCTTGTGAAACTTTTGCCACAATTCATGAATAAGTCAAACTGTTTAAACTTGGCTTAGTCATATTTCAATTTCATGTTCTAGATTAGAGAATAAATATCTAGCCAAACAGTTTAATCTTGGCAGATAAGTAGCTAGGTAGAGTGAATAAAAGGTGCTCAACAGTTTAATCTGAGCCCTTGGATGTAATAAGGGTAGAAATAGATAGATTCATCATGTAAAAGAAAAAGATTGAAAAGGGTTTGCAAGTCTAAATGCACCCTAATAAAGAAGACAAAATGGTAGTGCTAAGTAGATAGGGTAGGTAGATGGTGCTACAAAAGTGTTATCTGATGAATGGTGCTGCTACCTGTTGGTTAATCATTTACTTTCATCACAAGTACTAAAGCAGGAAATACACTGGAAAATCACAGCAAGAAAAGTCAAATTCATTAACCTCCCTCATCATTTTCCCCCTCAAGAGTTTTACTAATTTCCCCAAAAGTACTAAGGTAATTTGAGATCAAAGGGGCTCAAGGCATTTCCTTGACTTCTGGAGGGACCGGACCCTCGGCCTAATGATCAAAAGACCTAAGCACTTGAAATAATCCATCATTGATTCTCTTCCATTTTTAACTTTTCCTAAGTAAAATCCTATTTTACTTAGGAAACTGATGCAACATTCCATAAAATTCCTCAAAACAACTTGTTATTCTAAGTTTAAGTGTTGAAGATAAAAATGTGCAATTTACTTCATAAGTTTTCACTTCCTTAGATATACAAAGATGTTTTGATTTTCCTTGTCCTTTTTCATGCTAACACCTAACTCTATTATATTAAATCCCTAGTGAAATCCCTTTTTCCTATGTATATAACTCCCTTTTCTAATAAATATCCCCAAAAACCTCTTATTATAATGTTTTACCAAAGTATATATAGTCCCGCACATTTAAAATAAATACCCCGCTTTATAAAGCCCTTTGGTAAAACTCTAACCTTATATATACATTCCGCCCCTATGATGAATTAATTATATTAATTTATTCATCGTATAATAAAATATATGAAGAAAAGCGTTAAACACATAACATATGTGTTTAACACCAAAAACAAGAAAAGACTACGACGGAATCCTGCGCCACCATACTCAGCATTCCACGTGGCATTCCACATGGCCAAACCCTGCCGCAATTCATTTTATAAATTCACGGGGTTAATTAGTCATTTGGACTAATTAACAACCATTCCCGCCTATTAGCTTCTCCCCGGGGTGATTAGATTACACGTCAAAACTTGTTTAAACCCCGACGGGCCCACTTTCCAAACCGCACAAGTTTCCCTTTCCTCCAACCGTTAGATCATTCCTCCATTGATCAACGGTCCCAATCAATCCCGCCGCCCATCGCATGTGAGTTTTTTAGCCAGCGGGGAATGAGCGGGTTTGACTATTCAGCATTCCACGTGGCAAGCAGCCTGTGGAATCGCTGCCATTGCGATTTTTACCGCCTTCCTCCATAAGCGGTGCGGGCTCACCGCTTAGCGCTTATCGAATACCGCCGGTCCCACTCCCTTACGTCACCCCGTACGTCGAATGACGTCATCACCTCGAAAACGACAAAAACCCTTTTGACTTGTTTTTAGGCCATTTTTCGCGTTTTTTTAGTTATTTTGGTTTTCGAAAGAGACTAAGCTCCCGCTGCAAATTTCAAAATTCACTGCAAATACACCAAATTACTCAGAAATTCCGCTGCGCCCGTGTTGAAGAACGTTCCTGCCATTGTCCATTACCTGTTGAAGAACCAGTTTCCATTAAAAAACAGGTATTTATCATTCCGCACCCCGACCGCAAGTTAAGCTTAGTTTCTTGTGTTTTTCTCTGAAAAAGTGGTTAAAAATCCTCTCTGAGTCCTCATTGAAGAGTTAAAACCTGTGAATTTACTTCCCAAACCTGCAATTTGTCCCAATTTCTTCTTTTGTCCGATATCCCGTCCGGTCTGCAAGAAAAACTGAAACCTCCATTTTGAATCCACGAGAACCAAAATGGAGGCCCCTACTGCTCTAAACGTCACTCCTTTGAATGCTCCTCACCGAGATCTAGACTACTTGCCTCTCATAGATGAAGATTTCCAAATAAAAGACCTGCATTTCGATGAAAGTCCCCGTTTGAGTTTCTGTCGCTGCAGAGACGAATACTCAAAGGGGCAAGATCTTATAGGGTTGTGGGAATCCAATCTCCCAAGGTATTTCATTCCTACAGTTCACGTTTTCCCTGAAATCATTCATTATTGTCATGCAAATTATGATCCTATACAAAGAGCTGTATTAGCTCCTGATCAAAGTGTTTTGTTCCCTATAACACCTCAGGCTATCAATGCTATGTTACAATTTGAGCCAGAACAAGAATTAGCACCTCTATCCATGGAAGCGCTAATTGAGAAAACCAGACTGTTAACTCCAGAAAAATTGAAAGCAATGTGTCAGTACTTCATGTTACCTGAGCATCAGCCAAAAGGGACTCCCCCCTATGGTTTTTGTTTTTTCAATCATTTGGGAAGGCTTATTGTGAATGTAATATCCTTTGTCTTAGGATTCAATACCAGTGAATATGTTGACGAGATAACTCTGGCTTTGCTATCTATCTTCACCCCTGGACAGCCTCCTGAGATTAAGTATGACTATGCTTCCTTCATTTCCAACAAAATCCATGATCAATTTTTAAGGCTAGATGATGAAAAAGTTTTCAAGTACTCCTCAGTTATCTATCACCTCATAATTTTCTATCACTCAGACAAATTCCCTTTCCCTGTTCAGAAACTTGATGCTAAAGGTAATCCCAGGTCTGTTATTTTTTGGTCCCCCATCATTCATTTGTCCTCTGATTCTCCCTACTCTTATTCAGAATTCATTGATCAATTTGTACATCCTGCTACAACCTTGTTAACGGGAGTTTCTCCCCCCAGGCTTAGTACTGAGATAAGAAAGACCCTGCAATTGTCAAAAAGTTACAAAGTTGGGGATTGGTACTTGTACCAAAACCATACTGTTATCAGGATTTATGGATGTGAATTACATCCATTCAAGTTACCCAGATATGTACCAATGAGAATTTTTGCTTTGGAATACTTTAGACAGATGAATAACTCAGATGTAATCCATTTCTGCAATGTAAAGAAGAAAGCACAGTTAAGGATCAAAAGCCAGTTAAGTCCTTTCATTTGCAATTCTAGAGAAGCTGAGAGAGATGCAGAACTTATATTAGAGAGAAAATTCCAGACATCTTTCCGTTGGGTCCCTTATGACCCCTTTGGTTTCATTTGTGAAAGAAGGTTAAAAAATAAGTCATCTCCTTATATACATCACATAATTCCTGACATAGAACAGTATGCAAATCAAGATGAATGGGTTAAAGGAACCCTTATTGAAGAGGGAAGTGGAGCTGACAAATTGAATAAACTTATGAAAGATGCTGAGAAGAAATTTGACCTAGAAACATATGATCAAATGCAGGTACCCTATATTGGCACATCTTCAACAGCCACTCTACAACAAGCTATACAGGAAGGCAGCCCATCAGTAACAGTAGAGCCTAAAGGTAAAGGAAAAGAACCTATAATTCAGGTCATTGAGACCCTGGTCATGGCAGAAAAATCACAGAGTTCCAAAACACCAGAACAATCTAAAGCTTCTCAAACACCAGCAAAGCAAATCCAAGCTCCAGAGATGCAAACTCCACTGAATGTGGAAATAGGGAAAAAGAGGTCAGCTCCAGATGCCACACCTTCAAAAGGAGCCCCACAAGTCTATCAAGCTAAAAAACATAAATCTGATCTACCTCCAGATGTAGAGATCATAGATGAAATATTTGATGATGGCAGGGAAGATAGTCAGCAAACAGGTACAGCAAGTGAAACAAATATAAGCCCGAAAGGGATACAAAAGCAACTGAGCACTGAAGTATCTTCTTTCAGACCGCCCAAGACAGGTACTGGAGACATAAAGAAAACCTTCATTGATATCAAAACAAGGAATGAACCATTAAAAATGAAGGTCTATGATCAGTATATGAAGATGGCTCATCACAATCAGCAAAGGTTGATGTCAGCATTTGATCTTTCACAAGGTAAAATGCAAATGAGCCACTTCAAAGCTAAAGTGCCAAAGCCAACTTCAGCAACAGATTACATCAGAACCAATTTTGAAGTGATAGCAAAGGATATCCATCCCTTGGATCAGATAGAGCTTCATAGGCAAACAGGGGAAATGGTTTATTCCACTCTCACCAACAAAGCCATGGCAGCTTTAACACTACAAGATTCCTTGAATAATACTGCTACAACATTGAAAATTGAAAGGGCCTCCTCACAGGCCAAGGACAATAGAATAAAGTCTCTGGAAGAGATCATTATTGGTTTGGGACACAATCCCAAAGACACTAAAGGTATTGAGGCACTGATAAAAAAGAAAGAGGATGATATAGCTGTACTGAGAAAACAGTTGAAAATACCAGCCTCAAGGCACCCCCAGACACAGGAAATAATAAAAGGAAATTCACAAGAAGAAATGATGGAGTTGCTCTTAAACTTGACGGAGCGACTAAATGAAACCGAGAAGGAGCTGGAAAAGGCATTGCAGGAACAGGAAATTCTCAAACAGGCTTCAGCAGCAGGTACTACAGGACAACAGGAACAATCATCTCGGGTGAATATTTCTAATTTGAATTCTGATGATTTGATTAAACAAATGGAGAGTTTGCAGCTAAAGGTCACAGAACTCCAAGAAGTAAAATTACAATTAACAAAATTGGAGGGAAAATATGACACATCAAAAAAGACAGTAGCTGACAACCTCAGAGAAATAAAAAGGTTGGAAAAATTGGTTGAGGCTTTGCAAAAAGATCTTACACTGGAAAAGCCTCTGAATGAAATAAATGATATTCTTTGGGACAACATCATTAATTTAATAAGAGATATTTGGCCTTCCATTCAAGCTATTTTTGAACAGAATGGGTTAGTCAAGATAGCCCAGGAGGAAATAAACAAAACTAGACATGAATTAAGAGGTAAGCCAGAGCTAGCCCAGCAGCTCATTCAGTTTTTGAATTCAAGAACAAAACAACAGCTAGCATTGCTAGCAATTGATGACAGAACAGGTGTAGTTTTGGAGGCAAAGAGAATTTTTACAAAAAGAACTTTCATGCAAAATCTAGAAAGAAAGTGTAATGATATTTTGGTGGACATCAACGTTTTCAGAGAAAAATTTCAAACTCTGCTGGACAGTGATTTGCCAAGTCCCATGCTCACCGAGGATCAAATAGTAGACTTGGAAACTTATGAGAAAAGAATCAAAGCTCATGCTAAACATCCAGCTGTAAGTTCTACTAGTATAGGTTCTACTAGCTCATCAGAACCTACAGTACCAACTGGGAAGAGTATTTATGAAAAAGTGAGAAATCTGTTTCATCCGGAACATGAGTTAAAGTATCTATTTCCGAACGAGCCCACTTTTTATAAACTTACTGAAGCCGATGAAACTTTAAGGAAGCTCAGAAGAACAATGATACCAGATGATCAGTGGTGGAAGGAAATGATGGAAATTTTGTAAAAAATGTTGTCGGGACAAAAGTTTATCTTTACTATTAAGTAAATGGTAAAAAAAGAGTATCAGATGAAAGAGTATCAGATGAAAGAGTATCAGATGAAAGAGTATCAGATGAAAGAGTAAAGAGTATCCGTGAGAAGTAAAAGTATTCAACAAGTCAAAGGAATACGCAAAGGACAGCACAGAGCCCTATTTAGAGCACTTATCCTTAGCACGTCCATGAAGAAAGGAACAGCACATCGGCCGTTACTCATTATTCTATTTTCGAGACCATGTGTCTCTTGTTTGTTGTAAATACGCTTTAAGTCAGCCTGAATTATTGGCTAGGATAGAGTAAGATTGTTAAGATTATTTTTGTATAAATAAGCCTTCAAATAGAGTTTTGAAGGGTGGATTCTATTACTCTGCTGTAACATTGAGGTTTTCGGAATAAAAAGCTTTTTGGACAAATTTACTTGTGGCTTACTGGATGACGTTTTGAAGCACTGGACTTGTTGCAGGATTCATGTGTTGGACTTCAGTTCAATAAGTTTTCCAACCCTTGTGTTTATATTTTATATTAGTTTATACTATCATCATATCCGTTTCTGAATAATTTACATAAAGGATTGAAACAGAATTTGCTTAATTGTACTCTGTTTTCAAATGTGATTATTCTCTATGTTTTCTTCTGGATTAGTTATAAGCATGAATTCTTAATTGCTCATGTTTTGCTGATTCAATATTGTTGATTACTGTAACAAATAATCCTTCATTGCTCTTTGCTTGTAATCATTTCCCTTCTTCCTCTTGAATATGGTGAAAGATTCTTAGTTGCCTTTCATCCCTTCAAGACCATCCATCCACTTTAAATTTTAAGGATTGTTCTCTGTCTAGCTATCTTGCCCTGTAATACCATCTTGTGTTTCAGAAAAGAAATCCAGTAAAGCCATCCTTAGACTCCATAGCCCAATGGACTGAAAGCCCTCAACCTTGCCCTTAGTTTGTGGATTCCACCATTTTCCCAAAACAAACTTTGCATCTATAACTAGCCTAAAATCATTCAAAAACAAAGTAAATCATAAAGAGAGAGCCCTCTCTGGATGCAGATTGGCTAGATTCTGCATCTAAAAGGTTGGTTTGTGGTTACCTCGGGTATACTTTCCTCTTACACAACTTCTAGAAAAACCTGAGTGATA